>CM028135.1:813102500-814302500 GCA_016271365.2 Neoceratodus forsteri
AACAGAGGCAATCAGTGAGCTGAGGAACCTGAGACAGGATGAAAGAGCTGTCATAGCCCTTTGGAGAGCAGTGGGCAGAGGAATTTGAAGCCTCCATTGTTGCACACCAGAAGGAAAGTTGGAGAGGGAGGACTGAGCTTTGTGGATACCAAAAGTGCAGGGACTGTATGGAACAATTATGACAGATACTATACTGCTATGAGATAGATGCTGGTCAAAATGCAGTTCCTGCTCAACAAGAATTGAATTTATTTATGTTATAATGGTGTGGTGGTTGGGGTTTATGTGTGCAATAAAGCATGACAGGGTGTGTGATTATGAGTCAATAATCACACACCTCTCAAGAGGTGTTGTTAGGCATAAGGCACTTGTGTCGAGTGCCTTCAAACACCCGAGAAAGAAGTTAGATTTGTCACGGGCTCACCCCTAGGCACAGCCAGATCCCCTACTCCCAGGAGACACCCCCCCCTTGATGAACCGTGTGACTTTGACTGGAGAGCTTCCTCTCCTTCTGTCCAAGGAGCCTTTTTTTCTAATATTTGGTAGTAGGCGAGTGGCTCTACTATGAGGCACCAGTCTGACAAAACCTTTTCCCTTAAAATGTTATTCCACACAAATTAGACCCAGGCAGAGTTGATAAAAAAAAAAAAAAATAATAAAAAGTTTACTTAAAGGAAAGAAAGCACATTAAAATATTCTACACAATTTAGGGTATTGGGTTACAGACAACAATCTTAAAAGAAATGTGGAATTACACAATCAAACCTACACACGATGAATGCTAAAATTTGCTACCTTATTGATGTTTAGAGTCCAAGGTATGAAAAGTCCAATCTGCCAGAAAACTTTTTCAAGTTTTCTGAGAAAAGTTCTCAAAAGTTTCAGCAAGATGATAGGTCAGTCTCTGAATTTTCTTCTCCAGCAAAACTCAGGGGTTTTCAGAGAAAAGCTTCTTTCCCAAAAGTTTTTCTCTCTTCTTCAGTGAGGCAAAATTCTCCTCAATTTTAGTAGTTCTTTTCACAGCAAAACTACCCAAAGCTTACATTTGGAAAAACTGTACCAAAAAGCACTGTTTTGTAGCTGTATTCCCTTTCTACCTCAAGTGATGTCATTCCAGCCTACCGTTTTGATTCGTCAGCTATTTCAAGCTGGGATGTTTCACCAGTTCACCCTCTTTCCTGAAGGTGTCTCTCTCACTCCACTCTAGTTTCTCCAGAGTATAAAATACCAGAAAATCCTTCAAAATATGGCCTCTGCTTACAAACCTAGTCCCCCCCCTTGCTGTGGTCTAACAAGCTTAGTTTAACGTGTTGACCCATGCTAAACAGTTTCTGGTAAGAGACATTTCTGCCCTTTGATCTCAGGAAACCCACAACATAGAGTACAAAAGGACACCAGACATCATGTCACCATTCTCCTGGTTGTGAAGACTGAACATTCAAACACAAATGATGTTTTAAATGATTTATTTAAGCCAGTTCTTGACTTCCAGTCCTTTGATATGTAAACCTGTCTGAGAGCCAAACCCAGTTTTAAATCTTTCCCTTGTTTTCCTCATAGAATGCTTAAAGGGCCCATGGCTTAATTCTGAAACACAGCCCATATGTATGTGTGTGTGTGTGTGTGTGTGTATATATATATATATATATATATATATATATATATATATATATATATATATATATATATAAAAATCTGAACAGTATATATGTATAGGGCTACCTCATCACATCCCTCCCTCCTAAGACTGAACCTGTGGGAACACACCCCTTTTTACAGCAGAGTTTTCACAGTTCTGCCATTGTTCCAATATGCAAGATGGGCCATCTGCTTTTCCATTTTCAGATCCAGGCTTGTGATCACCTCCATATCATAGGTCTGTAGGGCAATACTACATCTAAGGAGTTTTCAGTTTGTTTTACCCATTTGCCTCAACCACACTAATGGGTTATGATCAGTCTGTACCTTAAAATGTCACCCATAAAGGTATAGTTCCAACTTTTTCAGCGACCATGCCAAAGAAAGGCATTCTTTTCCACTGTGGAATAGGCTTGTTCACTAGGAAGCAGCTTCTTGCTGAGGTATACTGTGGGGTGTTCTTTACCCTGATTGGATATCTGACTGAAGACGGGCCCTATTCCCACATCTGAGGTGCCCGTTTGCACCACAAATGGATGGGTGTAGCCTCAGCTGGCCAGCACTGGGCACTGCACAATGAGGTTTTCAATTATGTGAAGGCCCTGTCACAGGTTCTGTTTTACCCTCTTAGGTTGCTTCATTTTTAACAGCTCAGATAAAGGAGCTGCCAGGGAACTGTAACTGGGTACAACTTTTCTATAATATCCTGTGGTCCCAAGAAAGCTCCTAACTTGTTTCAGGCATGGGCCAGGCTGCAATTGCTTCTATTTTTGCCTGGTTTGGGTGGAGTTGGCCCCTCCCCATGACATGTCCCAAATAAGTGACCTCTGCCATGACCACCTGGCACTTCTCTACTTTGATAGTTAGCCCTGCAGCCTGTATTCTGCCAAACACTTCCCTCAAGTGTGTCAGGTGTTCCTCCCAACTATGGCTGAATATAGCTATGTCATCCAGGCAGGTGACTGGAAAGTCTTCCATACCCTGTAACACCAATTCACTAACCATTGGAATGTGGCAGGGGCGTTCTTCATCTCAAAGGGCTTGACCTTAAATTTGTACAGGCTGATTGGGGTGATGAAAGCTGACCTTTCTCTAGCCCTGTCAATGAGTTCTACCTGACAATAACCCTTCATCAGGTCTATAGTGGTTAAGTATGCCACCCCTCCCAGCTTGTCCAGAAATTTGTCTGTGTGGGGCATTGGGTGGGCATCAGATTTCATGATGGCATTGAGCCCACGATAGTCTGCACAGAACCACGTAGTCCCATCTGGTTTGAGGACAAGGACTACAGATGAGGCCCAGGGACTGTGGGATTTTTGGATCACCACTAGATCCATCATCTCCCCCACCTCCCACCTAACGTCTTTGAGGCTGTCCTATGTCTGGGTGCTTGTGTCCCTTTGTCTACATCATGCACTGCTAGTGGGGTCCATCCCAGCTTGGACATAAACAAAGGAGCAAATTCCTGCAAAACCATCCTTACTTCCTGAGCCTGTTCTGGTGTCAACTGGGGTGAGAACGGAATGGTCTCCACAGATGACTCTTGCTTACTTTCTGCTAACAAGTCGAGAAGAGGGTCCTCCTAGCCTACCTCTTCCCCAGGACTACAAACTGCAGGTATCATGTCAGCCCTATTGAAACAGGGCTTCATCATATTTACATGGTACATCCTGTGGGTGTATTTTTGGTCAGGTAACACTACAATGTAGTTCACATCGTTTACCTGCCAGACTACCTTGTATGGTCCTGCCCACTCTGCCTGCAGCCTGTCCTTCCGGACTAGGATCAGAACCATTACCTCCTGTCCTACCCCATACGAGCAAGCTCTGGCTCCACAATCATACCAGGTCTTTTGTTTTTGCTGGGCAGCTGATAGGTTGCTTCAGCTCCTCCCTGAATTTTAAAACATACTCCACTATTGGAGTCCCCTGGGTGGCATGCTTACCTTTCCAGTCTTCTCAGATCAAATCTAGGGCCCCCCTTACCCTGTGTCCATACAAGAAATCGAAGGGTGAAAACTTTGTCGATTCTTGTGTCACTTCCTTGTAGGCAAAAACAGGTGGGGGAGGTACCTCTCCTAGTCCCGCCCATGCTGTTCTGCAAATGTCATAAGCATAGCCTTTAGGGTCCCAATAACTCTCTCTACAAGACCACTGACTTGTGGTTGGTAAGGCATGGTGCACCTCTGTATGTCACCACACTTCTCCCACAAACACTTCATAAGGTCCAACATGACATTACCCCCTTGATCAGAGATAACCTTGTGCCGAAACCCTGCATGGGAGAAAATCCCTAATAATGCATCCACCACTTTGTCTGCCTTGATGGAGGACAGGGCAATGGCTTCTGGATAGAGGGTAGCATAATCGACTACCATCAATGTGTACCTTTTTCCAGAGGAGCTTGGGGTATTCAAAGGACCCACAATATCCATTCCTACCTTTGGAATGGTTCCTCCTCAATTAGCAAAGGAATCAGGCTAACCTTGGCTTTGCTCATGGCCTTCCCTATTTCCTGACACCGGTGACAGGATTGGCAGTACTCCTTCACCTGCTTAGTGAAATTTAGCCAATAGAAATGTTGGGTTAAGCACTTCATGGTACAAGCAATACCTAGATATCCAGACATGGGAATGTCATGAGCCACCTTGAGCAATGACTTGCAATACCCCTGGGGAACGACAAACTGCCTGCCTATCGCCCCTCCCTCTGTCTCTGTGTCCTGGGTATACAACAGCCCATTGTCCCAAAATACTCTATTTTTTCCATCACCTTCTTGTGTCCCATCAGATTCTGCACAGGCCCTCAGCTTCTCCAAGCTAGGGTCAGTTCGCTATGCTGCTGTTAACTCCACTTGCCCATACATGGGGTAGACCCCTATCAGTTCCCAGACTGAGGTCCATAGCTATGGCAGTAGGGGACTCAGTATCACACCCATTCACCTCCATCGGGCTATGTATTACCCCTCCCTCTTTAGAGCAAACCTTAGTAGCAGTTTGGTGAACTGCCACTAGGGGAAGTTCCATCCCCCTGTTAGCACCCTCTCTCCCAAGAGCCACAGAATGGCGGACCAGTCTCCTAACCTCTCCTGTAGGAATCTCTGTGGGGTTCCGAAGGTCATGGGTGCCCCTAGCCATCTGGCTGCAGGTGACAGAACATACCAACCCCTGTGGAACATAATTTCCTACAATAACATCCGTAATGAGGGTGTCGGCTATAGCCACCTTCTGTATCCCTTCACCTGCATCTCCCCAATCCAGGGTAACACTGGCTAAGGGATAGGTTGTCTCCAACCCAGTGAAATTCCTTATGGATACAAACTGATTTGGCAGGATTTGTTCAGGTCCCACCAAATCCCCTTTTACTAGGGTAAGAGATGCTCCAGTATCCCTTAACCCTCGAGTCTGTACCCCATTCACTGTGACTGGGTGAATGAACTTTCTCATATTCAAAGAAATAGCTTCAGGAATACAGTTTGCAACCAGCTCAGTTGGCACAGGCCCCTTTACATTTTGTGTCTTTTTAGGACACTGCCTAGAAACATGGCCTGGCCTTTTGCACAACCAACACTCATCATTTTTCATTTTTTCATTTTTTCTTTCCCCAAAATCACTGTTAGGTTCAGTGTGCTTCCTTTCTTTTTGTAGAGGCAACATTATTTTGGCTGTCCAAAATGTACATCTTTTCCTTTTGCCCCTGTATGTCCTCCTCCCCCATTTCCCTTGAGAGCAGGCCTGCTTCTAGCACAGCGGTCAGCCAGCTCAGCAATCTGTTTTGCTTTCTGAGGATCTCTGGTCCTCCAGCCAGATTTTTAGTTTTGTTGAACATGCCCAAAAGAATTGTTCTAACAGTACCAATTCTTCAGTAGCTTCAAATTAATTAGCTTTCACGCCCTCCCACCAACATTTCAGATACTGACGCTGTTTGGTGGCGAGTTCCTCAAAGCTCATTGCAGGCCCCTTTCTAAGTTTCTGAAATTTTGCCCTGTGGCTTCAGGGTTTAAATCATATTTTTTTCAACAATGCAGTTTTTAGCTTTTCATAATCTCAGCTAGCCATATTGTCCATCTGTCCCAATGCTTCACGCCCCTTTGCCAGTAAGCAGTGGAGATAAATGAAAGCTCCAGGACTCCTCGGGTATGTCCACCTAGATACAGACCTTTTCAAATGAATTTAAAAATGTATCCATATCCTCACCCTCTTTAAATTCAGCAATCAGTTTTGAATTTAATTTGTACTCCAACCCTAGAGTCTCAGGTTCATCCCCACCACTTACCTGCTCAGGTGTGGTTGGTTGGATTTTCAGCTTCTCTATTTCAAACGCTGTCTAACACTGCTGTTCCTCCACCTCAGCCTCTCTTTGGTGCTGCTTTTCCTCCACCTCAGCCTCTCTTTGGTGCCATTTTTCCTCCATCTCCATTTTAAACCTTCTCTGCTCCAGTTCCATCTTCTACTGTTGGGCTTGCTGGGCAAGCTGTGCTTTCTCTGCAGCTCCACCTGGAGCCTCAGTCTCTCCAGCTCCTTGCCTTCAAATGCCTTCTTCTGGACCTGTGGCTCCTAGTTCCTCTCTGGCCCTTCCACATTTGAGGTCTGGTCACCTTGAGTCACCGACTGTGATTCCACATTCCTTGTGGCTGCCTCTCCATCAGCAGCCACGAGGGCATCAGTGAGCTGCTTTTTATTTCTGCTCCCACTTGGAATTCCTTTTTAGTCACACAGCTGCCTCAGTTGTTCTATATTGCAAGTGGTGTACTTGGAAGCTATGTTCTCCCCTGTACTAACACTATTTAATATTTCTCAGAAAAAAAAATTAAACAGGGTAGGGTTTTATTGTCTGCAAGCAATTTTTCCCTTCTCCAAATTCTACCCTCTATTTTGTGGTGGTTTTGTACAGACAGTTCAGAAATCCCATTAGCTGGCACCAAATCTGTCAAAGGCATACCACTAGTCATGTCCGGATCCCCTACTTCCAGGAGACCCCCCCTTTAATGAACCCTGTGACTTTAACTGTCCAAGGAGCCATTTTTTCTAATATTCAGTGGTAAGTGAGTGGTTCTACTATGAGGCACCGGTCTGACAAAACCTTTTCCCTTAAAATGTTATACCACACAAATTAAACCCAGGCAGAGTTGATAAGAAAAATCATAAAAAGTTTACTTAAAGGAAAGAAAGCACATTAAAATATTCTACACAATTTAGGGTATTGGGTTGCAGATAGCAATATTAAAAGAAATGTGGAACTACACAATAAAACCTACACAAGTGCCTGTTTTCAGGGGCAACCTGGGAGCACTGGGCCATTAAGTGACTTGCCCAGAGTCACACAGTGTGCAAGTGGAGGTTGTGAGTATCAAACCAATATCTGGTCTGCTGGATGTACCAAGCTTGTTCATAGCTTGTTACTCTAACCTCTAGGCTATACAGTGCATCTGTGAGAAACATGGAGATGTTAGGCAGTTTCTCACAGATGCACTGTAATGTTATGCTCAGCCAATCAGAACACAGGGATTAGCATACAGTCCCTTTATTGAGTCTACTGGTGGGTTATTGCAAAATAACTGGACAGTAGCTCTGTGTTCTGATTGTTCTAATTCTAAGAGGGATATTTTTTCAGCATAATTGTATATAAATACCATCCATGTTCCTAGTCCTACAGTATACTAAGTATTTTCTGGTGCCCTGTATCATCCACCTCCCTCCCCAACATGTGTCAGACAGTCTCTGTTGTGAAATGGCACCCATTCTCTTGATTTCCCACTCCACACCATCCCTGGTGCAAGGACTGTGTACAGACAAACATGGCAGTCAATATACACTGATGAGTTAAATACTGGCAGTGCAGGGACTGTAAGTAAAACCCATAGCCAATATACACCAATACATTAGGCAATGGTACTAGGTAGTGTAGGGAATATATGTAAACAAACATTTTTTGTGACCAAGAAAGGCATACTGGCCCAAGGCTCATTTCCACGTGTGACCAGGAGCAGTATGCATTGGAGAATACATCACATAGGTAAAAACAAAATAAGAGAAAAATAGTGAAAACAAATGCAAGTTAGTGCAAGTGGGAAACAGCACCGACTAAAAAGATGAACAAAAACATGGTACATAATGGTAACTTACATAATAAGTAAGACACAAAATAACTAGGGTATTGCTGTGTAGAAAGGTGTCCACAACCCAGCAGACTATAGAACAAATACTGGGTAGCCAGAGTGGAACTAGGAGCAGGAATGGAGCTGTAATGTGAGCTGCTGGGAGCTGTTTGTGGCAAATGGTGGCAACATAATCTAAATAATTGTATACCCGAAACAAACAAAATCATGACATTACTTAGCAACATGGCTTCATCAAGGGATGATCGTGTGTCAGTAATCTCTTACGCTTTTTATGAGAATTAGAGCAGGAAAATAAACAACAGCAAACCAGTTTTTACTATCTAACATCTAAAAGAAAGGATTACAAGGTTTTGGAATGAACTACTGTGGCATGTAATGTGTCTGAACGTCAATCCAAGAGTATATTTAAAAGCAGACTTGATAAGCAGATATGGGACGGAACACTTAGTGAATACTACCACCAAGAATTTTAGAGCAGTCTTGATGGGTGATTTAGCCTTCCTCTACTGCATAGACTGTAGTATTAACCATAGTATAAGCTGTCATGAGCCCCTGGCCCCCAACCCTTGGGCAGCCCAGTAGGACCTCCTGTTTGCAGAGAAGATCCCCCGTTTTAAGAACGCACAAGTAAGGGTTTCCGGAAGGCTTACAAGCCTTTCTTGTGCCAGTGGGTGGGTGGATTCTGTAGTTTCGAGTTCTCTTGACTCTGCAATACTTTCAGTATTTGAATCCCACCACGGCCACTGGCTATGTCTTGCCTAAGTAGTTTTATACGATAGCCGAGCAGTTCTATCTTTTTAGGAACACAGTTTTTTCAAAACCCTTCTATGTTAAATATTAAATCACACAATCAAAACCCAAGGCAGAGTTAATAAAAAAATCATAAAAAGTTTACTTAAAATAAAAGCAATATAGAAAAGTCTACAGTTTGGAAGAACTTTGAAATGCAGACAATAACAAAAGTAAAACTGGATGGTTTACAGAAAACACTAAATTCTGTATTCTAAACTATACCTTGTTCTGATGTTAGAGTCCAGACAAGGTTTTAAATGTTCTTGTAGAGATGAGTCCTTAAGCATCAGTTGTGTAACAAGTGTGTGTTCCAAGTCAGTTCTCTGAAATGTCTTCAAAAAGCAAAAGTATCCAGACACTTCCATTGTGCAAAGTCTTGGTAACCAAAATTCTGAATTAAATTCAGAATTTTCTGTTCAGTATGTGAGAAGTCAAACTTCCACACACTCAGGTCTGGTTTTAGAGATTTTTCCAGGCCTACACATATACTTCTGGTCTACAAGTATATGCCAGCTGGGACAGACTATCTGACTTCCAGCTAAACTGTTTTTGACTGCCCTAAGTTCAAAATGTGTCTGATTATATACATGATGGTCATTTCTTTGGACACACCTACCTTTTTTCCCCTCTGGGTGAGGTTAAATGGTTCCAAGACAATACAGATATTAGGGTGCAACAATTTGCCTTTTCCTGTAGGTGTCACTGTGGTTCCATGTCAATCCCAGTGACATCTGGTCCATGCATTTGGCTTAACCCCTGACCCCTAGGTCACTACATTACCTTCCCCTGTCATGGAAAGCCACAGTGGGATATTTTATGCCTTTCTGTGCTATATACCTGTCTCCCTTATCTTGAGACATAACAGGTCCACACTAGCCTTTATAGAAATAACAGTTATTTTGTAGTTACCTGTTAAAGGGACAGTGTCTTAATTGTAAAGTACATTACAGCATATGCAGTATGAACCCACATAAATGGATCTAGGCCTATCATGTGACATTAGCAATGTCCCTCTAAATGTGGGACAAGTAAGAGGTAAAGACAGGAAGGTTCTGAGGGGTAATATGAAGGTATGGGAGGTTTTGAGGGGTCATATGAGGTATCTCCCTCCTAATGATGGGTAGGTCTAAAGATATTGAACAGGAGCTCTAATGGAAAAAGTAAGTTGTGACCTTCCTAATGTAGGACAAGTGAGAAGAAAGGGCAGAGAGTTTTTGAGGGGTTAAATGAGGGATGCCCTGCCTTCTATATTGGCTAGATCAAGAGATATAGAATAGGAATTCTAATGAAAATAAATAAGTATTGGCCTTCCTAATATTGGAGAAGTGAGAGGTATAGTCAGTAGGGTGCTGATGGGTAAAATTATACATTCCCCTTCTGATATGGGACAGTTAAGAGGTATGGATGGAAGGGTTCTGAGGGATAAATTATGACTGTTCCACCTAACCTTGTGCCAGTCACTTGACCACACAGTGCTCCAGTCCACTGAGCTACCGAACTGGGTAGAAGCAGGCCCTGACTGGAAATTAGTATGTTGTACCTCAGCTGAGCCATCCTGGGTAAATACCATAAATTGTAATATACGACAGTTAGGAGGTATGGGCAGAAGGATTCTGAGGGGTAAAATAATGGTTGGCCCTCCCAATGTGGAACAGTTAAGAGGTATGTGTGTTTATTTTTATTTTATTTAAAAGTTGCATAAAATGCAGAATAAGTTCTATGAGATACAAGTCTCATTTACAGAACATCCCCAGTCATAAAAATAACAAGACAACAAAGACAAACATACACATGGGTGGAATGGTTCTGAGGGTTAAAGGGAGGTACACCCTGCCAAATGTGAGACTGTATCGACAGAAGCATTCTCAGGGGTAAAATGATGGCTGTCCCTCCAATTAAGGGACAGTTAAAAGGTATCGAGGTAAAGGTTCTGAGGGGTAAAACTGTGGCTATCCACTGTACTATGGGACAGCTGTGGAAGGACTGAAGAGTTCTGAGTGGTACAAGTGGAATGCTGCCTCCCTCCTCCCCAATCTGATGGAAACATATTCAAGGCAGTCAAGTCACAAGTCAAATCATCATCACAACAATACGATATCTGACACTGGCCTTGTGGTTATCATAGTTGGCACTTAAAACACACTGTTCTGGATCCTTAGATTTCAGCATGTACTTTGACCTTTGCTCCTGCATATTTGAATGAAGCACATGCACCATACATTCCCACAGGTTTCCACACATCCCTCAGGTTAGGTAATTTCATATCAACAGGTCTCTCTCCTGCCCTGTCTCTGTGAAAGATCTTTCCATTTTGTAAGGGAACTTGTATTTTTCCAGTACTGCTTACTCATTGCACAAAGGATTTGAAGTTTGCTTAGTCATCCCTTTTTCAGCAAGAGAATCAAATTACAGAAAATCATTTACAGCACACCTTGCAGCAGAACAGAATCAGACTTTTGTTTTAACTGCACTTAAGAAAACGTGGTAACCTGACCCGAAGCAAAACACAAGCTAGCAGGATCCTCCTTTAATTCAGTCCCTTAGAAAAACAATAACTATAAAGAATAAAACACAATTTTGTTTCTGTAAGAAAGTTTTTGTAGTACTCAGGAGCATTTTGTTTCAAGGACTGGAAACAGTTAAAAGTCTCTGGAGTGATTTCAAGGAGTCAGAAAGTCTGACCTCTCCCACCTTCACCATATAAGGATGAGCTGGGGCCCTAGCTTAAGAGGTACCACTGGCTTTTACTCTGGAGAATGAAAGCAATTCCCCATCCTCTGTTTGCCTGGGTCACCACATAGTTGTGGTTTCTGTATGATTCCCATCCTGTCCCCCCAATGTTGTTTACAAACCCCATGTTTTTTTTTTTTTGTATAGCTTTCTCTACCCTCTCCGCCTGCCATCACCCCAGGGATACCCTTAGGAATATACCCTGTTGAGGCATTTCCATCGTCATTCTGATATCAGGAGTTTATTTTACTTCTCAGTTTTTCTCCCATAATCCTCCCTTCTCCCCATGGCATGGGCAGTGCCTCAATCAGCCCTGCATGCACACAGCACCCCTGTAATGAGAGCAAACTCCCCTGGTGCAATTGCAGGGGTTGCAATGGCACTGGAACCCACCACCAACTCTCCTTAACTGAGGTGTGCTGCCACACAGCAGCCACCACAGCCAGGCTTGCCTCCGACACAGTGACCCAAGCTCGCTCCACAGCATTCTAACGCTGGTCCATTGGGGCGACCCATGAACCACATGTTTGACACTATTTGGAACACCATGAACCTCACACAACATCATCACTAGAAAATCTGGCACTAAACATTTTGTAGCCTTCATTATTTATTGGAAATGTTGTTTTTTGCTGTTGTTGTTGTTTGCCTGTTTTTTCCAAGATGTCAAATGTTACATGAGATATAATCTTGGCTCTTTCTTTAGTCACACTAGTAGTGACATCAGATAGTCAAAACTTTTTTTTCATACAAGGGGTAATAAAAAGTCAAAACAGGAACATGATTTTTTAAATTAGGTTGGTACTCCTTAACCAAAATGTTTTCCTTTTTTTTCATGTTGTATGTTGCAATGCAGTTACATGTATATTGATGGGTATGCACATTGCCATGGTGAGGCTGCTTGGCTGTTTTTCTGTTGTTCTTTCAGCAAAAAAGTGATTAACCACAAGAAAGGGAACCCGTATAGAAAATAACTATATTTTCTATATATGGCAAAAGTACTGTATATAGTATAATTCTCTGCAAAAAACTGCATTTAATGCAACACTTAGGTTTATATCAAAGTGACAAAAGTAGGGAAATCTGATGTTAGAGTTTCAAACCCTCACCTTCTACTCCTGAAGCAATGAGGCGAAGTCTCCTTGTGGTTGTCAACCATAACGCTCATCCTATTGCAGTAACAGAAAATCTGAGATGTGTTGGAGACAGATGTGTATGTTTCATAAGTGCAAAGAATGAGGTGAACATTATGGTTGACAACCACAAGGAAGACTCTACCCTTCATTCGCCTCAGGGTTGGGGCAGAGGTGTTAGGGTTTGAAACCCTAACATCTCATTTCCCTACTTTTGTCGCTTTTATATCAACCCTAACTGCTGCATTAATGCAATTTTTTTGCAGGGAATTTCCTTGCTTTTTGAGATAGTATAATTGTATCCTTATTTGCCTGTTGGAGCGCATGGCCCTCTAGGCCACGTGCTTCTATCCCTCAATAGATGGGTATATGTATGTTGCACTTCCATTTGTAGGAGAATAGCAACCAAATTGTCCACATTGCCTTTTTATTACCCCACCTCATGAACCCGGTACTGAAAATGTACAAATCCCTGCCGAAACATCATTCTGTGCCCCCACAATGTCATTCCCCACCACAGGCACAAAAAGACATTTTGAGCAAGATACGAAAAATTACAGCTATCACATTCATGAGGCAGTGCAAACAAATGGCTATCTTGAAAATTTGGGGTGAAAATTTGTAACGTAAGGAAAGTTACAAGTGCGCATAGCTAAATTTCAGTGAATACTCATAACGTTACCATATAGTATATGGTTACCCTTTGTTATGTATAAAAATCAGCCTGCTAAAAATCCTTGTTAAGCACATTCTAAACCATTATGCGCATTCTAAAGTGTTGTTATGCATATTCTGAATAGTTGCTATGCACAGGTCACACAATTTTAAATTTCTCATTTATGCTACACCTAGCTACTTACTAACCACCCAGTGCCCAAAGTCATACATTTCACCTTTCAAAAGTCTGGAAATGTGATTTTGATATGGGAGTAGAACAAAGAAATGGCAAGATTTTTTGATTTCACTTCAGTGAGGATCTGTCACTCTAGTGTAAAAAAAACACATCCTATAAAAAATAAAATATGGTCAACCACACACAACTCGGCATGAGTTTCCATCTCAGGGTTGAGATGACAGCATGGACCTCTCGAGCTTCGCTCTCAAGGTTCATATGCTGTCATCTCAACCCCTCGATGGAAACACAGCCTTGTTGTGTATGGTTGCCCATACATTGTTCTCTATATAATGTATGGTAGAACGTTGTTATTCCCTAAAATACATCTTTTGACAGTGTTGTTATACCATCAATGTGACGTCATGATGTTGTTATACCATCGTGAGTATGTCAGATTGATGGTACAACAACATAGAACTCTCACGCTCTGCTGTCATCTTGGCAGCACAGCCAATCGTCCACTCCACTAGTTTGAACAGCTCTGATCGAATTGACAGTTCCCCCCCAAACACACACACACACACCATCCACACTCACCCTCTCTTCCCAGTGTTATTAGCCAGTCCATAAAAAAAAAGAAGTGTAGTAAAGCTTTTTTCCTCCCATTTTCTTTTACCTCTGATGTTAATTAACAGAGTTTTGCTGCACCACACATACTCCACGGTCCTGTCCTGAACAGAGTAAAGTGACAGTTTCCGATTGGTCAAGACAGTCATGTGATCAACACCAGTTACTTTTTTTACTTTGAAGTATCACAGAGTTTAAGTTTGATATTTTAAAAAATTTAGTGTTCCATTTTTTCTGTTGTGTTGTCAGCATTAGTGACTTAATAAAACAATAATTTTAATAAGCCTCTACCGGCTCAGCGCTTGCAGCTCAGGGTAAGACATTTGTTATCTTGACCACGATGGTAGCTTGATAAAGTGTTATGTTATGAATTTGGGAAAATTGACTGCTGGCACCGATGCCCGTACTCTATAAAAGACAATGTATGGGCATCGATAACCAACCACAGCTTGCATCTCATGGTTTCCATGACAACTTGGGTAAACCTCTCGAGGTTTACCTTAGTTAGCGCATATGAATATACAAAGCATTAGGGGGAAAATGGCAGAATTGAAATCCTGGATACTGCATTATAAACCAGACATCCTCTGCATAACTGAATCATGGTTAAAACCATCCATACTGTCTCACAAGGTCACCCTTCCTGACTATACATACTACAGACGGGATCGGGTCCCCAGGAAGGGTGAGATTGGGTTAATTTATACTAGAGATGGATTAGTAGTCAATGAATTAACTGGCTTAGAGATCAGCTCGGCTGCAGAGTATATCTTTATCGCAGCCACCCTTGGCCAGTTCAAGAATGTAACAGTAGGGTGCATCTATCTGCCCCCGAATCAAGTGTCCTCCTATGCCGAATTCCTTGCTAGTTTGGACTCCCTCCCCAAGAAAGACATCATAATATGTGGAGACTTCAACCTGAACTGGTTTGGACCTCTTAAAACACAGTACCAAGCTGCCCTACTGGACACTAAACTGGAGCAACTCCTCGACAATCCCAGAAGACTGAACATGAAGTCAGGCAAGCACACTCTCCTAGACTGGATACTAACAAATAATCCAATTTCTATTAAGGTCACTGAAATCCTCCCTGATGCACTCAGTGACCATTCCCCGACTTTTTGTATCTGAAAAAATAATTCTCTGCATTCCCCTCACAAAATCCACAAAACTAGGGACATAACCAACTTTGTTGCTGAAGCCTTCTGTTCAAGTCTCGCCTCAGCTAACGGGTCACCAATAACCTCCCTTCCTGACATAAACCAAGGATTAGAACATCTGGTCAGCACCTTCTCCTCCATCCTTGACTACCATGGCCCCCCCCAAACTAAGAAGATCAAAAGGTGCTCACTCTCCCTGGCTCACACAGGAACTGAGGCACCTCATGTGCTCTCATGACAAAGCATGGCATGCCTTTAAAATCTCTAAACTCCAGTCAGACTGGAACTCCTACCACCAGCTACACAATATTTGTAAATCTAAAATCGGTAAAGCCAAAAGGGAGCATCTCCTATCACTACAGGAACAACGCCTTTCCAACCCCAAATGTTTGTGGAAGGAAATAAACGCGCTCCTAAAGGGTAGCAAAAGGATCTTTCCCCAGTCAATGGCAGCAAGAGGCTCCATACTATCCTCACCCATGGAGATAGCAGCAGGGCTGAACTGCTTCTTTACTGACCTTGATGCCTACAAAACCGACCTTTCTGTTACTTGTCCTGCACCACCAGCTAGCCGCCCATAAATTCCATGCCCACTCTTCCATTTAAAAGCCAACTCCCAAAAAAGAGGTCTTTAAACTGATGAGGGGCTGGCCCAGTAGCACTGAGGGTTGACGTGCTGGACACCACACCTCATGCCATGCTGTTGATCCATGTAAGGAGACGGACTCAGGGAGCCAGGGGTCAGCAGGGGAGGGAGAGGATAGAGCATCTGGAGGACTGCTCCCCTCTCCTCTCCCTGAGGAGGGATCCAGGGGCTGCTCGGTGTCCTGGCAACCATTGATGGAGATCGGGGGTACTGCAGGATCACCAGCCAGATCAAAAGGGGTGGGGAGTGTGGCAGATGTCAGCAGAACAGCCGTGCATGGATGTCATTGCACGCCGGACTCCCAGGGGCAACCATCACACAAAAAATCCCTGTCCATGGGGATAAGTGATGGCACCACTACACCCATAGCCACACTCCAACTGCCAGTCATCCTCCTCTCCTCTCCTCTCCTGGGCTGAGCCCAGCCTGGCATGCCTAATTCTAGATAGAGCACACTGGGTGGATAGGGCGACCCTACTTCAGGGGGCTCAGAGCTAGGGGGATCGCTAGGCTGGTGCCAGGAGATAGAGATGTCTCAGGCAAGGAGGTAGAGTTTGGAGCATGGTGGATGCCAGAGAGAGAGTTCCTCATCGGACAGCACAGAAACAGATGATACAAAAAAAAACTGCTGAGGTGACTCAACCCTGACAGCACACCAGGGCTTGATTCCCTACCACCCAAATTTCTCAAAATAGGTGCACCTGCACTTGCCTACCCAATCTCCTGCCTAATCAATAGATCCTTCCTCACGCAAACCATCCCAGACAAATGGAAAACTGCAGTTGTTGTCCCAGTACACAAAAGTGGTCCGACCAACCTTATCGAAAACTACAGACCCATATCTGTCTTGTGTCCAATTGCTAAAATTCAAGAAAGAATACTTTATAATCAATTATCATCCTACCTTGCACAGACCAATGCCCTTACTAGCAACCAGCAAGGCTTTCAGAAATCACATGGGACAGAAACTGCTCTCCTGCAGGTCATTACTGATATATTCCAAGCTATGGATCAGGGCAAAACCACTGGTGCAGTCTTCGTCGACCTAACGAAGGCATTCAACCTAGTTAACCACCCACTTCTCATCTGTAAGCTTTGCTACCTTGGCCTTGACAACAACTCTCTCTCTCTTGGGTCTCTAACTACTTAAAGAATAGGTTTCAATGTGTCAAATGGGCAGGGACCATCTCAGCCTTACCTTCTATCACCGATGGCCTCTCCTATTCTCAATATTCATTAATGACCTTCCTCTGAACTGTGAAGGGGCATCGGTTCCGCTATATGCAGATGATGCCATTTTATATTGATCCTCCTGTAATGTCTCAAGTAATAATTCTGACCTAACAAATAATTTCCAGACTCTAGAAACATGGTTTAAGAATAACCTACCAGTTCCGAACACTAAAAAGACTAAATCCACATTGTTCCACCATACCTACTTTGACACAACCTCACAGCCCCCTCCTCTAATATTCAACTCGAAAATGTTACCTCCTTTAAATACCTGGGTGTAGTGCTTGACAAGCATTGGTCCTTTGATGGGCTCATAACCAGCATCATAAAGGCTACTAATTAGAAACTAGGCCTTCTATATCGCACTACTCCCCACCTCTTAAGTTATGCAAGAGGCAATATTTGCCAATGTCACCCTTCTCCCAGGCCTCTTCTATGGTGCCTCAATAATCCACTCCTCTAAGACTACACTCCCGAACAAACTCAAAATGGCCTATCACAGAATTGCCCGATTTTGCTATAAAGGCCCCAGCTCGCACCCATCACTGTGATGTGTTAAACAATTTGGGTTGGCCATCTGTCATGGCCAGACTTAACCTCCCAGTGTATTTCACCACCTTAAAACTAATACACCTCCCACCTCCTCCGAGTATATCTAACCTACTCACCCTGAAACCCTTCCCATGAACACTCAGGTCCTCACACCTCCCGATGCTGAGTCGGCCCAAGACTCGCCTAACTGTTGGCAGAAGATGTTTCTCCTTCGCCACAACATCAAAAGTGGAATGACCTTCCACACTCACTACTCTCATGTAAGACTCCTCCTCTCTTCAAAAGACAATACAGGGAAATATTTTACAAGCCTCCTGTCTATAATGGGAACTGTACCTAAATTTCTCTGCCCTCTGCCTTGTGTATGACTAAGGTTTAGGACTTTGAGTCTGTACACAGCCAAATTGACTATGCTCTGCACGTATGTACTAATTGCCTCTATTATGATTATATTGTCTGCTCAAAGTAACCTTTATTGTTTGATCACCTAAATTGCAATTGACATCCGTAATGTACCATCTCCCAATGAATGGGATATCTAGTTTGTCTATGAATGTATATAACTGTCTAAGACATTTGTACGTACTATCTGTATCTGTACTGTTTTCTTATGTTTGGAATAGTTAGTTCCCCGGTCGCCCCTAGAAAAGGGACTTGATCATCTCAGAGGGCCCACCCGGTCATCAAAATTTAAAATAAAATAAATATATAAACAGTTGCCATGGAAATCACTCAAAGCAAGCATAGTGTGGTTGTTCATCAATGCCTATACATTATCCTCTATTTTAACATATTCTGACCTCCAAATTTTCAACATTACCTTCTTATCACCCCACCTCATGAACAATGGCAGTAAGATTTTTCGAATCCCACCTGAAAGGTGATTTCACCTACTGACAGAGACATCACCTTTCAGGCCAGATTAGCATAATTCCACCAACATTGTTCATGAAGTGGGGTCCCAAAAAGACCATGTTGAAAATTTGAGCTCAAAGTATGCAAAAATGGTAAAGTTATGCCACAAAGTTGAAAACCCCATTGAAATACATTGAAGCTGCAAATGAAAAAGGATTTCCCCTAATGAAAAAGGATGTCATATGACAAAAGATTCTTTTTTCGTGTCACAAGTCACAAAAAAAGATTTCTATTGTTAAAAAATAACATTTTATGGGCATTTCTCTAACAGTTAAGTGCAGAATCCAGCTAAGTGGGTCCCAATAAACATGATGCATGTGTTGGTCATTCTCCAGAATGTTATTTTTGTGGCTTTTGAAATTAGAATTTTTAGAAAGAAACAACAACAAGATGGCAGCAAATAAAAAAGGTTTTTCCCTCATGAAAAAGGATGACATCACGCGAAAAAAGATTATTTTTTCATGTCAAATCTCTATCTTGAAGTGCTTACTGAGCATGCTCAAAATCAATTTTACAAAATTTAAAAAAGAAATAACTTTGGAAAGGAGTAATATTTTTTCACCAAACCAGCAAAGGGTACACCTGTGGGACAGCCCCTTTCTAACCTGAAAATGTCAGAACAAAATTTCAAACCATCTGGTAGCTACAGGTGTCATCAGAAAACCCAGCAAAACCAATGGGAAAAAAAACAAATTTTAATTTTTGAACTTTCCAGAACTTGGAATCTGCACATCAGAACAAAACATGCCACATCCACAGATCTACCATGTGGGACCACGCATGCAAACTTTCTTGCAAATCCGTTGAATGGTTGCGAAGTTATTAAAGTGCAAAAATTGGGATTTAACATTGAACTACCTGCTCAACCCTAACTGTAGGGGCACAATAATACATGACTATTTCCTCTGCCAAACCATCCCTTATGATACTACTTTCTTTTCATTGTAATTGCACCTGACCTTGTACTGGTTCAAGCTAGAACCTGGTCTTAGCCTAACGTAAGTTCTGAATTCTGTACTTGCATATACAGTAATCTGCACACTTTGTTGATTTTTATCTATTTATTGTGTAATACTATTTAATGTCTGCCAGCATTAGTTATCCTGTACACAATTGCTACAGTTCCTAATATTGTGTAAAGCTGACAGTATATTATCCACTCTTAATTGCTGTATATAGTTGCTTACTTGTCCCTTTATTGAGTAAAGATGTATATTGTCTACCTTTATAACTGCTATATAATATAGTACTCCCACCCACTAGTATTCCTTCTGCCAAACAGTCCCTTAAGAGACTGCTTACATTTAATTTTAATTGCATCTGATCTTGTACTGGTTCTAGCTTGTCTGAACTGTATACCTGTATATACTGTAATCTACACACTTAGATGCTTTTTATCTCTTTATTGCGTAATACTGCATAGTGTCTGCTGGCATTACTAATCCTGTACAATTGCTGCAATTCTTTTTTTTTTTTTACCATTTTTTTATGCTCCTGTTGCTGCAGTTCCTACCTCTGGAGGGAGCCCCCAGACCCATCCCTCGGTGTCCACCAGCCAGCGCTGACCCTATCCCCCAGGGCCTACCCCTGGTGGGGCCGGTGGGGTTCCCCAACCCCCATCAGAGACCAGATCCAGTGTGGCCAGTGCCATTGCTAGTCGGGAGCAGGACCTGCGAAGCGCCCTCTATCATGCACCACAGCAACTTGTTTTTCTCCTCCATTTTTCTCCCTACAGAAATGAGGTATGCAATGACGCCAGTGGAGGGAGCGCACATGCATCCGCACATGCTCCTCCAGGTATCTGCACCATCGGTGTGCTGCCCCCCAGCCTCTGCTAGTGGCCAGTCATAAGTTGACCACTGATACACACCCCCAGAAGGAGAGCAGTCTCTTGAACGCTCAATCCTTCTCCTCCCCTGCTGACCCCCGGTGGCCCATGCTCATTCCTGAATATGAATCACCGACGTACCGCAAGGTAAGGCATCCAGTACCTCAGCCCTCAGTGCCACTGGGTCAGCATATTGCTGCAATTCTTAATACTGTGTAAAGCTGGTTGTATAGTATCTATGCACATAACTGCTGTGTATAGTTGTTTATTTATCCCCTTGTCTTTCATGGTCACATCTATAAACAAGAATTTTGTGCATCTGTATGCATACCTAGTAAAAATAATTTCAATAAATAAATAAATAAAATAATGAATGATACATTCCCATTTAAAAGAGCTGAAAGCATTTGGAGGCTTATGTGCAGGGCTCCAATGAGCCTTTCTGCCCATATAACTCTTTGCCTGGACCCCAGAAGCGCTTGCTGTTTGGGTGGGTAGGCAGCCAGAAGAGGAGCTGCCATTTTCTTCAGCACCTGCTGGTGCCCCAGTGGATTGTTACTGTGGCTAAAGAGTAACTGACATGAAACTGAGAATCAACCTTGTCTGCATGCACCGAGAGCCCAGAAAGCTTGTTACCCCACTGCTGGGCAAATTTGGAATTGTGGCTAGAGGTGCCTATTAGAGACACAAAGCTTGTAAATAAACATGACACTGGCCATGTTTATGTGCCTTCTGACTTCTGGATAGCTGAGAGAAAAGGTCAGGATTCACCCTGGACATTGCTGATCAGACAGCCAATCAGATGGCTAGATGTCTTGCTGAAATGGCACTGAAGCCAATTGATACATATCGGAAATGAGGACAAGAAGAAAACCCAGAGAACACTCAGCCAACTACAGTCCTTGTTTTCCTGATTTTCCCACCCTTTCCAGGATTTGGACAATCAGGGGGTCGGAATTTTAGGTTTATAAGACTTGCTGCATGAGCAGAAGAGAGGAGAGTATGTGTGCAGACATGCTGCAGAAGTACCTGTGGCAAAAGATCAGATCTGGTCTACTTGAGAGGGAGAAGTGGCCCTTGTGTTGTTCCACTGAATGTGGAAATGGTCTGGTATTGACCTAGCATAATCTTCAGCAGGGTAAGCACAAGGTGATATTGGACATTCTGGGCATGGTAGCTGCCTGTGCTGAGGGTGATGATCAGGCATCAGGGAGTTATAACAATATTCTTTCATCTGCCATCAATACCCTCATGACATTCCATGTACACTTCATGATCTCCCGCTGAAGCGCATTGTGGTATCATGATGGGATGAGTCAGCTGAAGTCAGTGGGGATGAGGCTATAGTGTACCCAAAATATATCCCACTCAGTGATAGACAGACTGACTCTCAGGACCCAGACGGTGATCACTGAAAAGGTGGAGTTTCTGCCACAATCAATTTTGACAGAGAAAGAACCGGTCTGCTCAACAATTCTGCACTGTGGACAGTTTACTTAACCCAACCTGAATTTGGTCTGGGGGAGTTTTTACTTCTACAAGATGTGAAGAGTTTAGCTGTAGAGGAAAAAACACCCTGCTGAGGAAGAAACAAACTCCTATCATCTTTTAGCAGTATAACCCAGATCAAAGACAGGTCTGGAGAAGTAACTTGTTTATGGTGAGGAAGACTTGAGCAGGCCTAGTTTTCCATCACAGTCAGTTGTGAAAGGAATGCTGCCTTTTTCAGTGATTGTCCTCCAGGTACTCAGAGCCAGTTTGTACTCCACTGAATGGAGCTCTTTCAGGTACATTCTAACCTCTGCCCTACTGAATTCAAGCTCACCCCAGGTGGCAGTTCAAGTCACATAAGTGCTCTCCGTTTTCTCCCCTGAGTGCGGTGCGGCAGCATGCAATGACACCAATGGCCGAGATGTGCACGCTTCCACATGCAGCACACCAGGCATCTGCTGTGCATCCGCCCCCTCTGTTTGTGGGTCCATTGTGACAGCCCCACTTACCGCTAGGGGCCAGGCAAGTAGCAGACTCCATCCCCACCCCTCTCTGTGAGAGGAGAGGAGAGCTGTCCTCCACATGCTCAATGCTTTCCCCTCCTCAGCCAACCCCTGGCGACTCGCTCACACCACGAACATGGGTCGCCAGCATGGCAGGAGGTAAGACAATGATGCCTTTGCCCTCCACTCCACTAGGCTGGCTAAAAATTGATTTCTTTAAACAGCCCTGCATTTACTGATCCTCAAAGGGTGACAAGATACCAGCACCACATTTATTTATTTAAAAATTTGGTAACCAGAAAAGGCACACTGAGCTGAAGCTCATGTCCAGGTGTGACCCAGGGGAAGGGGAGAACTGGAACAAAACATTGGCAGTTACAATGAACTGAATTAGAATCAGCAGTTTTAAATTGCAAATAAAGTGTAGGCATAAAAGAATAGTGGAATAAATATCCAAATGTAAAAAGGTAGCATTACTATGTAAAGTGACAATAAAGATTTCCAAAAGGGGGGTGAAAATAGAAGGGTTTAAGGTAGTGAGGCAAGGGCCTCAGATGAGGGAGAAGGGGTGAAGGGAGTGTGAGGGAACAAATAGGTGTAGGGTGGGACAGCACTGGGAGAGAGGAGGGGTAGGTCAGCATGGGGGGGAGAGAGAATGGGGAGAAGAGGAATGGGGTGGCAGGGAAGAGGGAGGGAGAGAGAGAAGGGGAAGAGGGGTGGAGGAGGGGTTGGAGGAGAGACAGGAGCAAGTGGGGGGGAAGGTTGGCTTTAGTAAACATTTTAAGGACAACAGGGATGGTGCATGGCGAAGAAGAGGAGGGAGCCAGTTCCTTAAGGAGGGGAGATAGTAAGAGACGGCTGTTAGACCAGCACTAGAGTGAGGGTGGGGGATCACGAAGGAACGGGACTCTCTGGAATGAAGGGGATAGGTGGAGGCAGCAGAAGAGGAGAGAGAGAGAGAGAGAAAGAGAGAGAGAGGATAGGTAGAGGGGAGACAGGCAAACCAGTATTTTGCAATGAGGGAGTAGCAGTGGGAAAGACGACGCAGTCACACGAGGGTAAGAGGCAATAGAAAGGGTGGAATAAAGGGAGCAGTGATGCGTGTGAGGAGGACAGTTAGTAGCAAAATGACAGAAGGCATTGTAGAGGGTGTCCAGCCTAATGAGAGTGGAGGGAAGGGCTGAACTGTAGACTACATCAGCATTGTCAAAAATTAGGAGGATCATTTTGACGAGCAGGTCCTTGCGTATATCAGCGGGGAGACAGTCCTTGTTTCAGTAAAGGATGTCTAGTTTGGGGCGGAGTTTTGAGTGTATAGCATCAATGTATTCTGAGAAGTCTAGGTTACTCTCAATCCACACATGGAGGTATTTGTAAGTGTGGACAACTTCCAATTGTGTACCATCGAGGGTGGAGAAGACAGGGAGAGGTAATAGCCTTGCTAGCTTTTGACTGGTGCCAAAGGTCATTGACACCATCTTCTTGGTATTTACTTTGAACTGGTTGGCTTGAAACCAGCTTAATACATTATGGAAATTGCACTGGAGTGAGGATGCTACAGCGGATGTGGTGGGGCCAGAAGTGTAGATGACAGTATTGTCAGAATACATATAAATATGGGAGGAGACACAGACAGAGGGAAGGTCATTGAAGAAAATTGAATGTAGTATGAGTCCCAGGATAGAGCCCTGGGGGACTCCTGAGAGAATGGGGAGGGGGGTAGATAAGACACCACGGTTAGTCAGATAGGAATAAAACCACTTAACTGCAGGAGAGGAGAGACTATCTGAGGCCAACTTGTTTAAGAGGAGGGGGTGGGATAGTACATTGAAAGCCTCAGCGAGATCAGTAAAAATAGCTACTGTGATGAGACCCTTGTCCATCCCTGTAAGGACAGAGTCAGTAACATTGAGAAGGGAGGTGATGGTGTTTTTTTTCTGAAATCAGACTGGAAGGGGGATAGGAAGGAGGAGAAGTCAAGAAAGTCAACTAATCTGGAGTGGACTATTGACTCTTGCAGTTTAGCAAGGGATGGAAGTACAGTGATTGGCTGTAGTTTCCAGGGGATGATGGGTCACCCCTTTGTGAAGGGGAAGTACCTTAGTGGTTTTCTAGGCAAGGGAGGTGGCACAAAGAGAGAAAGAGAGGTGCAGAAGGTGGGTGAGTGGGAGGAGAATCGGGGGCCAGATATGTGAAGGAGTTTGGGGTCTAAGCCATCAGGGCTGTATTTTGAGGGGTTGAGAGATTTGAGGGCAAAAGACTTCTGAGGGAGATGGGAGGAAGTGAAAACAGCAGAGGAGGAGGTTTGGGGTGGGGGTGGGGGTAGCTGTTGAGGACTGAGAGGGAGCAGCACAAGTTGTGAAATATTTGTTGAAGAGGGAGGTGACAGCAAGGTGGTCAGATACCAGTGAACCATCAGATTGGGGAGGGGCGCTTGCTGGGGAGGTAGGTCACAGAGGAAGTGGACTATTTTCCAGAAGTTGGAGGGGGAGCTTTGGTTAGATTGAAGGTCTGAATTGAAGTAGTGTGCCTTGACTGCACGGATAGCCTTCATGCAGAAGTTTCTGAGAGACTTGTAATGCTGGTGGTCAGAGTAAGAGTGGGAGGCCTTAAAATGGGACTAAGCCTGGTCCCTGATTTTGCAAAGCTGTAGGAGGTCAGGTGTAATCCAGGGGTGGTGGAAGCATTTCACTCTGGTTCTTTTGAGATGGGCGTGGGTGTTTCAGGAGTGAGTGAGGGATGGCAGTGAAGTGTGATAGGGCAGAGTCTATATCATGGGCAGAGTAGACCGAGGACCAGTCTGCAGAGACTAGGTAACCCAAGAGAGCATCAGTGTTAAGAGATCGTAAGGGTTGGTGCCAAATGTACTTTGGGGAGGATTGGGGGGGAGTGAGTTTTCTTGACACAATAGACAAGACAGTGATCACTAACTACATTAGGGAGAATACCAACATATGAGACACGATGGGGTAGAAAGCATAGTACCCAATCCAGGAGGAGTGGTTAGAGGAGTGAGGGTGTAGCTTGGTGGGTTCAGAGATTAGTTGTGAAAGGTTCAAAGATTGAATTGATTGCTGAATAGGCTTTGAGTCTGGGGAGAGCCAGTTTAGGTAAACGACACCAAGAAGGATGAGTTCACCTGAGGCAGAGTGGGAAACAAGTGCGGAGAGAAAGATCAGGAGAAAGGAGGAAGGAATCTTTGGGGAGGCATACAGGATGCCAACAAAGATAGGGAGGGTGGAGGGGAAAGAGAGTTTGAGTAGCAAGAGCTCGTGAGAGATGGGGATGGCATCTTTGAAGGTGACAGAGCAGGAAATGTTATGGCGGGTGTAAATGGCAACACCATGTTTACCTCTGTCCTGGTGGAAAAGGTGAAATTCAGGGAAGGTGAGATGCGAGACCGGGACTCTAGAGGAGAGCCAGGTTTCAGATGTACAGAGAATATCTGGGGGCGTTGCAAGGCCCATACCTTAAGGGAGTCTAACTTTGGGAAGAGGTTTTGTGCATTAAAACGATAGAAACTAAGACATTTGGGCCGGGGGCAGGATTTGGTTCCACATCTCCTGCAAGAAGCAGGAGGAAGAGGAGATCTAGAAAAGATGTGGATTTACACTTTTTGTGGCCTAGAGAGAGAGAGGGCAAGGGAGCAGTGGTTAATGGAGTGGAGAGAGCAGAGGAGGACTTTGATGTGAGAGGAGAGGGGTAGAAAGTAGGCCGCGGTAGATGGGGAGAGTGGGGGAGTATGGAGATAGGGCAGCAGGAAAGGGGAGGGAAGGGGACAGGAGAGGTAAGGAGAAGAGGGGGGAGAGAGGGGGAGGGGAAGAAAGTAGAGGATGGGAGAGGACGAGGGGAATACGAGAGGAGGAGTAAGGGAGAAGGGATTGGGAAAGACTAGAGGGAGGTAGATGAGGAAAATAGGTAGCCAGAGAAGCCTATTTTTTTTTATTTTATTTTATTTATTTATGACTCTGATAACTGGGTAAGTACAATGATCCCAAGGACTGTTTTCAAGTACAACCAGGGGAGGAGGCGGGGGGGCAGGAGAGAGAGGAGAGTGAGGGAACAGGGGAAGAGCCAGTCAGAGAAAAGAGCCTGAGGAGCAGGTGGAGCAGAAGGGGATAGAAAGAGGTAAGGAGAGAAGGAGGGTGACAAGGTTTACTCGGGGGGGGGGGGAATGTGGTAATAGAAATACATTAGGATAATAATAAAAAGGAAGAGAGCTGGGGTAAAGGAACAGGTGTAGCAGGCAGGAGATGAGAAAACAGAACAAGTGAGGTGTGGGGGATGAGCAAACCCAAGCAGTCACAGGTAGGCGAGGGAAGAGGACAGTAATTAGCATAGCATATGTAGCATGAGCATATGGTTAAATGGCAGTAATGGATGAAAAACTGTCAAACGCAACAGTAACTAGTAAACCTGACAAACAATTAATCAAACCTGTTCTAAAAAACAGCTAACTCAAGTTGCATCAAGCTGGCAAGCCGAATTGAGACAAATAACAGTCAAGCTGAGACAGGTACAAATACTGGTTGCAGATAAAGCAAAAAATGTAGACAGGTGGATACAAGCAATATGAGTAACCAAACTAGAACCAGTTGGTGGGACCTAACATAAGGCAGCCAGACAAACGTAATTCAAATAGGTATAGGGGAACATGCAAATAGTTGAGGCTCAGGTGAAGACTGCTAGAGGAGACATGGCTGGCTGACCAGCAAACTCACAGATGACTCCTGGCAAACTCACCCCAGGCAGACTCCTTGGTGTCCTTAGCACACAGTCCTTTACATGGACGAGTCGCAGTGCGGATGGGTCGCTTGGACAGACAGCAGATTAAACACAGTGAGTACCCATCCAATTGGCTGGCAGACATGCTGGTGCAGGGTCCACTGTAGCCCCCAATGGAGCAATTCCAAGAGGTTCTGGTGGCAATTGGTGGGGGGGGTTAACTGGCAGAGGAGTCCACTTATGACCCCAGATATGGTGTCCGGTGAGTGCTGCCTTTTGCAGCATGGCCATGAACAATGGAGTCGGGAGCAGAGCCCAGAAAAACCAAGGGCTTCAGAGTCCCGGCTCCCCAGCCCTCCGATTGGCTGGGAGGCATGCTGGTGCAGGGTTTTGCTGCAGCCCCCAATGGAGCAGTCCCAAGAGGTCCTGGTGACAATTGTTGGGGGGGGAGGGGCTTAATAGGCAGAGGAGCCCACTCATGACTTCAGATATGGTGTCCAGTGAGCGTTGCCATTTGCAGCACCACCAAGAACAATGGAGTCAAGAGCAGAGCCCAGGAAAACCAAGGGCTTGAGAATCCCGACCTCCCCAGTCCTCTGATTGGCTGGGAGGCGTGCTAGTGCAGAGTCCACTGTAGCTATCAACGGAGCAGTCCCATAAGGTCCTGGCAGTGATTGGTGGTTGGGAGGGGTGATGGTAGACAGAGCATCCCCCTCACAACCCTAGAGACGGCAGCTGGTGAGTACTACATTTTGCAGCACAACCAAAAACAATGGAGTCAGAAGCGAAGCTCAGGAAAACCAGTGGCTTCAGAGTCCTGGCTCCACAGCCCTCTGATTTGCTGGGAGGCATGCTGGTGCAGAATCCACTATAGCTCCCAAAGGAGCAGTCCCATGAGGTCCTGGCAGCAATCAGTTGGGAGGAGGGGGTTAATAGGCAAAGGAGCCCCTCACGACCCTGGAGATGGCATCAGGTGAGTGCTGCCTTTTGCAGTATGACTGACAACAAAGGCGTCGGAAGTGGAGTCCAGGAAAACCAATGGCTTCAGAGTCCCCCCTCCCCAGCCCTCTGATTGGTTGGGAGCCATGCTTTTGCAGGATCCACTGTAGCTCTCAACTGAGCAGTCCCATGAGGTCCTGGTGGCAACTGGTGGGGGAGGGAGGTTGGTAGGCAGAGGCGCCCCCTCACAACCCTGGAGATGGCATCTGGTGAGTGCTGCATTTTGCAGCATGGCTGAGAACAATGGAGTCAGAAGCAGAGCCCAGGAAAACCAAGGGCTTCAGAGTCCACACCTCTCCAACCCTCGGATTGGCTGGGAGATGTGCTGGTGCAGGGTCCACTGTAGCTCCCAACAGAGCAGTCCCAAGATGTCCTGGCTTTGATCAGTGAAGGGAAGGGGGGTTGGTAGGCAGAGGAGCCCCCTCACAACCCCAGAGATGGTGTCCAGTGAGTGCTGCCTTTTGCAGCGTGACCAATATGTACATTTAATACCAAACTGGCTATGATTCTCTGGCTATTCTCTGATTCACTTATCTACCACAATGACACTGGGATACAGGGCACTACACTTGAGACACGACATTGCTTATAACAACCAACAACTTATACACACTCCCCTGTGCAGCATTCAGATTGAGGGAATTATGCAGCCAGATCCTCAACTGCAATCCTTGCCAAGGGCCCATATAATCAGTATTTGCATGTTCCAAGCCTGTTGGCTGCAGCAATCAAATGTATCAGTAGCGTAATATATTTTACACACTGTCTCCGTCACAATCACAAGGGAGCCCTGGTGTAAACACAGGATTTACCCATGCCATATACAGCTCAGCTATACAATAACAGGAGGAATATACCCACCTGGTTAGCACAGTACCGCACCCAGACACGGCCCCCAATAACTGAGGTAGAAAGGGCTCATTGCATCTTACCTTACTCTCGGGCCTCGATGTCTCAGCGGCACTTATGCTAATCCACAAGCATCAAGTAAAGATTCTCTTCCCACCTAGGAACCTGATTAATGACAAAGGAAATTGCAGGTTACACTTTGGGACACCAGGACATTAGTCATGATTGACTTTAGGCAGCCCTCCTTGAGGGTGAGCCACCAAGAGGCCTTCACTGTCCCCTCTTAGACCCTTGGCATGATCTGAGTCTCTAGAGACTCACTCAGAGGGAGTCACTGCCACACCAGACCAGGGACTCTGCCACCATCCAGAGCCCCCTTCAGCAGGTTGCAGTCAGAGCATATGCCCTCTCAGTCCTGAGGAGCTTGAGAAGCCATACGCATGGATCTTCCCGAACATCCCAGTCCTTGGACTATGGTCCTGTACTTACACCCCAGAGATGGCAATAAGAAAGCCTGGGAAAATTCAGGAGCCAGTGGAGTACAAGATGTGCTCAGCAATCGACGGCTCCCTGTTGCTACAGACAAAAAGCAGTAAACAGGAAACATGTGAATACGTTTCTTACAAAGTTAGAAACAGTAACCCTTAGAGCAAGTATAAGTCAAAAACAGACTGCATAGTAACTGCCACCATTCTATAGGGGTGTTACACTCTTTGTGGCTTAAATGCTTGATGTCCTCATGAAGTCAGGCACCTCAGGTGAGGCACACACAATTTCCTGAAAACAGTGAACAAGCAACACTGTAACCATTACAATATAACACAATGCACAACAGTCCAGACCAAGACAGTGTCCACTTTGTAGTTCTTTCAGTCCCTGCAGAAAGCACAAAGTCTCTTACAGGAACACTGGGTCCCCTAGTTCATCTAATTGGCAGATTCCAAAGTTAGGCACAGGAACTTTTTCACTTCAAGTAGGGCTCCAGAACCATGGAACATGATCTCAGGCTGCAAGGAGAGTGGTCCTCTACCAACACCAGGAAGTTTCTCTTCACAGAAAGAGTAGTGGACACCTGGAACAGCAAGTTCAGAAATTGTAAATCAGAGTGTCCCAACCTTCAGTGCTAATCTCCGTCAATTCTTCTTAGACAAAACGCAATGAAACTGTTTCCCAACTTGACTCCTTTACCCATGCTACATGTGATTGTACTGCATATTTTCTGCATAACTTGACCTCTACCTATACGATGTGATAACTATTGTTATTCTGTAAAATGTGATATCTATTTCAACCGTTATAACTAGCTGGCATCCATGCCTGGGTAATTTGTGACATTTGATGCTTGTTTTCACTGATAACTTATCTAGCTCGTCTGGCTATCCAGTATAATAAATAAATTAAATGAAAATTAAATTAAATTATTTGAAACCATTCAGTTCAGTCCCAGGCTTAACCTGCAAAGGAAAACAGCACCATAAAATACTAGTTCTGGATGGGCATCACTGCTGGGCCATGAATGCAGACAACAGTGGGTAGCTCCTCTGCAGGGATGCAGAAACAAAGTAGCTCCTCTTCTGGGATGTAAAAATAAAGTAACTCCCATTCTGGGATGCTGAATGGAGTGGTGTTCTTAATCTGGGATACCAAACAGCAGCTCCCCTTCTGGGACGCTGAACAATCTAACATCAGTCATGATGACTACTGGGTGGAGGGTAACTGGCCACAGCAAAGCCACCAGATGCCATCCACTCCACCCTCTGGAGGGACAAAGGTTCTCATCAGGTTCAATCACCACTTCAGTTTCAGCTAATGGGGCACATTAATGATGACCTATGTGTCATTATACAGTAAAGTTGAAAACTGTCCTTATGTTAGATATAACAACAGCTGGCATGCTGGTAGGGCTGCAGTCCAGCTCTCAACCAAATTCCCCAGGAACCTATATGGGTCTTTGCTCTGAAACATTGTCCCTAGTGCCTGAACATACATTTGCATAAAACTGGTGCACCTTGCTACAACAGGTTGACACCCAACAAAAGAGCAAAAGCATCCATGGAACACAAGTACCAGTGGGGTAACTAGCACATGTTCAGAAGTTATCACAGACTGGACTGCAGGTCCAAAAGGTTGCAGTAAGGGGGTGATAGCTGGAACCTCTGTTGGATGTACGCACTGATGATCCCTTGGATCCAATTTGAGCTTGTTTCAGAAAGTGGGCACATGAAATAGTAGTCTATAGTCCAACATACACTGTCCACACAGAGCAGCCGAGCAGGATCAGAAATGTCCCCTCGAAGTAACAGATAAACTGGATTGAAGCCCGACAGAATCCGAGCATATTCAGTTTCCTCTAGTGATGTTTTAGAAGGATCTAGGGGCTTCATCTCAGAGGGGTCCGAGTAGCATAGACCTGCCATGTGCCCTAACTGTCCTGAAGTTACTGATCAAGGTCATAATACTGACGCTAGTTTTTTGGAGCACAGCACTCCTTTGTGCATGCAGTTCATGCGCCGGTAACATTGCAAATTTGTGCAGACCTTCCAACAACCAATAACAGCACAGTAAAATCCCAGAAGAAACCTAAATTGTGGCTGACTCCTTCAGCCTAAGGATGCTTAGATTCAGAGTAACCTGTTCCATTTGCATCCATTGTATTATCAGAAGCTCCAATTCCAACTCTGAGTCCATTCCGATGTCAATTCAGGCATCAGAATTGGGCTTGTGCTCAGAATTGGAATTTCAGGTTCTGCATATGACTCCATAGCTAAACCTCCCCAACCAAGATACACACAAAAAAAAGTTATTTTAATAAACAAATACCTCCCTCCTCCCCCACTCTAGCTGCCCCCCCTTTCCTTAAGTGACTGTTACTGCTGCTGCTGCTGCTCTGAGAATGGGAGGCATAGGGCCTGGTTCTGGCTTCTTTAGGTCGACGCCACTGCTCTGACCAGATCCAGGCCAGATTTATCCAACTTCTTCAGCTGAAGCTGGCCCCTCCAAAAACCCTCCCTGCCCAGTCAGAATAGCACTGCAATAATAGTGCTGCTCTAAAGAGCATGGCCTACACAGCGCTTCCATGGACAGTGATGGGGGTATAACAGCGCTATGTAGTAAGCACTACCCAGGTCACTGTCCATGGTACTACAGGAGGACACAAGGCAATGGAAAATCAAAAGGCTGGCTGAGCTGCTCTTGTGGTGTGGAGTGCTAAAGCTTGAGCAGCTTAGGCAGAATGGTAATGGAACCAAGGTTCTAATCCCGGTCTCCAAAATTTTATTCCCGAATCGAACTCAGACTCAGAGTTGGTTGTTTTAAATGCAGGTGCGGAGCAGAGACCCCCATTTGGGGGTGCTTGGGCATAGCCTCCTCCGCAAAACACAATTATTGGTGGTAGCAATCACAAACCAGACTTGCAATCTCTACCAGTGGCTCTGTGTTTGTTTGCGGCATTTGTTCCTGCTGCTTTTATGATCAGCGCTGTTTGGACAGTGCTGTTTTTGACAGCATTGTCCATACAGTCTCTGTTCTGACCTAGTGCCAGAATTCTTCAGTGCTTGCTCAACATCCAAGAGTTGCTCAACTTGCCCCTCCCCCAACACTACCACCAGCCCGGTCCCTCCAGGTAGCCACTAGCCACTGCAGGCCAGGCCCTTCTATCAAGCATGGTACCACCCTCACTACATCTCCATTTCCAAGTCCAACTCCCAGTTCCTTCTCCTGGCTTGGGGGGGTGCTGGGGGGCATACCCCCCCAGCAAAAATACAGCTTTTGGTGGTAGCAATCACAAACCAGACTTGTGATCACTATCAGTGGCACTGCTTTTGTTTGCTGCATTATGATCAGCGCTGTTTGGATGGCGCTGTTATGACAGTGCTGTCCATACAGTCGCTGTTCTGACCTAGTGCCAAAATCCTCCAGTGCTTGCTCAACATCCAAGAGTTGCTCAACTTGCCCCCTCCCAACACCACCACCAGCCCAGTCCCTCCAGGTAGCCACTAGCCACTGCAGGCCAGTCCCTTCTACCAAGCACGGTCCCATCCTCACCACATCTCTGTTCCCAAGTCCAACTCCCAGTCCCCTCCCCAGGTATGATGTTCAGATCCCTGACCAGCTCCTCAGTGGTGCAGCTTGATCTTAACAGCCACTGCCTGCCTGCCCCTGGACCCATGGCAGCCCACAAAAATCCTTGGCCAGCGCCTCGGTGGTGCAGCTTGATCTTAACAGCCACCATCCACCTGCTCCTGGACCCACAGCAGCCAACAAAGATCCCTGACCAGCTCCTCAGTGGTGCGGCTTGATCTTAACAGCTTCTGCCTGCCTGTCCTTGGACCCATGACAGCCAATGAAGATCCCTGACCAGCTCCTCGGCGGTGTGGCTCAATCTTAACAGCTGCTGCCCTCCTGCGCCTGGACCCATGGCAGCCCACAAAGATCTCTGGTCAGCTCCTAGGTGGTACGGCTCAATCTTAACAGCCACTGCCTGCCAGCTCCTGGACCAACAGCAGCTCACAAAGGTATGCTTGCTTTGCCTTCCTGACCAACCCAGTTTCAAAACTGACGCCTCCCATAGCTGAGTGCTGATTGGCTGCTCTTCTGCTGCTCATTTCTCTGCTTTCTCTACCTCCAGCTCAAGATTTACTGCTCAAATTCTTATTTTTTTATGTCTGTTAATAGAATGTTGCTGCTTAATCTAGACTAGTATTGCTCACATTTAATGACTTTTAATTTTCTTAAGAACCGCGTTTTCGCTGCGACCTCTGCTTTTTAGCTCCTGCCTCCCGCCTTCTAAATTTCTCTCCCTGGCCATTTAGCCATTTCCTCAGATCCCCCCACTAGCTAGACCCCCTCCTCCTTACATGCTTCTACCCGCTCTCCCCATCTCCCCTTACAACCCCCTTTCTTTGTTTAATCTAGCTTGCTCTATCTCTCTGACCCCTGCTGTTTCACTGTCTCCAGATTGTCTATCCCCTTCGGCAATTTCTCCCCCAACCTAACTTCACTTAAATTTATTGTCTCTTATTTTCTCCCACAGATCCCTGACCAGCTCCTCGGTGGTGTGGCTCAATCTTAATAGCCACCGTCCTACTGCCCCTGGACCCATGGCAGCCCACAAAGATACACTTGCTTCACCTTCCTCACCAACCCAGTTTTAAAGCAGGTGCCTTCCACAGCCTAGCGCTGATTGGCTGCTTTTCTCCTGCTTGCTTTCTGCTTCTCTGCCTCCAGCTCAAGATTTACTGCTTGAATTTTCTCCCACCCTCCCACCCCACACCTGGCACTCTTTGAATGGTCTTCCAACCCTGAGATGCTGCCCTGTTCACACACTCCACCAATAGGAATAACAGCCTGCTTTTTGCCCCCTTAAAGAGCCATCACTTTTTAAAAGCTACCTCTCTCTGTTCCATGCAAAAACACAATATGTTTTTTCTCACAACCATTCTTCTGTCACTCTGCCCCATGTCTGTACTTCCTGGAAATGACATCCCTACCTCACTACCCTTCTGCTCTAACCTCTCCATTGCTCCTCAGCCCCTCTGCCTTTCTGTCCCCCCAAACATACTTCTACCACCCTTTTCACTCATCGCCCACCCATCACTTTCCACCTCTTCCCTATTCCAGTTAATCTATCCCTCCCTTAACCTCTGCCCAACTCACTCACCCACCACCACCACCACCTCTGCCCTGGGATTTTTCCACTGCAATCTATGCCTCCTGTATGAGTGCTCACCCTCCCTCACCTCCTTACAAATTACTCGTTGACTCCTTACTAGATGAACATCTCATAAACTGTCCATCCTTGCTCAGAATAGACACTGGAAGCTTCTCTTTTTCATTTCCGGGTCCATCCACACCAACCCTGCCCTCCCATTGCCAACCTCAGAAACCACGATACTAACCCCATGCAATCCAGACATCTAAAAATATTGCACCTTAACATTCAGAGCTTAATAGCTAAAACAAATGTGCTTGAATTGTGGCTATCTGCCAACACTTTCGACATAATTGCCCTTACTGAAACCTGGCTCACCAATAAATTCCCTTCCAATGAAATATACCTCGCTGGGTACTACCATTTTCAGAAAAGATAGACTTGGTAAAAAAGGAGGTGGTTGCCTCTTTTAGATTGCAAACCACCTTTCTGCCTCTGAGCTAGTTACACCCATCGTGACCCCGAACCTTGAATGCCTATCCATTAATCTCCTGCTTGGCAACAACAAAATAATAACCATCAGTATCACTTATCTTCCCCTCTGGCACCCCCTCTAAAGAACTTGATGATTTCCTTAACCTCAAAGAATCCCTTTCCCTTGGTAGGGAATGGATAATCCTTGGTGATTTTAACCTAAACCGGCAGTCCCCTGAGTCCCTCGCTACTAAGGAATCCATCATCAGCCTAGGCCTCCATCAAATCATCACCTCCCCCACACGCACCAACTACAGATTAGGCACCAACTCCTTGCTTGATTGGATCCTTGTTTCTCATCTCTCCCACGTTACCTCATCTGGGGTTCTTCCTGATTACATTAGTGACCACTGTGCGGTCTACTGCTGCTGGTCTGCTAAAACCCCCTCCCCAGGAGCATAAATACGTCCAAACCAGACAGTTCAAAAAACTTGATCCATCACAGTTCCACCAAGAGGCAATGGCCACAGACCGGTCTTTCACCACATCCATTAAGATTATCAACACCACCTTCCATGAGTTTAGCAACAAGTTCCTTTCCATTTGTGACCTCCTTATTCCTCTGAAAAAAATTGTGGTCAAAGGTAACAGCCACGAATGGATCTCCCCTGATATCCTCAAACACATGAAGGGAAAGAGACTATGCATGGTAAAAATACAGGAAACAGAAGCTCCCCTACTTCTTCAACTTTATAAAACTCTCCATAACAAATGCAAATCTGCTGTCCAGGCTGCCAAAATCTCCTACCTCACTGAGAAGCAGCGCAGCACCAGGGGGCAACCCTCAGCACACTTGGAACATCCTAAACAACCTCATCGGTAGAGGGCAGACTAATGAGCAGTTCACCCTTTCCTCCAGTGGATGTACGACCACGAATACTTTAGAAGTTGCCTCCCTTTTTAACAACCACCCCTCCCTAAGCCCCACCCCAGTTTCTTTTTTTGATACCTCACCCCCTCTGAAGTAGTAAAATTTATCAAGGCTCATGACCCCAAGCCCTCCATTGGGCATGACAAAATTGATTGCAGAGTCCTCAGATTGGTCTGTGATTCCATTGCGTTCCCCTCACTAATATTTTCAACTACTCCCTCTGCACCGGGTCACATCCTTTCAAATGGAAATGCACCATAATCAAACCTCTAAGCAAAATCAAGCCCAGAGATGACATCTCTAACTTTAGTCCCATCTCTCTCCTGGCCCCCCTATCTAAAATTCTGGAAAAAATCGTGCATAAGCAAACCACCAAATTACTCAAGGTGTATAAACTTCAGACAGAAGTCCAGCATGGGTTCAGATCTGGCCACAAAACTGAGACCGCCCTTATCAAATTTACTAACTTCATCAATAGAGCAAATGATGAAGGACTGTGTACTGGATCATTTTTTGTGGACCTCACAAAAGAGTTTGACCTTGTAGACCACAATGTCTTACTATCCACCCTATCTGACCTTCACTTTTCACCCAATGTTACCAACTGGTTTCGAAACTACCTCAGCTTCCGGTCCCACCAAACCATTATAAACAATGTTCTGTCCAATCCCTGCCCCATAAAGTTCGAGTACCCCTAGGGTCCATACTGGGTCCACTTCTTTTCTCCCTTCTTGTCAACTCTCTTCCCGAAATCTGCATGAACACCTAACTCATCTTGTATGCCAATGATGCTGCCCTTTTCTGCAAGGACGAAGACCTCTCCTCCTTACTTAACAAGTTACAGAGTGATTTCAGTAGTCTCTGCTCCTGGGTCTTGTCCAAAGGACTAGTGCCTAATGAAAAAAAAAAAACAAATCAATGGTTTTCGCCAGTCTGCAAAAATCACTCTCTTTTGATTCCACACTAATGGACAACGACAGCAATACAGTTGAAAGAGTCAGTGAATTTAGATACCTCGGTCTACTACTTGACAGCCACCTTAGCTTTCATTTACATGTAAATCAGCTAATTAAAAAAACTCACCAGTGGCTAGGCATGCTATACAGAGTGAAGCCTTTCCTGAACAATGAATCCAAGACCCTGACCTCCTCCAATTTCCTGATCCCTTTTTTCGACTATGGCGCACTAGTCTATTTTCCACCCTTTATTGAAAGTAACCTCCAAAAACTCTGCTCCACCTATCACAACATCATCTGTTTTGTTTCCATTCTCCCCAGACTTACCCACCATTGCGACCTTTACAGAATTTCTAAGTGGACCTCCCTAGATGCCAGAATCAACAGCAAAATAGTCACCTTCTTTCACAAACTATCCCTGGGCCTCCTCCCAGAGAGCATTATATCCATCTTCCCTAAGTCTGCCCTCTCTTGGACCACCAGAAGGTCCTCCACCTTCTCCTTCTCCAACCCATTCTGTCACATCACACAGGGGCCAAAACACCCTCTCCTACAAAGGCGTTAAATTGTTTAGCAGACTTCCTCTGCCATCATTGAGTGCCCCTCTATGGCTTCCTTCAAACATAACCTAAAATCACACATTTCTCAGGCGACCATCTGCATATGCCCCACTAGGTGATATTCCCTTTAGGGTGCTCATTTCTACTCCACCTAAAAGCTGAATCTCGCCACTTATATCAAGGAGGCAGGATTTTCAGGTCTAAGAATGCTAAGCATTTCCTCTACCACTGCGCTTGTTACTGTTTTTCTAAATGTGTTTAGTGTCATATTTGTGTTCAATTTGTCTTAATTCTGGTTTCCTTGTCTCCTCAATTTATGAACCCATGACTGTACTGCTTTAAATTATGTAACCTCCTATTATACTTGTCCAAAACTGGACGCGTGTGAAAACGGGCAACTTTGCTCACATGCCATTCCAGTATAATTAATAAACTGAAACTGAAACTGAAACTGATGCTCCAGTTGCTCCCCTCAGTGAGTGCCCATTCAGTGAAATAATTCTGCGAAAAGTAAAACATCTCCCCTGATCTGGCCTGGCCATTGCTTTCCCTGTGTGACCTGGGAAAACTAAGGTGGCTGACCAAAACAAAACGTTTGGTAGGCCACCATGCCAGATGCTGTTCTTTCTGAGTAAGGCAGCTAGTCGTGCTTACCAAGGGTTTTGCTCTGGTAGGCCACCTCAGTTTTCCCAAGTAACACAGGGAAAGTGAAGGCCAGGCCAGACCAGGGTGATTGTATTACATTTTTTGCTGGATTATTTTAGCTACTGGACACTCACCAATGGGGCTTATTCGTGTCCAAGGAGGGACAGGTAGTTGGACTTGGGAGTGGATTTGAGGTGGGGGGGACTGTTCTGGCTAGGAGAAACTGAGCTAAAGTAGCTAGTGACCACAGACCTGGCTGGCAGTGGGTGTGTGGTTCGCAAGTTAAGCAACTCACGGGGGCAAGCAATGGAGGATTTTTGAAGCGCACTAGCTTGAACTGAAAAAAGCTGGAAATACGCTGTCCCAGTCTCTGGATGGAGGAGTTAACCCAAAGAAGACAGAACCAGGCCCTATGCTTCCCATCCCCAGTGCAGCAGCAGTCACTTAAGGTAAGGGTAGGAACAAGACTGGGGGAGGTCTTTTTTTGTCAGTACTACTAGTTGTGTGGTCTGTGTACCAACCACTGTGTGAGAAAGGTTTACTAGTAGTCGCATGCAGAACTGGAATCTGACTCGGTTTCAAAATCCCCATATGCCACAGAGTGTTTTGGATTTAGGATTTTTAACCATGAATTCTGAAAATCCAAAATCCTAAAAATGGAGCAGAATCCGATGATTCTGATTTTAAAATATGAAATGCAGGCAACCATACTTCAGCTCCTATCCAGTCAGAACAGTGCAACTTCAACTGTGCATGTAAGAACAGCACTGTTAGAAGAGCGTATCATGGACAGTGACAGGGGTAGAACAGCAGAATGCAGTTCCCACTACCTCTGCAGCTGTCACGTCTCGGGGAGTGACTGAAGGGCGGTAAGAAGGGCTGGAAAAAGTTGAAGGTTGGCTAAGCTGCTCCTGTGGTTGAGAGGGCTATAACACAGAACAGCTCAACCAGCAGAGTTCTGAAGACCAGGGTTCTGAACCTGGTCTCCATTCTTTTATTGTGAGACAGGTTTCCCAAAATGTTTTACAAGTCCCATCTCACAGTACTCCCCCACCCAAGTTTCACTTTTCCCCTCTCAATCCAACTCCCTCTTGGAGTTGATTATTTTAGTAATGGGGGTGTGGGGGAGAGCCCCACAAAAACATGAATTTAGTGGCAGCCCTCTCACTGAGGGGCTTATGAGGCAGGGGCCCCACCTTGGTGTTCGCCCCAGTAAAGGTTTCCAGTAGGTGTTGAGGGGAGAGACATCATTCTGGGCTATACTTCAAACTCCAACTAGAGGCAGGTTTGGAGCCCATAAAAGCAGGGAGTGAGGGAAAAAGGAAGAGAGAAGGAGAGGCTGGCTGGGAGATGACAGGACAGGCAGGCAGGCAGGGAGGAGCTCGTCTGTCCAGGTTTGGGCCTGATTTGAGGAGAGACCCCCCTCCATAAGAGAAGGCAGTGCTGGTATGACAGCAACATGGCACTGGTGGACAGTGTGTGGGAGGGCAATAGTTAGCTTGCCCGCAGAGTAGGGGGTAAATGGGACTCCAGGGAGTGAGGGGTAGTGAGAGTGCCCAGGGTAGGAGTTTTGTGGGTCCCAGGCCTGGTGAAAGTTAAGCCTGCACTGCCAGGGCTGGAGGGGAGGGGCGGTGGCAGTGCCCCTCCCAGTTCCCGGTGTGACAGGGTGATGCAGGTCTGGGTAAAAGGAGGGTGCCGGAGGCTTCTCAATCTTATGGGCCTGCTTGAAGTGGCAGCTCTCAGAGCCCATTACACAAGCTGTTCGGGTGGGCCACAGGTAGTAAAGGATAGGCCTTGGGAAGCCCTCCAGACCCAGTGACTTATAGCAAGCACAGGAGGTAAGGTTGTGGGGGATGCAGGCCAAAAGATATTCGGGAGAAACCCCCCCTCCCCCCATTTCTGGAGAAAGGAGAACTGGTGCAAAGGGCAGACACATTAACGGCAACTTAGTGGCTATAAGGGACTGATCAGAGTGGAAAAATCCTGCGTCCCCATGGCACAGAACCAGGTGGAAGTAAGCCTCTCACTTCTCCACAGGTGGATGTCTGACCAGGGTATAAGGGAAAGAACAAGTAAGAGACAGAGACCAACTAGAGTGTGGGTTAGCTCTGTAGGCTGTTAAAGAATCCAGAAAACAGACTCAGGTATGCCATCCGAAGGTTCAGTAGCTGCCTGAAGGGAAATGCTGCATAGGACATCTGTTCTCCCAGTAATGTGCCCACTGGCTCTGTAAAATAGTCTGTGCTCCATGGAGCTGGAGGAGAAGGCATGTAAGCAAGCAATGGGACCCCTGAGTCCTTTTAAATCATTGGGACCTTAGGTGAAATAAATTGGTTTGTTGCTAAATTCAGAGTGTCGAGAGTTTTTAAATTTGTAACTTAGGCTGGCCAGGTGGCTTAGCGGGCTAAGGCGCTGGCACCTAACCTCGTCCCACACTGGTGACCCAGGTTCGGGAATGAGCCCGAGGCATCAGAGGTCAGCATGGGGGGGGAAGGGCGGAGCTGGATGGAGCTGCCAACAGTCAAGCTCTCCTCTCCAGGGAGGGAGTATGGCATCCCTCGGCTGATGGGCAACCCCCAGTGGAGGTTTGGAGGAAGCTCGGGCCAAGATGGCCTAGTCACTAGACCTGGGGTGGGGGAAGGAGGCCGTGACCGGGGCTGTTCAGCACATGCACGCCTCCATACACATGAGCACTGACTCCTGGGGCCTCTGGGAGAATACACTCGGAGGAAAAAATGCCGGTCAGCAGGGTGAGGACTGACCCCCCGCAGGCACCGCTCCCGGGCCGGGCAGGTAAGAACAGGAGATCCTAGGGGACGGGGCTGGGGGGGTCAGTTGGATGGGGGCCAACTGGCAGGGAGGACCATAAAGAAATATAAAAAAATTAAAAAATATATTCGTAACTTAGGCTTTATGATGAATGATAGAGAACTTAATGAATTTGTAACCAGACTTCTTTTGGGGGAGCTTTTAAGTTTTAGCCCATGTCTGTTCCTGTGCTTTCTGGGCCGGGGTGCTGGAGGGGAACTTTGTTGGAGAAGACAAAAGAAGAAGAAGAGGTTTCCTGGTTTCAGCTGAGTATCCAGAGCAGATGAGAGGGGTAGCAGTGTCACTTTTCTGCAGATAGAACCTAGGCCATAGTAAGGTACCTTTTATATGTTCTTTCCAGGTTGATAATGTTTCTGCTCTGGGTTCCTTTGGGGGTAGGCCCCCTTCCCCTCTAGTAACACCAGGTGTCCCTAGATAATCAGAGAGGTGGGGTGGCTACATGTGGGGGCTCATCTGGGATATATTTGGGGATCCCTCACAGCCCCCGGCATCCCAGTCCTGAAATTTAGGGGTTGGTGGGTCTGGCCTGGGCCAGGTAGGCTATGTGGCACAGTCAAAAATAATTTTCTGGGTGTGGTGGTGAGGGTACTAGGCCACAGTCCTGCACCCAGGTGTCAGCTCATGTGGTGTGCTGGTCATGTGACCCCAGCCTGCTTGCTGATTAGCTGGAGGACCGAGCTGAGGGGAAAAGCAGTGAAGGAGGAAACACCATTTTGGTGAGACAGCAGGAGCGAGCAGGACAAGGAGCCTTGTGCCGAGACATCAGAGCTGAGGGGAGTTTCACTGTAAGAACTTTTTGGAACCCCATGAACCAGGACAATTTGTTTGGGCCTGGCAGGTATGGATCCACTTTCACACAGGGCTTGGCAGGGGTTTCGGGTTGAGAATGTGCCTCGCTCTGAGGAACCTATGTCTATGGTTCCCTCATCCTTACTTTTGTGGCTGTGGAGCAATGAAGAAAGGGGACAGGCGGAGGAGAGATGTGTTAAATGTGGCTACAGGGGGGAGGAAATAGCCCATCTGCCTGTGTGCAGCCTATGCTTGAGCTCGGCCCCTGAAGGCATATTTGACCAGGCCCTTCCAGTTGTCTATTGGGTATACCCCTACAGTGGTTCAGAAGGCCCAGCTCCGGTATGGTCAAAGGGGAGCCTGGATCCCAGTACTTTTGAAAGGTTTTCATTGGAGGAGTGGACCCCACAGCAGGTGAAGGAACCAGATCCAATGAGAGGGCCCTTCCCTGATGTGATTATCAAAGCTGAAGAGGTACAGGGGAAGGGTGCAGCTGCAGCAGAGGAGAAGAAAGGTGAAGAGGAACATAGCCATCTGCCCAGTTCCTCCTCGCCGGCTACCTGTACTCCCTGTGACAGAGGGAGGGTCAGGGGCCTCCTTCCACTGGAGATTGAACCCCCAGAGCCCAGGGGAATGCCACCAAGGCCTCTGTCTGGAGGTAACCTGCCAACTGTAGGATCACATTCGGCCTCTCCCGATAAGGTGAGACCAAAGAATGCTGCTGCTGGCCTGGGGTCACCAGGTAAGAAAGAGAGATAGCTTAAAAAAGGACTGCTGGCTGATGACAAAAATGTTGATAAGGACAGGTTCCCTGGTCACTAGTTGCAGTTCAATGATTATGACATCTGTTGGGCCATACCCAAGCCTTTTCACTGCCTGGTGATTACAGCAAATGATAGAACCCCTGCATCCCAGAGCACCCTCATGCCCTATGGAGTAGGCTGGATGGACTTAATAGAGAGAATGCCCTCAATCTTGCTTACAGAAAGGGGGTATAGCTGGAAACAGGAAAAGCCTGCAGGACCAGCATAAGGGATCTGCCAGAATGGAGTCAGGCAGAGCGATGGGTGTGGCGGTGACTAAGGATGGAGTATGAGAACTTGGACTACCCCTACCTATCAGAGTGGCAGTGGGACATCGTGGCAGAAATGAGGGAGGATTGCATCTATCAACAGCAACTTGAGAAGTTAAAACATCGTCCTGGAAGTAGTGGCCATCCATCTCAGGGACTGTTTCAGAAGGCCCGAGCTATGGGCCACACTGCCCCATAGACCAGGTTGACCCTATTTAAACATTTTGCCCTGCTGCAAGACTTGGCTGGGTGTCATACCAAGTACTTCATCATTTCAAAAGACTCTTTTGGAGACCTTACGACCAAGCCAGATCCAGAATTTTACTTCCCACCAGGAGGAGGACCTCATACTTAAAGCCCCTTTGATAGAACTCTGACTGTGCCAGGTGTTGCTCCCCAGAGCAGGTTGCTGTCTCAATGATTGGTTCAAACCTAAAGAGAACTAATAATGGGCTAGAATAACTTTTCTACCACAGGGGACTGTGAATCAGGAAATTATTTTTACTGTTTAGAAATGTTTCTATCATTTTAATCATTAAAATGTGTGCAAGAGAGAGGGAAAGTATGTGTGAGGGTTTTTTTACCAGGGGAGACGCACTAAGCTGAAACCTTGTTTACAGGTGCAACCTGGGAGCACAAGGAAGTTAAGTGACTTGCTTAGAGTCACACAGTATGCAAGTGGGGGCTGTGGAATTCAAACCCAGGTCTTTAGGTTTGCAGCTCACAACCTTAAACCACTGCACTATACTGCCTCCTCAAGGTAAAGATTGGTGTGAGCATGGTTAGAGTGATTATAGTTTTGAATGTTCACGAAATCATTTATCTTCTAAGTGATTATGGTGTTTTGCTAAATCTGTAGAATCAGTATTAGTCTGTTAACTTGAATTGAATTTTATACTGTGCTGTTCTTGCTTTATTATTGGGCAACGCTTTGTTAGGTATATTTCTCCATCTGGCACAGAAAATAGTTCGTTTTTAAATTAGGCATAGTAGTAGGTTGGGGTGGGTGTTTCCTTTCCCCTCCCCTCTCTGAGGGGCCTACCTTCGCAACTTCAGTTGGTTCTGGCTTCCCTTGGGAATGCGCTTACCGGGGGGGATGGAAGCTAGGTGGGGACATTGATGAGGCGCCATCATTCCTCTCGGGGAATGATTCCCTTGGGTGGTGGAAGACTGTAAGCCCCCTCTCACTGAGGGGGCCTATGAGTAGTAGGGCTCCCTCACCTTTGGTGTTCCCCCACCCCGCTAAAGGTTTCAGTAGGTAGTTGGGGGGGAACATCATTTTGGGCTATACTTCAAACTGCCACTAGAGACAGGTTTGGAGCCCATAAAGGCAGGGGGTGTGTGGAAAAAGGAAGGGAGAAGGAGGAGGAGAGGTTGGCTGGGAGATGGCAGTACAAGCAGGTAGGGAGGAGCTCGTCGGTCTGGATTTGGGCCTGATTCGAGGAGGGAAACTTCCCCTTCATAAGTGAAGGTAGTGCCGGTATGATAGCGACATGGTGCTGGTGGACAGTGCATGGTGGAAGTCAGTAGTTAGCCTGCCAGCGAAGTAGGGGGTAAACGGGACTCCAGGGAATGAGGGATAGTGAGAGTGTCCAGGGTAGGAGTTTGGTGGGTCCCAGGCCTGGTGAAAGCTAGGCCTGCACTGCCAGGGCTAGAGGTTTTGTGGCAGGATTCCTCCAGGGAAGGGGTGGTGGCAGTACCCCTCCTGGTTCCTGGCGTGGCAGGGTGGTACAGGTCTTGGTAAAAGGGGGTGCCGGAGGCTTCTTACCCTTTATGGGGTCTGCTTGAAGGGGCAGCTCTCAGGGCCCATTTCACAAGCTGTTCAGGCAGGCCACAGGTAGTAAAGGATGGGCCTTGGGAAGCCCTCCAGATCCGGTGACTTATAGCAAACAGAGGAGGTAAGGTTGTGGGGACGCAGGCCAAAAGGTATTCAGCAGAACCCCCCCCCCCCCAATTTCTGGAGTAAGTAGAACTGGTGGAAAGAGCAGACACATTAACGGCAACTTAATGGCTATAAGGGACTGGTCAGGGTGGGACAATGCTGCGTCCCCATGGCATGGGACGAGGTGGGAGTAAGCCTTTCATTTCTTCACAGGTGGATGTCTGACCAGGGTAAAAGGGAAAGAACAAGTAAGAGACAGAGACCAACTTACCGGTGCCAGAGGGTGGGTTTGGCTCTGTAGGCTGTTGAAAACTCCAGAAAACAGACTCAGGTATGCCATCTGAGTGTTCAGTAGCTGGCTGAAGGGAAATGCTGCCTAGGACATCCATTCTCCCAGTAATGTGCCCACTGGCTCTGTAGTTTGTGCTCCATGGAGCTGGAGGTGAAGGTGTGTAAGCAAGCAATGGGACCCCTGGGTCCTTTTAAATCATTGGAACCTTAGGTGAAATAAATTGGTTTGTTGCTGAATCCAGAGTGTTGAGTTTAAATTCGTAACTTAGCTTTGTGATGAACTGTAGAGGACCTAATGAATTTCTAACCAGACTTCTTTTGAGGGGAGCTTTTAAGTTTCAGCCTGTGTCTGTTCCTGTGCTTCCTGGGCCGGGGTGCTGGAGGGGGACTTCATTGGAGAAAATGAAAGAAGAAGAGGTTTCCTGGTTTCAGCCGAGTATCCAGAGCAGATGTGAGGGGTAGCAGTGTCACTTTTCTGCAGATAGAACCTAGGCCATAGTAAGGTACCTTTTATATGTTCCTTCCAGGTTGTTAATGTTTTGGTTCTGCTTTCTTTCGGGGTAGGCCCCCTTCCCCTCAAGTAACATTGGTTGCCCCCAGATAATCGGAGAGGTGGGGAGGCTACATTAGTATTTTGTTTTGAGTTCATGGTAGCAGTCATCGGTGTGTGTTTGGACCCCTACCAAGTGGATTTGTGTGTTTTCCTTAGGCACTGTTATTGCGGGCACCATTGTTGCAGTGCTGTTTTGGACAGCCTGTAATTGTGTTTGTGTTTCGAACCTAGTGCCCTTCAGCTCCCTTAACTGTATTACCACCATGCCTCAAAGAGGGGATGGTCGGGCATTAGACCAGTGACAACTCCCATGTCTAGGGGTTTAGGGATAGTGTCACTCACCAGGTGCCATGCTTTGCAAACATTCTAGTTCTGCTTTCCTCTTTCTCCAGTCATGTGACAACTGGGGTGCCACTTATAAATGTCCCTGTGCCACCCCAGTGTGGATGATCTCTACTTCTTCACTGAGTCCTCACAGGGATAATCCATCTCCCCACACACTGGTTCACCTTCTTCCTAATGATTTTAATTCTTACCCTGGCACAGATTTTCACCTCCCTCAGGCAAGGGCTCAACGGCAACCTTGGCTCTCCAGAGCTACACCAATCTACACCAGTCTTGGTCAAAATATAGATTTATTTAAACAGCCCTGCGTTTACAGATTCTCAAAGGGATGACAGGATAACAGCAACACATGTACACATAGTATCAGATTGTTCAGGAAGGACTCTCACCATTCTCTGATTCCCTTACTTGTCTACTGCAATGAAACTGGGACACAGGGCACTACACCTGAAACATGACATTGCTTATAACAACCAACAATCTCTTTATACTGTGCTGTACGCAGTTCAGCTAAATGGGGAATTGCAATGCCAGAGCCTAACTGCAACCCTTGCTGAAGGCCCAAATAATCTGTATTTAGATGTCCAGAGCCTGTACGCAGTAGGAACCACATTTCTCATCAGCATAATGTATTTTACATTTTATACTGTCCACATCGCAGCTGTAAGGGAACTGGGGTTTAATGCAGGACTTACCTACACCCAATACAGTTCAGTTCAGCTATCACAGTAAATTGGCTTCTCTAGCAACAGGGTGAGAGATATATCCTCCTAACTAGCACAGTACAGCACCCAGATGTGGGCACCAAGAACAGAGGTATAATAGGTTCATAGGTTCACTGCACTTTACCCTCTGGCCTTGATGTCTCAGCAGCACTCCTCTCATCCTCAAGCATCATGGCCAGATTCTCTCCATTATTAGGAGCCTGATTAACGACAGTAAAACTGCAGGTTACATTACAGGACTCAGAACATTAGTTGAGGTCACCATCAGGCAGCATCAGGTGAGCTACCAACAGGTCCACATTATCTCCCACCTCGAACCCTTGTCTGGATCCAAACATCCAGAGACTCACCCAGAAGGAGTCAGTGCTTTACAGGACTTTGCCACCATCCCAAGCCTATTGGGACCCTTTGGCAGATTATATCTGGAGTATATGCCACCCTCAGTTGTGAGGGGCTTCAGGAGCCATGCACATGGCTCCTCCTAAACCTCCCAGTCTATGGACCAGGACTTCGTGTTTATACCCAGGGGGTGGGCAACCAGAAAGCCCATGAAAGTGCAGGTGCCAGGGAATACAGGATGTACCCAGTAATTGACAGTTCCCTGTTGCTGGGGCTGAAATGCAGTAAACAGGAAACATTTGTATACATTTCTTACGAAGTTAGAAATATTACCCCTTAGTGCAAGTAAAATGCAAAAATGGGCAACATATTGACTCCTACTTTTCTAAGGGGAGGTTACAAAGCCATACCAATTATTTCTGAAAAAACGTCTAAATATCAATTTGGAAAAGCGAAGCTGGCAGTAAATTATGTTAAAAAGTACACTAATGTGGTAATGTTACAATTACAGAAAATTCTTGCTCCCATAAAATGCAATCATCATGTTGTATATTTTGAATTGTTATTCACATAAGAAGTAGGTTAACACTTATGGGTTCAACACTCATTGATTCTTTCTTTTCTAGAGCACATAATGTCACTGATGAAGAGAGTTGATACAGGACATTCAGTATATAATTCTGTATTCAAAACAAACATGGGGTTGATAAACATTTCAAAGATAAACTACATGTATCTGAAAAAGACATTCCTAAACTGTGCAACGCTGTGACTATGGCCTGCGAATTGTGGGAAGATATGAATCAGCACTTGAAAAAACTGGACCAGAAGAGCATAATTTCCCTAGTAGCGTACAACTAAGGGACAGAAGCTATTGTGTGTACCCAAAACAGATGGAAGGGTCAAGATCTGTGTGGATGACAGTAAGTAAGTCAGTAAAATTTATTTTTATACAGAAATTACATACTTGGGCCGAAAACTATTTTCAGATGAATCCTATTTCATACATACATGTACACAGCTCCTTGCAATACATACAAAAATAGAACTATAACAATCACTAATGTCCCTTAACAAACTGATGTGAATCAGTACTGTCTTCGTAGACCACAGGATTTGTTTACTGTGCTAGCTGGAGGGAAAGACTAATTAAGCTAGACTTGTCATATGCTTATCAGCAAGTGACATTGGATGATTAATCCAAGTGTAACCCCTAGGTGGCTCTATCCTATGGGCTACTACCCCTGCACACATGACTAGGCACAGGTTGAGAGGCCTGAGTTCGGTGAACGGGTGCCTCCACCCAGAGGAATGGTTTTGGGGTAGCATAGCTGCTGTTGGTATAGCCCTACAGGATGCTATAACCACCCACCAACCCTTCTAGTGGCCTAAACAGTTCAGCAATAAGACATTCACAATTATCATATGTCAGTACTGATATGCTCACACTCCTTGCACTTACCACCAGGGCTGGATCTTCTGTGATTGCCCTGGAGACCCCCTGGAAAGTAAGACCAGTGATGCAACAATACAATGGAAGTACAAGATCCCCACCAAGAAGGTACACACTAGCAGGTTAAACGTGAACAATCACAATCTGATTTATTCAGGGGGATGTGAACAAGGGTGGGGCATGAATCAAGCAGGTGATTAGCATATCTGATTAAATTCAGGCTGTCTAAGCACACACAGTGAGTCCCTTTAACACGGTCCTCACAACCCTGGGTACCAGTATGGAAAACAGGCTGGCCTGAAGTATTGCCCGGGTAGGCCAGCATTGCAGCTGTTGTTGGGACCTTAGGAAGGAAAACAATTACCAGCTCGCTGGCACAGCTTTTAGCTTTCCACTTGGCAACGCTGATGACCAGGGTTCAGAAATGGACCTGGGAGTCGGAAAGCTGGCCGGGAGAGAAGGATTAAGCATCCTAGGGACTGCTCTCCTTCTCCACGGGGAGGGAAGGGAAGAGTGTCTGGTGCTTAACTGACCCCTTGGGGAGGCCGGGGCTAATGCAGCACTGGCGCCTGCACGTTGGGGGGGGCGGATGCTACCGCCACACACGCCCACCCCGGCAATAAAGCAACAAAATGCCAGTCCCTCGGCATGATGGGCTGTTCTGCGCCACCGTCCACTGCCTCTGAAGCCTACTGAAGGGGTCCTGCTCTCGTTGCCTCAACCTGGGGGTAATCTGGGGCTTGTCCACAATGTCCGTTAGGGAGTGGGAAGCCCCCTCGGTGGCCCTGCCCAGGGTAGTATGCCTGAGCATGGGGACAGTGGCAGTGGGATGGAGCCTGAAGAGAAAGGGGCTCTGAGAAAAAAAAGGAAGGAAAACAATTAACATGCACTCCACCCAAATATTTGTAATCTGAGCCAGATGGCTCAGTCCATTGCAATAAAACCCAAAATAAGCAAATCGGTTGACTTACAATGATTGTAGCTTATGCTGCAGGGAGCTACCCTGTATGTACTCACGCTACCCAGACCAGGATGCAAGACAGATGAAATGAAGACCTCAGGATGTTGTACTGGATTGCCAGGGGAAGCAGGGCTTACACAACTCACCTCCTGGTGGTCGCTACCTGCTCGGTGATGTTGAACAGGGGGCTGAATCCCCAAGTGGGTCTTTCACCGAGAATGTCTCTGAATCATGGGCAGCAGCCTAGGCTGAGATGGCAGGGCCCAGGCAGAGTAGACAGTTTGGATGAAGTCCGTGATAAAGTGCTGGAACAGCCTCCAGCTGGTGTAACAGAACCCGTCATGGGGAACCAAATCGCGACCCACGATACACATTCAGAACACTTATAAGCACTTTAAATTTTTGCCACAGTTCAGATAAAGTCGGTTTGCAAATCGCAGGTTCTCTGCGCAAACCTTTCAGTCTGGGGCTCACTTCGGGTACCTGGAGAGCCGATCACTTCTGGAGCAAGTCTTCGGTCCACTTGCAGGCAGCAATAACACTCTTCGTCTCTTCAGATTCAGGTCTCAATCCACTAATCGGATAAATCTGACTTTCACTCACCAGGCAATACTTCACACTGGAAGATGTGACAGGCAGGCCAGCAGAGCCTTCCCACCGATTTTCCCGTGCTCCTAGCAGGAGCAGCTGCTCGATGGCTCAAGCTGTTTACTCTCCAAACTCCAACTCTCGACTGACACACTGCTGCAGGCAGTTCTGGACTTTCCCAGTAATCCAAAAGGTTTGGTTGGCTGAGGGAACTGTCTATCACAGAAAGAGCTCCCCCCCTCCAGGTCCATTTAGGCACCAAACACTTAAAACTACAATTCCAGAATTTCAATCCCACAAGACCTCTGAGGACAGTCTCCACTTTAGTTCCCCTGAGGTCCGATTTGTCCAACACTGGCAGTCTAGAACCAAGATGGTGGCTCTATTGCAAAAATTCAAGCTGCAATAAAAAGCAGGTTAGACAAACTCCTCTATTATTATTATTATAGCAGATAAACAGTAAATAATCACTCTCCCTAATAGAGCACCCTCTGCGCAAATAGCGACTGCAGAATGGAGCAGAAATACGTACTGTCTGTCTGGTCACAAGCCTTGATTACTAGGACCCAGTGCAGACTAATTTTCTCACACAGAATAACAGCTCTCTTAAAGAGACAGGCACAGAGGCTTACTGGAGCACTCTCATGCAGACAATGAAAACTACTGCAGACACAGGACACCATATTGACAATGTGCATTAGGCAGCCCAGGAAGACATTTATAGGAACCCCTATTTGTAGGGGGTTTACACAAGCCATTCTGTATAACAGTTTAAATTCACACCCATTATATTTACGGCTCCAAGCACATTAGACATACTCACATCATCTTATTTACAATGGAGATACACTAGTGCTGCTGTTGTATAGTGAGTCACCTACTATTCAATGTGTTTTTATTTTCACGCTAATATGAAACCATCAAAAACAGCGAAAAATAAAAGGCAGTGAAAATTTCCTGTTATACAGTATTTTACCATCAATTTGCATAATGACTTGCAACAGTGTAAGCAGTTGACCTATGGGGTAGCAAGTCCTCCTGCTTTGTTTCTATTGAGTAGGGACCAGTTATTATGAGGCTGACTGGAGTGATATGATTACTTGACATGTATTTATTTATTTTATTTTGAATGTTTTTGCTGGAAAAGGCACAATAAGCTAAAGCTCATTTACATGTGTGACCTGGAAGTACAGGGAGGTTAAAGGTCTTGCTCAGGGTCATACAGTATGCATGTGATGGTTGTGGATTCAAATCCAGGTCTGCTAAGTCTCCAGGTTCACAGCTTGGTGCTATAAACTAAAAAGCTGTATTGCCTCCCATATTATGGATATAATTTGTCCACAGTTTTTTCTACATATTGTATTCTCTTGAATTTGTGATATTTTGCCCTGAGTTGTAACCCACATCTGGCCTCCTTTATCCCATGTAAACCAGATCATGTCACAGTTGGGAACCTCAACTGATCCCTACATATTCCTGTGAGAGGAGAAGTTAGGCCTGGTATCAGCTCCTGTGCATCCTCCAGCCAATATGCTGATGTACTTTTAAGCACAGAGTGAGGCAAGCTTGACTGAGTAGATTCCTTGCAGAGTGGCTTGCTCCCTGGTCCGCCATGGGTCAGCTGTTCTACTAGGAAAACAGAAGATGCACCCCAGAAGGGACAGTGCGTCTTTGGGACTGCCTTGTGATGCAGCCAGCTGGGATTGTGGGTCTAGGACACAACCTCATGGTCCCCCGAGCAGAAAGCATGTGCCTTAACTGTTAGGTCACCAAGGTGTCTTTACCTTCCATCCAGATGCTCTCCTTCAGACTTTTTTGGGAATCTCACAAACCCTATAACCCTTCAGTCACCTGTTCTATTGGTCCCCATGGTTTCTTCCTATGACTGAGTCTACAGTGAGGCTCCTCTCCTATCAAGCACACAGTGTAGCATGGGAATGGTGAACAGGGTGTAGAGTTATAGAGCACCCAAGGCTATCATATAGGTGACTACCATTTTTGCCCCCCCCCAAGAGCCAGTCATCCCTCCAACCTTCTGTGCCACAGCAACTCTGCTGTCAGCCTCGTGCATGCATTGTGCACTGCTGGTGGTGCAGCAAGATCACTAATCCTCCATCAGTAGTCACGGTGTTGGAAGAGCATAGGGACATTCCTTTCCAGCTGGGATGCACTCCAATAGGCAGTACTCCCTAGATCTTGTTGCCCAACCACAAGCAGCCTGGGTTCACTCTTGAATCCTAGTCACTAGCACAGCTAAACGTTCTATTGGGCAGCCCCAACATGATGATATCTTAATCACAGATCACACAGTATAGTCACATTTGCGCTACCTAGATTCAGTTTTCAGAAAACTTCAGGAAGCAGGACTGCATGTTAAAAAAGAAAAATGTGCATTTAGGAAGATAGTTGAACTTACTTGGGATACAGAATTAAAGGTGAGGCTGTTCATCCCATGGGGAAAAAATGTTGCTCAGGCCCACAAGTCAGCAAATTTAACGGATCTGAGATGATTTTTGGCAGTGCTAAACTGTAATAGGACATTTGTACTGACCTAATTCTCCCTGATAAAAACCTATGACACAGCGACTACTGAGAGGTCAGAAACTGCTTTGCTCAGATGTATGCTAAGCAGTTTTCAAGTTGGTGGAAAAGCAGTTTTTTCACATTATCTGCATGTGACATGACAACTGACCAAAACAATCTTATACTTGGTCAAGTCATCCTGTTTAGAGACAAAATACACTCTATGTCTAATGACACTTTTTTACTCCAGAGCTGGATGATCAAAGATCCTGCTTATCCAGCCAGAGTGACAATGAAGCACTTGAAATATTGTAACACAGAGATGTAAAATCTTTTGAAGTCCACCAGAGATCAGATGTAATATGACACAGTCTCCAGAGTAAGTCAGCCAGTTTGCAGAGGGTTATAAAACATCTTACATAATCCAGTAGTGATAACATAACTAATGCTTTTCCATCTTTATTTCTTGCAATACTTGAGACTTTAAGATGTTGACTACTATCCATATTTTTTTCCATAGTTTTTCTGTGCCAGTCATTGGCCTGTCACTATGTTCCCTGGTCCCCCCAGCCCCAGCCCCCACCTTTCATAGAGCTTAAAACTCCCCTGGTTGTTCTCCCATGGATCCCCCCTCCCCCATGGCCGGGCCAGTGGGCCAGCCTGGTTCCTCCTGAGCATATTCCAGATAGCTCTATAAGAGGTGCCTAGTCAGTGGTGTGGAGCCTGTTGTAAACCAGAGCACCTTCATGCTCGGTTGGTAGTTTCCTCCATGTTTTCTTCCACGGGCCACCTGTCATACAATGATATACCATGCATGTACACATGTGCATATCAGCATCTGATGAATGGTGCTCCCTGAGTCTGTACTCACACTGTGCTGCCACTTGGCTTCCACCACATGACAGGGAAGCAGTGGTGTGATGTGTCTCCCCTCCCCAAAAGAGGAGAGCAACCCCTGGGACACTGTATCCTCTCTCACCTGGCTGGCCCTCAAGCTACCCAACTCTGTTCCAAAACCAGAGTTATTGGTATAGCAGGCAGCAGTGTTACCGTCATGCTGCCATGCCATCCTATTCATATTATATTTTTTATTCTCCCCAAGTGAGGAGTTCCATTTCAAAAACTTTTTTAGTTATGATTTGTACACCCATTGTTTTAGTATACTCCTTATCGTTTTAAAATGTTGTGTCTATTGACAACATTTCATAAACAACAAAAAATGTGAATCCATACTGGTATTACTTAAAAAAAAAAGAAAGAAACATTTAATGGGTAACGATCACTTTCTGTATCAGGGATTATTTCAAAATCAGGAACACATACTATGAATCCATCTCCACTATGATATGATCTATCACTGAAAAATGTTGCAAACATTAGTGTCTATTCACTAACATGCGGGATGTATGCGCCATTTGTGCATACACAGCCCATGAAGCTCTGCACTCTGGCACAGGCATACACTGGCCAGTATTCACCATTGCCAGCTGCCTGTTCGAACACCCAGCACACAGCTGTGTGGGGGTAGAGCACAGCTGCGTGGGAGTAAATCAATGGACGCAGGTGGGTATCCAATTGGATGCCCATCCAGGGTCCTGAAGTGGATCCCCTGATTTCATGTGTGAAGTGGATCCTGGAAAGGTGTAAACCCTAGTGAGTGGACACCATCCCTAGTAGCCTGGTGGGCTGGGGCAGCAGTATGCAGGGGGTTCCTGTTGCCCCTGCAGCCTGTGTATATCCGTTGGGGGGCATAATAAAAGTTATGGCAGGGTTCCCCCTCATGGAAGTTGTACCCCCCAGGCCCGGCACTCTGTGCCTCAGTGAATGGCACAGAGTGCAGGCATGCCCCCGGCACACCCCTGGACTGCCCATGGTGCAAAGCTGTGTGGGTGACCAGGGAATCATGTGTGCAAGCAGCTTGCACACCTGTAGTGAATGCTGCTGCAGGTCTGCTGGACCTCTGCAGCATGGCATTCCCACATAGGGTTGCCTATGTGCCTCAGATATGTGGCACATAGGCAACCTGCATGTTAGTGAATGGACCCCATTGTGCCATAAAAGTGAAATTTCCTACCTTATCTATTTTACTTTTCATTGAAAAGGGGCAAGTCACAAGGGTCCAAAATATTTTGTAATTTGTACTCCAAATCAGTCTTGCTCTTGTCCTTTGATGCTCTAACTGGAATCTGTCTTATGTCAGAATTAACAAGCTGTTTATTAACCACTGTATGAATTCAAAAAGGACAACAGACTATTAAGATCCAATGGTACTAGTAAATTAATGATACCGAGCACCTGTACGAACATGGTTGAACATGCATTTACATTCTGTGCAGCAAAGAACTGAAATAATCTTCCTGGGTTTTTACATGACGCCCGTAGCCATTAAATTCTTAACAGTAGTTAAAGAAATGTTTTTATACTCAACTGCAATGTCATTGTTATTAATAATTTTTATTGCATTATGACTAAGTTTGTGCACTTGTAACTAAGTAAGCTTATTTACCTATAACATCTTGGCTGTTTGTAACACGGCCCCGGGTCGTGCATGAAAAAAGGCCTTGGCTCATTGTATTCACCTGGTTAACAAAAGTTAAATAAATAAATAAAATATTCTTTGACCCCAATACTTTCATTGTAGTCACCTGCCAGCAATAGTGTAACTGAATAATTTCACTGTAGATCGTCAGTGCAGTCTTTGAAGTTTTTTTATATATAATGTATGGGGAGCATCAGTAATGCATAGTCTACTGTTTTTCTTTTCTTATAATCATACTGTTCCAATGTATTATCAGTAAACTTTCTTTGCCTATGTCAGATAGGTATGATTACAAGATGGAACAGATGGCACCCGGATCATTCTGTTGTCAGAATGAGCGCATGGTCGAAGTCGTCAAATTTGAAACCAAAAATAACATTGCCTGCTTGAAAGTGCTTTTCGTATACCCAAAGTAAAAAAATGTGTATAAATCACTATTTTTTTCTTTATTAATCTCAGGTTGCTTATTAACCTGCAAGGTGGCTTCCATTCCATAATTTGTTTGCTTCCAACAGCCCCCTTGAGGACGACGTAGCAGGCATGACCAAAAAAAAACAAAATCGCATGATCGCGGTTGGCCAACCGGAATTGAAATCATAAGAATGTACAGCAAATGGACTTTTTAAAAACTAAATTGATGATTTAATCAGTTATTTAATAGATTTCTTCTGTTATTTTTTTTGTTGTGACTGTTTACAGTCCGTTTTGTTGTCTTGTTGCCTTCTAAATAAAACAGATCAAAAAGATAACAGCATCTTCGTCTCTCTGTGTGAGGTAAGAAACGGGGAAAAAGTTAGAAATAAGGCATTGAATTTTATTGTACATCTGACACATAAATAGCTATCGGACCCCAGACACTATAAAAAACAATTACTGGGATTCTGCTCTTTACCACATATGTGATCTCCTCTCATGGTTTTCTTGGCAACAGCAAACCTCTCAAGCTATGCTCTTGAGGGTTACATAGTCGGCATGGCAACCGCTTGAGAAGATTACAATGTGGTAAACAACAGAATCCCAGTCATTATCCTCTATATGTTCCATATATAATGATGAACTTTTGGGATGAGTGTAACAATTAAGCAATAAGGCATGACAGGGTGTGCGTTATTGTGGGATAATGGTACACCTTGAGAAGTGAGGCACAAGGCAACAATGAATGCTTTATGTACATGAGAAGTGTCATTATCCCACAGTTCTGCAGACCCTTAAGTGCCATATTATGATTATAAAATGATTTCTCTGATTTTTATTTTAAAAACAGAGTAATGAGGTACAGAAAGTTAAGTATCAAAGAGCTTTAGCTTTCAGATCAACAAGTCCTTCTTCAGAAGCCTAATGAGAGTTCTTTAGAAAATCCCACATATTAACACTTAGAACATGAAGAAAAAAACATAAATAATTCTCATTGGTTTAAAACAGGCCTTCAGAAATAATAAAAGTGACATTGGAGAGCTTGAATATCTAAAGTGTGATTTCAGCTGAACAAAACTTAAAGGTCAAAGGTTGTCCAGAGATAACAGTAGGCAGAGAGTTCAACCCACATATATTTTACCATATATCAGTCTAATGGATAAAAAAAAAAAAAACTTAATCTTTAAGATTTTTTTTTCATAATCTTGATACCTGTGTGACAAATGGAATACTCACTGATATTGTAGCCCGATCTGTTATTGAAGATATTAATTTCCCCCACACTTTATACCATTGATCACAGTCTAAAATTTAATACAGAAGAAAGTCAAACCTGGTTTCAAAAGTAAAAGAGTGCTGAAACATTGCCTCCATTTGTTTTCTTATTGATTATATTGCCTTTGTTGTACTTAACCCTACTAATTTTGCCTTCTTGTCTCCTGAACGGTCAATTCTTCTCCTTTTTAGGAACCTGTTTATTGCCAGATAGATTATTTTGTCCTGTGGGAGCCTTCCAATTGTCAACACTGAGGTCTTCTTATTTGACACAATCTCTTGATCGCCTCTGTGTTCTAGTTCTTCTGACAATGCAATGCCAAAGAGGTTAGCCTTTATGCTTCCCTTAGAACATCAACCCTAAGTTCACAAGAGGTAAATACCATACGCACAGATCAGTTTCTGATACCAGTTCTGTATCTATATGCTGGCTTTAAACCCCATCTGTAAATGTTATGTCAACTAACAATTCAAAGATGTCCCCCACATTTTCTTTCAAGTAGAAACTGTTTTCATTTCTTTTTTCTGGAAATCATTTCATTTGTATTATTAGTAACTGCCCACGACTCCTAGCTCAGAAGTTTTGTAAATGATTTTCTCGTGCAAAATATCTCAAAATGTCCTCCTTCCTTCTTTCTGTTATGCTCCATTAACTTTTGCTCTACTACAGCGATCATTACATTTCTCTTGAGGCTCGTTCCTGTCCCAAGTCATCTGTGGCATATTGGTGTATTGTAATACCTAAACTGAGTTTTCATTCCTTGAATTCTGGCCTACTATGATTAATTGAATTTCTGTATCTGTTTGCATCCCAGACTCTTTGTACTTTTCCCCCCTTTGGCTTTTATTTCTTCATTTCTTTTGCCAGATTTTCCAGTCTGTGTCCTGTCACCCATGCTAACTTGATTAGATACTAATTTATCAGAAATTAAGTTCTCTTCTTAACCGACCCTTGTATCCCTGCTGGTTTCCAAAATTCCTATCATGACATTATTTATCATTTTAAATAGATCTAAATCTATTCCCCTTTGAGCAGCCTTGAGTTGTATTTTTTTTGGGGGGGGGGTCTCTTGAATTGTTGTAGTCCAGGTAGCTTCTGGGTCTGCTCTAGTTGTATCTCATTTCTCTGTATTTTTAATACAGCTTCATGAATTACTAAATCTTCCTTTAGACCCTCAAAAAGTATTTCCAGTGAGTCATTAGTACAGTCTTAATAAATTAGGTCAGAGTCTGCTATTTAAATTTCCACAGACTCAAAACTGTCTTGCTCACTAACTTAGAATCCTCAGTATTACTGTTCATAAATGCAAGATCTTAATCATGTTCATTAAACATCACATTGGGAATATTTTTAATTTCTATTACAGAATTTTCCATTAGCTCCCCATGGGTTCCTAATTCATTGGTTTGTTCTTTTAAAATGTAAATACTTTTTTCCAGGGGCATTGGTTAGGCACGATTAATTTTGCCATTCTGCATTTTGCCATGGCTCAAAATTATTAATGTCAATTAATCTATCCCCCAGATCAATCTGATTAATATTTTCAGCACCATGCAGTGGGAAATGTTGGAATATGGCCCACATCTGATTGCACAGAACCTGGTTAGCTGATCGCTAACATGTTTAGCGACATGCTAGCCTTCTGAATATGAGACTTAGAAGTCTACATTTAAATATGTTTTGGACGATCACTGTGCTCAGAGCCTGTTTGAAAATATTAAAGTGTCTTTATTTTATTTATTAAAACATTTCACTTTTGCATTGCAAGTTCATTATGACAAACTCTTGTTTGGAAGAAAGTCACACAAAAATTACAATACATTAAGCATACAGCAATGCTTTAACATTTTAGGCAAAGCAAGTTTGGGCCTTGTACTAATTTATTTATTTATTTAGTTGTTTATTTATTTATTTAAAGTTGATAAACGGGAAAGGCACACAGAGCCACAGCTCGTTTCCAGGTGCGACCCAGGGCAGGGTAGAGGGACATAGCATGCGAATTAGTACAATGGGATAAACAGTAAAAGAGATTACTAAACATTTACAATATACAAGCATTTACAAAAACTGCAAATTAATACAATGGGAGAAACATTATTACAATATACAAACATTTACAACATTGACGATAGTGCAAGCATTTCAGATAAGTAGTACTGAAGAAGCAGAAGCCAGACACATATAATAAGGGGAAGTGGCACTAAGAGTTTTGTGCTTGGAGAGGCTAGGCTTCAGTAAATATTGTGCACAAAGAGAAGTGATATACATATTTACATGGGGCATGGCACAGGTTACCCAAGCAACAATAGGTTTGTGCAAGAGGCCATGGAAGTTTAGAGTGGGGAAGGGGGAGCAGAGATAAGGGGGTAAGGGGAGAAGTCTGAAGTACCTCTTTAGGGATGTTGCAGTAGGTAAACAGCATACTGCAAGAGGAAGGCTGTTCCAGAGGGCGGGAAGCCAATAGGCAAAGGCAAGTTTCCTGCAGAGTGAGTGAGGTTGGGGTAGGGCAAAGGAGTGGTGATCGTAAGAGTGCAGTGCGTAATCTGAATTAAGGGTGGGGATATTAGAGAAGAGCAGTATGAGGGAAGGGTATTGTGCCAGTATTTGGTGATGAAGAAGGTGCAGTGCGCAAGGTGTCAGTTGGTGAGCAGCGGGAGAGATGCAGTTTGTCAGTGGTGTGTGAGGTAGGGGAGACTGGGGGCAAAGCAACAGAAGGCATGAAACAATGGCTCTAACTTGGTGAGAGATAATTAAAGAGCTGAGCTGTAGACCATGTCAGCATAATCAAAGGACAGGAGGATGAGCTTGGAGATAATTTCCAGTCTGCTGGGGATCAAGAGACTGTCCGTATGCCTATACATTAAGCCTAATTTGGGACAGAGCTATTTGTGTACAGCATCAAGGTGGACGGAGAAGTCTAGTTTGGGATCCAGTCAAACACCCAAGTATTTACAAGAGTCTTCGGCTTTGACTTTCGTGCCATCAAGGGCATCGAAAGGGGGGGCAAGGACAGTTTGGCCAATTTCTGGGCAGTGTCAAAAGCCATTGCAACTGTTTTTTTGATATTACACTTGAGCAATTTGGCATTGAACCAGTGCCACAAGTTTGTGAAGTCAGTTTGAAGGATGGGCTCTAGTTGCATAAGAGAAGAACCTGATGTGAAGATTACTGTGTCATCGGGGTACATTTGGACATGTGAAACAGAGCAGATGGATGGTAAGTTATTTACAAATATGGAGAAGAGAGTGGGACCAAGGATGAACCCTGCGGTACACCAGCTTGGATGGGGGGGTTGGTGTCACCCAGCTGCACATACTGGTATCTATCGGACAGGTAGGCCTTAAACCACTCAGTGGCTCTGAGCAAGAGACCGATGGATGAAAGGTCATTCAGGAGGATTTTGTGGGCAACCAAATCAAAGGCTTTGGCCAAGTTGACAAAGATGGCCAGGGTCAGATGGCCTTTGTCCATGGCAATATGGATATGATTAGTGAGGTGGAGAAGGGACGAGGAAGTGGAGATTCTAAAAGCCAGATTGATACGGGGTCAATATGTCATTTGTGAACAGAAAGGAGTTCAGTCTTTTAGAGATAAGAGATTCAAGGATTTTTGAAAAGGCAGGGAGAAATGAGATGGGCCTGTAGTTGCCTGGAATGGAGGGGTCTCCCCCTCTATGAAGGGGGATCACTATGGTTAGTTTCCAGAGAGTTTGAAAAGGAAGATGATAGGTGGGACCATGGCAGGGCAGAGATTTTCAGGAGGTTTGGGTTGAGGCCATCAGGACTCCGCTTAGAGAGGTTTAGGAATTTAAGAGCACACAGTACTTCTGTAGGTGTGATGGGGGGAGAAGGTGTAAGAGGTCCCAGGTGGGGACATGGAGCATTGGTTGATCCCAGGGGGAGACATAGAGTGTAGGTTGGATCGGGAGGGGAAGGGAGTAAGACAGTTGTCTGGAGGGGAGGGAATAGACCCTGAAGGGGATAGGGAGTGTTGGTTGGATTGGGGAGGGGGTTGTCGGGGGGAGAGCGCAGGTGGTGAAGAAGTGGTTTATAGCAGAGGTAGCAGAACCTGGATCATCTCGAATAGTACTTTGGGTGGGCCTAGGGGTGGATTGAGAAGAGAAACCTAGTAGGAAGTGGGGAGTCTTCCAGAATGCTTCTGGGGAGGGGCAGCAGTCCTCTAGCTGTGATTTAAAGGCACTAGCTTTGGCGGTATGCACAACCTTGGTATAGGCATTCCATAGTGCCCTGTAATTTTGGAGGTCAGAATCATTTAAGGAGGCTTTGTAGACTCTCCAGGTGTGGTCTCTGGATTTAAAGAGTCTCACCAGGTTGGGTGAGATCCAGGAAAGGTGTCTGTGCCAGAGTTGGAGCCTTTTGGGTGGGGTGTATTGGTTCCATACATTCAGGAAAGTAGAGTTGAAGGCTACCAGAGCAGAGTAGGTGTCAGGAGCAGTAAAGACTCCAGACTATTCAGCCATGTAGAGCTCAACCAGGAGAGCCTACTGGTTCAGTGATCTTAGAGGATGAAACCACATGTACTTGGGTGGGTTGGGGGAGGGCAGGACTTCTTATGGCAGTGGATGATGCAGTGGTCATTGAATGCATTGAGGAGAGTACCTGCTGATGAAAAGTTATGTCGGTGGAAAGATAGAATCCAATCCAGTAGTGAGTGGTTGGAGGAGTGCAGATTAAGCCTAGTAGGATCTGAAATAAGTTGAGTGAGATTAAGTGCCTCAATCTCCTGGATATATGTTCTGGCTTGTGGGGCAAGCCAATTAAGGCTGAAGTCACCCAAGACTAAGTGTTCTCCAGATACGGTGGAGGAAATGAGGGTGGCCAGGCTGGAGACAATAGATGCGGGATTAGCTTTAGGGGAGAAGTAGCAAACTCCAGTAAAGAGAAGGGTGGATACAGGGAGCGCCAGCTTGGTAAGAAGGAGCTCATGGGATTTGGGGGTGACCTCCTAGTGGATGAATGAGGCAGTTAAGGACTTGTGGAAATAGGTGGTGACCCCACTACCATGCTTGCCGCTGTCTTGGCGGAATAAAGAAAAGCCAGGGATTGATATCAATGAATCAGGAACTTTGGCAGAGAGCCAAGTCTCAGAGATGCCAAGGATATCTGAGGAGCATTGGGATATCCAGGCCTTAATAAGGGCCAACTTGGGCAAGAGACTCCTGCTTTTATGTGGTAGATGCCTAGACCACCAGATGGGTGAGAACTGGAAGCTGGGCTAATGGGACTTGAGTTGGGTTCGACATCGCCTGTGAGGAGTAGCAGAATGAGGAATGGAGTGAGGTATTTGGTTAGGGATTTTTTCCTGAGAAGGCCTGAAGGGTGGGACCTAGGTTTTAGGGCCTGGAGGAGTAATCTGCAGGGCAGGGGGCATGAGGGGGGGAGACAGGGTGGCAAAGGGAAGAGTGGGAGAGCTGTGAAGGATGGTGTGACTAGAGAGGGAGGTTGGGGAGATGCAGTATTCGGGGTGAGGAACAGGGGTGGCAGACCAACTGGAACTTGGGAATTGGGGGAGAGAGAATAGCCGAGAGAGAGAGAGATGAAGGAGGGGGCAAGACTGTGGGAAGAGAAAAGGCATTTTAATTAGTTAGGATGGAAGACGAGTATGCACAGTGTGAACCAGTAGGCATGACTAGAACAATGGCTTCCAACAGGGGGAAGAGTGAGCAGAGGGGGCCCCTAGGCTAGGGAATTGGCATGGAGAAAAACTACACTTATGAATATGGGCCCCATAAATCACTAATGTCCATCTAGACAATCACCAGAAATAGAAAGAATGACATTGATTTTAACATTTCAGAAATATGACACCTCCAATGCTGCATCACTCATTAGTACTGCACTGTCATGTGTGAGTTTGTGACTAACCCATGCCTCCGGGGTGGGACTTCAGCCTCTGACCTTCTGTCCCAGAGGAGAGATTGCTACCAAATGTGTGCCCTGGGAGTTGTCAGTGCTCCTATCATGTATAAGATGTAATTTCTCCAAGCCAGCTCGGTGGAGGTATTACCTGACATGCTGAAAACCAGGGTTTACGCTCAAAGCAGGGGACATTAGGAGTGGAGACCTGAAGTGGAGGACTGAGAATTCAATCACGTTGTCCTCACCCAAGTTGGGGAGATCATTCATCAAGCTATCTGGCTGCATCCTGCCTGGAGACCAGGAGACAGCATTTTGTGATGTTTCAGCCTGGGAGGGAAGTGAGTGACAGGAGGAATACTTTGATGTCACTATACAACATCATTGGGGACAGAGGTCATTTGAACAATGTTTTTAGCTGGATGTGTAAAACATCATAGCATTTTGGATAATTGATATCTATTATAAATCAAGAAAGGTATAAGAATTTGAATAAGCCAGGAATAGTTACAGAGGATATTGTCCTGGCTCATAAAATAAGACCAGTATATACAGTTTCCCTATGCATCTGTGTCAGTGAATTGGAAACTTAAAAACCAGGCAGGTTTTCACAGTGAGTGGTGTAAAAACAACAGTTGGAAACTGCTGCCATGGGGACATAATCCCCAGGAGTGAGGGACAAACCTGTGACCATTTCATGGAGCAAAAGAGTCTACATTCCTTTGGCCCTTCTGTTCTACAGCTCACCTGAAGTAGTAGGTTTTCACTATGCTGGTAGCTAGCAACACAGCTTGCTCCAGTTATGACTTGGTGGATGGGCACCATTGTTGGATGTCTTTGAAATACATAACCATTTACATTTACATTAATTTAAAAAGGTGTATCTTGCCTTTGTACATACTAGAAAGTATTTCTAAGCTTTAGCGAAAACGCACTTGGTCTGGTATGGGAACCAATACTAAGAAAAGTAGGATAGTATAGCTCAACAAAAGGAATCTATGGTATTCTTAAACAAAATGTCTCCAAAAATTATGGAACATTTAGCTCTACAATTTGCAATGTATTTTATCAGTAGACATTTGAGGGAATTGAATCCACATCCAAAAGTATAAAAATTCATTATTTATTTATTTATTGACCAGGTAAGTGCACTAGATACATTTTTGCCTATTTTCAGGCACGACCCAGGGAAGGGGGATACAGATGAATACCAACTGACCTTGAACCAGCTTAAGCTGTTAGTGGTATTTTAGTGAATGGGGGGAAATTTGGCCTGGGCACTGGGGAAATTCCCCTACTCTTTTCGAGAAGTGCCATGGGATCTTTATCATCCACCTGAACTACCACCAAAACAGGCAGATGGGACCTCAGTTTAATGTCTCATCTGAAAGACTGCACCTCAGGGATACAGCATCCCCTTCATGCTGCACTACAGTGTCAGTATTGGGATTTAACCCAAGTGCCTGGTGTGGGGATAGAATCCACAACCTTCTGATCTCCTGGCCTCAGAGGCAAGTGTGCTACCTGCTGAGTCACTGACAGTGCCATTATACAGAATAATATGATACTAATGCTGTGAGTCACAAGCAACTCACATTAAAGTGAAAGTTTTTAGCAGCCTTAAACTCACTCTAATAGGCAGAACAAAGCGAATAAAATTACTAAGAGGAGCCCATCTCTCGTATAAGTCTCAGGTATAAAAATGCACATAAGCACGGGTGCAGCCACTTCCTCTGGCTCTGGATGACGACTGTGCAGCATATTACTTTTCAGAGCCCTTCTGGTAAGCACACACACTTCTTTAGTTTATAGGAGGCACATATGAATTGTAAATAGTGAACTCTAAGAAACTTGAATGCAGCACTGCCTTAATTAGCTCTCCTTCTTATCCAGGACACAGGGACAAGATACTAGAGGTGTGTGAATACTTTATTTCGAATATTTTGGCTGAATATTCATATTCGGGGGCCCAGTTATTTGTTATTCATGCTTCAAACACTGTGTGAGACTTCAAGATCTCCTGAGACTTCCTGTCCAATCAGAGGCCACTTTAGAAGCTCACTAACGGTAGCCCATTTGACCCAGCACTCGCAGAAACTACAGGCAAGAGAGACAGACATCTGAGCTGCTGTGAAAGAGCAGTCTACTTCCATCCACTTATTAAAATTAGCCAAAAAGCAGAAATCTTGACAGTTTTTGTTCCTTTTCTAAATGCCAAGTTAGGGGGGTAATTTTTTTACACTTCTGTGTGATAGTTTTCAGTGTTTTTCAGGAGAACTGCTAGTAGTGTTTTTTGTTCCTAAAAGTGAAAAAACACTACTACTACTAAGCCTGTTTCTGTTCCACATGCAATCAGTCAAAGGTGCACATTAAAAGAACACATATTTTTTTAACTCTTTTTTCCTTCAGTCACCAGCCCCTTGGGATCTCCCTCGGATGAGGCCAACTGACAGCCAGACTTTCTCCCTCCCAGCCTGAGACCCTCCTAGATCAGGTCTCCCCTCCAGAGCTCTCCCTACACGCCAGTCCTGCCAACCTCCCAGCTTCTACCCCCTGAGGTGGGGCCACCACCCCCTCACTTTGGCACTCTATGAAATACAGACAGCAGGTAGCGTGAGGAGGAGGAAATTCAGAGGCCTGACTGGGCAGGGTCCGGCAGTGGGCATGGGGGCTGACTGCAGGGCCAGTTGTCATCCTCCCAGGTGCTGGGGTTTTCCCTTTGTTCTGGTCCTCAGAGGCACAGATGTACAATGACATCTCGCGCATAGCGGGAACGCTCCCACACCCACCTGTAGGAATTTCTGCTGTTGCGTCCACTCATCTTGAGTGTCCCCCAGCTGCAACACTCCCAGTCTCCACTGGGAGCAGCTAGATGCCACAGATCCACAGCCCAACCACCCCCAGGAGATGAGAGCAGTCCTTCAAAAGCTCAATCCTCTCTTCCCAGGCCAACCCCCAGCAACCTGAGTTCACTCCCGAACCCAGGTTGCCGGCATGGCATGAGGTAAGGCAGATGCCTCAGTCCTCAGCACCATCAGACCAGCAAAAGAACATGGATTTTGACTGTTTTCTTTTGTGCACTTTTGTCTACACGCACTCTGTCACAGGTACACATAAAAAACACCGAAGTTTTTCTGTGTTCTTATTAAGTGGCTAATGTCAAGCCAGAGTTCATAAATAAATAAAATTGGCTGCTTTTTGTCAGACTTCTGTGTGATGCATTCAGCAACTTAAAGAAGTGCTTTTTTCCTGTAGAGCTTTTTCTCCCATCAGTGACATCTGACAGCATCCCACCACCCAGCCCTGTCACTGACCTTCTCACAGCTTTACAGGTTATCAACCAGAGTTATCCAGGACCACTATGTTGTGGATGATGAAAGCCTGGGGTGGGTGCCTATTTTTCTGCAAACTCCTGGTTTTCTCTCTATGGTGCAGAATACAAGGATGATCAGCTAAAGCCATCCTGGGTGGGGATTAGCAGAAGTGGGCAAGTGTAGGCAGGGTAGTGGCACCAGTACAGTACCAGTCTGGAAACATAGTGATGTATCATTACCCTGAAGCATTAAAACTAGCCATCACCTCATCTGTCATTTATTTACTTAGCTTTTGTTAACCAGGTAAGTACACTAGACAAACACATACCTATTTTCAGGTACAACCTGGGAGAGTACAGGAAATCAAAGAACATACAGAGTACAAATTGAAGCAAGTAAGGTAGATACACTGAAGTCAGGAGAAGCATAACATACAGTACATAGTAAGATATCTCAGGTTACAACAGTAGACACAGTCAATGTAATGAAGTACAGAGTCCCTGACACAATGTTACCAGCAATGTATATACAGATATATACAGAATTTATACATTTTTCACAGGGCAACACTCAGGCAGGCAGGCAGGCAGACCACAGCAGGACCTGAGCAAGTAACATGGGATAATATGTTCGAAATACCGTGCAGGGGACCAGGCTAATCAGGGAGGTTTAAGACAGTTACTTACTGATGAGAGCTTCAAGTGGTTCCACATGGAGGTGCCTAGGCATGCCTGGGAAGGGGAGGTCCGGACCTGGACAGGAAAGGAGCTCCATAATCTAGGGGCACATGACGCAAAGTCCCTGTCCCCCATTTTGGTATGTGTAGCAGGAACCTTAAGGATAGTGGGGCCCAGTGACCTTAGGGAGTAGGTAGTGGAGGCAGCAGGCACAAGGAGCTTCGCCAGTCCGGGGGGGGGTGCCAGTACCCAGAACCTTACCCATGAAACTACCCACAAGAAAATTTATATAGTTGGGTGGGGAGAGCCAGTTGAGCTTACTGTACAGATCACAGTGATGAGTGAGACGAGGGACTGCAAGAGCAAAACAGCAGATGTTATTGTAGGCTACAGTCCACCTAGACAGGTGGACCTTGGAAGTATGGGCAAACAAAAGGAGCCCATAACAGAAAGATGGTAGAAACACCCCACTAGTTAGTGCTAGGTGAGCAGCCAGAGTAAGGTTATTCTTTGCCCTGTAAGCCAGACCCAATTTCCAGTTAACAGCTCGACACACATTTTGGATGTGGAGGGTCAAGTGTCACCCCAAGGTATTTGACGGAATCAGTGATGAGAACGAGAGCACCATCAATACCCGAGATGCACATAGGAACAGGGGAGGCCATTAACTTGGCCAGGGATCTGAACAGCATGGCCTGAGTCTTTTTAAGATTTAGGACCAGCCTGTGGGACGATATCCAGGATTGGATACTCCTGAACCCCTCACTCAGTTGGTGGTTAATGACCCCAATATCCCTGGAATGAGTGAGAATAACTAGGTCATCAGCATACAGGATAGCCCTGCAGGAGGCAGCCAACAAGGTAAGGTCATTGATGAATATGGAAAAGAGCAGGGGCCCAAGGACTGACCCCTGGGGAACCCCTGAGGACACGGGGGTGGCGTCCGAGAGCACCTTGCTGTATTTGGTAAGTTGCTACCTTCCCTGAAGGTAGTTGGAGAACCAACTGAGCACCGGAGGGGACAAGCCCAAAGACCTAAGTTGAGAGCATAGTAAGGCATGGTCAACAAGGTCAAAGGCTTTAGAGAGGTCAATAAAGATGGCCCCAGAGAGTCTGCCCTGGTCCATAACAGCCCTTATCCCAGAAGTGACAGAGACCAGGGCAGAGGTGGTACTGTTCCCTTTCTGAAAGTCATGCTGCGAGGGAGACAGAAGCTCATGAGCCTGGATATAATCCATGAGTTGTCCTGCCACAACTTTCTCAAGAAGCTTACTGATAGCAGACAAGATGGCAATCAGACGATAGTTGTCAAAGATCCTAGGGTTGCCCTGTTTGAGCACAGGAACAACCCACACCACCTTCCACAGGTCTTGGATAAGCCCAGAGGCTAAGGATAGGTTGACGATATGGGCCACAGGGGAGGCAATGTAGGCAGCCGCAAGGCGGAGAAGCTTTGGTTCCATACCATCAAGGCCAGCACTAGAAAAGGGTGAGAGACCAGAGAGCAATCTCTGCATCTCTTTTGCCGTCACAGCCTTGAAATAGAATGGAGGATGGGGGGGACGGTGCCATTTGAGGCACAGGGACTTGGACAGGACCATCATGACCAGTGCAGGAGAATAGTGAGGTGAAGGCGGACAGGTCCGAAAAATGTGAGTTAACTCATTGCCTCCACAGGAGCTTTCTGAAGTTGCAGCACTTGTCTCCTGTATACTGTTAACAGTTAATCCTGGGCCTTTCTAAGCAAAATCAAGCCATAATTGGCATGCCGCAAGTAAATGCTAATAGCACAAAAACCATAAGTACTAGACATAAAGTATGAGTGGCAACATTGTTCAGCATAAAATTACCTTTCCAATGGTGGTATGCAAGGGATAGCAGGTAATTTAGTTTTATTTCTGTGCTGGTCGAAACAGCAAAACAAAATATTTTTTCCACTAAAAAATGCACCATAAACCTTTTTTTATTGGGAAATATGTAACATATCAACACCAAATTAAGCATCCAAACAGATGTAATTTTAATAAATTGTTTATAAAACAAACAGCTATTTCTGTAGTATTAAATATAATTTTTCCCCATATGAGTCAAGGTGTGTTGGTGAGGTTTGAGGGACAAATCTGAACCATACACACCATACCATAAACAAATGCATATAACTCCTAAAGTATACATGATACATACAACGCATCAGTGGCAAAGTTATTCCACACAAAATTGCCTTTCCAACGGTTCTATGCAATCAACTGTACTCAATTTGTTTTTTGTTTTAAACTGGCTGAGATACCCAGAATGTGTGTTTTCTTCAAAGTGCTTAGGTGGTTCTAGATGGACAAAATGTCTTAAACAAATATGAATAACTCCGAAAGTGAACATTATACACACAAAGTGTCAGTGGCAAAGTTGTTCAGCACAACATTACCTTTCTAATGGTACTATGCAGCCAATTCTAATCAATTATGGCTGGCAAGTAATATTAAATCATGTGAGTGACTTCTCCAGACGTTTCTAGGGCACACAGGAAGTCTGTAGGTGACTTCTGTAGGCGTTCTGGGACACACTGCAGTTAGATTTGCTGACACCTACAGGCATTTCTAGGAGGCAAAGTTAAATACATTGGCAATACTTAGCAGATTATTACAGCTAGCAACATCAATGAGCATGTCAGGAGCCTCACAGGAGGAGGAGCCACTCATTATGTTTTTAATATTCCTCCAGAAGTTCCTAGGGTCCTTAGCTGAAGTCTGCAAGGCAGCTTTACAAAAGTCACTTTTGGCAGCCCTGATAGCCTTTTTGCATTCATTCCTGAGCCTCCTGCAATGCTGGAATATGGTCTTGTCCATCGAGACCTTGAAACTGGTCCAACATTTGTCTCTAGCCCTCATGAGAGCAAGGAGGCTCCCATGCAACCATTTTGTGACAGCCCCCCTTACCCTCTGTCTGACAAGAGGGGCATGCTTATCCTGTACCACCCCGAAGATACTAAGGAAAGGACAGACTGCCGAGGAAGCATTCTGGGCATCCACCACTGCAGACCAGTCAATGAACATGAGATCCTCCTGGAAAGTCCCTGGGTCAAACCTGGAGAAGTCCCTGACCTGGATGATTTTGGGAGGGATCTTTGGGGGCGGAGATCTTCCATATGCTGTAAACAGGGGCATGGTCAGAGATGGAGTCAGGGAGGATACCTGAGGAGCTAATCATCTCTGACCTATTGGTCAGGACCCAGTCCAGGAGAGAGCCGTTACCACCTGTGGATGACCACCTGGTGGGCTCCTGAGTGAGTTGGGACATTGAGAAGCCTGCTAGCAGTCTCATACTGCTTGATATTGCCTCCAAGCCAGTTTAAGTTAAGATCCCCTAGGATTATTTCCTCATTATTCCCCGTCCTGGGACCAACAGGTTCAAGAAGGGAGGATAAACCCAATACACTACCCGTGGGGGGATTATAGGTACAGTGGTGTGAAAAAGTATTTGCCCCCTTCCTGATTTTCTCTATTATTGCATATTTGTCACACTGGATGTTTTCAGGTCTTTAGACAAAATGTAATATTAGATAAAGGGAACCTGAGTGGACAAATAACACTTTTTTTTTTACTTATTTCACTTATTTAATGAAAAAGTTAAACAACACCAACTGGCACTGTGAAAAGTAATTGCCCCTTACACTTAATAACTGGTTACGCCCACATTTAGCTGCAATGACTGCAACCAAACACTTCCTATAATTCAATATCAGTCTTTCACATCGCTGTGGAGGAATTTTAATCCACTCTTCCTCGCAGAACTGCTTTAATTCAGTAACATTTGGTAGGTTTTCGAGCATGAACTGCTCGCTTCAGGTCCTGCCACAGCATCTCTATTGGGTTTAAGTCCGACTTTGACTAGGCCACTCCAAAACTTTAATTTTACTTTTTCGCCATTCTGATGTGGACTTGCTTTTGTGTTTTGGATCATTGTCTTGCTGCATGACCCAACTACGCTCGGCTTCAGCTGATGGAAGGATGACTGACATTCTCCTTAAGAATTTTCTGGTACAGAGCAGAATTCATGGTTCCTTTAATTATGGCAAGTCATCCAGGTCCTTAGGCAGCAAGCATCCCCACACCATCACACTACCACCACCATGTTTGACTGTTGGTATGGTGTTCTTACTGTGGAATGCTGTGTTTGCTTTACACGAGACATTATGGGATCCATGTTGTCCAAAAGTTCCACTTTGGACTCATCTGTCCATAGAACATTTTCCCAAAAGGCTTGTGGATCATCCAGGTGCTTCTTGGCAAATAAGAGACGAGCATTTATGTTCTTCTTGGTTAGCAGTGGTTTCTGCCTTGCTACTCTCATGAAGCCCATTTTGCCCAGTCTCTTTCTGATTGTGGAGTCATGAACTCTGACCTTAGCTGAGGCAAGAGAAGCCTGCAGTTCTTTGGATGTTGTTTTAGGATCCTTTGAGACTTCTTGGATGATTTTACACTGCGCCTTGAGTAATTTTGGCAGGCCACCACCCTGGGAAGGTTCACTACTGTTCCAAGTGTTCTCCATTTGAGATTATGGCTCTCACTGTGGTTCGATGGAGTCCCAGAGCCTTAGAAATAGCTTTGTAACCCTTTCCAGACTGATAGAGGGCAACAGAATGTTTTTTCTGATCTTTTCAGGAACTTCCTTTGATCATGGCATAATGTGCTTGTTGAATCTTTGTCCTGGCAATGTGACTCTGATGGTAAGGGCCAAAATAAGTGAGGTTTATATTGAGCAGGGCTGGCAGTAATCAAGCCTGGCTGTGTTCAATCAGCTGACTCTAATTATCCCTTTAATTGGGTTGATTTAACTAGGGGGCAATTACTTTTCACACAGTGCCAGTTGGTGTTGGTTAACTTTTTCATTAAATAAATGAAATAAGTAAAAAAAAGTGTTATTTGTCCACTCAGGTTCCCTTTATCTAATATTATATTTTGTCTAAAGATCTGAAAACATCCAGTGTGACAAATATGCAATAATAGAGAAAATCAGGAAGGGGCAAATACTTTTCACGCCTGTACATACAATGTGCAGCTCTTTATGCTTCCCAAGTAGCAGCACAGTATGCAGCAGCTCACAAGAAGACTGTTCTGGCTGAGGGCAGGCCAGCACCGACAGGTTAAGGTGGCTCCTGTAATAGACCAGAATATCACCCCCTCTCTTTTTCCCTGGATGATCCTGCCTGAGGAAGTAAAAGCCGGGAAGTGCACAGGCAGAGTCTGGGATTGAGGGTTTAAGCCAAGATTCAGTTATCCCTAGGATGTCAGGCTTGTAATGGGTGACCCAGGCAAGGAGTTCAGCCAAGCTGGGCACAAGGTTATGGACATTAAGATGAGCTATTTTCAGCCCATTCCCTGACTGCCAGTTCACAGGAGTGGAGAGGGCTTGGCATGGAGGACCTGGGCTCAACTCCACGTCCCCTGCCAGGACTAGTGTCACCAAGAGGAGCCAGAGGAAATGCCTCAATGGGGAAGTGCCAACCCTAGAGGACGGCCTGCGACCAATACGCCAGACCACTTTGACAGGATACAGGAAGCTCCGCAGGTTAAGGCAGCAGATGGGCCAGGGAGGCTGTCTGTCTCCGGCTATTAGGTTAGAGAAAGTAAAGTCCTTCTCATCAAGTAGTCCTGGTGAGAACCCGAGTTGACCCATGAGGGGAGCACAGTCCAGAATGATGAGAGGGAGGAACATTACCATGAGCAGCCATATGGTGAGGGCATTAGAGATGGGGATGGATTCAGCCCCCTTCCTGCAATGCTTAGGGGCCCCCATAGTACTATATGCACACCCACACCCGAGTCAGACCTATATTCTATAATGGCCCAGCAGAATAGTAGGAGATAATGCTGACCAGACCCCCCTAGGCTACCCGGAGGGCACAGAGGAGCAGGCAAATAGGACAATTAGACCTTCAGCCGTCACACCCACCAGGAACAGAGTACCGCAGGGTTACCTATTTCCACAATTGTTGCCCAACACAGCAATTTTCAAACAAGCAGCCCCTAATAAGGCAGCAAGACAAGGGCAGACAATAAGATAAACACAGTTCCCAATGGCTAGTGACCACAATTGATACTAACTTTCTAGTCCACAGCTGACAGCCAAGGAAAGTTCTGCTGTAAAGATCTGTACCCCCAGAGGATTAGACCACACAGTAGGGAAGAAAAAAAAAAATAGACATACGATGATAGACTACAGTCTCCTGATCTATAGTGTGGCAGACACAACAGCTCCCAACAAAATCAAAGTAGTCCTTAACAAAGCCTGCAGGCTCCTGTCTGGTGCGGCACAGACCACGCACACTTGCACCCTCTACTCCATAACGCAGATCCTCAACTTTGATGAGAGGCTCAAGTATCAGGCCTGTCTCACAGTCAAGAAATGTCTCCTTGGACAAACACCGCCAGGACTGGCAGCATCCCTTACTACCAAAGAGCACCCAGTAAACACTCGCAGTACTAACACTGCCTCCATGCTAATCCCCAGGGTCAAGACAACCCTGGCACAGAGGTCATTTACGGTCAGGGCCCCCACTTTCTACATTGTCCTCCTTCCATCTGTCATTAGCCTCACCAATCTGGGTCCTTTCAAGGTGGCCCTCAGAAACCACCTCCTCATTACCCGCTCCTGTTCCTGCCCATAGCCATACTATCTGCCACCAGATAGCCCGAGCCTGTAAGCATTATCGTACTACTTCTGAATTTGTGCTATGTCTGATCCTCCCTGACTGCACTGTTCCCTTTGTCTACAACTAGTCCCTTGGTCACAGGGACCATGCTTAGCTAACCTCTTTTATAGGCCACATTCCACTGAGCTGCTAACATATTTGTACCTATGTAACTATGTTTTTCCCCCCACCCTACTTAGCTAATATTTTATATAGGCCACATCATCCTCTGATATCTGTTTAAATGTCCACTCTGTACCTGTCTTGATGTAGCTTGCCTTGTAACTGATGTGGAGCCTTTGAAAATGAGTCTATGACTCAAAGGTTTGTAATTCCAATATTCTAAATAAATAAAAAATAAAAAGTAGTATGGTAATTACTTGCATACCCTGTGACACCGAACAAATCAAGTCACTTAACTGCCCTGTGATCCTGAGACAGACCTGAAATGAACTTCAGCTCAGTGTCCCTTTCCCAACCAAATATTGTAAAATAAATTAAAAAAAAGGGCTGACCATCACTGGACAGACAGATGGGTCAGTTAGTCCTTCTTCTGTTGACCAGATTCTACACTCTTTTGTAGTTCTGGCACAGGAAAGGGCAGGTGGTTGCAGTTGCAACCACCTAATTTCTGTCTCTCTCTCTCTGTCTCTCTCTCTCTCTCTCTCTCTCTCCCTCTCTCTCAGATTCATGATTTCTTTCTCTCAGTTCACTTGCAGTGTGTTGTTTGGATTTGGCTCTGTTTCAATATGGTACAGTGTTACCGCTTGCCTTCTCAATGACGTTGGGCTGTGTACCACATCAGTTCTGATCTGGGCCAGAACTACACAGCAGCAGGATCTGTCATTACTTATGACATCACCCATGTGATCTGTACCTGCAAGAATAAGCAACAAAAGAACATAAGAGGCTAACAGGCAGGCTGTACCTCTCCCACCTGCATCTCTACCCCCCCCAAGAAAAAAAAACTTGAATACTTACTTTTGCTGTTAGGACACAATGTGGGTTAAGCCTTTCCCACCTAGGGCAGCCTTCCCCCACTCACCCCCCAAAAAATCCCCACACAAATGATACTTAACTTTGCTGGAAGTATACAACATGATATCTGAAGATCATCACTGGATCCTTTGTGGGCATCTGTAGAAAAGCAGCAACAGCACAGTAGTGGTGGTCCAGTAACATTCATCTCATTATCAATCACATCAGTGGTGATGGGTTTGTCTCACAGGATAAAGCAAATGCAGTTGGCATCATAGGTAATACTATCATATTAAGTTACTAATTGCCACCAGATTAGGCCTTACGGTCTATCCAGTCTGATCGAACCTCAGATCCCTAGTTGGGTACCGAGGCCCCCCTTGTGTTCCAGAAACCCCTATCATCCATCCCAACCCCCCTGGGCCAGGCCATCATCTGATACATCCACTTTCTGTGTCTGTCCCACTCTCTCTTGAAGCCCTCCACTGTGGATCTCTGAACCAGCTCGCCAGGCAGTGCCTTCCAATGGTCCACCACCCTCTCACTGAAAAACCTCCTCCTCTTCCCCCCACCCTTCTACCTTCCAACTTCAAACCATGCCCTCTGGTGATACCTCCCTGCTTTAGTCTAAAGATCTCCTCCATGTTTACCCTATTTATTCCCTTGAGGTACTTGAAGACCTCAATCATGTCCGCCCGTCTCTCCTTTCCTCCAATGAAAACAGGCAGAGCTCCTCAAGTCTGTCCTCATACGTCAAATCCCCTAGTCCTCGTATCATCTTAGTTGCCCTCTTCTGTACCTTTTCCAGTGTGGTCTCCAGTACTGTACACAGTACTCAAGGTGTGGTCTAACCAATCCATTGTACAGCAGCAGAATCACTTCCCTGCTCCTAGAGGTGATCCCCCTTACGATGGATCCCAACATCCTGTTTGCTTTGCTAGCCACTCTCCTGCAATGCTCGGAGTTATTCATACATGCATCCACCATGACCCCTGGGTCTTTTTCCCCTGTTGAGGCCTCCAGCGCCTCCCCTCTCCTCTCAGGGTGTACCTGTGTTTAGGGTTTCCCTGCCCAAGATGTAACACCTTGCACTTGGTGATACTGAAATTTAATTTCCATGTGTGACCCACCTTTCCATGGTGTCCAGGTCCCATTGCAGGGCCAACCTCCCCTCTTCCCCCTCAACTACTGCTCCCATCTTGGAGCCATCAGCAAAGAGACTCATTTCACACCCTATACCCTCCCTGATGTCTGAAATGTATGCATTAAACAGGATTGGACCCAGGACCGAGCCCTGCGGTACCCCACTACCGACCTCTCTAGGGTTCGAGAGCTCCCCACCGACCACTACTCTCTGAGTGCATCCAGCTAGCCAGTTTTCAATCCATCTGACCATCAAAGGGCCTACTCCTAACCCCGTTAGTTTCTCCACCAGACCATTGTGGGGGACAGAGTTGAACGCCTTGCTGAAGTTCAAGAATAATACATCCACAGGTTTTCCCCCGTCCAGTTCTGACGTTACCCATTCGTAGAACTCCACAAGACTGGTTTGACATGATCTACCTGGCACAAACCCATGTTGCCGACTATCCAGACCTCCCACCTCCTCCAAGTACACCCCCAATCATTCCTTTAGTATACTCTCCATTAATTTTCCCACCACTGAGGTCAAACTGATGGGTCTATAGTTACCTGGTACTTCCCTTGACTCCCATTTATGGATTGGCACCACATCTGCCTCTTGCCAATCCCTAGGTACCCTCCCTATCTCAAGTGACCTGTTGAAGAACTCCACAAGGGGTGCAGCCAGTGTGTCCGCCAGTTCCCATAGTACTCTCAGATGAATGCCATCTGGCCCAGGAGATTTATATTTCTTTAGGCCCTTAAGGGCTAACCACACCCTTTCGGTGGAGATAGCATCATCCGTCCCCTCCAGCTTTCTGGCCTTTTTATCCTTATCCTGATGTGACACCCCTGGGGTACCTCTCCCTCCCTCTTGCTCCATTTCTGCTGCTCCCCTGATCCCACTCACTACTGCTTCTATCCCCAATGTGCCTTGCTTTGTAGATATCCCATCCCCTTCCCTAGTGAACACAGAAGCGAAGTACTCGTTTAATACATCTGCCTGTTCCATTGCCTCTTCCACCCACCCTCCTTCTGATCTCAACCTGCCGAGATGGCCTTTAGTTTTTCTCTGCTCCCCAATGTACTGGAAGAACCCCTTTTCTCCTCCCCATATCCCCTGTGCCAGCCACTGCTCTTTACTGGACTTTGCCCCCTGCACCACCCGGGTGACTTTTCTAGATGCAAGATGGTACATTTCCTTTTCCCTATCCCCTCTCGTTGTTTTATATTTTTTGTAGGTAGCCTTCTTTTCTCTGATCGCTACCTGAACCTCAGTGGACCACCAGCATGGTTTATGTGACCTTGCTCCTTTACGCTTCACCTTAGCGCAGGTCCTGACTGCCTCATGAAGTCCCCGTTTTATGACCTCCCATCTCTTTTCCACATTTGTCATTGCTGCAATCCCCTTCAAGTGATCCTTGAGAATATTTCCCATGCCCACAAAGTCTGCCCCCCTGAAGTCCACTGCCAGTGTCCTAGATCTCTCTCCCACCATGCTTATTTGAAACCAGACAGTATTGTGGTCACTCCCAGTCAGGGGATCCTCTACAGCCAGGTTCCTTACCATATCCCCATCTGCCAGAACCATGTCCAAGATATGCCCCTCCCTTGTGGGCTCCATCACATGCTGTGTTAAGAACACATCCTGGAAACCGTCCAGCAGCCTCTGCTCCTTGGCCACCTTAGAGGACATGGTTCCCCAGTTTGTACCTGGCATATTAAGGTCCCCCATCAACACCACTCCCTCCCCTTTTGGTCCACACTGGGCAACGATGTTGTCCAGCAAACCATCCTCCAGAACATCACCCATCCCGGGGGGCCTGTATACTACACCCAGCTTGACCTTACCTCCTGCCGGGGTTCGTAAGGTGACCCATAAGGCTTCCACGTTTCCCTCTGCCTCTTCTACCTTAGCAATTTCTATGTCATCTCTAATGAACATAGCCACTCCACCCCCTCTGCCCTCCTTTCTGTCCTTCCTAAGCATAGTGTACCCCCGCACATTTAGGTCCCAGTCATGGTTTTGTTGTCACGTTTCCTTGACTGCGCCCATCCACCTCCCGGACAGCATGGCCTAGAACTCTGGCAACTTGTTTCCCAAGCTCCTGGCATTTACTAACAACACCCCCACCCTTATCCCTTTGTCGAGACCCCACCCAGGTTCCTTATACTTCCATCCACCCTCTGCTCCTCCTGAAACCTCCTCCTCAGTCTATTTCCCCTCCCTCCCTTGGGCTTGAAGGCTACTCCTCATCTGGAGGAGAAGCTTCTGGTCAGCCCTGCCTTATCCTCCTCCCCCCCACAAGTTTAAACCCCACTTTTCTTGAATGTAGTCAGCCACCCCCTGTTTAAGGACATCCTTCCCTAATGGGGCAAGATGAAGCCTGTCCTTGGCATACAGTCCCTTATCCTCCCAAACTCCTTTCCAGTTCCCTAACACCCCCGACCCACTTTCTTCACCCCACTTCCTGAGCCAGTCATTAACCTCTGTGATCTTCATTTTTTTCTCCACTGAGGCCTGTAATACTGGCAATATGTCCGAAAAGGAAATGTTGCATCCATTATCCCAACAGACTCTGGCAAGTTCTCGGAACCTTGCTTGGATTTCCAAATGCTATTTCCCTCTAGATCGTTAGTTCCCAAATGCACCAGGAAATCCGGTTTCCCTCCACAATCCATAACCAGTTCGTACACCATGAACTTTGCTCTGTGCATCGTCAGCCCAGAGATACTCACTACCTTCACCTGGCTATGGCATCCACCCCCCTGTCTCTCCCAATGGATACCCCTAATTATCGAGTCTCCCAATAACAGAACCTTAACACCGCCATCATCCTTATGGTTATTGCCACTATGAGCTGTCAACCCCCAATCCCCCCCTTTATTCGTGATCTCAATTCCATGGGAGTTTTCCTGCCTTATTAGAGACCCCCTTGTCACCCTCCCCTTTCTGCCTCCCTTGTAATTTTACCCACTTAACTCAGACTCCCCTAAATAGGTGTCCCCTTTAACCCTCTCTTATTAGAACCATTTATCCTGGCCCTGATGGTTTCCCCTTCCCCCACACCACCATCCTCCTCCCTTGTAATAGTACCCCTGCATCCAGAGGCCCTCTGTGGGTCCCCTTTACCTAGGGGCCCATTCTTGGTACAGAACCCCCTCCTGAAGGGGGGCCCCTCCCCCACCTCCTTGTCTCCCAGTTTCTCTCCAGTCTTGCTCTCCTCCCTCATGTCTGCAATATGTTGCATCTCCCCCATCTGCTTAACATTTACATTTCCCCTTCTCCCTCTGGGACTATTTCTATTCTTTCCATTGCCGGTCTGTGATGCCCTATGAGTATCAGACTCCCTCCCCCCAGCCTCTGTATCAGTTTCTTCATTTCCATCAACCCCTTCCTCCCCCTCTAGGTTGCTTAGTAGCTCAAATGTATTGTAACACTCTATGCCAGCCTCCATCAAGTAACCTGTTTCCCCCAACTGCCCCTCTAAACTGCCCCTCTTCCTCCCCTCTTGCCCTGTTCTCCTTAGGACCTCCCTTCCCACAGTCTGCTCTTTTAGGTTTCCCCACAACAGCCCCTCCCTTCTCACTATCTGCTCTTCTAGGCTTGCCCACAACAGCCCCTCCTGACTCTTCCCCCTCCACTCTCTTTATATTCGAAATGTTTACCCCGTAAGTTTTCCCCTTAGCATCAACATCCCTATCTAAGGGTCCTCTGTCCCTAATATCCCCCCTCCTGCTTGGTGTAACATAACTTCCTGTAATTTCTGAGCGTTGCCCCAGCCTCCCCTCAGCACCACCCTTCTGCAGCCCATATCCACACCCCTTATCATTGGACACACACCCCAACTCCCCCAACTTACTGCTTAACCAATATACTTCACTCCTGATATGAGATAGCTGTCTACAGAGTGGGCAGCCTCCCTCTCTCCAGGCCCAATTGAGAATTATTACCACCCCACAGCCTGTGCAGCCTACAACCCTTCCAAAGATGCCTGCCATGGTGGAATGTGGTCACGCTGTTTGTCCCTCTCTGTTCATAATAGCATACACCCCTTTTCTCAGTCCCTTCCCACTGGAATACCATGTCTCTCTATATATACTGACTGCAGTTGTTTATGAACCTTATTTCAACCCCACCAATAATGTTCCCAAGTCTCACAAACACATACAGTCCAGTGTGTGTCCAGTCCTGCTAACAGTGTATGTATGCACACATCAGGTACCGTATGATGTCACAGGCCCACCCGTTCCTGTTGCTTCAAATTTCAGTCACAAACAGAAATGTACAGCCCTTCAATCCCAACCCCCCAGTGGCTTTTCAGTATTTAAGAAAACCTACAAAACAGGGTGGGTGAGAGGGCTCTACCACCACCAGGCAAACATCACATTAAATTTCACTCTAATTATCACTGCCAAACAAGTGTTCCCACAAGCCCCAATAGTTACAATATCACAGAACAAGTAACAGTTCTAACTCAAAGTAGTAACTTTTAACACACATAACTAATTTCAAGTACAAAACTATTCAAATATTTCAGTTAAAACAGAATATAAACCAAACTTCTTTCCTAAACAACCTCCTACTTCTGTTCCCAGGTGGACAATGAAAGACAAGATGATTCTTGTAATTTCCACTGGCCCTAACACCAGGCAAACATCACATTAAATTTCACTCTAATTATCACTGCCAAACAAGTGTTTCCACAAGCCCCAATAGTTACAATATCACAGTCCAAGTAACAGTTCTAACTCAAAGTAGTAACTTTTAACATATAGAACTAATTTCAAGTACAAAACTATTCAAATATTTCAGTTAAAACAGAATATAAACCAAACCTCTTTCCTAAACAACCTCCTACTTCTGTTCCCAGGTGGACAATGTGTAGCAGCAGCACTTAAGCTGCTCTGCTCCTGAAAAATACTGTCATGACTCATACAATGATCTTGGTCTCTGGCTACCACTTGAGCTTTCAGAATTGCTGATTGTTTGCTTTCTCTTGTCCAGCTCCATAACTCTGCTTTTGATTTTACATGTGATTTAACATTGGGGCATATATTACTAATATTACACAAAAAATGTGCACAATGACAATGATGAGTGTGACAAGCCAGGCTAGTCGGTGTCAAAAAGGTGTTTTATGTGACAGTAACATAATAATGCCTAGCCGCAGTTAAGTCACAGGGTCAGATGGAATGCAAAAAGATTGCTTAATCATAAGTTAATGAGCACAAGATACCATAAATGAAGGTGCAAGACACCAGCGTAAATGAAACGTTAGGTTTGTAAATTCTCCTTATTTTGGTATAATGATAAAGAAGATTTAATTAAGTGTAGTAGCATAGAGAGGCCATTCACTCAGCAGTTGCAATTAGTACAAAGCCAAAAAAATACAGAACATTTTCAATATCAAGTTGCTACATTTTCTCCATTAAAACCACACATATTAACCCCAACATTTTGCCAACAGGGCTTGTTTAGAGAATTGTTTTTACTGCTGTCATCATTTTGCTATCCCTTTCTTGTTTGCATTTATTTATTGCACAAATAAGAAAGGCTGCCTGATTTTACTGCTTTTTCAACATCCTTTAATTTCATTTTCAAGGAGGGCCCAAAGGCAAGGTGTCAAAGAACATTTTTATAAAGCCCCATGTTGGTCTTCTTACAGAGTTCCCCAACCCACTAGGAGACCAATATGGTGCTGCCAAAATGTTTTGGTTGTATGGCTGCCCTAGTGGGCCAGGTTCAAGAGTGGTGCTGGGCACCGTGTTGGCGGATGAGCAGACTGAAAAAAAAATCCCGGCTGTCTCAGTGATGGCTTATAAAGCCTGAACAGGGTATATCCCATCCCCTGTCTGAAAACAGGGCAGGATATATCCCTGTCTGATTTGAAGGTAAATCCCTGTCTGATTGCAGGGTATTTCCCTGGTGGATGGCATGGAGGAGAAAATTATAGTACAACTAACTACTCTGGGGAACCAAATTTATGAATGGACATTAGTCAGTTGGGGGAAGCCAGGAGAGAGAGGACTGAGCATCCCGTGGATGGCTCCCTCTTGGGAAGTTGGAGTACAGTATCTCTCTGTGGATTTGCCACAGGGCCTAGCATAAACTGAGTGTCAGAAAAGCAGTTGTGTGAAAAAAAATGAAATGAAAGGAATTTAAAAGAGCAATAAAAGCAGACAGCCTTTTTCTTTGAGATAAATAATTACAAGTAAGAAAGGGATAGCAGAATAAAGAAAACAGTAAAAACAGTCACCCAAACAAGCCCTAAAAGTGAAATGGGGCTACGTGGGTCCTCAGATAAAACAACAACATTTGGGGAATGTTGTTTTTGTAGGTTTTATGCAAAAGTGGAGTGGTTAGCGCACTGTACAGTGCACCCAGTTTCACAACCTTATTGTTTAAAAGTCACAATGTGAAAAGCAAGCACCCAGGATTTTGACTTTACCTGGGGCTATTATAGCTGTTTTTGTTCAGCATCTTTGCTGTTTCTAACATACATGATAATGACATGTATGAAAATAATAAGAACAGAACCTATATCTGGTTCAGATAAAGTTAATGTATTTATATTATAATAAAGGTGCAACACTACAGGAAAGAATCATAGGGGGAAATGTGCAACTGCACTTTATGGGAAAAATGGTCCGCAAAAGCAGACTACATCTATTTCATGGGGGTAACTCATATTTGTACCCAAGTGATGGCAAAATAAGCTTCATGAAAACAAGTCATTGGACATTTTCATGGTCTAGTGTTGAGTGATGAGGCTCAACAACATCACCAACTGTGTTTAACATCCTGTCAGATGGCACACTCATGGGGGGCAACTGCCACATCTCACACCCAGTTGTGCCAGGTTATGGGATGAATTTATCTTCTGTGCCCAGTAGCTTAATAGATTTTAATCTGAAATGGCTCAAGAGACTCTGCAAAATAGTGCTCAAGATGTCTTCCACAGAAAAAGGTTGTGACTGTCTCCTCTACCTTTGCTCTTCACAAAAGTACATGATGAGCTGTGCCCATACACACTCATGAGTGCTCCTATCTTACCAAACATTTTTCCCCATCTCCATCGGTGGAACCAGACCCATACCTGTTAGATGCCATTCCCTTTCTCTCATGGGCTTCTTACCCAGCTGGTTGTACCAGTCCCCTCATGCAACCAGTCAGCTCATCATACAGCTCCTGGTGAGAGGAAGTCACTCTGTGGCTATCAATAGCTATGTACAGGATCTTGTATTTGAACAGAGAATCCAGCAGGTTACAAAAAAGTGGCTGTGGCCATCCAGTACTTTTGCAAACTTTGCATTCAGTTCAGCTTTCAGGTGCTCAACAAGCACAGCTGCCCCATCTGGGACCTCCCAGTGTTCCTCCACATCTCTCTCCATGGATGTTTTCAGGATATGCACTGCTGGGGTCACCTGACTCTGCATGATACTGGACATACTTAGATCACAGTTACTCCTCTCAGAATGATCCATGTACTCTCACCATGGCTTCAATTAATTACCACTCATGGTGGCCTAGAACTCTCCTAATTTTGCACTCCATTGACATGTCATGAATTGCCCACTGCTGTTCTAGACAGTATGATGAATTCCATCTGCTACTCACATCCTGTCTCAAGCAATATTGAAACAGACCAAAGTGTTGTTGCACTTCTGATGTTGGTTATTCACCTTTACAGAGTGCAGAAAATGAGCACAGGTGGAGTGTGCTGTGGAGACAGTCCTGTTAGCCTCAGAACTGTGACATAGTGCAGATGTAGCCACTAAATATAAGGTGTAGGCAAACCAACAAATGCTGATGAAATTCCCATCAGTGATTGCTTTCACCATATTGTCCCATTATCCATGATGAAAAAAAAAGTAGATTGGCACCTATCACAAACCCACTCCTGGGGGTCAGGTCCACTGGGCTCACAGTGCCCACCACTAAGTGCAATCCATGACAGGGAGGGGGAAACAGGAATACCCTCCTCATATCCTCCCAGAGTGCTCTCTGAGTTCACAACTGAACACTCACCACAAGATCCCAGGGCTCCCTCTACTCTGGATAAGGGTGCAATACCAGTCTCGAGTCTTGTAGGCAAATGAGAACCCTTCTTGGTTGTTGCACAAAGGGGGAAGATCCAGGTGTACAATCTCTTCAGTGTAACCTCATAACCCTGATTTTGTCTTCTCCCACAGGGTCTGCAATAACCTGGTTCAAATCCCCACAGACTCTTCCTTGAGACTTTTGTATTCTCCCTATCTTTGCCCAGATGTCCCTTTTACAGATTCTTCCTCGATAGGAACCTTATGGGGGCACCCCTTAGCAATAACAGTTTTGGTCAGAGATTATTAATAAGCATCCCACAATCACACACAATATAAAAATTTTGCTCAGACAGGTTTCTTAAAAACAAATGTTTTTACTAAATAATTAATTATCATACAGCTACAACTAAAAGATTTAGAAAATTTTGGTCACAGAATAACACAAAGAAAGTGGGCATGTACAAGAAAAATGCACTATAAACTATTATCGAAATTCTACCTTAAGTTTGCAGTGAATTGAAGTCCAGAAGAATCAGCGAAGTCTGAAAAAATCCTTTCTTCTTTTCAGCCAATGGCTTTCAGTGTCTTCTGGCATTTCGTACTGTGTCTTTGTCAGGAAGTGTGTCCTTTGAAAAAGTGTGCCAGAATGCCCTGATCTGAGGGCTTATATAGCCATAGCAATCCCAGTCTGTGGATAGCTGTTGGCCATATCATTTTAGGCCAGCAGGGGTCTCTCTCTTGCTCTGTTCAAGACTTTAAGGGAATTATTATTATTTCCTTATTTAGGTTCTCATATCATCACTTCCTGGCACATTAATAACATTTCAGAATTAGTGTCTTTGTAGTCTTCCTTCCCTTCAGGTTAACACAGGTAAGACAATCCACACCAGCCTGTCAGGAATGGCTATTTCCCAGATCCTGGTTCCTGAGCATCCTGCCTTTGAGGTGCAAAGGTTTGTCTCCTGAAGCTTTTTATTACCTCTGCTTCCTTCAATTAAGTTTACAAGGCCTTTCTACTCCTTTTGAAGTATACTTTAGCTTCCTGGCAAGCAGCTGGGTTCCTAGGTCACAGAGGAATGTCAAATATTTTGCAAGACCTTCTCTCTTTCCTGTGGTCTTTCAGTAAAACTATGTACTCCTTCAAAAAAACACATGGCATCTTTCTGTGGCATTTAACATACACACAATCACATAAAAATATATAGCAGAAATAGATCTGCAAATAATGGCTGGCAGTGGCTGGCTCACCACTTCCCTCCCTCCTAGACTGAATTTGTGGGAACACGCCCCCTACTGCATAATAAGGTTTTCACAAATTCTGTTACTGTTCTAACTGGTGAGATAAGCCATCTGTGTTTGCATTGGCTGATCTGGCCCTGTGCTTAATGGTCATGTCATAGGCCTGCAGGGCAATACTCTACCTCAAGAGATGACCATTTGTTTTACCCATCTGATTTAGCAACACCAGGGGGTTATGATCAGTCTGTATCTTGAAGTGCCTCCCATATAGATATGGCTCTAATTTCTTCAGTGCCAGTACCAGCACAAGGCATTCCTTTTCTACCATGGAGTATGCCTGTTTCCGGGAAAGTAACTTTTTGCTCAGATATATGATTGTGTGATCTTTTCCCTGATTAGATGTCTGACTGAGGACTGCTCCAGTCCCCACATCTGAGGCACCTGTCTAGACTGCAAATTGCTTAGGGTAATCTGGACTGGCCAACACAGGGGCACTGCAGAGTGTCTCTTTTAGCTGTGTGAAGGCTCGTTCACAGTATGGCTCCCACTTTACCCTTTTGGGCTATCTTTTCTTTAACAGGCAACATGGGAGCTGCCAGGGTACTGTAATTTGGTACAAACTTTTGATAGTACCCTGAGGTCCCTAGGAAGCTCCTAACACACTTCTGAGTTTCAGACATAGGCCATGCCTCTATTGCCTCAGTCTTTGCTTGATTAGGGTGAAGCTGCCCCCACCCCACTACATGGTCTAGGTATGCCACCTCCATCATAGACACCTGGCACTTTCAGCCTTTACAGTGAGCCCTGCCCTCTGTATCCTACCAAACATTTCCTTCAGGTGGGATAGGTGTTCCTTTCAGCTGGTACTGAAGATGGCAATATCATCCAGATATGCCACTGCATACTCTTCAGTACCATGTAATACCTGGCTGACCAACCTTTGGAAGGTGGCTGGGGTGTTCTTCATTCCAAAAGGCATTACCCAGAATGCAAATAACCCTATTGGAGTGATGATGTCAACAGTTCTCTAGCTCTGGTAGTTAACTCCACCTGCCAGTACCCTTTCATCAAGTGAGTTGTGGTAAGGTATGTCACCCCTCCCAACTTGTCCAGTAGTTCATCCCTCCATGGCATTGTGTGGGTGTCACACTTCGTGATTGCATTGAGTCCACAATATTCCACACAAAAGTGAGTAGAGTGATCCAGATTGGGAACAAGGACTATGGATATAGTACAGGGACTGTGGGATTTCTGGATTACCCATAAATCCAGCATTTCCTCCTCTTCCCTCCTAATGTCTTTTAGGATGCCCTCAGGCACCCAATAGGCTATATGCCATATGGGCACTTGTGTCCCCATATCTACATCATGTGTCACTAAGGGAATTTGTCCAAGCCTGGCTGTAAACAAAGGGACAAAGTCCTCTAAAACCTCCCTCACTTCCTGGAACTGTTCCAGTGTCAACTGGAGTTACAGTTTGATTGCTTCCACAGATGACTCCCTCTTGCTTTCCTCTAATGAGTCTGGTAGGGGGCTTCTTCATCCATCCCTTCCTAAGGAATACACACTGCAAATACCATGTCAACCCTATTAGCATATGGCTTCAACATGTTGGCATGGTGCATCCTATTGGTATGTCTCTAGTCAGGCAGTTCTTTACGTCATTTACCTGTTGGACTACCTTATATGGTCCCACCCACTGGGCCTGCAGCTTGTCCTTCTGGACCAGAATTAGGACCATTGTTTCCTGACCTGCACTGTATGAGTGAGCTCTGGCTCTGTGGTCATACCAGACTTTTTGCCACTGCTGGGTAGCTGACAGGTTGCTTTGAGCCACCCCCATAAGCTCTTTCAGCTTCTCCCTAAACTCCAGGACATACTCCACTATGAGAGTTTCCTGGGTGGTGTTCTTTCATTCCCAGTCTTCCTGGATCAAGTCTAGGGGCCCATGTACCCTACATCCATATAAGAGTTTGAAGGGTGAGAACCCTGTTGACTTTAGGGGCACCTCCCTGTAAGCGAATAATAGGTAGGGAAGGTATTTCTCCCAGTCCCTCTCATGCTGTTCAGCAAACACTTGGAGCATCGATTTGAGGGTACCATTAAACCTTTCCACAAGCCCATTGGCTTATGGGTGATAAGGTGTTATGTGTCTCTGCACCACCCCACGCTTCTCCCACAAACACTTCATCGGGTCTGACATGAAGACACCCCCAACTGCCTCTGGGTATTGGGTGGCGTAGTCTACTACTGTCAAGATAAACTTTTTCCTGGAGGAGCTTGGGGTACTCAAAGGTCCCATAATATCCATTCCTACCCTCTGGAATGGCTCCTCCACAATGGGCAAGGGAATTAAGGCAGTTTTGGTTTTACTACCAGCCTTCCCTATTTGTTGGCATCGGTGACAAGACTTGCAATATTCCTTCAGTGAAGCTGGGAAAGTATAAATGCTGGGCCAGTCACTGCATGGTACGCACGATGCCCAGATGTCCAGACATGGGGATATCATGAGCAATCTTGAGCAACTGCTCATGGTACTCTTGGGGAATGACAAGCTGCCTGCCCATCACCCGTCCCTCAGTCCTCAAGTCCTGTGTGTACAACAGTCCATTGTCCCAAAATGCCCTATGTCTCATGTCCTTCCTGTGACCCATCAGATTCTGCACAAGCCCTCAGCCTCTCCAAACTATGATCAGTCCTCTGTGCAGTGGCAAATTCCTCACATTTTCCCAAAGTGTCGGATATGTCCCTTTCAGTTCTAAAACTGGGGTCCATAGCTCTAGCATCAGGGCATTTAGGGTCACTGCCATTCCTAACCTTCTGACCATTGGTTATCCCTCCCTCCTCAGAGTAACCTTCTGCAGCTGTTTTGGGAATGGCTATTTGGGGAAGTCCAACCTCACTTTCACTACTCTCCATGTCAGGTAACACAGGCTGGGGAACCAGCCTCACATTTTTTTCCACAGGGGCTTCTATGGGGTCCAGGGAACTATAAGCAGCCTTTGCTGTCTGACTGTGGGTAAACACACACACCATCCCCTTCTGGAGGTTGTTCCCTATGGTCACATCCAGGGTGAGGTTGTCTGCCACTGCCACATTTTGCACCCTCTCCCCTGCCTCACCCCAGTCCAGGAGAACACTAGCTAGTGGCAGAGTTTTCTCCTCCCCAGTGAATCTTCTCAGTGTTACAAACTGATTACATATAAGCTGTTCAGGTCCAACCAAATCCTGTTTTACTAAGGTAAGAGATGCCCCCATGTCCCTTAACTCATGGGTCTGCACCCCATTTACAGTAACCAAGTGTATGTGCTCCCTCATGTTTACAGGCATGTTTTCATGGATACACAGTGCACCCAGCTCTGTTCAAGCACCACTTTGTCCACGTTGTGCCTTTTTAGGACACTGTCTAGCAAGATGCCTTGGCTGTTTACAAAACCAACAGTCATCATTTCTTTTAGCTGAGAAATCCCTTTTTGGTAACTTGGGGCTTCCCTCTTTCTTGAAGGCAGTGAGGATTTTAGCTGCCCTGAAGGTGTGCATTTCCATTTCTACCCTGCCACACCTGCCCAACTTCCTTGCAGAACAGGCCTGCTCCTGGCATAGTGGTCTGAGAGCTCAGCAGCTTGCTGTGCTGTTTTTGGATCTTGGTCCTCTAGCCAGATTTTCAACTCTGCTAGGCAAGCCCAAAAGAACTGCTGTAAAAGTACAACCACCTCGATTTTCCCCATAGAGTCTGCTTCCACCACCTCCCACCAACATTTTAAAAACTGACGTTGCTTTGTGGTGAGTTCTTTAAAGCTCATGTCAGGGTTTTTTTTTGGAATTTATGGAATTTAACCCTGTAGGCCTCAGGAGTCAGTTCATACTTTTTAAACAAAGCAGCTTTAAGTTTCTCATAAACTTGGCTATTATTATTGTCCATTTGGCCTAGCGCCTCATGCCCTTTACCAGTAAGTAGCAGGGGTAGCTGGAAGCTGCAGTACTGCATGGGTATTTTGGCCTGGATACAGACCTTTTCAAACAAATTCAAAAATACATCAATATCCTCCCCCTCTTTAAATGCAGCTATTAATTTGGAGTTTAACTTATATCAAGCCCTGGAGTTTCAGGTTCACCCCTGCCACTTACCTCCTCTGGCACTGGTCATTTGAGTCTTAACTTCTCCAGTTCAAACTCTTTCTGGCCCTGTTTTTCTTTTTCCTAAGCCTCTCTCTGGCACTGCTATTCCTGCATCTCCAGTTCCAACCTCTTCTGCTTTCTTTCGTGCTGGGTTTTGAACTCTCTCTGCTCAAGTGCCAATTTCCTCAGCTCAAATTGTAGCTTGATCCCTTCCAGCTCTGACTCTGTGGTGGTCTTCCTCTATTGCTGTGGTTCTGAGTTCCCTCTAGTCTCACCATCCTCCTCCTTAAGACTGGACACTGCAAAGTCCTACGGTACCCCCATGCCCAAGGTCTAGTCCCTTTCAGTCACTTATTGTGACTCAAGGATCAGAGCAACTGCTTGCTTATTGGCTGCCACGAGAGCCTCCACAAGGTTCTTTCTGGTTTGCTCCTCGTACTTTACCCCTCTTTCCTGACACAACTGTCTTAGGTAGTATGCAGTATATTCACTGTAGTTGGAAGCCTTCTTCTTCCCTAACTACTGCTACACTTACACCAAAAAAAAAAAAACAGGTAGGGAACTTTATATTGTAACCAAATTATATTTTCCCAAATCTCTGCCTTGATTGTGTGCGGATTGTTCTCAGTTTATCAATCTGATACACTGGCCTCAATCCCAGCTGTTATGCCTGTGCCACCAATATCTGTCAACCTGCAACACTATGCAACCAGATCTCTTGTATCACACCACTGCACACTAGATCCATCAAGAACCCACTTCTGGAGATCAAGTCCACTGAGCTCACAGTGCCCACCACTAAGTGCAATCTGTGACAGGGAAGGAAAACAGGAATACCCTCTTGTGTCTTCCCAGAGTGCTCACTGAGTTCACAACCGAATACCTGCCACAAGATCCCAGGATTCTCTGTTTACTCTGGATTAGGGTGCAACACCAATATTGAGTCTTGTAGCCAAATGACAACCCTTCTTGGTTGTTGCACAAAGGGGGAAGATCCAGGCATTATCATCTCTTTGGGGTAGCCTCAAAACACTGATTTTATTTTCTCCCACAGGGCCTGCAATAACCTGGTTCAAATCTCCACAGACTCTTCCCTGAGACTTTTGTATTCTCCTTATCTTTACCCAAATTTTCCTTTACAGATCCTTTCTTGATTGGTAGTTTATGGTGGCATCCTTTAGCAATAACAGTTTTGGTGAGAGATTATTTATAAATGTCCCACAATCGCACAGAATATAAAAATCTTGCTCAAGCAGATTTCTTAAAAACAAAAGTTTTTACTAAACAATTAATTATCATACAGTTGCAGCTAAATGATTTAGAAAATTTTGGTCACAGAATAACACAAAAAAGTGGGCATGTGTAAGAAAAATGCACTACAAGCTGTTATCTAAATTCTACCTTATTTTTGTAGTGAACTGATGTCCAGAAGAATCAGTGAAGTCTGAAAAAATCCTTTTCTTTTTTTTAGCCACTGCCTTTCCATGTCTGCTGGCAGTTTGTACTGGGTCTTTGTCAGGAAGTTTGTCCTTTGAAGAAATGTGCCAGAATGCCCTGATCTGGGGGCTTATATAGGCATGGCCATCCCAGTCTGCGGATAGCTGTTGGCCTTATCATTTTAGACCAACAGGGGTCTCTCTTGCTCTGTCCAAGTCTTTAAGGGAATTATTATTTCCTTATTTAGGTTCTCATATCATCCCTTCCTGGCAAATTAATAACATTTCAGAATTTGTGCTTTGAAGTCCCCCTTCCTGACACAATAACATTGGTAAGACAATTCACACCAGCCTGTCAGGAATGGCTATTTCCCAGATCCTGCCTTTGAAGTGCAAAGGTTTCTCTCATGAAACTTTTTATTACCTCTTCTTCCCTCAATTAAGTTTACAAGGCCTTTCTACTCTTTTTGAAGTATAATTTAGCTTCCTGGCAAGCAGCTGGTTTCCTAGGTCACAGAGGAATGTTAAATGTTTTACGAGACCTTCTCTTTTTCCTGTGATCTTTCAGTAAAACTATGTACTCCTTTAAAAAAATGGCATCTTTCTGTGGCATTTAACATACACAAAATCTCATAAAAAATATGGCAGAAATATATCTGCAAATAATGGCTGGCCATCGCTAGCTCACCACAGAACCAACTGTCCAAGACTGCAGACTCTCTTGAATGAATGGCAGGATGTTTGGTGATGTGTGGTCTTTCTCCATTAGCTCCACATTGAGGATAGCAGACCTGGAGTGACTGCCAGACTATGGAGTGATGAAGAGAGAGAAACAGTAACAAAGGAAGAGAAGGAGAAATCAGCAATGGGAGACAGGCTTTTGCACACACCAGTGTGTGGTCCTGGAGAGATATGCATGCATGAAGTTTGTACTGTACCAGATGCCTGATGTGCAGTGGAAAACTCCCCCACAGCCTCCAAGAGTAGTGTGGTAGCTGCCATTCTCACACATTAATATATGTTTCACACCACAGTCTATGAAAATGTAGAATGTGAAGGGAGCTGGTACTGTGGTTGCAAGTGATGCAGAAGTCTCTGAAAGCCAGTGTCTTCCACAAGTGAAAATGGTTGCAGATCAAATGCCATAATTTCACCTATGAGCTGAGTGATGTGCTGAGCTGTTGGATGGGAAGACTGGTACTCAGATCTGGCCTGGAATGCTTTCATGATGTGATGAGATAGCCCCATACATATTTGTACTGTTCAGATATGGTATATATACATGGGCTGTGTTTAAGAATTAAGCCACTGGCCCTTTAAGCATCCTATGGGAAAAAAAACATGGGGAAATATTTTTTTCAGCTGAGTGCTGGGTCTAACCCTCAGACAAGTTTACATATCAAAGAACTAGAAGCCAGGAACTGGCTTATATGCATAATTTAAAACTCAATTTGTGTTTGAATGTCCAGACCTCATAACCATGAGAATGGTGGCATGACGTCTGGGGTCCTTTTGTACTGTGTGTTGTGGATTTCCTAAGATCAAAGGGAAGATATGTCTTTTACCAGAAACTGTTCAGCATGGGGTCAACATGCTAAACTAAGCTTGTTAGACCACAGCAGAGGGGGCTAGGATGGTGGACAGACACTCCAATGTGAAGGATTTTCAAGTGAGAGCCAAAATAAAAAAAAATGCTCACTAAAGCCCTCATGGTGGCTGATGCAGAGGCAGTCACAAGGAACATGAAGTCACAGTCAGTGACTCTAGGTGACCAGACCTCAAACGTGGAGGGGCCAGAAAAGAACCATGAGCCAAGGTCCAGATGGAGACATCCAAAGTCAAGGCTCTGGAGAGGCTGAGACTCTGGGTAGAGCTGCAGACAGCACAGCTTGCCCAGCAAGTCCAACAGCAAAAGATGGGGCTGGAGCAGAGAAGGTTCACAATTAAGTTGGAGGAAAAGCAGTGCCAAAGAGAGGTGGAGGAATAGCAGCACCAAAGTGAGGCTGAGATAGAGGAAAAGCAGTGCCAGACAGCGTTTGAACTGCAGAAGCTGAAAATCCAACTAATTGCACCTGAGCACATTAGTAGTGGGGGTGAATCTGAGACTCCAGGGCAGGGGTACAAATTAAATTCAAAATTGATTCCTGAATTTAAAGAGGGGGATGATATGGATACATTTTTAAATTTATTTGAAAAGGTCTGTATATAGGCCAACATACCCAAGGAGGCCTGGAGCTTTCATGTATCACCACTGCTTACTGACAAGGGATGTGAAGCATTGGGACAGATGGACAATGTGGATAGCCAAGATTATGAAAAGCTAAAAACTGCATTGTTAAAAAAAATATGATTTTAAACCCCTAGGCCTACAAGGCAAAATTTGGGAAACATACAAAGGGTCCCGAAATTAGCTTTGAGGAACTCGTCACCAAACAGCATCAGTATTTGAACCATTGATGGGAGGGGGCAAAAGTTAATTCAGTTGAAGTGATTGAAGAGGTGGTACTGTTAGAACAATTCTTTTGGGCATGTTCAACAGAGCAGAAAACCTGGCTGGAGGACTGAGATCCTCAGACAGCCAAATAGGCTGCTAAGCTGGCAGACTACCATGTTCGGAGCAGGCCTGCTCTCAAGGGAAATGGGGGAGCAGGGAATACAGGAGCAAAAGGGAAAGGTATGCCTGTTGGACAGCCAATAGCCACATTGCCTCTACAAAAAGAAGGGAACCACACTGTACCTAAAAGGGATTTTGGGGAAAGAAAAAAATGATGAGCGTTGGTTGTACAAAAAGGCAGCCCATATTTCTAGGCAGTGTCCTAAAAAGACACAAAATGCAAAGGGGCCTGTGCCAACGTAGCTGGTTGCAAACTGTATTCCTGAAGCTATTCCTGTGAATATGAGAAAGTTAATTCACCCAGTCACAATGAATGGGGTACAGACTCAAGGGTTACAGAATACTGGAGCATCTCTTACCCTAGTAAAAGGGGATTTGGTGGGACCTGAACAAATCCTGCCAAATCAGTTTGTATCCATAAGGGATTTCACTGGGGTGGAGACAACCTACCCCTTAGCCAGTGTTACCCTGGATTGGGCAGATGCAGGTGAAGGGATATGAAAGGTGGCTGTAGCTGACATCCTCATTATGGATGTTATTATAGGAAATAATGTTCCACAAGGGCTGGTATGTGCTGTCACCCAGAGCCAGATGGCTAGGGGCACCTGTGACCTTCAGGACCCCACAGAGATTCCTACAGGAGAGGTTAGGAGACAAGCCAGGTAGCCTGTGGCTCTTGAAAGAGAGGGTGCTAACAGGGAGATGGAACTTCCCCTAGTGGCAGTTCACCAAACTGCTACTGAGGTTTGCTCTAAAGAGGAAGGGGCAACACATAGCCAGAGGGAGGGGGTGGTTGTGATACTGAGTCCCCTATGGCCATAGCAATGGATGAACTGATGGGGGCATACCCCATGCTTTGGGCAAGTGTGAGGAGTTAGCAGCAGCACAGTGAACTGTCCCTAGCTTGAAGAAGATGAGGGTATGTGCAGAGTCTGATGGGACACAGGGAGGTGATGCAAAACATAGAGTATTTTGGGACAATAAGCTGTTGTATACCCAGGACATGAAAACAGAGGGGAAGGGTGATGAGCAGGCAGCTTGTCATTCCCTAGTGGCATGGTGAGTCATTGCTCAAAGTGGCTCATGACATTCTCATGTCTGGACATCTGGGCATTGCTCATACCATAAAGCACTTAGCCAAACATTTCTATTGACTAAATTTCACCATGCAGCTGAAGGAGTACTGCCAATCCTGTCACTGGTACCAGGAAATAGGGAAGGCCGGGAGCAAAGCCAAGGCTGCCATGATTGCTTTGCCAGTTTTAGAGGAAGCATTCCAAAGGGTGGGTATGGATATTGTGGGTCCTTTGAATACCCCAAGCTCCTCTGAAAAAAGGTTCATATTGATGGTAGTCAGTTATGCTATCCGCAATCCAGAAGCCATCGCCCTGTCCTCCATTAAGGCGGACAAAGTGGTGGATGTGTTGTTAGGGATTTTCTCCCTTGTAGAGTTTCCATAGAAGAGTGTCTTTGATTAAGAGGTAACTTCATGTCGGACCTCATGAAGTGTTTATGGGAGAAGTGTGGCGTCATACAGAGGTGCACAACGCCTTACCAACCACAAGTCAGTGGTCTTGTAGAGAGAGCTAATGGGACCCTAAAGGCTATGCTTATGGCATTTGCAGAGCAGCATGGGCAGGACTGGAGAGGTACCTTCCCCACCTGCTGTTTGCCTACAGGGAAGTGCCACAAGAATCAACAGGGTTTTCATCCTTCAAGCTCTTGTACAGACATTGGGTGAGGGGGCCCCTCGATTTGATACGAGAACACTGGGAAGGTAAGCATGCCACCCCCGGGGACTCCCATAGTAGAGTATGTTTTAAAATTCAGGGAGAGACTGAAGGAGCTTATGGGTATGGCCCAGAGCAACCTGTCAGCTACCCAACAAAAACAAAAGACCTGGTATGATCATGCAGCCAGAGCTCACTCATGCAGGTAGAACCGGAGGTAATGATTCTGATCCCAGTCTGGAAAGACAAGCTGCAGACAGAATGGGCAAGATCATACAAGGTAATCCAGCAGGTAAACGATGTGAACTACATTGTAGAGTTACCTGACCAAAAATACACCCACAGGATGTACCATGTAAATATGATGAAGCCTTATTTCAATAGGGCTGACATGGTACTTGCAGTTTGCAGTCCTGGGGCAGAGGTAAGAGAGGACGACCCCCTTCTTGACTTGTTAGCGGAAAGTAAGCAGTAGTCATCTGTGGGGACCATTCCATTGTCAACCCAGCTAAGACCCATACAGGCCCAAAAAGTAAGGATGGTTATGTAGGAATTTGCCCCATTTACGTCCTGGCTGGGATGGACCCTACTAGCAGTGCATGACGTAGACACAGGAACACAAACACCAATACATAGAACAGCCTACCTGGTGTCTGACACAGTCCTCAAAGACATTAGGAGAAGGTGGGGGAAATGCTGGATCTAGGGGTGATCCAAAAATTCCTCAGTCCCTGGGCCTCACCTGTAGTCTTTGTCCCCAAACCTGATGGAACTACATGGTTCTGCACAGACAATCGTGAGCTCAACACCATCATGAAATCTGACACCCACCCAATGCCCCTCACAGGCGAATTGCTGGACAAGCTGGGAGGAGCAACATACTTAACCTATCTAGATCTGACAAAAGGGTATTGGCAGGTGGAACTCACTGACAGAGCTAGAGAAAGGTCAGCTTTCATCACCCCAATCGGCCTGTCCGAATTTAAGGTCATGCCCTGTGGGGTGAAGAATGCCCCTGCCACATTCCAGCAGTTAGTGAATCAGGTGTTACAGGGTACGGAGGACTTTGTTGTCACCTACCTGGATGACACAGCTATATTCAGCCCTAGTTAGAAGGAACACCTGACACATTTAAGGGAAATGTTTTACAGAATACAGGTTGCAGGGCTGACTGTCAAAGCAGATAAGTGCCAGGTGGCCATGGTAGAGGTAATTTATTTGGGACATGTCATGGGCAACGGCCAGTTCCAATCAAACCAGGCACAAATAGAGGCAGTTGTGGCCTGGCCCATGCCTGAAACCCAAAAGCAAGTTAGGAGTTTTCTTGGGACCGCAGGGTATTAAAGGAAATTTGTATGCATTACAGTTCCCTGGCAGCTCCTTTATCTGAGCTGTTAAAAATGAAGCCGCCTAAGAGGACGAAATGGAGCCCGGTCTGTGACAGGGCCTTCACACAACTGAAAACCTCATTGTGTAGTGCCCTAGTGCTGCCCAGCCCAGACTACACCCAGCCATTTGTGGTGCAAATGAATGTCTCAGATGTGGGAATAGGTTGTCCTCAGTAAGATATCCAATCAGGGCAAAGAACACCCCATAGTATACCTCAGCAAGAAGCTACTTCCCCATGAACAAGCCTATTCCATAGTGGAAAGAGAATGCCTTGCTTTGGTATGGTTACTAAAAAAGTTGGAACCATACCTTTATGGGTGACATTTTAAGGTACAGATGGACCATAACCCATAAGTGTTTTGTTTGTTTGTTTGTTTGTTTATTCGCTTAACGGGTAAGCACACTGGAAACAAGTTCCTTTTACAGGTGCGACCCACATATATTACATAAAAACAGTACATAATCAAACATACACATACAATACAGCAAAATTGCAGACAAAAATGTCTTTATTACAAAAAATTAAATCATAAAAAACATATACAATTAAACTGAGACTCAAAATACATCCTTAGTGCATCAACAAACTTTTCAGCAGAACATAACCACCTAATACCATAAGGAATTTAATTCCAAATAGATGGAGCACTATATGAAAAGGACCTTTGCCCACTTTTGGTTTTCATGAATGGGATCTCAAAAAACCTGCTGTCTGACCTATATCTAGAGTAATAACCATCACTATACGGCCTCAAAAATTTGGAAATATTTTGTGGAGTCCCAGAGTCTACAACTCTGTATATAAACTTAGCCACACAATATTGAAAATTTAATGAGATAGGTAACCAACCCATTTCTTTCAGAATCAAACAATGATGAGATGATTTAGAACAATTTAAGGCAAATTTGGCTATCGAATAGCGTAAAGTGGATTTCCTTGAGATCACTGTTGCAGAAGCAGCATCAGTGATTATGGCTGCATAGTTCACAATAGGAGCTAAACAGTGTTTGGAAATAGCTAACCTAGACTCAGGAATAAGGAATGAACGAATTCTACACAAAGGAGCCAATCTACAGTGGATTCTTGAGGTAACCCTCAGTAAATGAGGTTCGTAACTTAAGTGTGAATCTAACAATACTCCAAGATATTGAAATGTATCTACATGATCAAACAATACTCCATCAAGAGACTTAACTTCCAATTTGTTATCCTCAGATCTCAATCTAGGGGAAGTACCAAAAACCATCACCTTTGTCTTAGATCTATTTAAAAGTAACTTACAGGCCAGAAGAGAAGACTGGAATTTACACATTTCCTCTGTTAAGGAAACACCTAAGTCTCCCACAGATGAACCCTGCATGTAAATTACTGCATCATCAGCATAAAGAGTTAGAGAAGCATTGTTAGTCACACTCACTACTTGATCAAAAAACAATGAAAACAAAAATGGCCCCAAAATAGAACCTTGTGGGACCCCACACTCAACCAATACAGAGTCTGATACAACACCCCTAAACTTAACCCTCTGGAACCTATTTGTTAAATAATTCCTCATCCAGTCCAGAAAAGAATCACCAGCTCCCAGAGACTCTAATCTAGAAACCAACAGCTGATGATTAACTGAATTGAATGCCTTGGTCAAGTCCACGAACACAGCACCCGTCAGGCACCCTTTATCCATGCCATTGAGTACCGAGTTCGTGAACTCGACCAAGGCAGTCTCAGTACTCCTTCCTTTACGGAAACCGTGTTGGCTCTGGGACAGTAGTCCAAGGCAATCCACATACTCAATCAGTGGGTTATAAACTATTCTTTCCTGAACTTTAGCTAAAGCAGACAAGACAGAAATGGGTCTGTAATTACCCAAACTCCTGTTGTGAACCAGATTTAAGAATAGGAGTGACCAGAGATTGTTTCCATAAACTGGGTATGATACCCATCACAAATGATAAATTAAAGATAACACTATTTGGAAGTGCTAAAACTGAAGTAGCATCTGCCAATAAACTAGGACATAAACCATCAGAACCAGCTGAGCTATCCCTTTTAATACACCGTAATAGCCTCTCAACCTCTTTTGGGGTAGTGATCCTTAAGTAAGTGGCCCAAGTGTGGTTGGGCCAAATGGGTAAAACAAATGGAAAACTCCTTAGATGGAGTATTGCCCAACAGGCATAGGCATAGATTGCAGAGGGGCAAGCTGCCCCCCCTGAGAAATTAGACGAGGACTTTTTTAGGAGCCCAGCCACCGTTCTCCGGTTATCATTTTTTTTTTTTAATATTGAATGGGCTCAGGGCTATGCCCGGACTACCTGCACCTCTCTGGGTGGGGGGGGGTGGCAGTGCAGTGCCGTGTCTCTTAAACAAAAACTATCCCCATTTCCAATTGTCTGCAAGCCTGCAACCATAGTAGTCTGCATGTTACAGCCAATCAGAGAGTGCTGCAAGCTGGCACCATCGCGTGAGCAGTACTCCGTTAGTGGTGCCATTTAGTTGTCTGTGTGCCTTCCATGAAGGAGCAGCAGCAGCATCCATATAGCGTAGGGCTGAGGAGAGGTAGCTATTCGAGGATGTCAAGCAGCAGTCATTGGTTGTCTGTCAGGTGTCACCAGTGTCTCAGTCAGTCTAGTGTTCCCACCCTCCTCCTGTCCTGAACAGCCCAATTTAAATATACCTCACCCGAGTCCTCTGACTACCTACTCTCTGTTTCTCAGTGCAGCCAGCTGTGCTCTGGGCTCTCCCGCTGCCACCTGAGCCTCCCAACCCTGAGAGCCTAGGAGGCCTGCGGCCGCAAGGCCTCTACCACCGGACAGACCAGGCGGAGGAGCGAGTAGTACAATTACAGTGAGTCTGAGGCATGGCCAGGCTTGCCTGCACACCCAGCTCCTGTGTCCAGCAGGCCAGAAAAAGATTTACCGTGTTGTCGGCGAGTCCCACACCACATCCGTTGCCCACCAGTTCTACGGTCCACCGAGAGGGATTATTCTGGTCAGTGAACAGCCAGGCCCAGAACAGTGAAGAAGCCGGCGGTCATGGAGGCTATAGCAGACTCATAATGCGACATGTTCATCTGGTGTCAGAAAAAATGAGTTACTGTCTCATCGGGGGATTAATCGGGAGAGGAACGGGACTGTTGGGAGAGACTCGGCTACCTGACCTGCCTTCTTGGCCTTGCTGTACCCTGCTGCATGCTGCCCTATCTGTGCCCTTACTGATTTGGTGAGTAACTGTGCTGCAAGCTGGTTGTTGGAAATTAATACCATTCACATCCCAGAAATGTGTCTTTTGGGGGTTGTCTTGGTCATAGCCATGTGTCTGGGGGTGGGTGGAAGGTTTGCTGTCAGCTTGTGTTTCTTTGGGTGGGAGGGATTTGCTGGCTGTTGAGGCTGTCCATATTGGTGGGGTGGGTGGGGGGCCAATTTGTTTGGTATGATGTGGACACTGGTCATGTTGGTGGGGTGGGGACACTCAGTTACTGTGCTACTGGTGTGGTGGGGTTTGTTGGGGAAACTCACTGGATGGTCTGTGTTTGGTGGGGCTGGGGGGATGGTCTGTTTTGTGGGGTTGGGGTCAGGGGAGACAGTCTGTTCATTTTGGGGCTGACTCACTGAGAGGATGGTCAGTGTTTGGTACTGGGGGAGGGCCTGTGTTTGGTGGGGCTGGAGGGGACGATCAGTGTTTGGGGCTGGGGTGGTTAGTGTTTGGGACTGGAAGAGTGGTCAGTGTTTGGTGGGGCTGGGGGGGCAGTCTGTTTTCTATTCTGGGGTCTGGTGGGGTGGAGACACAGGCCATGGGGATGTGGGGACACTGGCTGTGATGGTGGGGTGGTGACACTAGCCATTGTTTGGTGGACTTAGCTGGCCATTTGTCTGGGGGGACTGTCCATGATGGTGGAAAAGGGGAACTGTCCATGTTTGCCTGCAGGGTGTCTTGTGGGGAGGGGACTATTGCTGGTTGGGTATTGGGGGATCTTTCCATGTTGGCTTATGGAGGGTGAATGTCGGTGATTGCTGATCAGGTGTCTAGGACGGACTGTCAATGTTATTCTGAGGGAACTCTCTGTGTTTGCTAGCCAGGTGTTTGGGGATTGTTCATGTTGGTGGGGTGAGGAGATTCTGTGTTTGCTAGCTGTGTGTCGGGGGTGGGGACTGTTCTTGGTGGGATATGGGGACTGTCCATGTTTGCTGGCTGCCTGGGTGTCTGTGGGACTATCCTTGTCGGTTGGGAGGGGCATTCTATGCTTGCTGGCCCGGTGTCTGGTGGGGAGGGGGGTGTTCTGGTGTCTTGGAGGGACTGTCCTTGTAGGTGGGGTGAAGGGGGGCACTGTCCATGTTTGCTGACTGGGTTTCTGGTGGACTGTCCATGTTGGTTAGGAGGGGGGACATTCTGTGCTTGCTGACTGGGTGTTAGCATGTAAACATAAGTAAATGTTAAAACGTAATTTCCACCTCATCCTTTACCTGTCAAGGGATGTATCTCACTGACCCATGCCCGCAGCTAGCATATGAACATTAGTAAATGCTGAAACATTATTTCACCCTCATCCTTTACCTGGCTGTAAAAGTAATCTTTCACTTTTTTTGATTTCTCCGATCGTCCACTGTGGAGGGGTGAAACAGACAGATTCCTTGGCCTTGCTGTCTCTGTCTTCATTGCCTGGCAAATACAACCAAAGGGGTAGCTTTTTGTGTTCTCCCCCGTACAGAGTTACAAGACTAGCAAAAAAAATCTTGCACTAAAACATGCATCCTAAAGAAATGATTGTACTACTACCCAGCTATTGTTATAGCGACTACTGGCTGGCCATGATTTATTTGGGGGGGTTGGAACACTGGTCATGTGTGTGGGTGGGGTTGCAGACACTGCTGGTAGTGTGTGTGTGTGTGTGTATGGTTGGGGACACTGCTGATTGTGTGTGTGTGGGGTTGGGGACACTGCTGGTTGTGTGTGTGTTGGGGGTTGGGGACACTGCTGGTTGTGTGTGTGTGTGTGGTGTTGCGGACACTGGTCATTTGTGTGGGTGGGGTTGGGGATACAGGCATTGTGTGGGTGGGTGGAGGCACTGGCATTGTGTCAGTGGGGTGGGGTTGTAATTGTATACCAGGCAAACTGTGCTGACCGGTAGCTCAACATCTCTCTTTCCAGACAAAGAAAGAAACATAAACAAAATGCAGTATAAAAGGTGGTTTTATTTATTTTTGTGTGCCTGTGATGGGGAGGCACAGACCTGGATGCCTGGAGAAGATACCAGATAAATGGAGCTGGAAATGGTGTTGGTTGGGTGGGGTGGGGAGAGTGGCTGTGCTTGCGGTGGGGAGAATGGCTGTGCTGGTGGGGTGGACACAGAGTGTGGAGAGTGGCTGTGCAAGTCCATCAGGGTGCAGAGAGTAGCTGAGCTGTCCAGTCTGGGTGGAGATAGTGGCCTTGCAGGTCTGGGGTGGGGAGAGTGGGCTGTAGCTTTTTGCATAGACATTTAATTCACTGTTGCTTGCTGTGCCTTCTGCTGCCCTGCCAGCTTTGTGCTGCTGTGCTGACCAGGGCGGACTGATACACATGCTGAAAAAATGGTTCTGGCCACTAGTGATGCAGGAGGAAGGGGTGGACGGGCTTACTGGCACAGAAATATTTTTTTCAACATGTATGCCAGTCTGCTGGTTCCATGCCATGCTTACCTCCCTCGTACAAGGGGCTTCTGAGCGCTAAAGATAAGTTTCTGCATCAAAATTAGGAACTGTTGGAAAGTATGAAATCCTACAGTATAAAAATTGTGCATGTTTATGTAGTTTCTCCTTACTGTGTGGTTCGACAAGATGTTCTGTGGTCTCTCCTCCTCATATAGCACCCTGACCTGTGACCTAGCCACCCCCCCAGGGCAGAGGGGAGGTCCGTTGTTTTGTGGTCTTTTGGTGGTTTGTTGGGCATTGTAAAATGCATTGTTTCATTTACTGTGTTGTTCTGCCTGAACCTGCTTTACCCTGTCTCTATCCTGAATGTAAACATGGTATAAAAAAAGTTCATTTTTTGGTGGTGTGTGTGTCTGTCTGTGTCTGCGTGTTGAAGAATAGAGAGACGCTCAGACAAAAAAAATTGTATTAAACCACATCAAACTGAAGCAACCATGTTTCATTTGTGCCCTTCAAAACTGTCAGATGAGACGATTTTGAAGTAGTCTGTGGGGGGGGGCATCCACGGCAACCTGGGCTACCGCAACCGGCCCACTACACACTGTCATAGGTGATGCTAATAAAAATCACCAACCAAGTACTTACCTTGCAGGGTGGGTCCTGCGAGGCTATGCACAGGTATCTGGAGTCATTGTTCCAGCAAACTTCCTGTGGCGTCTGTTCTCTTAGGTTATGTGATGCAACCACTTTTGTGCCAGGGCAGTCCGTGTTTGCTTGGATGGGGTTGTGTAACCCTGGGCATGACAGAGATGCATATTTCTTAGAAGCCCATGGGGAGGAGAGTGGTACGGGTTGTGGTGTGACCACACCATGCCCATGATCATCTTGAACAATTATGGGATTTACATTGTTCTGTTGCACTGTCCCAGGTACATCAGCATGCTTGTTAAGAGCACTGCCTGAGGGATATCAGCAAGTCCCATGCTTATGTATGCAATACTTGCTTGCTTGAGGAGCATTATCCTCTTCGCTACCTTACCTAACCAGATTCAGGCGGTGACATTGAATAATATGGGATGGGATGGGAGACTAATGAATTAACTTGGTTATAACAAAGAAAAGTGTTAACACTGGGTGCAAGTAAGCAATAATGCCCGACAGGGCATGTGTCATGCTGGGATAACGTCACGCCTCAGGTGGTTGGGCACGAGTGCATCCAATACATAAGGCATGATGTTATCCTACCATGACACACTCTGGAGGGCATTATTGCTATTATACAATGGCATGTTGTTATACAGAATTAAAAAAAAATAATTTTAAAGATGTTTTATTTGGTGTGGAAAAATATTTTTAAAAGAAGATACTAAAAAACAACTAATGCTAACAATCATCAAGAGGTTCACGGAGAGGCTGAGACTAGACCTGTGATGAATCGGATGTACTGGGATAACATCATGGGTCTAGCCCAAGACTGACCAATCAGAGGCCAGCATTCATTCTTGTCATTGTATAATCGCATTTGTTTATGTAATCTTTGTAAATAAGGGCTCATGCTGTGAGGATGTGCATGCTGGGATGTTTCCCATACCATCCATGTTTATAGGTATACTGAGGTGGCACAACCATTTGCTGCACTTCCTTGAAACATGTTTTTTGCACTCCTCAAGGGTGGGAGGGCTTGCTGAAGCAGACATTTCAAGAAGTTCAGGATCCACTATAAGGGCTGGACTTGGAAGGGTTATGTAAGCAGCAAAGGGGGGTGAGAGACTAGTGAGCTATCCACCTGGAGGTTCAGGTGGGGGCAAAATTAGGTCAAGACTGATTTGAATTGAAGCTGAGGGGAGGTCCTGTCCTCTTGAGAAGGAAGTCAAGTTCCTTACGTATTTTCTGCTTTACAGGTAAGTCCTCACTCCCAAGGCAGAAGAGCGAAGAACTGAATACAAAACAGATCTCGGTCAGTTTTTCGACTGGTCTTAGGAGGAGTTGGGCCGAGAGCAGGCTGCAGTAAAACTGGTGGGGTGGGGAAGTGCTCTGACTTGGCCTGGGCTGGTCCTTCCCAGGAGTTATTCAGCTGTAGTCTAAAATGATTTTTGGGCATTATTTGATGGTGGTTGATTTGTTTGCATTACACCAGCCACCCGCCCTCTTCATTGTCGTGATATGTGAAAATCAGGACTTTTTTGTTACTTTGCCCCCCCCCCCGTAAAAATAACAAACTACGCCCCTGCCAACAGGCCTATGATATGGAGGTAACCCACAGGCCCGGATCTGAAAATGGGAATGCAGATGGTCTATCTCACAGATTGGACCATTGCCAGAACTGTGAAAACTTTGCCGTAAAAAGGGGCGTGTTCCCACAGGTTCAGCCTTAGGAGGGAGGGATGTCATGAGATATTTCCATACATATTTGTACTGTTCAGATACGGTTTATATACATGGGCTATGTTTCAGAATTAAGACATTGGCCCTTTAAGCATCCTATGGAAAAAAAACATGGGGAAATAATTTTTTTTCAACTGAGTGCTGGGTCTAGCTCTCAGACAGATTTACATATCAAAGGACCAGAAGCCTGGAACTAGCCTAAATGCATCACTGAAAACTTAATTTGGGTTTGAATGTCCAGACCTCACAACCAGGAGAATGGTGAGGTGACGTCTGGGGTCCTTTAGTACTGTATGTTGTGGGTTTCCTGAGATCAAATTGCAGAAATGTTTTTCACCAGAAACTGTTCTGCAGGGGGTCAACATGCTAAACTAAGCTTGTTAGACCACAGCAGAGTGGGAGGCTAGTACGGTGGACAGAAACCCCAATTTGAAGGATTTTCTGGCTTTTTATACTCTGGATAAACTAGGATGGAGTGAGAGAGACCCCTCCAGGAAAAAGGGTGAATTGTCACAGGGTTCATCAAGGGGAAGGGGGTTACTGGGAGTAGGGGATCTGACTGTGCCTAGGGGTGAGCTTGTAACATTCACTACTGGCATTGATCGGGATATTCCATGCTTGCCAGATGGTGTAGAAATGGCAGGGGAATGTCTGGCAGGAGTGTTGAAGATTTGTGAACTCTTTGATGTTGAGGGGGAAGAAGTGGTAGCAGCAGAATTTTTTTGAGAAGCAAAACAGTCTGTAGCATTGCCACCAGCACCACTTCCTGCATCTTCACTACCGGATGGGTCTGATGGAACCACAAGCACAGACCCTGGCAAAGCTTTAAAAACCTGAAGATGTTTCACCTTTAGGTGGTTCATTAAGGAGGTGGTTGTTAAATTTGCCAGAGATTCCCTGCCGATAGTCATGCTGCACAATGTGCACACTGCCTTTCTGTTATCTTCTTTTGGTAACATGAAATGAATTATATCATGCTCTTACTGCTCCTGAGACCACTCAATTGGCAAGTGTTACCACCAGTACCAGCGCCACTCTTTTCATCCACACTAACTTTCCTTTTTTGAGCCTGCAACACCACATACGCATACATCTGCTCCACTTGGTTCTACAGGTTGGAATGGAGTCTGCTGAGCAAAGTTCAGAAGGGTAGCTTGCCAAGTTTTTTTTTCTGGGGGGGGACATATCCTTCTTTCTCCTGCCAGTACAAACTTGACAGGTTGAGGGTTTTTTGTTACCTGACTTTCTTGCTTTATGACTCTCAATGCAATCCTCATATTCTGCCTCGTCATCAAAGTTGCTTAGGTTAACCTCCTCAGATGACGTGTCAGTGGACAGTTCCTCTGCTGGTGGAAAATACTCAAACCCAAATGTGTGTTCCTCCTCATCCTCATTATCAAGTTCTAAAGTACTCTAGAGAAAGGCTGAGAAACAAGAAGTGTCACAGAAGGGGTGGACACAGTACTGAAAACAGTTGTGCAAATGGTTGGAGCCATATTGATAGTAAGGGCCACTGTTACCTTAGCAGTACTGATGATCACCATGGCTACAGTGGCAGGAGTGGACTGGGTTAAAGTGGTAGGAGTGGTCTGGATCATACTGGTAGGAGTCATCTGGGACACTGTGACAGGAGTGGTCTGGGTCATAATGGCAGGAGTAGTCTCAGTCTCAATGGCAGAAGTGGTCTGGGTTATTGTGGTGATAGTAATCAGTCACAGTGGCAGGAATGGTCTCTATCACAGTGGCAGGAGTGGCTAGCAGGGCCAGTTATTAAGGATGAGGTGATGGTGGTACTGGTGGCAGTGGCAAGGAATGAAAAGGACTTATTCATATTAGTGGTATCAGTTGCAGTTAATGACAGTGTCCTCCTAGCAGCACTACAAGTTCAAAAAGTAGTGTTTTCCCTGCTGTCAGTTGATGCTGCACTAGTGCTGGAGGCAAAAGGCTTTGGCAGGTTAAAATATAATTTTGTGCAGTGAATGCACCCTGTGTATTATTCAGCAGCACACTCATGCTTATCTGCTGCTTACTGCTCTTCACCTATAGTAATTTTGCTGGTCTACTGGACCAACCACATTTTCTGGTGTATCCTCTGTCTGCCATAGTTGTAGTCCTCACAAGAAAATTTTATTTAAATTATATTTTTATGAAATATTGTAGTTACTCGCTACAGCAATGCCAGTGAGCTGACAAGCCTCTTTCACTAGTCAAGCCTGGCTAAAAATGATTTCCTTTTTAAATTTCATCATTGGCATAAAGCCTCAAAATTAGAACAATGTCTTTCTAGAGTGCGCACTGTATACGTGCTCACACATACACACAAAATAAATTGGCAGCTGGCTGTTCAGAAGTGGTGGGAGTCAACAGACCATTCCCACTCTAACAGCTGTAAGGCAGTACACTAGCAGTTGCACAAGTAGTCGAGGAGGTACCCAAGTCCAGGTTCCTCACAGGAAGATGTCTGAGATTAAATTTAACTGATATTATTATGAAATACAGTCATGCATTGCAGCAATGCCAGTGAGCTGATAAGTCTGACTCACTAATAATCAAGCCTGACTAAAACTTAGTTTTTTTTTAATTTCTTCTTTGGCATGAAGTCATGAATTTAGAACAGTGTCTTTCTTGAGTGCACACTGTACACACACACAGAACAAAATTGCAACTAGCTGCCCAGAAGCAGTGGGAGTCAGCCAACTAGTCCCACTTTATAGCTAACAGCTATACAGTGATGCACTCACATATGCACAAATGGTTGTGGAGAGACCCAAGCCTGGGTTCCTCACAGGAAGATGTCTGATATTAAATTTAAATTATATTATTCTGAAATATAGTCACTCACTGCAATAATGCCAGTGAGGTGACAAGTCTTACACACTAATAGTCAAGCCTGACTGAAAAATGTTCTTTTTTAAATTTCTTCTTTGACACAAAGCCAAGAACAGCAGGGAAAAAAGCTCCCTAACTGCTCAGCAGAGTGCACATGATAAAGTGCACAGTACACATTACTGCAAACAAACACAGGACAAAATGGCAACTGCCCAGAAGCAGTGTTGGCGGGAGTCAGCCAGCTCCTGCTTCTACAAAACAAAAATAAATTATAGTATATGGGTAAGTGTTGTCATGTATGGAAATCGGGCAGTTTCACAGTACTGTTGTACCGTTGTAGTGCTGTCAAATTGTTGTTGTACCTTCCAGAGTATATCACTGCTAGGGTAAAACAAGAAGAAATGCCCACACGCTCCAGTGTCACTCACAGAATTTCCAATTATTCTATATTTGTCCATTTCAATCTCACAGTGCTGAGCATCAGTGATCAGAGATGGCATCAGCAGTCTTTTCAAAACCAGCTACCAGCTTGTAAAATTATTTTTAAAGCTGTTTCTGTTGAGAAACAAACATTTCCAGTGGTTGCTCAAAACCGCCAATCACGTCAGTTGACATGAAATTTTACTTCACTATTAAGGGCATCACCACATTTGCCATCAGTTTTAATGTGATCAATGTGTTCAGGAAGTTAAAATAAACTGAGAAATACTCCATAATATGCCAGCTTCTGTTAGTCAGGATATGGGGAGTCGGGGCAGGAGCTCAATGTTCAGCAATATTAGACTCTGTCTGTGCTGTGTGTGACAGGGTGTCAGGAGTGGCTCTAAAATTGCTGGAAACCTATGTAAAGTGGCCCATATACTATAAAAAACAATGCATGGGTCACTTTACACAACAATGCTGAGTTGGTTTCTCGAGGTTGTCATGACAACAAGAGATATCTTGAGCTTTGCTCTCTAGGTCTAATGGTTGTCATGACCTTTCAAAGTAACCACAAAGAGGATTGTGTATGATTTATCATACTCAACGAGACTATGTTTCAATGTATGATCTATCATACACAACGAGGCTATGTTTCAATCAAGCGGTTTCCAGGGTAACAAAAGACTTCGAGTAGGCAGCTTGAAAGGTCTTGTTACCACAGAAACCACAAGATTGAAACAGAGTCTTGTTGTGCATGATAGATCATGCACAGTGTTATATAGTGTATGGGCACCAATTAGGATAAGAATATGTCCTTACTGATCCATTTTTACCATCATCGCTCATGTCTTGGGTCAGCGCTCTCCGCTGCGAGCGCCTCCTGAAGTGCAGGATTCACTACCACACATGCGCGGAGATGTTCTATGTTGCTGTGCTGCACTAGTGATGTAGCTAGTGCAGCACAACATCACGACATAGTGAGTGCAGCACAACAAGCTGATTCCACTCACTGAATTCTATCAGCAATAAGGCTCTCCCATACAGTATACATTGTTATGCACAGTGGTCCACATATTATCCTCGACATTCAGCACCATTGTGTACTTCATTACATGCCAGTTAGACTACTATCAATCTAAATCCTTAGTTTACCATGTTCTTTGTTCCAGAGAAGTCCAACTAAGTTACAAAAAAACTTATATTTCTATTCGCTAGATAAAACCCTGCAAAATATTCCTTACTCCCTTAAGCTATTTAAAACATTGCAGCTCTAAATCTGGTTTTGTTGGCTGGCCCAGTGATGCTGAGGGCTCAGTCATGGATGCCTTACCTCGCACCACGCCGATGACTCATGTTCGGGAACGAGAGCAGACCGTTGGAAGTCAGTGGGGGGAAGGGCACAGAGCTGGATGGAGCTGCAGAGAGGCATCTCTCCTCTCTGGAGAGGGAAGGTGGCATTCCTTGGCTCTTGACTGCCCCATGGTAGAGACCAGGGGGCAGCGCAGGCCAGAGGGAGCACCAGGCACTAGGCCAACAGGTGGATGGAAGGGGCCGTAATACACATACACGCTTCCATGTGCATGCATCTCTACTCCTGGGGCACAGGGGTAAAATAGGGAGGACAACAGAAAAACAGAAAAATGGATCCAGACACATAATGACACCTGACCCTCCGCAGGCTCCGCTCCTGGGCCGGGCATAAGGTAAGCCCCGGTGATTCCGGGATGTTGGGGCTGGGGTGGGGGCGGTCAGACTGCAGGGGGTGGCCAGAAAAGGAGATAAACTAAGAATAAAAAAATAAATAAATCTGGTTTTGTTTTAGTACACACACATGGGAGGCGTTTGTGTGTGTCTGTCTGTCTGTCTGCTGGACTACGGCCCTGCCTGTCTCTCTCAGCAAACAGCCCTTTTTTAGTTTTATTTTCTTCTTCTCACTGTAGCAATTCACCTAAAAAAGCCTAATTTTTCCACTACCGTGTAAAAACCCCAACTCTCTCAGCTTGGGATTTAGAAAGAGAACAAAAGCTGTCAAGATTTCTGCTTTTTGTCTAATATTAACAAAAAGGATGGAATTAGATTGTTCATAGCAGCTCAGATATCTGTTTCTCTTGTGTGTAGCATCTTTGAGTACTGGATCACATATGCTGCCTTCAGTGAGCTTCCAAAGTGACCTCTGATTGGGCAGGACATCTCGGGAGATCTTGAACTCATGCCGAATAGTGCCAATTATTCATTTTTCTACCCAAGTAATGAATAGTCTACTATCCATGGTTTCAGGAAACATGATTTGTTACTTGCACACCCCTTTGAGATATTGAAATAATTGCAAGGCACGACTTATAGCCCTGCAAAGCCATAATTGTTTTCAGGTAGGACTATATCTTACAACACTAGAGGTAGCAAGTAAAAAGATGTAAAACAGCTCATATTAGGCAAGCCCACTGGCATAGCGGTAGCACTACCGCTTGCAGCACTGACAATCCGAGGTTTGGAGTTAGCTCAGGGAGTCAGAGGATTGGACAGGGAGAGGAGGACTGAGCATCTGCTGGATTGCTCTCCTCCTCTAGGGTGAGCGATAGTGCAGAACTCAGCACTAGCATGACCCGTAGCAGTGGCTGGGGGGCAGCAGGCTAAGATCACCAGTGTGTAGGGAATATGAGGGAAATATGCCTGGCATACAGCATGCAGCATGTAATGTGTGGGAGAGTATGTACTAGTCACAATTGTGCTCTCTGACTGTCAAACAGCAGACAACCAAGGAGGTGAGTGGAGGACCATGCCAGCCGCCACTGTGATATGAATGGTAGGGTGAGGGGGTGAGCAGGGTGGGGGTCCTCAGCGAGTGGGTGGGTGGGGAAGTGATACTCACACTGGGTGGTTATTCACATTCAGTGGAATGGGCGCTATCCCAGGGACCCAAGGTAATTGGGAGGAGGGGATCCACTAGATTACCAGGGAGAATGGGCCTTCACAAAGAATGGGTGATCAAGAAGAGGGATGTCCACTAGACTACCAGAGAGTTGTCATCACTGCTGCCTTGTATTGCTGCTAGGGTCTGCTGCGTCTGTGCAAATGAGCCCATAATGTGCATGCTGATGGCCTTTTAGCACCTTGTGTGCCCAATAAGCTCATCTGTATGCTTGGGCTGAATATGACCCAAAGAAGCCCTGACGCTGTCCCATTGTGGGCTGTGCTATCTCCAGTGGCCCATATATAGCCCAGGTCTAAGTCAGTGCAGCTCATATCCACTTAATATTAGTGTGCACTAACTGATTGAATACAGCTTAGAGCCAGATGTGTGCTTTTTTTGGCACGGCACTACAGGCTGTAGTGCACTAGTCATCTGGCTCTGAATATAGGGTCTGATATGAGTTTTATAACTGTAATAATTTCACAGTTACAAACTAAGGAATTGAGTTCAGATACAAATTTAAGCATCCATATGAATAATGATTTACAATTAATAATACAAATGACTTCAAAGAAGCATGGGTGCAATGGGCATTATAGTACTGCTTAAAGGGAAATATGTTCCTAAAACTGGGCCTCACCTAACTGAGATAATTCATTCTTGAAAACCAGTCAGGCTTCAAAGAGAAGCACAGCATGCAAATAGCACTAATCAAACTCACTAATGACATTCAGCTTGCACTAGAAAACAAGAAAAGTATGGGGGAAGTCTTCATTGATGTATCTAAAGTATTTGACACCCTGGAACACAACCTATTACTGCTGAAACTCTCTCATACAGGCCTCTCCCCCAGTGCAATCAAGTGGTTCCACAGTTACCTCACTGGATGCAAGCAAACTGTCTACAAGGGACACTACCACTCTGACTTCAAAGAAATTATCTCCAGAGCTCCCCTATGAATGACCTCAGCTTCACTAATTCAGATATAAAACTTCAGCTTTACACAGACAACACAATGATTTACACCAAGGCTGCTGAACTACAACACACACAAAGCACTCTACAAGGGACATTCAACTCGCTCCAATTGTTCTTCCACAACAACAAACTAATCCTAACATTTGACGATGGGCCAGTGCTGCCCTAAGATCTTATTTTACTATTTACTGTATGACTAATTCCTATGTACTTATGTTTTCCTCAGTAACTTCCAATGTATCTATGATATGGAACCTTTGCAAAGGAGTCTGTGACTCAAAGGTGTATTTCCGATTATTGTAATAAATAAAAAAAAAATCCTGAACACCAGTAAATAGGAAGTCATGTTGTTCCAACAGAACAGTAAAAGCTACAAGGACAGTCACTCTCTAACAATCACATCAGAAAATGGCACGCCTCTACAACATGTGGAAGCTTATAAATACCTGAGAGTCTGGTTTGATGACCACTGTAGCTGGAACACCCACATAAACAACCTGGTAAAGAAACAAGGCCACAAGCTGAATATGCTGCACAGAATCAGAAGGGAACTGCCCCAAGGATCAAGACTCCTAATAGTTAACACAATGATCGTTCCTATCATAGACTACAGAAATGTGTTATACAGTGGGGCCTCTGGCACAGACCTTGCCAGATTGGATGTGCTGTACAACAGACTGTTGAGGTTCATCCTAGATGTGCTGAGTCTTTCCCATCACTGTACCTTATACCAATAGCTTCCATTAGACCTCAAGCGACAACTGCACACCTCAAGACTAATACCAAAGTGCCTCAAGGGTAGGCTTCCGGACTATATGAGAAAGAACATCAAAGTGAAGTCACCAAACAATGGCATAAGATCAGCCTCCACTCTAGAACTTGAGATCTCCACATTAAAAGCCAAAATAGGTCACTGTTCTTTCTACTACAAAGGACCCTAAATTTGGAACAGCCTGCCAAAACACCTGAGACCACGTGGCAAATCTGGTTCATGGAATAACCTCAAAGCCTGGTTCCAATCAATAGCATCCTCGCCTAGATCATGCTGCCCAAGCTTTGACCCCAGGTAATCCAAACCCCATCCCTACCTCTCTCCACTCTACAGAGACATGCCAAACTCCTCCCCCATTGCTGTCTTCCCCCACTTCTCACTCCCACCACAGGATATCTGACTGGCTCCTGCTGCTTGATTGCAGCCTCTATCATTTTTTACTTGGCAAACTGCTACATCTTCCTACCTAGATTATGTTTATATGATCTGTCACTGTACATAAATGAACTACACAACCATGAAAACTATGTGATCTAAGCAACCGTGTAAACTATGTAATTCATGAAAATATGTCACTATGTAAAACTGTAACTAAGAAACTACATAATATCCTCTCTTGCCAAGGTGTCCCTTGAAAATGAGTACTAGCTCAAGGGATATGTACCTGCTCATGTATCATGAATAAAATACTACTACTACTACCACTACTACTACTATTAGCATTTTCGGAAAGAGCTTAATTTTTTTTAACTTACACTGAGTTTAGATATTTACGTTTTTTGTGGTTGATCCTGCTGTCCCTCCCGCCAGCATTTTCAAAGCAAGTGCCCCTACAGGGTTTTAAATAATTGATTAGCATTTTTTTTCTTGGGACAATACTAACTGTACTGAAAGTATTTATATAGGTTTTCTTGAAGCGTTATGTTTGTTAAACACAGTGAGGCAATTGCTATGCATTTTTGCAATGTTTTAGCAATTTTATGAGCAAAACGCTAATCAGTTTTTAGACTTAAATAAAACCCTGCCCTAGCAGCATACCCACAACCTCCTGAGGCTGACCCAAGAATGATGTATGAGCCGGTGAGCAGCTGCAGGAATGTGCACAGGGGTCCTGTATAATTGGAGCTATTAATAGCTCTGTTTTGCATTGTACATGTCTTGGTGCTGTACGTAGACCAGGTATAGACTGGCAATCAACTGCCAATCTATAGCTGGCCTTGGTATAACACTGAGACATGTATAGTGCTAACCTGAGCCATTAATAGCTCCAATTATACAGGACCCCTATGCACACTCCCGCAGCTGCTTCCCGGCTCATGTGTCATTCTTGGGACAACCACAGGATGCTTTGAGTGCGGCACTAGGGGCACTGGCTTTTAAAATGCCAGCAGGAGGGATGGCAGGATCAACCAGATAAAGTCTAAATAACTAAACTCAGTGTAAGTTAAAAGAAATTACATTGCGAAAATCTAATTGGGCCCTGCCTCACACGGAGGTGGGGCCCGATTTCGGGTGAACATTTTCCTTTAATGATAAAAAGTTTCAGGCAGTTTGTCTATATAAAGTTAATGTATTATTTATTGAATAATGATATCAAAATAATGCAGAAGGGATTGAATGTGAGTGTCACGTGGATGAATAAGCAAGTATTGGAGGGTGAATATGATGTAAGTACTGTACTATGTATATTTATAGTGATTTTTAAACTTTTTTAGGTAAACACAGAGTTGGGCAGGACAAAGTGGTGAGTTGGGTCATGAAACATCACCCATTTTATACTTGTTTTGTGTTGAGTTAAAATGAAAAGAATTTGAAACTGATAACATAATGGAGAGAGCCCCATCATTACTTCGCCACATGCAGATTGTCACCTGAATTGTTTAGGCAAATGACCAAATCATTAACCAAGCCTAAAAGGTGCACTATCATGTCTGCATTTCAATTTCTGGTCATCTGGTCATCAGTGACCACTTTACATACCAGTTTACAATTAGGCACAGCCTGGAGAAACTAAACCTGTGGAATACTTCAATACATAAAATGATTAATCAATATTACCCTTTGAGCCATTTTTGTGACAACGGTCGGACCGAGCAGTCTGCACAAATTCAACTGCCACTCAGAAGCATATCTCCACAGGGAATGTGTGACTGGCCACAACTCTGCATGAAGCTTGAAAATCTTGTGTCAGGGGTGTTGAACGGGGAATGTAATCCAACACAGTATGCGATGCTTAACAAGACTTTTCTGTTCATTAAGTAAAACGAGCACTGATAGGCCTAATAAATACGTTTGGAAACAGATCTCAGCTCTGTTTTAAAGTGTTTTTATTAGGGCTATCAGTGTGCATTTTACTTATTGAACAGAAAGTCCTTGTTTAGCATCCCATACTGTGTTGGATTACATGCTCCATTCAACACCCTGACACAAGATTTTCAAGCTTTATGCAGAGTTGTGGCCAGATGCACATTCCCGGTGGGGATTTGCTTCCAGGCGGCGGCTGACTTTGCGCTGGTCACTTTGTCCAAACATTGGCACAAAAATTGATCAAACAGCAATATTGATGACTAATTTTATGTATTGGGGCATTCCACAGGCTTAGTCTGTCCAGTCTGTGCCAACAGGCAAACTGGTCACTGATGACCAGAAATTGAAATGCAGACCTGACAGTGTCCCTTTAAATCTTTGAATTTTGATCTGCATTCAGTGGAACAGCAGTGGTTTGGCTACTTGAACCATGGTATTTATATTTTCATACAGAAATGCTCAGTAAAATGCTAGCAGTATTTGTCCTTCAGCAAAACACTGCATCATACCATTTATTCAATAATGTATTTCTGACAGAAACATCAAACTACACATTTTCTTTTTAGTTGTACTTCATTTTTGAAATCAAATGTGTACTGTTGAAGTTTCCAAAAGTTCCTGCACTCAGATATGTGGCTCTGAAGTTTTTAAAAGTTCCTGCTCTTAGTTACAATGATCACCATTAAAAATTATTATAGAAAGGGTCTCAGAAATGCTGCAGTGTGATCGGCTATCAGCATTCCCGAAAGCCTTACTGTCATGTACAGCCTGATCACCGTGGTGCACGAATTCTTCCCGACAACATTCCATTCTCTAGCACTGCTGAATGACTTTAATTATGCATTCTGATTTTGAACCAGCATTCTCAAACAGTTGGTGGATGGACTATTAAAAATCTCCCTCTCAATGAGGAAAATAATTCAAATGGTACACTTCTAAAACTTTCTTTGGGAATATGTTTTTTATAATTGCAATAAGGCACTCCCAGAAGTTAGATTAACAGCCAATCTCCCTTTAATGGCAATATGGCACTCTGCTGCACCTCATGCCACATTATGCCCCTGGGGGTGATTAAGACCCCGGACACACTACAGAACTGTTTTTGAAAACCATTTTTAAAACTAGTTTAGCTAAACCATTTCAGTGCAGCCACACTACTCAGCAACCATTTTTGATAACAGTTTAGTGTAGCCACACTGCTAGTGTTAAACCTGTTCTCCTTGTAACTATTTTATGTCAAGTCCAACACACAGAAGTGTGCTTGCCTGGACACACTGCAGCTAGAACTGTTTTAGTTAAACTATTACATCTTACAACACTTTTACTCCTGGACAGACCTGTAAGTAAAACCAAGCTAGCTCCAAAACATTTTTAAAACTGGTTTTAAGACTAGGTATCTAGCAGTGTTTAAAAACACTTTTGTTAAAACATTTTAAGGGACTTACAGTCTGTCTGCAAACAGTGCTAGGGGGATTTAAACCATTTTAAGGCACTTCAACCATTTTAAGTTCCCCAGTGTGTCCAGAGCCTAACAGATTGTTAATTTAACATCTGGTCATGCCTTATTGCTTAAGAACAGCTTGGATACTGTCTATATTTCAGTTCACACATAGATGCATGTAAATATCACACAATAAGCAAGAATTAAAATATATCAGACTGCCATTGAGAGTATCATACATATTAACTGCATACTCACAACAGCAGAGATGACTGTGGGTGACTGTGATTATGACTGGTACCTTCAAGAATACCCACAGAGGGGTACTGTCAACCCTGAAATGGAAAGTGGTGCATCTATCATCAAAAACATGTGATGGCACCACTTTTCGTACCAACAGCATGAATCCAATCTGAAGAAATTAAAAATCTGAGGATGTCACATTACACCTAGTAAAAATTATATGACATTTCTTGCTGATTAACATATACAGAACTACAGCTACGTTGGCTGAAAAACAGGTAATACAGGCAGCCCAGTGCCACATTATGGCCCCTGCCTCATCTACATAAGCAAAGTCTATGCTCAACTGGTACATCCTCCACCAAATAAAACCTGCTACCATTTTCCCCACTCTGCACCCATAGTAAAGAGGAGTCCCCATCCAGTTAGGGATGGAATTGAAGCTATGACAGTGTGGGTCTCTTGTACATCGGGGAAGCAGATATCTCGGGAAGTACAGCAGTACTTCAGCCAGAAGTCTACAATCATCAAGGTCTGAAGGAATGACAGAGGAGGACCAACTAAGCAGAATGAAAAATAATTCACTTTTTCCAGCTATAAGCTAGCCCTACAGACATAACACTGACCCAAACTTAGTGAAGAGCTGCTGACATTCATACAGTAGGAATATAGAAGATCGCTTGCTGCAGTGTTTGTAAGCTAATGAGAAGGCTCCAGAAATAAGCATCCCAAAAACTGTATTTTTTTTAAACTTTATTGAATTTTTGGTAATAGGCCAGCATCACAATACATGTAGAGGTGAAATAATAGACACTGAACATCAGAGTTCACAGATTATTTGAATGTTACAACTAAGGAAATCCTATAGCCCTCCTAGTATGTTACCACATTGGAGATGTTTATCATAAGTAATTTATAATAGTCCAGTAGTGCCCAAGAAGTCATGTGACCTCTCAAGGCCAAGGCCACTGATATATGAATAAAGTTCTCCGAAGAGGATTCCCACCACATTAGTACTGGTATAGTGACCATAATCCATGAAAACACACACCATACGTTGTTGCTACTAACTTAAGAAATTTGTGATGTAACTATAGTTAAAAAACATTAGCCAGAAATAGAACTAAAGAACCCCAACCCTTTAGGATAAATATGTTCAAACATTTTAACATATCAAACTTGATCTTACAATCTATAGCCAAACAGTTTTCAATTCATAACTCCTTATTTTAATACTAAATATCTGTGCCCCATCTGTGCAAAAAAACTATTATTGGTAAACAGAGGCTTAGGGGAGATCTTCAGAGTGGGAATCGTGAAGCTCTAGTAGCACCATCTTGACCATGCGGTCAAGCTACCAAATCTTACAAAAGAATGGCTTTAAAGGCCCATTGCCAACCCTGTGGAGCTACACTCCATTAGCTAGCCTCCATTTCTCAAAACATATTATTCGTGTATTTGTGTCATTATACACATATAATAGCCAAGCAATAGTATTGGGACCATATTTTTAAACCTAGACCTTGCACAAGATGTACCCACCTACTCAGTTCATCCACACTCCTTCAATATGTCATACTGATCCTTCTTCTGGTGTACCTTAGAATGAAAAAAGCAGGAATCCCATATTTATAGTGCAAAAAGTCTTTCTTTTAATTTCTTCACTTTAAAATCCAGTTACTTTCACTACAAAAAATTACTCTTAATGGCTCTTAAATTTAAGCTTGCTGTGAATTTTGATAGTATAGAATTTTGGGATGTAACTTTATACAAGGATGGTGAGGGTGGTATTGCATCAGATTTATATGTTAAGATTAAAAGGTATCAAACCTTCCATCATTTTATGCTGAGTACAAATCAAAATACACTTTTACAGGTTGCAAGTTGTCATCCAGCACATGTGAAAAAGGCTATTCTGAAGAGGCACTTGGTACGCACTAAACGAAATTGTAGTGACCACAATAGACATAAAATGAAAGCACAAGAAATGGCAAATAAGTTTATCACTAGGGGTTATAAACAGTGGATAATAGATAAAGCCCTACAGGAAGTGGGTTCTATGGAGAGGTACAATCTGATTAATTACAAACCTGCTGAGAAAATTGGCACAGGACTTTGAATTTCCAAGGTTCATTACAACTTACATGCAGAGAGCCACAGAAGTTAGGGAAATAGTGAATAAACATTGGCTTATTTTGTTTAGGGATTCGAGATTACAAGATATTTTGCCAGACAGACCTGAAGTAACATACAGAAAAGCTTCTAGCATTAGAGATAAGCTAAGTAGGTAGAAGCCATTATATTGCACCTGTGGCGTTTTTTTGTATGGTCCACCACTAAAAGACCCCTACCTTCTCTGCAGTCTTCCAGCCCCTTCGGTTGCTGCAGGTGCTGCTGGTGAGGACCCCATCTGGACCATACGAATAACTAGTCGGATGCATAAAATAAAGAATAAGGCAGGTTTATTTGCTGTACTGCAGATGTTCTCTTCATGAGGTCTAGCCCCAGACTGACAAATCTCTGACTGACAGACCAACAAGACACTGCCAGGCAGTGCAACAAATTGTAACATGCAAGTTCTAAGTGCTTTTAAAGGGGCGGCAGCTTAACATTAAGCCCCATGCTTAATGTGTGCTTCACATCACCGCCGGAGCAGTGAATGTGAGCACCACTCGAACAAGCAATAATCTATTTGTTTCTAAGAATTTTTAAGTAAATAATTTAAGGCAAAAAAAACATTTTCATGCATTACAAGGCATTAGGTTTCACAAAACAGAACAGTACTACGCTGCAGGAAGGGAGGAGGAAAGAACCTGGACTACACTGGGGACCAGTCAGAGTAGCACCAGAGTGGAGGGAAACACAATAGTACTTGAGACTTGGTCATGCCACAAGCGCTAAAGTGTGGGGGAAGGAAAAGGGAAGAAAGGGATGGGTAGCAGCAGGAGGATACCCAGAATGCCGGTTCACAGTTTAATAACAGTTGCATAAACAACAGGTGGACTGTCCATGTAAAGAGACATTCCTAATGAGGAGAAAGCATTAGTGCAGGTAAATAGTACCATGGCAACAGGTGCATAAGAGACAGTTACAACGAGATATTTACTGCAAACAGTTAAATCAGAAAATGAATTAGTCCCAACCTATTTCACTGAGTCTGGTAACAAAAGTTCAAGACCTCCGTCAACTTTTCCAGTCAGTGGGAATGGAGGCATACATGGACTGCATCAGTTCCTGACAGGAGGGGGTCAGGTCGTTAAAAGCAACCCAAGAGTTCTGCCCACTATCGAATCCGCACCACTTTACTCTGTAAGTCCAGGATCCATTGACAAACTTCTTTCTTAGGATCTTCTCGATCTGGTACGCTGGGGTATGTGGAAGAGAGTTCTGAGAAGAAAAAGGAGAAGAAGAAGAAGAAGAAGATTAAGATTGAGAAGAAGAGGAAGTCCCGGGCAAATCCTCTGGAAAAACGGAAGAGCTGGAGAGTGTCAGGAGTGGGAAGATCTGTAGGAACTGGCTGCAGGTTGTCCAGAGGGATCTCAGCTTCAGAGAAGATGGCAGGCTCAAGGGCAGCTTCATTTTTGGAAGGACTGGGGTCATCTGGAAGGTTGTTATTCAGGTACCCATGCTTTAGTCAGTTTATATGGACTTTGTTGTGTACCAGCTTGCCATTGGACTTGCGTCGCAGATGAACGTGGACCAGAGGAAGCTTTTCTACAATGTAGAATGGACCAGTCTAGGGGCGAAGCAGTTTCTTGGTGGAACAGGATGGTACAACTAGACAATGTCCCCAACAGAGAATGAAGGCTCATGCACCTTGGCTGCAGACATTTTCTTCATTGCCAATTTTCTCTGGCCCAATGTGGTGATTACGACTAGTCGGGCAAGTTCCAGCTGTTCCAGAAGAGGGATGATGAAAGAAGAAGCTGACTTAGGAACCTTGAGCAGTGAGAGATCCCTGTCCAGTGGAGTTCTTGGATGACATCCATGGACTAAGAAGAAGGGGGTGTATTCTGTGCTGTCGACACAAGGGCTGGTATTGTATGCAAACTGCACAAATGGAACAAACCAGTTCCAGGTGTCGAGAGTGTCATCCAGATGCTCGTAAAGTGTGCTGAGAATGGTAGACATCATTCTTTCACTCTGTCCATTGCATTGTGGATGGTAACTTGTGGTATGCGTCTTTTTTATGTCGAGGAGTTTGCAAGTTTCTTGGACAATAGTGGACAGGTAGTTAGTGCCTCTGTCTGAATGTAGGTATGATGGGGTACAGTGATGACAAATGACTGTGTTGAGAAATGTACTGGCCACAATAGTGGCTTTAATGTCTCTCAGAGGGATGAGCTTCAAATATTTTGTCAAGTAGTCTACAAAGACAAGGATGTACTTGTTACCAGAGTCAGAGCAGGTTGGCAAGGGCCCAAGAATGTCAGTGCTGACTCTGGAATGGTTCAGTGGCTACAGGCATTGGGATGACATGTGCCTTTGTTGGTTTGGCCAGAGGCTTTCTCTGGGAGCAGGGCTGGCAGGATTTTACAAACTGGACAATGTCCCTGTTCATGTGTGGCCAGAAGAAGTGAAGCCTTGTCTTTTCCAGAGTTCTGTGAATTCTCATATTACCTCCAGAGAGTGGAGAGAAGAACCTGAGGGATGAGAGAGGCTGGCACAACTACAGTAGCTGTACATGAGTTCTATCCGTGCGATGACCCTTGCCTTCCTTGGTCCAAATGTGAAAGAGCACACCGTCATTGAGGAAGTATCATGGCTAAAGAAAAGTACATCTTGGCGATGTTTCTTTGTTGTGGTAAGGTTCCAGACTCTAAGTAGGGATTATGCCTGTAAATTGAGCGTCAGTTCTTGTTGCATTTTAACAGTTGCCAGGGGTAAATCAGATGTAGAGGAGATGAGAAGCTCTTCAGCTGCTTGCAGCAACTAAGGATTTGTGTGTCTCTCTCTGTAGAAGCATTGGGGAGCAGCAAAGCAACCTGAGGTGCTGTAGGAGTGTCCACAGGAAGCACATCAGTGGCATGGAAAGGAAGAGCTTGCAAGCAGGATTCTTCATCTGTTGAGGAGGATGCAGAGGGATATCGTCTCCGGCTTACACCATCAGCATTTGAGTGAACTTGACCTGGTCTGTATTGAATTTCAGCATTGTAGTATTGCAGCATGGTGATCCATCAGGTGAACTTGCCTACTGGCTCCTTCATTTCAAATAACCATCTGAGGGCAGAGTGATCAACGATTGCTGTAAAGGAGGAGTAGCGAAGGTAGTAGTCAAATTTCTTCACAGCAAATACCATGGCTAGACATTCTTTCTCTGTGATGCTATAGTTCTGCTCAGCTGAGGAAAGAGATCGCCCAGCATAGGAGACAACTCATTCTGTTCTATCTTGAATTTGACAGAGCACAGCACTCACTGCAAAGGAACTAGCATCTGAGTAGAGCTTGAATGGTTGGTCGAACCTTGGGTAGGCCAATACTGGAGAAGAGATTAGGTTTTGTTTTAAGGTGTCAAAGGCCTCTTTACATTCAGAAGTCCAATTATAGTCACATCCCTTTTTAGTGAGGGCGTACAGTAGAGCTGCAATCTTGGCGTAGTTGCAAATGAACTTCTTGTAGTAGCCAGACAAGTCCAGGAAAGCTTGAAGGTCTTTGAGATTGTTAGGCTCTGGATAGTCTTTGACTGCTGAGAGCTTGTCTGGATCTGCAGAGATGCCTTGAGAACCAACCACATGTCCCAGGTAATGAATTTGATGCTGTGCGAAACAACACTTTTCTGGGCGAAGCTTGAGATTGGCTTGTCTGAGATGTTCTTACACTTCTTGAAGATGTTGGAGGTGCTCTGGCAAAGTTCTGCTGAAGACAATCACATCATCTAGGTAGAATAGGCAAGATTTCCACGACAACCCATATAGTACAGCTTCCATAACACATTGAAATGTGGCTGGACTGTTCTGAAGACCCATAGGCAGACGTTTGAACTGGAAAAGTCCCAAGTGGCAGCGCCAGGCTGTGTATGGATGAGAAACTGGATCAATGGAAACTTGATAGAACCCACTGTGAAGGTCTAGAGTGGTGAAGTAAGCAGGATTGGCCTCAGCAAGACTCTCTAAAGCATCTTCAGTTGTAGGCAAGGGATGAGCATCCTGCACCGTGTAGGCATTGACTTTTCTGTAGTCTACCACAAAACGATACCCTTTGTCCTTTTTTACCACCAGCAAGCAAGGTGTACCCCAGGGGCTTGTAGATTCTTTGACTATGTCTTGGTCAAGCATGTCTTTGATTATGTCCTCGAGGACTTGTTTCTGTTTATGTCCCACTTTGTAGGATCGCTGACGGATTGGTTTCTGGTTGGGCTGTACTTCGATGGTGTGTTGCAGGATATTACAGCATCCGAGCTTGTTATCTGAACCAACAAAGACATCCAGGTAATTTTCTAGGAATTTCATAAGTTGTTGCTTTTCTGTTGGAGATGTTGGAAGTTTGGAAGAGGATAGTCACAGACTGAGAGGTAACTCTGTTGAAGTTGGAGTGGTCCTGATAGTATTGACAGGAGTAGAGTTGATGGAATGAGGTTGAGGTTCTTGCATGAGATGGAGCTGGTCCCCTGAAGGCAAGCAGACACATTTTCCAATGTTGGCACCCTTTGAAATGACCACTGGCTCATCTGTGAATTTGCAGCATTTTTGGAAGAGTGCGCCATCTTGCACCGCCGATAAGGTATTTTCCGGAAGAAGACCTGACGAATGCAGCGCAGGGGATCCTGTGATGATGCCAACACCACCTTGTAGAAGTGGTTCACCTCAAATCTTGGCAATCAAAACCATTTCCGACTGAGGAGGCACAGTGACTGAGTCTATAGCTGCAAGTTGCCTCCGAGGATCTAGCAACAGTTTGCTAGAGGCAAAATCTAGAATGGCTTTGTGAGCTTTGAGAAAGTCCAGGCCTAGAATTATTGCAGGTTGAAGATCAGGCACTATATAAAACTTGACAGTAGCTTGCTGTTGACAAAGTAGAGCTTGAGATGGACCATGCTTGTGATAGGTACTGTAGTTGTACTTGCTGTGATAATGTACTTTATGTCGGCTTGAGAGACATTAGGTATATGATGAATAGCTTGGTTGTCTAGAATGCTGCTGTTGATAACTGATATTTCTGCTCCAGTGTCGACCAAGACGTGCGTAAACCAGTCTCCGATGGTTACAGGTACATAATTTGCTAGGAGAGGTGATCGGATGACAGGTACCTTTTCCCCTGGAAGTGAGAGTATGCCAGAGTTTGCAGTTGGAGGAAGCATTTTGTTTGAATTGCAAGAGTCAGAGGGGCGGTCAGTTGCTGTGTTCCTCTGGTGCTGGGAGTAGTTGCAGTTATCTTGCTGATTGTGCAGCGGTGGGCGCCTGTAGTTCTCTTGATTTCTGTAGTACTTTAGCTTTCGGCAGACAGCAGCAGTATGTCCCCTGAATCCACACCACTGGCAGGTCATTGGTTCTCGTGAAGGTGGAGGTGGAAGAGGTTGCTGTCGAATTGGATGAAGGACATTGACAGAGGTAGTAGAAGAAGCAGTTGCGCTGCGGTGCAGAGTGTTGATACTTGTAGTAAGCATCTCTAGCACTAATTGCTGCTGTTGGACACATGTTGCAAGTGCGGCTAACTGCGATGACTGAGGTGCTTGTACACTGGTAGCCTGGGACACTGCTATGGATTGTTGTGCAAGTTGTGCCACTTGGATTGTCTCCATCCAGGTGGTTGGTTTCTGCAGGATTACATAAAGACGGAGTTGAGGAAGCAGTCCCTAAACAAATATTGTGATTTCTTCTTTCTCTGGTGTCTGGAGACATTTGCAGCGAGCCTCAATGTCCACTATGAAGCCTTCAAGAGATTCAATGGGTTTCATTGTATGTTTCCACAGCTGTTGCTCCAATAACCAGGGTGGGTGTGCTTGGAGAAAATGGGCTTTGAAGGTTGTGTACAGTGTGGCAGTATCTTGTTTGACTTGGTCTAGAAGTGCGTTGAACCAGGAAATGGCAGTCCCTCTCAGAAGCAAGTGCAAGGCATTGGAAATATGCACAGGATCAGTCCAACCATGCAAGGAAATCCAGGCTTGGAATTGTTCCAGCCAGTCGACCACGTCTTTGTGAGGCAGGGCTGAGAAGGATACTGGTTGTAGGCTGGTATGGACTGTGGACTGTGGTGAAATGGCTTTAATGTAGGCCAGATCATCTTGAATAGCTTGCATAGCTGGTGCTCCTTGAGCCGAAATAGAAGACCGAATGTCATGGAGGACTGTTTCGATTTTGTAGCCCCATGCCCTTTAGGTGGGTGAAGGTAGGACTCCGGAAGCTCCGGCGCCCATATCTGTGTCGGCATCAGACATTGTCGTTGGAGATGAGCTTCGTTTAACTGAGCGAAGGTCATACGGGTGAGAAGGAGTTGCCATCATGCAGGAAACAGGATGCCGTGTTGTAGATGAAGTGCCGAGCAAAAATTATGTTTGTAGACAAAATGACAAAGTTTTTTTTGTAGCAAAGTTCATCAATTGACGTCTTTATAAAGAACTTCCCATGCAATTCTGTGTTGTTCATTATTTAAATAAAGGTTTTGTTGCAAAAATCAGCTTTTTGTAGCAGTGTCCATTCATTTCAATAGGAATACCATTGTTTTCAATGGAGTGAGGTCAATTTGTGCCCTTCCCAAGATGGCAGCCGAATTGTGACATGCAGTTCCTGTGTGATTTGACTGGCCTGACTGTAGCAAGATGGCCACCAGCAGGGGGTCAGGGTTCGCTTCCTTTCTTGTTGTTTTGCTCTGCTCAAAATGGAGGATTTCTTCCACGAGGTTGCCAGGCTACCTAACAATGGCCAAAAAGGCGATTGCCACCCTTCTGCCTTCTCCCCAGACTGAAATTGGTGGAAGTTTTCTGTGGAGAGTGAAAGTGCTGGGGGAAATCACTGTATTTATTTAATTTATTGCTTGATTGCTCCATGTCTGCAGAGGTTTTTTTTTTTGTATTGTTTTTATCTTTGGCTCCGTCGTTTTGTTTATTTTGCTTTTTGTTTGTATTTCTGGTGTCCCAAGGTTGCCCTCCATTTTATTTGTTAATTTCTGCCCCAGGCTGTGTTTATTACTGTGCCCTGCTTAATTTATTTATTTTTTCTGACGCCTGAATTTATTTTGTCGATTGCCTGCCTCTGTGTAGTGTGGCCAAGCTGCAGATTGTGTGACAACAGGTTGAATCATGGAGCGGAGCTCCGTAGCAGTCCTGCCCCATTTATTTTTAATTTATTTTGTGCGGGCCCACTTTGTGGAACTGCAGAGCAAAAGGAGAGCTGCCGTCTGTGCCTGTGGGAGGAATGGAGCTCCGTGCTGGTGCAGTGGAAGTCGCTGTTAGTGAGGCGCAGCAGAGCGGGTGGGAAGCGCAGGTGAAGCTGCAGTATGAGTTTCCCTGCTTGTCTGGTGTGTCCCTGTTTGTGGAGAATGAAGGGAAGGCAGGTTGGTTCTAAAAAGGAGCTCTCTGTGAGGCTTGAGAGGAGTGGCACTGTTGGAGAACCTTGCAGGAGGGAGACGAGGGGAGTGGAGGCTTCATGCATCAGGAAAGCTGAGCGGCTGGCTTGGGGAGCTGTTCAGGAGGAGTGGGGCTCCGGTTTGGTTTCTGTTGCGGCTGAGGGAAAGCAGCTTGATTTGTGGAGCCACGGTAAATTTTGCTCAAGCAGGGACAGTTCATGGAGGAGCTGCGTAGTGAGAGGAGCGCTCCGTAGGAAGTTCAGGAGCAGAGCCACTTGCGAGGAGGGTAGAGGGCTCAAGCTATGCGCTGTGCTAGAAATGGCAGTAGAAATGAGGAGTTTTAATTTTTTTTATTTTTTTCCTCTGTGTACTGCTCTCTTATGTATTCTTTCCTTCTGGAGCAGTGTTCCTGCACTGTGGGATGGAGTGGGAAGCACTAATCCTGCCACGAGGTGGGAGCTGGCCCAGTTTGGGGGGGGGTTTGCACAGTTCGTAGCTTCGTGGGACAGAGTGCAGCACATTTATCTTGAACCATGCAGGCATGGAGCTGCTGACCAGCAGGTTTGGCTGGTGAAAGGAGGAGGGCTGCAGGTTGCCATACACAGTACAGGAGACAGTTCATTGTTTTCTTCTATGAAGTAGAGGCTGTGTTGTACATAACATTCAAGCAGATCAGGCATACTTGGGGTAGATGACTTGGGGTTACCCAGCGATGCAGACAACACAAGATGGGGTCTGGACAGAAGAAGGGCCACATTCTCCACCATGTGTGGCATTTTTTTGTGTGGTCCACCACTAAAAGACCACATGTGAAAAAGGCCATTCCGAAGAGGCACTTGGTATGCACTAAACGAAATTGTAGTGACCACAATAGACATAAAATGGGTGTACCTCACCACCTGTGACTGGGGGCCAGTGCATACTGCACAATCTCTAGATGCTGCACTCACTGCATTTATTGCTATCTTCAATGCAGCCTGTGACATATTTGCCCCCTTCACAAAGAAGGTAATAAAAACCTGGGACACCCCTTGGATGACCCAGTCCCTCCTACAACAGATGCAGCACAGGGATAACCTCTGGCACAGGGCCATATCCTCTCAGCTTCCCCAAGACAGACAGCTCTACAGAGAAGCAAGAAATAAATGCACAAGGGCTATTCGTCAAGCCAAGGCCACTTACTATCAACAAGCCTTCACCACCACATGGAGCTCCGGGAAATCTTTCTGGAACAATGTTAAAGAACTATGTGGGAAAGTCACAAACACAGACCCTACCCAGCTCTTAGACCAGGGTACCTCTCGCATGACCCCACCACCATAGCCTATACCCTAAACACCACCTTCTCTGACCTCAGTCAAGTCCTCCCAAAACTTCTTTGATCCCATCTCCCACACACCTACTACTCCCTGTTCCCCTACACACCTCCTTTCAGGCTGCGTGTTATTTCGTGCAATCAGGCTAAAGCTACCTCTCCAAAGCACTGCATAACTCGCTACAGCAGTAACTCCCTCGACCTTTAAAATCCTTCGCTCACCCTTAATGAGACTCTCCCACATCTCACCAAACTCCTCAACCACCACTGTGTCATGGCCAATTCCCTACACTATGGAAGAGGTATTATCACACCTATCCTGAAAAAGGGTGATGCAACTACCCGCTAACTATAGGCCCATTACATCCTTCCTCCCTTTCAAAAGCTCTTGAAAAAATTGTGTCTGACCAACTCACAGAATACCTTGACAAGTATGGTCTCTCTGCCATGAGAACATGGTTTCAGAAAAGGGCACAGTACTACCACAGCCCTCCTAGAAGTTACATCTTACATTCATGAAGCCCTTGAACAGGGGTCAGCAGTTGGTACAATCTATATTGATTTGACCAAAGCATTTGACACCGTCAATCATGAGCTTTTCTTCATACCCTGGCAGCCCTCCATATTGCTCCAGAAGCTATCTCCTGGTTCAAGAACTATCTGACTGACAGAACGCAGGAAGTAAAATTAGTAACACACTCTCCTCCAAACTACCAGTTCTGGCTGGTGTCCCCAAGGGTCAATACTTGGCCGCTCTTGTTCCTCTTTTTCTGAACTCACTCCCCTCAGCATGTAGTGGAAAGCTATTACTATATGCGGACGATGCCGTGCTATACTGGAAACACACCAACTCATACATCTCCAAAACACCTTCAAGGCTGTTTTAGGGAGCTTGAATACTGGTTCACTGACCACCGCCTAATACTTAACTATGACAAGACAAAATCCATGATGTTTGCCCATCGTCAAAACCCTCTATAACTCCCTACCTCAATCTCAAACCTACAGGGTAACCACATTGAACAGGTCACCCACTTTAAATATCTAGGTATCACCCTGGACACATCCCTTACCTACCATCAGCACATTAAACTTCTCTCCTCCTCAGTTAATACCCGACTTGCATTCTTTACAGGCACAAACACTGCCTTCCTCCTCAGGCTCTACGCTTAGCCGCTACTAGCTCGGTCCTCTCATTGGTCGATTATGGAATAACTATGCACGGCGCTGCTGACAAATCAGCCTCACACAGCATCAATATAGCACTAACAAAGCCTGCCGCGATGGTCACCAGCAGCAGTAGACAAAACATACCTGTCAGCTCTATTATCAAGCGGATCGGCTAACCTTTGAAGGAGGCTTAAATACCATACCTGCCTCCAAGCCAAGAAGATCCTTATGAAACTCGCACATATCTGTCTGCATCGCCTCATCCAACCAGCCCCCAATAGGGGCACCCTTTAGACGATTGGCAGGGACCTCCCTACGAGTTCCCCACTGCAGAACTCTCTGGGGCAAAGATCTTTCCTGCTACCATGCTCCACTTTGGCTAAACAATCTACCATCTTCCATCTTGCTTGCCCCAGTCTAAGACTATTCAAAACAGAGTGCAGAAGTATCTGCTCAGCATGGAGACCTGTAGCTGTTTTCCATCTTTTCGCATAGGTTGTCAGGCACCTGGGCCACCACATCGTTAGGAACACTCTCAACTCATAGATATTATCTCAGTCTTAGCAATACCCTATACTGTGATTGTTAAACCTTGTGTCCTGGCAATTTCTGTACAGTTTTGTCTCTATGTAAACTAATATTAAACTGACGGTAGCCTTTGACTTAAGCTATGATTTTAAACATTTGTCGAAATGTAATATCTCTGTTTTGAGAACATTGTCCATACTGTCTTGTTGTAATTGTATTGTCATGACTGACGTGGAGCCTTTGCAAAGGAGTCCTTGACTCAAAGGTTGTAATTCCGAAATTTTCAATAAATAAATAAAATAAATAAAAATGAAAGCACATGAAATAGCAAATAAGTTTATCACTAGGGTTTATAAACAGTGGATACTGGATAAAGCCCTACAAGAAGTGGGTTCTATGGAGAGGCATGATCTAATTAATTACAAACCTGCTGAAAAATTGGCACAGGACTTTGAATTTCCAAGGTTCATTACAACTTACACGCAGAGAGCCATAGAAGTTAGGGAAATAGTGAATAAACGTTGGCTTATTTTGTTTAGGGATTCGAGATTACAAGATATTTTGCTAGACAGACCTGAAGTAACATACAGAAAAGCTTCTAGCATTAGAGATAAGCTAGGTAGAAGCCAATATATTGCACCTGTGGTGTTTTTTTGTATGGTCCACCACTAAAAGACCCCTTACCGTCTCTGTGGTCTTTCAACCTCTTCAAGGTAGAAAAGGCTGGTGAGGACCCCATCTGGACCGCATTTAATAACTAGTCGACCACCGATAAAATAAAGAATAAGGCAGGTTTATTTGCTGTACTGCAGATGTTCTCTTCATGAGGTCTAGCCCCAGACTGACAAATCTCTGACTGACAGACCAACATGGCACTGCCAGGCAGTGCAACAAATTGTTACATGCAAGTTCTAAGTGCTCTTAAAGGGGCAGCAGCTTAACATTAAGCCCCATGCTTAATGTGTGTTTCACACACCAGAAAAAAGTACAAATTTCTGGAAAATCCCAACTATGAACAAGCACCGTGGCAATTGCATTTACTGCAATTTCATAATCCAGGGATCAGAAGTGGCTCACCCAAGGGGAAAGAAAAATATATTTTGTAATACCAGGAGGTGGTGCGGAGGTGGTGCGGGGAAAGAAAGCAGCCTATAAGCACCAAGTGCTCAAGGAGGAAAGGGATCGAGGAGTATGAGCTGATGGCTAGAAGGACCACTAGGGTGGTGAGGGCAGCTAAGGGCAAGGAAGGAGCAGAACCTGGCCAGGAGATTAGGAGAGGGAACAAGGGTTCTTTAGATACATTGGGGAAAAACGAAGGGTGAAGGGCAGATTAGCAGATTAAATCAGGGGAGGATGGGCACAAGACCCAGGGAGAGCAGGCTGAGGTACTAAATGAGTACTTCACCTCAGTTTTCACCAGGAAAATGGGGGTGCTGCATCATACATGGGAGGAGACAGGGAGTACTGAGGAGGGGACCCACCCGATCGGCAGGTCTGGGGAGAGGGGTGGCATCACTGGCAGGTGGGGGAGGGCTGAGAAGGTACCGGAAGGGAAATCACAGCAGAGAGAGTGAGGGAAGTCTCAGCCCTTAAGACGGAGAAAGCACCGGAGCCGATAAATTACATCCCAGAGTGCTGAAGGAACTTGCAGATGTCCTGGCAAAACCCCTGGCAGAGCTTTTCACCATCTCTCTGAGGACAGGGTGGGTGCCCCAAGACTGGAAGGTGGCGCATATAGTGCCTATCCACAAGGGGATCAAGGGAGGTGGAGGAACTACAGGCCTGTCAGCCTGACATCAGTGGTGGGCAAGGTGATGGCATTGTCAAGGGAGGCTGGGGGACCTGGATAAGTCAGGGTGCCTGGATGATAGACAGCATGGATTCATCCTGGGGAAATCGTGTCAGACAAACCTGGTGGAGTTCTATGACTGGGTGACAAGTGCCTTGGACCTGGGTAGACCAGTGGATGTCCTCTTTCTAGACTTCAGCAAGGCATTTGACTCCGTTCCTCACGTGGGCCTGTTGGATAAGCTGGGAGAAATGGGGGTGGGGAACCAGATGATCAGATGGATAGGCAATTGGCTCCAGGACCGGACCCAGAGGGTCGTAGTTGGTGGGATAGTCTCATCCCCAGGAGGGTCATTAGTGGGGTCCCACAGGATCAGTCCATGGGCCCCTTCTGTTCAGCGCCTCGTGTCTGACATGGGACAGGAATCAGGAGTGAGATGAGTCTCTTTGCAGATGACTCGAAACTGGGGCAGTGGTGGATGGGGAGGAGGGAGGTGGCCTCACAGGGGACCTGAGGCTCTGGAAAATGGTCTAGAAAGTGGAAGCTGAGGTTCAATGCAGGGAAATGCAAGGTACTCCACCTGGGGCCAGAAACCCAGGCCAAGTGTACACCCTGGGGGAAATGCTACAAGTCTCGATGGCTGAGAGGGACCTGGGGTGGTGGGTGATGTCAAGATGAACAACTCTGAGACTTGTAGGAGGGCAGCAGCCAAGGCCAACAGGATGCTGGGATGCATCGCTAGGGGATCACCTCCAGAAGGAGGAAGTGATACTCCCTCTGTATAACTGCTTGGTGAGGCGCACCTTGAGTACTGCGCAGTTTTGGAGCCACACTTAAAGCGGGACATTAACCTCCTGAGAGGGTCCAGAGGAGGGCAACCAAAATGATTTGGGGCTTGGGGACAGGACCTATGAGGAGGGCTCAAAGAGCTAAATATGTACACATTAGAAGAGAGAAGGACCGGGGACATGATAGAGGTCTTGTGGGTACATGAAGGGATAAATAGGGAGGAACAGTCGGGGTGCTTCAAGGAAGGAGGAAGGGCCACTGAGGGCATGGGTGGAGGCTGGAGGGAAGATTCAGGGAGAAAGAGGAGGTGCTACTTCACTGGGAGGGTGGTGGAGCCATGGAATGCATTGCCTAGGGGCTAGTGGAGGCAGAGACAGTGGAGGGGTTCAAGAGGGGTTGGGACAGGTACAGGGGAAGGGTTCTGGAAGCAAAATCCAATGCAGCAAGAATATCCGGAACTGGGAAGGGAGAAGCCAGAGAAGGCGAGAGGGACAGCAAGGTCAGCACCCAGGCTGGGGACTGACCAAACGAGCAGACACGAAAGACCGTTAGGCCTATTCTGCTGGCATTTTAGTATGTTAGTACCTTTATAAACTGCAACACAGAGGGAGTAGTTTATATTATGAAATGTAAATGTGATGCTTTTTATATTGGGAGAACTATAAGGAGTTTTAAACAGCATATTGGGGAACATGTACGAGCCTGGAAGGATGGAAATATTAAATATGCAATTGGTAGATACATACAAAATAAAAATAAGTTGGAAAGAACTCCTCCTGGAAGTTAAACGTTTCCCTCCTTAATAAGGAGGAATATAAAGAGCTCCTGAAGGAAACCCTGAGACAGTTCGAAGTAGACAACCCCCTTCAGGACTCCACTGCAGCACTCTGGTGGGATAGCTTAAAGACAGTTATTACAGGAGACAACATAGGATATGCCTCGAATTTGAAAAGGGCGCAACAGAAGGAAATTTTAGATCTGGAAAACCATCTAACTGATTTAGAAGCAGGACTTAAAATTGTCCTTAATGATAGAGTTAAGGAGAAGTTGGACGAGACTAGAAGGAAGCTTAACAGGATTTTAGATGACAAAATTGAAGGGCAATTAAGGTACTTCTGTCAGAGGTTTTTTGAGGCTGGAAATAGGGCTGGTAGGCTGCTAGCCTGGCAACTTAGGAAAGAAGTGGCTAACAGAACGGTCATCCATTTAAAAACACCAGCAGGTCTGGTCACTATGTGACTGACCCAATGGAGATAGCAGCGCAATTCCAAAAGTTTTACAAAAAGCTTTATAGCCAAGAGGGGTTGGGGGAATACCAGGAGAAGCTGGAAGCTTTTTTCCAAAAGGTCAAGCTACTCAAACTCTCGGCAGATGATAGCGAGAGATTAGAGGCCCCATTATCAGAAGAGGAGCTTCAGCGGAGCTTCAAGGATTTAAAATTCGGGAAGACTTCTGTGCCAGATGGGATAGCTGGGGAGCTCCACAAAGCCCTGGAAGCAGAGCTGGTACCCTTGCAGGGTAGAGTTTGTCAGGGAATTCGGGAGGGTGAGGGAACTCCCCTGAGCTGGCAGTATGCCCAGATTTTGGTCATCCCCAAGGAAGGGAAGGATCCAGAGGTGTGTGGCTCATATAGGTCCATCTCGCTTCTGAATGTAGACCAGAAAATATACACCATGACTCTGGCCCGCAGGTTGCAGGGTTGGTGGGGAGCCTGGTCCACCCAGATCAAACTGGCTTTAGTAATGGTAGGCTAATACATGACAATTTTAGGCACCTGCTTAGCATCATTTCATGCAACAGGCCTCGAGGGAACCAACCTTAGCGATATTCATGGATGCAGAAAAGGCCTTCAACCAAGTGGACTGGAGGTTTCTACACAGGACTTTGGAGGAGATGGGTATGGGCCCCAAGTTTAGGAGAGGTATTAAAGCCCTGTATGTAGCACCACAAGCCACTGTGAGAGTCAATGTCTTCACAACAGAGAGGTTCCACTTGTCTAGAGGGACCAGACAGGGGTGTTTGCTCTCCCCTCTGCCTTTCGCCTTAGGCATAGAACTGCTGGCTAGGGCAATCAGGGCCAACGATAATATAAGAGGGGTCCGGGTGTGTGGCAGAGAACACAAAATCTCCTTATATGCGGATGACACCCTTTTCTTTGTGACCTCTCCCAGAACCTCACTCCCGGCGATGACAAGGGAATTGCAGGATTATGGTCAGGTCTCAGGTTATAAAATTAACTGGGACAAATCAGAGGCAATTAGGTTTTGGTGGACACTTCCCAGAGACATAGAACAAAACTTTCCTTTTAAGTGGGATGCTGCAAACACAGTCCAATACCTGGGGGTCAAGATCTCACCCCAATTCTCAAACATTTTAGGCTTAACTATGGTAAGTTATGGGGTAAATAAAGGCCAACCTGGTGAAGTGGGACATGCTCCCCTTATCAATTGAAGGAAGGATACAGTTGATTAAAATTAATATCCTCCCCAGGCTCCTGTTTTTGTTTCAAGCCCTCCCAATAAATATCCTTGACTCCATTTTCAACCTGGTCAACTCGACCCTCTTGACCTTTATCTGGCAAAGGGGCAGGAAGTGAATTAGCCACAACCTCCTGACTCAGCCCAAATGCAGTGGTGGATTAGCCCTCCCTGATCTTAAATTATAATATATGGCAGCGCAGCTGGCCCTGCTGGTGATGTGGGTTAAACAAAAGAGGGACACCAGATGGAGAGCGATCAAGGCACAACACATGCAAATAATCTCCCTTGCATCCTTGTCACATGCCCCATTGACCCTAGGAATGTGGAAGACCATATGATATCCCTGAACAAAACATACGTTAAGGGTGTTGGTAGGGGCTAGAAGAATAATGCACACCCCTGAAGGAGTGGGTCCTCTCATGTCAATTGCGGTTGACCCTCACTTCACACCCCCTCGTTCGGACACCAGATACCAAAGCTGGAACTGGCAGGCCCTAACACGGTTCCACAACCTTTTACAAGGTAATGATGTGACGTCCTTTGAGTCATTTCAAGTAGATATCCCCTAACAAAAGTAGATTTCCATAGATATCTACAAGCCAGACATTATATAATGTCGAATTATTTGATCCCGAAGATCAACAGGGACCTGATGGGACTAGAACATTTTCTATATTGGTCTGTCCATCTAGTAACAAAGGGCAAACTCATCTCAGGGGCTTGTAAAACACTTCAGGGTGAAGAGTGTGCACACTTTGAAATATTAAGACAAAAGTGGGAAAAAGACAGTGGTCTCTCGATTCCTGGGGATCAGTGGGTTGAGGCATGGGAGAGGGGTTGGAGAACCACGTCCTCTCCTGGATGGCGGGATTTCCACTGGAAGTATCTCTCTCATTTCTTCCATGCCCCCTCAATAACAAAATATTTAATTGGGGGCATGTCAGACTTATGTTGGCGGGGGTGTGGCCAGGTAGGCATCCACTACCACATATTCTAGGATTGCCCAGGGGTACGAGATTACTGGAGGAAGCTCCACGGGGTGAAGAAGAGGGATGAGGCACACAGGTCCCTCTAAGTTTTCAAGTGACAGTGGTGGGTTGCAGACACCCTACTTTAGGCAATACACAACATAAAAAGCTTTCTAGAACACTATGTCTTGCAGCTCTAAAGAGATTACAGGGAATTGGCTGAAGACCCCTCCCCCGACACTAGAAGCATGGAAGAGCAGAGAGGAGAGCATTAGTAGAATGGAGGTGCTTACAGCCAGGCTTAGACTTTCCTTAGATAGGCACATGGAGCAATGGCAAAAATGGGATTTCCTGTGGGTATAATCTAGGAAGAGGACGGGATGGGACTGGAGACGTGAGGTTGGAAGATGGGAAGGGGGGTCTTGTTTTCCCTTCCCCTCTCTTCCCTTCAACACACACCCCAATGGCCCCTATATCTCCTGTATCACTAATTTCAATTTGGAACTCTTAGAGATATGGCATGGTCCCCTAGTTTCAGTTTGGAATGAGTTTGACTCCTGTTGAGTCATATAGAGCACAGTTGGGTACATGTTAGTATCCGGAAGGGGTGTTCCCCTCTAGTTTTGTCAATCCATTCCAACTACAGCCAAATCCAAAATGTTCTTTTTTTTTTAGTAGACCATTACTGTATAGATCTGGTTGAAAAGCTGCGTATATCTTAATAACATCTGGCGGTAGATCATTATCAGTCTCTAAATCAAGACGCCATTGGATGGTTTCCGCACAGCCATGGCAACACTTCAACAATGAACATAAGAAGAAGCAAGAAGCCAGCAAGACAACCTGAGTGATTAGAAGGCTAAGAGAGTTTTTTTCTCCTAGTTCAGAAGGACTTATAGTTATGAGGCCTATGTTTGTTACGTGATATGACTCATGTGCTTGTATGTTATTATAATGCCTTGACAAAACAATAAAACTGAGTTTAAAAAAAATAAGAAAATAAGTTGGAACATACTATAACTTTTTTTGGTATTGAAAAGGTTAAGCGGGGTGCAAGAGGTGGAAACTGGGAAAGTGAAGTAAGTCAAAAAGAAACTGTTTGGATTTATCATACTTGAGCATGTTTTCTGACCAGTTTAAATGAGACTGTTGAAGTAAAGCATCTGCTTAAAAAATGAAAAGACTTTAGCAGTTGAATTTATTGTAAAAATATAAGAAATCTACAACAGTAGTTTATGCTGCAATTTTATTGCTTTCCCATATTCCATCTTTTCCCTTTCCCCAGCTCCCCAGAATTATTTGTTGGAAATAGTTACATCCATATTAAAATAATAGAAAATATATCAAATTCATTTTGATAGTAAATAGTGATGGATTTTATATTGTATATACTTTCGTAGCATTTATTTCCAGTTTTCAGTGTATGGATGGTGCTTTTGAAGTGTGATGTCTGTGCCCAGTTAATGATATATTGTGATTGTTTTTGAAAAGATGTAACAATGTATGATACAACATTAAATGAAGAATTAGTCTGTTTTAGGTAATAGGCAAAAGATATAGAATGTTAGCAAAAAGCTTTGTAAAACTAAATGAAAATTATAAAGCATAGATTAATACTAACAAATTAGATTTTTAACTTTTTTTATTTATTTATTACTAGGATTGCAAATACCTTTGAACCAAGGGTTCTGTTACAAAGGTTCCGCGTCAGCAATGGGTGCAAGCAAAACAGTGATAAGATACAATAGAGGGTCAGGACGTTAACATAGAAGTAAGCAGAGGTAAGATACAATACAGGTCAGGAGGTTAACTTAGTAGCAAAATACAGTACATGTGTATAGACTAGCACAGTAGCAAACAGTCAGTGGCAAATATCAATGCACAATTAATAATATGGGTGTATATAAGCAAGACACAAATACAAATAAAAACATCCTTGGGGTGACATAAGTGGAGCAAGGTGGGGGATGAGGGGAGGGGGGAAAGGGGGTAGGTAGACAAGGATTTGACATTGTCATAAGTGCAACAACAGAAAGATAAGTGCTAGGTAGTCTGGGGTGGAGCAAATAGAGATAGGGTTATAGGGAGGAGGTGAGGAGGAGGAGCAGGAGAGGGTGAATGGTGAGGTGGAGGGGTAGAATGGTAGGGTGGGAGTGAGAGAGAGACGGGGAGTAGCAGGGGATGGAGGGGTGGAGAGAAGTGGGGAGGGTAGCAAGGGAGGAGAGAAGAGGAGGGAGAGGTGAAACAAAGCTGCTAGCCTAGGCAGAGCAGTCACAACTGCTGAGGTCAGTGAGGTGTTGGCGGAGTTTACGTTTGAAGGGGCCAAGCTTGTTTTCAAATGCAATTTCAGGGGAAGGTTGTTTAGCAGCAGGGGGGCCCCTGGTGTGGAAAGCACGTTGAGGCTGGTTGGTACGGCAGAATGGAATGATAAATGGTGGCTTGAGGGAACTTTGCATAAAATGTGCAGTGACTGCAGGCAACATTAAGGCATGAGTTGCAGGGGGTGTGAGGTTAAGACAAATTTTCTTAGCCAGTAGGCAGGTGTGGTAGACAAGTCTACTATTTAGATTGAGCCAGTTGGATTGCTTGTAGAGATCACAGGTATGCATATGCTTCCCTGCACCAGTGAGAAGTCTACAGCATTTGTTAAGGGCTGTCTTGACCCGTTTTAGGGTGGTATTAATGGCAGCCACTTAGAAGACAATCCCGTAATTAATGACGGGTAGGACTGAGGCAGTTATGGCTGCACGCATAGCTTCTTTGATAAAACAGCAACGGTGGCGGTAAAGGACCCCAATTCTTGAGCTGACTGATTTTGAGATGTGATGAACGTGCGAACGGAAAGACACTGTGCAGTCAAGGGTAATACCAAGGTGTTTAAACTCCTGCACTTGCTTAAGTGGCTGTTCAAGTTCATTATGTATGGTGAAGTTTATGGATCTGTATTTGCTGTGAGAACTATGGAACAGCATGGACTTTGTTTTTTTATAATTCATCAACAGCTTATATTGAAGAAGCCAGGTTTCAGCTAGGCTGAAGTTCGTCTGTAGCACCTTGGAGAGCGAGACGGGGTCAGTATGGGAGGAAAAAAGGACTGCATCATCAGCATAGAGTAGTAAATTATTATTGCAAGCTGCAGGAAGAGTATTGATGAAAAGGTTGAAAAGTAGAGGACCAAGGGCCGGCATGTTGGTGCAGTGGTAGCGCTACCACTCATGACACTGGCAACCCGGGTTTGGGAACAAGCCTGGGAAGCTGGAGGGCCAGCCGGGGGGAGAAGGCTGAGCATCCGTGGACTGCTCGCCTTCTCCAGGGAGGGAGGGGGGACAAGGTTTGGTACTTAACTGACCCCAGGCGGAGGCCTGGGGTACAGCAAGTGCTTAGCTATTCCAGGAGGGTCAGGCGTGCCAGATATCGGTGGAGCTCCGCCTTGACGTCAGGGCGCATGGCACACCCAGGAAAGAACAGGGAAAAACACCTCCTTCGCTCGGGTGACGGAGGGCCAGCACAGACCTCAATGGTCCCCTGCCTGTCTCATCACGGCCCGGCCCGGCCAGTGCCTTGTTTGGTGCATGGGCCCCCACCTCATCCACCAGAAATCCAGGCTACATGGGGGACCACGAGGGCTCCAGGTATGGAAGGAACCGAGGCAGATGCCAGGCGCTCCCAAAGAAGTGGAGAGTAGGAGGCAGGGGTAGGTGGAAAATAGAAAGTACAAAAAAAAAAAAAAAAATAAATGTAGAGGGCCAAGGATGGAACCTTGGGGTACACCAGAGCAGACAGGAACGGCAATTGAGAGAGAGTCAACGATTTTGACTTTTTGGTTCCTTGCCGAGAGGTAGATTTTAAACTATTTGGTTACATCATTAGATAGTCCAAGGGAGGAGAGTGAGAGAAGCAGGAGCTGGTGGTTCACAGTGGCAAATGCCTTGGTCAAATCAATGAACATCACACCCAGTAGGTGGCCAGTGTCAATCGCCTTATGAATATGGTTGGTGAAGTCAAGCAGGGCAGTGGTAGTACTATGGTCTTTTCTAAAGCTGTGTTGTTGTGGGCAGAGTAAGTTATATTTGTTGAGGTGTTCAGACAACTGGTCAGCAACAATTCGTTCCAACGCCTTGGAAAGTGGTGGGAGGATAGAGATAGGGTGGTAGTTAGAGAGAAGAGACCTATCACCGCTTTTATGAATGGGTGTGACCACTGTTGATTTCCTGAGCTGGGAGAATTGTTTATGAGAGAGTGAGAGATTCAGAAGTTTAGTGAGAGGTTGTAGGACAATGTCAAGGGAGAGAGAGAGGAGTTTGAGGTCAAGGGTATCGCTGCTGAAACTGGCTTTGCTTAGCACTTTGTTAAGATATCTTTTAGCTTCAGACATGGAAACCCTCTTAAAGTAGAACGGAGGGGGGTATTACTGTGGAGGTTGATTTTATTATTGAGGCAGAGCCGGGCAGAGTTGTCAAGACATTGGGGAGAAGGACACTGCTAAGATCAGTAAATGCGAGATTAAAGGAGTCCACGATTTCTTTGGGGTCCTGTAAAGTGAAGCCGTTAACCTCAATCATAGTGGGGGGGATTTGCTTGGTTTACCCAAGAGGCTCTTGATGTTCTCCCAGAAGGGTTTGCTATTTCTCCAGGAGTTAGTAAGTTCCTGGTTGTAGAAGACTTGCTTGGCTCTGCGTATAGCTTTTGTGCACTGGTTCCTAGCCGCCTTATAGAGCTGCATATCATGTGGTTTCCCTGAGTCCATGGCTCGGTGCCAGAGGTTATCTCAGTTTCGCATCATGGAGATGAGTTCGGAGTTAATCCAGTGATTAGTGGTAGACTGAGTTTTGCATGTACGTAGGGGGGCAAAATGTTACAAACTTTGTTAAACTGGGCAATGAAGAAGTCAAGTGCTTGGTCGACACTGCTCAAGGAGTCAAGGGGTGTCCAGTCAACCATTGACAGAGCAATAAGGAATTGTGGAAGCTTTCCTTTTGTTAAGATTCTTTTATAGGAAAATGAGGACTTAGGTTTAGGTGCCTTGTTTGACCAGTGGCAAATAACTGGGGAGTGATCACTGAGGGCATCTGGGAGAACTTCCATGTTAGTGATTCTGCTGGGATGAGAGGTGAGGATCAGGTCAAGTAAGGAGCTACTACCAGATAAGTTAGTGTGGTTGCTTACTATGTCTCCTTAAACTCCTAGGAAACATTTGGAATGAAGCCATTATGAAGAAATGGAGAATATAATAAAGCTCAGATGCCCTCCACGTGGACCGCAGACACCAGGCGGTCGGTGCTTCCAAAGCCGCCACCCAAGTCCTCCTCATCAGACTCCACTACTTGAGAGGTACGGCAAAGCCGCAATTTTTCGCCCAACCCGTTCATTCCCCCTCCTGTGTGCTATTATATAGACCCGTTAGCACTGCCCACTCCCATCCCAGATGAATCTCCTGCTTCTCTTTCTTACTAAAACAATTTGTTACTGCCAGGGTTCCGCCAGGGGAATCCTGCAACCAGCAGCTGGCGAGCTACCCTTGTTATCAAAATTCCCTCATTTACCCAACACCTGCAATTATGGCAGCCTCGTGGCAATCCCTCCTCCTGACTGCACTGTATCATACCCCTTACTGGCTTATTATCTGAAAATTTGAGACTGGGGTCACCACATCCTCATCCTGAAGACTGCTCACCCAATCTGACTCTACACATCACATGTTATGCCAAGGCTCCTTGCCAACTGATCCAGGTGGACTACCTTTCTCGAAGAGCAACTATTGCAGGTTTGTCTATGCCTCCTTCCTTATCTCTAATTAATTTGAGTTATTCCCACTGGCATTACACAGCCAGAGTATTAGCCTCAGTGTCCTTAGGCTTGCATAAATTAAAAAAAAAGCTTGGCACCCCGGTTTCTCCTCCATGCCAAGCCAGAAAAAGACTCAAGCTCATTGCCTTTCAATTGAATCCCTGAAATAATTGCTACTCCTCCTCTTACTCTGCTCTGGCAATGTCGAGCTTAATCCAGGGCCCATAAATAAACTTACCTCCCCTTCTGAGTCACTGTCTCTTAAAAGTATTAGTTTTATGCACATTATCGCGTGCAGCCTGCTGAAAAAATTCACCCTTATCCAGGCTTAGACCGCCCATACAATGCCAGATGTGCTTGTTATCTCAGAATCCTGGCTTCGGCCCTCTACGCCAAATAGCATGATTAATATACCTAACTACCAGATCTTTAGATGCAATAGGCAATCCAGAGGTGGTGGGGTCGCCATCTACATCAAAGATAGATTTGTGGCATCAACACTTAATTCTACCTCACTGGTAGTGGGATCTGAGTGCCTGGACATAAAAATCGACCTATCCCCATCGTTAACATGCCAAGTCATAGGATGCTATAGACCACCATCTGCCGGTACTCAGCTCTTGTCCATCTTACAACTATCTTGGACACTAGCCCCCTGGAAACAATTATCCTCAGGGATCTAAACTACGATTGGCTGTCAGAAGCCGGTCATCTGCTTAAATCTTTCTGCGACTCCCTTGGTTTCACCCTGCTCAACAAAGAGCCCACCCATATCAACAAAAAGAATACAGCCAAAAGTACCCTTCTGGATGTCCTGCTTGTGAATAAACCCCATTCCTTCTCCCACGTTGGAACCTTTGATGCGGATATTAGTGACCATTGCCTAATAGCTGGAGTTTGGGAAGCCAACAAAGTGCCAACTATGGCCAAATTCTCCACCAAAAGGTCAGCCAGATCATTCGACCCAAAGGCATACCTACTTGACCTAAAAAACTCCCCCTTGTGGCAGAGTTTTTACCTTGTTAAAACAGTGAAAACTGCATATTCTATACTACATGAAATCATTACCTATGCCATGAATCTACATGCGCCTCTGTCAAAAACACACATAAAGGCTAAGAAATGCCGTTGGTTCACTCAAGATCTCAAGGCTGCACTACTGTCCAGGGATAAACTCTGGAAAACTGCCCACAAATCCCAAAAAGAGGAAGATTGGCGCCTCTTTAGAACAGCCAGAAATCACTGCACCAAACTGATTTGGGAAGCCAAAGCCTGCTATTACCAAGCAGAACTAGACACTGCAGCCAATTGTCCCTCCAAATTCTGGGCCACAATCAAAGAACTGGTGGGAGCCACGTCACAAAATGTGCTCCCTACAAAAATTACCTCTGACAATACAGTAATCAATGACAAAAAAGAGATACTGCAGGCATTCAACACGCACTTCACCACAGCAGGCTTAGCCTTCGATAACTCGCCTACATGTAGCCTGCGCACCCAACTTGGCATGACCCCACCAAATGCTGGCTCCGTTAGTCAACATTTCTCATTCTCATCGGTTTCCCTCAAGGAAGTGGAAGACTTGATTCTCCACCTGGATACTAAGAAAAGTGCCGGCGCAGATGCACTTGAACCATACTTCCTAAAGATAGCATGCCACATATTGGCAGTGCCTATTACTCATTTATTCAACCTGTCCCTAACACAAGGTACCCTCCCTCAAATATGGAAGATCACACACATTATCCCGCTATTTAAATCTGGAGACCCATGCAACCTTAATAACTATAGGCCAATTTCTCTTCTACCCACACTCTCGAAGCTACTGGAAAAAATAGTAAATGGCCAACTAAAATCTTTCATCGGCAGAGAAAAATGACTAAACCCCCTTCAATCTGGATTCAGAGCCAACCAAAGTACAGTCTCGGCATTAGCTAAAGTAACCAATGACTGGCAACTGGAATGGGAGCATAAAAAGTCAGTATGTGCTGTATTTCTTGACCCCAGCAATGCATTCGACACAGTCAACCATGACCTGCTCCTCGACTCACTAAAAACACTAGGATTGGATGCTACTTCTCTTAAACTGGTTCTCTGAATATCTGATAGACAGATACCAGCAGGTGAAAGCAGATGGCGAACTATCTGCCCTAAAACTCTTACAAAGAGGTGTCCCTCAGGGATCCATATTAGGTCCCCTCCTCTACGCAGTGTAGATCAACAACATTGATGAGCGAATCAAGGATGCAAATATTCATTTATTCACGGATGACACAGTGCTGTACCCGAGTCATCCCACATCAAAAGAAGCTTGTACTGACCTACAAAAAGATTTCAACCTCCTGCAACTCCAACTAATCAATAAAAACTGCTATTAAATGCTAAGAAACTAAAGCTACAAGAGTTTCCAAGAACTACACAAGCGCTACTGACTCCCTCCCCCCCAATAACCACGATGCTGGGAGAGTGCTTAGAGTACGTTCCAAAATTCAGATATTTTGGGGTCTGGATCGACTGTAAACTCTCCTTCACTGACCACCTGGAAGACTTGCTGAAAATATTAAGGCAAAGACTTGGCCTTTTTTTCAGGATAAGAAGACTTCTTACAGAAGACACAAAGAAATGACTAGTCCAAGCCATGTTCCTGTCCTTAATTGACTACGCAGACTTCATATACAGTAGCTGTGTGGCTTCCTATCTTGGAAAATTGGATACGCTCTACCACAGAGCTATACGCTTTATCACTGACCTCCTCTTCTCTACCAATCATTGCGCATTATATGCTGCCACGGGCTGGACCTCACTTCACTATAGGCGCAACTTTAATGCAGCACTCTGGACACTTAGAGCCCTCAGTAGCTAACTCCCTCAACGCATCGTCGACTGTCTGTCTCCGATTGTGCCCAGGAATTATTCCCTTAGAAGCTGCTCACAACTCCTGCTAAATATACCCAGGGCACTCACACGAGACGGGACAGCCACTTTTGGATTCACACTCCCATCAATATGGAATAAAACCCAAAAATACTTAAGCTGAAACCTAGTAAGTACCTCTTTTGTTCAAAAGGCTTTACGAGATGGCATTACGGAAATTTGCAACTGCTTTACTAGACATTAACTAACCTCCTCCTCAAACGGGGGTCCAAAGCGGCAGCCCCACCAGCTGAAATGTGTGCCTCTGCTTCTAGCATGCCCACCAACAGATCCCACAGGATTTATGTCGAACTCCCATATCTTATTCTTTGACGCTCTGAACAGCTGCAGCCTGATTCTAGCACATGCTACAGCACTTGGGGATAATTATCGTCTTTTGCCCCCAAAAATATTCGGTCCCTCGTCCATCCAACACCTCCCTCTGCCCCAACCTCCAGGACCCTCCCAGTTATGCCCCTGCTACTATATTCCTCCTCTTGCACTTAATACAATGGCAGTTTTTCTCCTCCATATGTCACCGTGTTTTGGGGCAAAAATCACTTCGTCGCCTTTCATACGGTCCTCCGCCCACCCAGTCACTCACTCTGCTCTAACAATTGGGTCCTCTTCGCTTGGGCCCCTATTCCGCACCTCTCCCTACATTAGCGCTTGATATCTTCTATCCGGTATGCCTACCCTCTCCCTAACATTTCTCACTACAAAATGCACAGTTTTTGGTCTTGGATCCAGCACAAGTTCATTATCCACGACTTCTTGTAGTTCTGTCTTCAATGTATATTACCTGTAAATGTGCATTTTTACTATAATAGCAGCTATTTTTACTGTTTGTACTATTGTAACTTGTTTTTCTGTATTATTACTGTAGGACCGCAGGTCCACCTTGTAAATGAGCTTGCTCAATGGTGCCCGCCTGGATAAATAAAGATATTGATTGATTGATTGATTGATTGATTGATTGATAAAGTCATGAGAAGACAAAGCATCAGGGGAGAATTTTAAAAGAGACTCTACTTTATTTAATAATTTAATGTAATGTTGTATAGCTTCCTTAATTATGTAATTTTGGGTTTAAAGCTTTTTTCTCTTGACTACAAGAGTGTGGAATTGTTCAATTAATCGATTACTTGAGTCATGTGTTGATGATAATTCTGTGATGGGTATTATTGATTGGCTTGAATATTCTTGTGTACTTTAATTTATTTATTTATTTGCATTAGTATTTGCATACCCTACACAAGCCTTGATTTTATGCCTCTGATGAAATGATGCTGCGACATGGTGAAACGTAAGGCTTTTTTTGCTCTTGCATTAATTGTGAACTGTCCGTGGGTGTGCTTGTCCTTTTTTGTACGGAAAGTAACTGGATTTTAAAGTGAGGAAATTAAAAGAAAGACTTTTTGCACTACAAATATGGGATTCCTGCTTTTTTCATTCTAAGGTACACCAGAAAAAGGATCAGTATCACATATTGAAGGAGTGTGGATGAATTGAGTAGGTGGGTGCACCTTGTGCAAGTCCTTTGATATTTATGTTTTTTAGGTTGCACTACCTTACAATATTGTATGAAGTAGTGGACAGCCTATTTTTCAATTGATATTTGTAAACCTGAATCAGTTCAACAGGAGTCCACTGCGACAAGCCCATAGGCTGTTGGTTAACTAGGATCTGCAGCTTATCCTGCAGGTAGGGAAATGGGCAGACTAGGTGGGCCAAGCAGTCCTTATCTGCTGTCAAAGTCTATGTTTCTATGTTTCTACTCAAGTGTCCAATTCTGCTTCCGACTGAGCCGCATCCACTCTGGCAGAAAATTCCTGCCTGATCTTTTCAATTAACTTGCCCGCATCAGTAGGATTTGAGAATAAATGTGTCTTGCCTCCGTAATGCATTTTCAGGTGAGCAGGCAGCAGGAGGTAATGGTTAGCCCCCAGCTCTCTCAAAGCAGACCAGGCCCCGTTGAAAGCCTTTCATCATGCTTTGGTGCTAAAACTCAAGTCTGTAAAGAACTTGACTGTGTCGGCTCCCATCCGGGCTCCTTTATTACATTTTGCAGCCAAGAGGATCATAACTCTCTCCTCAATACCCCCCATTACCAGGAGAATGGTGTGTGGAGCTGAATCTTAATGCAGCAGCAGTCGTGGTGTAATTTGGTAAGCCCATTTGATAGAGAAAGTTTATTCCAGACAAAAGAGCCTCTGGTATCTTACCCATCAGGAATGCCTTCAAATTATCCCCTTCTGCATCTTCCAGTAGTCCAATAATATGGACATTCCCAGCTCTGGTGAAATTTTTCAGTTGTTCTAGGCTAGCTCTTAACGTAATATTTTCCCGGACTAGTCCCATGCACATTACTAGGGTTTTTTCATCGTTGCAGTTGCTGCGATAGCTTTGACAGATGTTGTATCAGCTTTTTGATCAATCGGCGGTTCTGTGGTTAAATTCTTCAGTTTTTTTATCAAGCCCCTGAATTACGGAAAGTAGTGAGGACTGAGTGGGCTCCCCACTAGACATCAAGTGCGTTGGGTTTCCCATTCCAGCCTGCGTGTTCTGGGCCTTGGATCTGTGGCTGCTTGGTAGGCATCTGGTTTTTGGCTTCCCATTATTGTTTAGTAAATCCTCCAGTTGATACAGAAAAGTAAGTTCTTGTGGTGGATTTGCAGATTAGAGCAAACTTCACACCTTTTATGTTACTTAAAATCTGTTTAAACTGTGAGCCAGATTCTAGAGTTACCACTTTTTGACTTTCAAGGTGACATGACTGGGGACCCAGTACATGCCTACATTGCCACCTGCCAATACTCCCTTTATCTAGCATAACACCCTCCTAACCCACCTTACCCTGAGTCAATTGTGTTTGTACAAGGCTGCTCCCCTTAAGGGTAATGGTTAATGGTTAATGATTGTGTAAGTTTGTCTGAACCTCTTCTGTGTACTTGAAGCATGTACTACCCCACATCTAACTGCCACCACTGTTGTATTCTGTAATGTGATGTACCTACTGCCCTCTTCCACAAAAACTGTATACTGTCTTTGTAATCCTGTAACTGTATTACCTGCCTGTATGTGCAAATTATATGTAACTAACTCCGGGTAGGCCCTGAAAAAGGGACCTTCGGGGCCCAGAGGGCTTACCCGGTTAACAAAATGTAATAAATAAATACAAAATAAAAGGGGTTGCCTTTGGCTCTCTCCAGAGCACTGCTGCCACCTTCCCCTGCATTGCTCCTTCACCTCGTTCCTGGTCCAAACTGCAGCTACAGTACCCGGGGCTGTACTGGTCACTTTCATTTGTTCTGCAGGTTGATCAGTGCCCTTGACACTGTGGCCAGCACACCACCTCTCTTCACTCAACAGGCCCCTACACTGCCTTCAAGGTCGGGGAGCCCACAGCAATGAGGTTGCTCAGTTTTAGCTCCTGGGGTGTCGGGGGTTTGTCCAACCCCTGCCCTTTGCTCTGTTGTGAGCTTAGGTACTTGGGTCAAATCCAGCAACTGAATTAGTGCCCTCTAAGAGAGGGATATTTTTGAGGTATATAGGTCTGAGTAGAACCTAAAAAAGGCCTCACTGATTTTGTTTGAATTGGTGGTGACCTTGGTGTTGGGCAATCTAATACTGCCAATATGACAACTGGCCTGGTATACCCTTCTCCTGTAATTGAGAAGATGGCTTGCTTTCTCTTGTGACTCCCAGTATCGGTGTGCAGTTCTGGTCACTGTCCTTTGAGCCACCCCTTGAGCGAGTGTGCTAATTCAGAAACACAACTGTAGCATTTGCCATGCCAACTCTAGGGAGGGATCTCCCACAGAAGTGTTAAAGGCTTTTTCTTGGCCTTCAACTGTTGTTCCAGTTCATTCACTTCCCTGCCTCTTTTTTTTTCCTGGGAAGCATTGGCCATGATTTGCACCCATGTACAGGCTTTCAATGTGTCTCAGAATGTGGTCCTAGGTCTGGGGTATCACTGGTCTCAAAGTACATTGCCGTTTCTTTTGCTAGCCTGTCCAAGAAGCTTGGATCATTTAGTAGGAAGGCATTAAATTTCCATCTACAGAAATTCGGGGCTGCCCTTCCCACTGACTATGTCAGATGGATGCAGGTGTGGTCCAATATCATGATGACAGCTATACTCATGTTCTGAACCAGTTCCGTGTTGTGCTTCTGAATGAGGAAGTAGTTTATTTGTGTGCTGTTATTGCAGGGCACCAAGTAGAAGGAAAAGTACTTCCCTGTAGGGTCAAGAGACACCCAAGGGTCAATGAGTTGGAGCTCTTTGGCTATGTTGTGCAAAGCCAGGCAAGCCTTGGTTGTTGTGGCCTGAGTACACCTGAATCTGTCAATGAAGGGGTCGCAAACCTCATGGAGGTCTCCCCCAATTAAGATGAAGTCTTCCTGTATGTACTGAGTTGACATTTGTTGGGTAACCTCTGGGAAGAAAGAGGGCATGTCCTGGTTAGGGCCATAGACATTCACTATCAGTAGAAACTGTTCATGTATTCTGACCCAGGGCCTGCATCAAATGCTGTACGAGGAAAGGCTTAAGGAGCTGCATTTGTACTCCCTGGAGGAAAGGAGGGAAGGGGAAAATGACAGAAACATACAAATATGGGTAAAAACAGGGTGCAGGAAGGCAGCATTTTTTAAAGGAAAAGAGGCTCAAGGACAAGAGATCACACTATTAAGGTGGAAGGGGGGAGGCCCAGAGAAAATGCTAGAAAGTACTTGTTCATGAAGAGGGTAGTGGATGCATGAAACAGCCTTCCAGTGGAGGTAGTGGAGGCTTAAATGGTTACAGGATTCAAGAATGCATAGGATAAGTACAAGGGGATCCAGAAAATAAGGTGGGGGGGAGGCCAAAGACTAAGTAGGGTCTGCTGTGTAGCTGTAGGTAGAGAATTAGAGGGCAGACTGGATGGGCCATGAGGTCTTTTTCTGCCAGCAACTTCTATGTTTTTATGTATCTATGACCCAAACAATAATCCATCTGCCATTATTACTGCATGCAGTCTGCAGCACCTGTGTAGGCAGTCATTTGTGAAAAAGGATAGCCACTCATCTGGCTTTGGTCGTGGCATACTCAGTCCCTCCTGAGTTTCAGGGAGTCAATATGAATCAGGAGTCTTTTGCAGTACAAACAATGTCACTCCTGGTCTTTTTAAGGAAGTTAAGCACTTGTTTACATTTTGTGGGGGAATGTAGGCCATTAACATTCCATGTGGAATAGTTTAGCAGGCTAGGGCCTGAATCTTTTATTTATTTATTTATTTATTGGAATCTCGGATAACACCTTTGAGCTAAAAGCTCGTTTACAAAGGTTCCACATCATGTTGACCTGTATTAGCCATCCTTACCTCTTTTCCTCGCTAGTGTGGGGGAGGGGTGATGTTTCCAGGTTCGGCCTGTAGCAGGCAGAGGTGGACAAGCCAAAGCAGGCTCGAGCCTGGCTAAAGCTTAGTGACTTGCTTGGCTCAGCTCAACCTCTATAAACAAATGAGAGCAAAGGTTAAGCCGAGCCAGTCGTGGTCAGAGTACTCATTTTTGTCAGCCTGAGCAGTTAGTGTAGTGTCTGTCTGACACGCTGAACTCCTGTGTATAGGAGTATTATATGCAGCAGTCATGACTCAGCTTGTGTTTTGGCTAATGAAGTTAAGCCAGACCCCTGGCTGAGCTCTGGCTTGGCTCTAGGTGAAACATTTCTGGCTTGCTCATCTCTAGCAGCAGGTCCAGAGAAGGACGCCCATGTGAATCTGTGGGTTCCCCAGAGCACCCCTCGTGCTGTAGTTAGCAACACAAAACTTCCTCCCAGCCTATGTTGTAGGGTAGTTGCAGGGTGTCCCAGCTTTAAATATGAGTAAACCATTATCAAAAACCTGAAGTAATAACAGTAAGTAACTATGGAACCACACAACTTGTTTGAAATTAAGCATGTATACTTCTGACACCTAACTTACATGTTACATACAGTAACAGCAGAATGAATTTGGATTAGTACCAGCATTAGAATGATATTATACAAACCTAAAAGGGAGGTGACCATTGGCAACAAGGAGCAACCCCAAGGTCCCATATGACCCCTATGGGTCCTTCTTTAGTGCCTAAGAATCTGTCGACTAAACATTGCTATGCTACTAGACCAACTTTGGGCTGTGGGTCAAGAAAAATTTAAGGCTTGTGTTATCTTAGAAGATACAGGATATGGAAGTTTCATAAGGCACCCCCTGTTGGGTAGATAATCAGTAAGGACTATGTTAGGGGATTTCCTGCTGAAAGCTGTAGAGGTGATGGGATGGAGGGAGTGATGGGGAGTTGCACTACAGTCTGTTTAGCTCGAAGATGGTGGGGATGTGGATCACTCACATATCCTGGGGGATAAACAGGGTAAGCATTGGGGGGGATGGTGGAGATTGAGGGACAAGATCGGTCACTGACCCATTTGTAGAAAATCGTCCATGTTGTCTGTCCTCCTGGACCAATGCGATACCGCTTCCATGGTGAGGGAGACAGGAAAGAGGAGGGGGCTCTTTGCTGTGTGATAGTATGCTCTAGATTTACAAGTAGCACCACAGACTTTACCAACTGACCATGTTAGGCATCTACCTTTCCATCCTGAGAGGCCATCCGACTGACATCTGATTCCCTTGGGGGAGGGGTATGCAGACTCATGGTTTTAGTGCAGCACTGAAGAGCTCCAAGCTTTGTCTGCAGTCCCCAGTGGTGTCCTGGGGTTGACCAAGAAAAAATGTGATCATTTTTCAGGGGACTGTTGAGTGGGGCACTGCCCATGTTTGCTGCTGAGGTCCCCCATGGGAAGTAGCAGTCAATAGCCTTTTGTTAAGAAGCAGAGAGGAATGCTGGGAAAAGGACTAAATCATGCTTCATACTCATTGGTAGGTAACACCTCTTTTTAAGTGTCATGCTCCACATATTATATTGCTTACATAGCCGGGGTTGGACAGCACCTGTTCCTTTATACAGCAATGCTGCCCCCAAAATGTGCCCTTTAGTAACCAGGAATATGGAGCCACTGCTTTGTATTCTCCACGGATCCCTCTTTTACCATGGATCATTGACTGAATATGCCATACTGTAAGAGGGATTTAGATCTATGCCACAGCATCATGTAGCAACTCAGCAATGAGAGGGGGCATGGCTGCAGACACCCTTGTGTGTAGCAGATTCTGTAAGGACTGCGAGCACAGCTCAGAAGGGGAGTAGTGATAGTGGGGGGGAGTATGACTGGGAAATAGGGAGAGAGACTTGGAGGAGGTAGGGAGATGCCTTTGACAGAACATAAGAAATGATAGGGAGCATGAGCTTCCATTGTAAGCAGCGCCCAACTTTTGATTTTGAGACCAGCCCTTGTAATGCTGGAGTTTCAGGCAACCATCAGGATGTATTCACTGAACTTAGAAGTGGTGACCAATCTTTCTCCTTAGGGGTAGTACCTGGTTGATCAGAGAGATAGGCATGCGGGTAGGTGGCATCTCCCTTCACTGACCTGGGGTCCGATCATATCCCGAGACTGGTTACCACCTAAGAAATTGGACTTGTAATTTTATTGTGGAGCTAGGCATCATTTAAATGGGATCAAAATCCTGTTATAAGGGGAAAGGAGGCTGGATGCGGTCAGGGGTTTCCAAAGGTAGTTTGTAGCTCCTGGTGGGGGACAATTGCTTATGGGACAGTGGCACTTTTATGGTTGGGGGAATACTGCTTTTACTCTTTGAGCTGGGGTGTGGGCAACCTTGAGAACTCACTGATGATGGGAACAGTGTAGCATAGCTTGCCCAAGAGCCATAGCATTTGTGGAGGGTGGGTGTGCACATCTGAATAGCTGCATATCATTGTCACACCAGGTGTGTTGAGCATGGGCCTATGTAGACCTTTACACTTGAAACAGTGCTTAATTTGTGGAAAGAGCATCCCCTAAAAGCACCGTAACTTTATTTGCTCTTAAGCCCCCCATTAGTCCCCACAGCAACCTTCACCCTGGAAATTCCTAACTGTGCCTTGGGCTGTGCTGAAGAGGAGGGGGAGTGTCTCCATTTAAGAGATAAGGGGGGAGGGGGCACTTCACAGCAATGACCCTCCAGGTCCCTAAGGGAGGTAGCCCCTTATGCCATCAGAGGATATGCACTTCTTTGGGGGAGTGGTGTTTATGATGTAGCCACAGCATTTACGAACGGCTATCTTGAGTGCCCTGTGAAGCTGTTATTCGAGAGGGAGACAGGCAGGGAGTCAACCGTGAGGACTATCATGAGGGTGTCCTGCTCAGTTGGCAGTTGGCATTTGGCACCAAAATGACATAACTTTTGTTAACATTTCAGAGGGCTCAACTTGAACAGGTCCCCTAGACCTCTAAGGTGACAGATACAATGTCAGCCCTCTCCTTAGCAGTCCTGGTGCCAGGACCTTAAATTATCAATACCATCCCCCCTCCCCAGCACGAATCTGACAGGAACTTTCATACATTCAGTCATGGGCCCATTTCTAGCTGTAACGCTATCAGGCATACAGCATCTTAACTGCTTCTGGCTGTTGTACTGGGACAGGCAAGCAGTTTTTATGAAAAGAGAGGAGGGCATGTGAAGACAGACCCATGGGCTGAGCCCAGATATGTTGGGGTGAGTTCCTTGCACACCTCCAGTTGTGAGAGCACAGAGATTCTAATGTTCAGATCCCTATTACCCAGACCAGGGATGGAGATTCCTGGAAAGAACTTACTGAAGAAGCAAAAGTTAACAGAACACTTTCCCCAGGGTCCATGGCAGAACCTGTGATGGAGCTGCAAAATTTATTGACAGCCATATCAATTGCCCTGCTTAGCTGTCATTCAAGAGGGAGCCACACAGGGAAACTATCGTGAGGACTGTCACATGGGTGTCCTGCTGGCATTTTGTGCTAAAGTGGCATGACTGCTGCCAGCATACTAAGGGGCTCCAAAGTCAGGTATCCCAGATGTGAACAGATCTCCTTATGCTCTAAAGTAATAGGTGCAAGTGTCAGACCCCTCCACAGCAGTCCTGGCACCAGAATCACAAAACATCAGTACCATGCCCTTCGCCCCCAACACAAACATGACAGGAACTTTCATATATTCAGTCAAGTGGTTCATTTCTTTTTGCAGTTGTAACCCTATCAGGCATTGCATGACTTGACTGCCCCTTTCTGTTGTACTGGGACAGGTCAGTGGTTCATTTGAAAAGAGAGAAGAGCATGAGAACACGGACTCATGGGGTGAGCCCGGACATGCCAGAGTGAGTCACTGGCATACCTTACAATTGTGATAGCAAGGAGATTGTGGCAGTGGTGGCAATGAGAAAAGTAGTGTAAGCACCCACAATCTTGAACCCCTTAGCAAAATAAATACTTAAAGTAATGCCATGGGTAACCTAGTAGTAGCTTTCTGTCTATAAATGGCTTCCAATAATTAGGCAAGGTTGGCAGTAACACACTGGCACCAAAAGAAAGGGCACGTGGGCTCCTCATTGCCTCTAGACATCCACACCTCAGTAAACCACCAGGTGTAAAGTGTGGGACTGGAGTGGTAGAGACAGACACTACACTCCAAGAGGAAGGAGGGTCAAATCTCCCTTACCCAGACCAGGGATGGGAGACTTGTGGAAGGGAACACACAGAAGATGCCATAGTCAACACAACACCCCTCCCAGGTAACAATAGCATTAGCTCAGAGGTGGTGCCCTCTGTAAGAAAATATCTCTCCATCCACACCACTCCCACCCTTCCACCCCCATGAGTGGCAGTCTAAGCATCTTAAAGTTTCAGAGTCACACATTATTCATAACAGTTTTCAAATTAGTACTGCAGAAAAGGATATCAAGCTCATATAACAGGTGTAGTTCATCAGTGCTGAGGCAAGACAACAGGCAGCTTTGGTAGGTCACAGTTCAGGCAACCTTGACAGTCAGGGATGGGATCTGATAGCTGCACAGCATCTGCCCATGAGGGTTGACTGTTTCTCTTGGTGGGTAAGCTGATCAGCAGTTATCTGTTATGTAGCCTGTAACACTGGCAACTGGTCTCAGAGCTGCTGCAGACGGAATGCCATTTTGGGAGAGTCATCTGATGAGCTGGCAACTTCCTTTTCATGGGTCTAATTTTTTTCTGTCTGTGGTCCTGCTTGGCACATTTGAAGTGTGGTTGCCCTTTCGTGCTGGAACTCTTCCTATTCTGGGATTTGCATTGTTGCCATTACTCCAGAGGTGCAGAGCTGATGGATGGGGAAGGGGAATAAGGACTGGTATCCCTGTCCTGTGCATCCTGTTCCTCCTGGTCCTGGGGATACTTTGGATTACTCTGAGACATAGTCGCATTTGACCAACTTGACATGCTTATGAGTACATCTGCAGCAGCTGAGCAGATGGAGGTCCTAATTTACCAACTGGGATTGACCACACAAACAGAGGGAGAAAAGTTGTTCATTACATGACCCAAGTGGAGACTGTGATTCAAAGAATTGTGGAAGCCAGAGGAGTTACACCTACACAAACTGTACAGGTGAGATTAGACCAGGTTTTGCAAGGAGTTGTGTATTCCCGATGAACACTGATATCTCTCAGGTACAAAGAATGCAGAGCAGATCCCCAGACTTCTGACAGCTATTGGATGATGTAAGAGAAGAATAAGCACAAGAAACCATTGCCGGTTCACTACAGCTACAAGCAGGGAAAGCCATACCCCTACAGCCACAAGTTGACAGCCGCCAACAACAGAGTGATATCCGTACATGGCTACCCAGCTGAAGGAACTCACAGAGTGTGTGAAGGCTTTTCAGATTGTGCAGGAACCTCATCCACAAGTCAACTCCCTGTCACCTGGTCATGGACACCCTATGAATCCTTCTTCTGCTCAAAGGGTCAGGCCTCGACCCTTAACACTACCCAGAGATGGACTATTCTAATTTCAATGTGGAGAAGATGGACATTTCACACAATGATGTGGCAGACCCAAGAACCTGCAGCTTGTAGACCAGAAATGGAAAAGACGGCATCAGTCATAAGTAAATGATAGCGGAAGCCAATAAGAGAGCGACCTGGGACTCCAAGAGTGAACAGCTCCATAAGATGGACAAATCCCAATACCTCTGCTCAACACAAGTTGCCATCTGGATTGATGGGTCCTACCCTAACCATACAGATATCCATTGAGAGATACCCATGTGAAGCTATATTGGAAAGCAGATCTCAGGTCACCAATATCAACCGATCCTTTTTACCAGCTGTACCTGAAACACCTGCCCTTGCAACGTCTAGAAGGACTTTCCATCTGGAGTTTGAGCAGTGCCAGTTCCCCGATGATGGACACATCACTGCATAAATTTAATTTCCAGAGAATTTTGCTGGAGTCCCTCAAAGGATCGATACCTTGGCTCTCATTTGTCCTGATGCCTGGATATTGGCTAAGACACCGGTGCTAATTGGAACCAATGTCACTATGTTTGGATGCCTGGCTCAATTGTGCCTGCAGAAAACAGGAGAGGAAATTTTCCATTCCTTGCCAATATATGCCACTGTGCATACTGCTCACCTAGAAAAGGAAGCCAAGGCCCGCAATAAACCTAAGGACATTGTGTAATTCATAAAGAAAGAATGAAAAGAGCTTTTGATTGTCTCACTGGAGCTGAGTGCTTAGTAGAAGGAGCAATAAATCCTTCCTAAACTAGATAATCACTGTAGAGTCCCCAGGAAGAGGTTTGCAACGTGGTTTGATAGTTCATGGAGGAATACTACCTGGTACCAATGTAATAGTCAGGAGGATCAACATAAAGTTAACAAACAAAACACATAGGGATTTGACAGTGCATTCTGGTATGGTACTAGCCAACCTGTACACTTGGGAGGCAGTATAGCATTGTGGTTAAGGGCACTGAGCTGCAAACCTGGAGACCTGGGTTTGAATCCTATCAGCCCCCACTTGCATACTGTGTGACTCTGAGCAAGTCACTTAACTTCCTTGTGCTCCAAGGTTGCACCTGGAAACAAGCTCTGGCTTAGTGTGCCTTTCCTGGTTAAACAAGTTCCCCTTTCCCTTTCCTTACACTGATGAGGTGGTAGTGGCACCATCCCATCAGGAGAGGACCATTCAATTGGACAAAGAAGTTTTCCATTTTGGTTTGTCTCCCATTGCCCCTAACTGGAAGAAATAATTGCAAGTGGAATTGGCTGACAAGTCAGCTGTCTTCTCATGCCATGAGTGGGATGTGGGATGTGACAGAGGGGAAGAGCACCATAGATGACTACATGACAACTGCCCCTTCAGAGAAAGATCGAGGAGACTGGCATCTGTTGACACTGAACATGTCGGACAACACCCATAAGAATTCTCAGTGGCAAAGATCATAAAGCAGTCTTGGAGCTCCTATGCTTCACCTGTAGTGGTGGCCTGAAAAATGACTGGTGCCATAAGAATGTGCATTGACTATTGCACCCTTAATTAAAGGTCTGTGGCTGACCAGTACACCATGACTCAAGTGCAAGATGCCCTAGACAGCCTCATAGGGAGTAGATGATTCTCTGTGCTGGACTTGAACGTGTATACTATCAAATACTGATGGCTGAGGAAGACAAGTAGAAGACCACCTTTATCTGTCCTCTTGGTCTTTATCAATTAGAGTGTATGCCACAAGGGATATCTGGCACCCCAGAAACTTTCCAGTGCTTAATGGAGAAGGTGATAGGGGATATGAATGTCCTAGAGATCTTAGTCTATCTGGATGACCTCATAGTCTTTGGGAGGACACTGGAAGAACATGAAGCCTGACCACTAAAGGTGCAAGACTGGCTGAAGGAGCATGGCTTAATGCTTTCCCTGGACAAATGTCAGTTCTGTCAGACTGCTGTCAGATAACTTGGGTGCATTGTATCAGAGCAAGGAATCAGCACCAACCCAACAAAAATGGAAGCCTTCACAATCTGGCTGAGACCCAACAATTTAAAAATGTTTCAGTCTATCATGGGGTTCTGCATATACTATAGAAGATCTGTGAAGGACTACTCCTCAGTGGTGAGGTCACTGAACAACTTGACTCAGGGGTATCATCCAGCCTGAAAGACCAAAGATTCAGGAACCAAACAGAAACCATCATTGGAATACTACCGGACCAATGAACCTTCAGGGGACAGACAGTGAAAATGCTTTTCAAGAGGTCATTCAACACCTGATGGGGCCCCTGTATTGGCTTTTGCTAACCATATCAAGCTGTATACCCTTCACATTGATGCCAGCTTGGAAGGACTGGTTGCTGTATTTTACCAAGAGTATGAAAATGAAATCAGACTGGTTACCTATGCCCTTCATAGTCTAAATTCTTCTGAAAAGAACTATCCAGTCCAAAAGTTGGAGTTTCCTGTGCTAAAGTGGGTAGCGACTAATCAAATCCATGAATATTTTTATGAAGCCAGATTGGTTATATCAACAGACAATAACACACTGATCTATGTGTTAACGCCTGCTATGCTTGATGCTTGTGGCTACAGATGGATTTCTGCTCTGTTTGCTTACAGCTTCCACTTGCAATACCATCTGAGATGGAACTACATTAACACAGATGCCCTGTCCAGACAACTATATCATACTCCACCCATGGAGGTGCCATGGGCCTATCCAAAGGTGGAGTGAAAGCAATCTGCTGGCTAATAGTGCCTGATGGCTAGTCTCCTCCCACCAACCCCCACAGGGCAGCAGACTCACTTGGCGTGCATCCTGATACTGTACCAGAGGTGTAGACATGCTTTGCCACACTGCACAATACTTTGTCTCACCTCAGAACTGCAGATATAATATGTGCACAGTGGGCAGATCCCAGTCTGCTGGACATCATTCTAGCCAAAGAGAAGGGATTGGCTTCTACCCACGTAACATCAAATCTTTCAGATATGACACTTCTCCTGAAGGACTGGGACAAACTTCACTAAAGAATGGACTGCTGCTGGACTTCTGGTGACGTCACCATCTGGATGGCTGCTCTCTAATTGAGCTTGAGATGTGCAGTTCAAATAAAGCCTTCCAGCACAGCTAAAACCACAAATATTTTCAACAAAATGTCAATGCAACCGGCTGGAGGGACAAAAGCAAACAGGTCCCATAGCAAAAACCCTAAAAATCTGTTGGATGGAGGAGGAGTTCTGGAGAGATCAGAGACCAACAGAAGCTCCTCACTGGAAAGCCAGCATGGCCTAGAACTGCTTCAAAACCCTACTACAAGAAATTAAATCATTCAGGGTGAGAACAGGCAAGAGTTCCAAACCATATGCCAGCAATTGAAAGCCATAGAGGAGAGAACAGAAGAATCGGAGGCACGAATAACAGGAGTGGAATCAGAAACTGAATAGCTGCATGCAGCCGTTGACTTTCTGGTAGACAACCAAGAGGCCTTACAATACAAACTTACTGATCTGGAGGCCTGCTCCCAAAGGGATAACATCCATATCTCCAGACTATAGGAAGATGCAGAGACAGGGAGAATGTTGGAGTTTCTGGAGGATCTTTTGCAGGATATGCTGGAGCTCTCACCAACATTCCAAGTCCACATAGAAAGGGCTCATCAAACTCTATCACTGAAACCAACAGACCCAAACACCAGACCACATTCCGTGGTATTAGAACTATCCAATCTCTGTGACAAGGAGAAGATATTGTGGATGGCATGGAGAAGAGGGGTAGTCAAATATAATGTAGCAAGGTTAATATTTGACCATGACTACCCCACTGAAATTTTGCAATGGCATATGGCCTACAACAGCATAATAAGGGAGCTCAAGACACACAATCAGCATTTCCAAACCCCATACCCAGCACAGTTGAAAGCCTTCTGGGACTCAGGAACTGTAACTTACCAAACACCTGAGGAGGTATTGATGGTGTTGAAGGAGAGGGACTGGGTGAAACCAGAGGCCACAGTGCAGCAACAATGCCTAAAGCCACCACATTCAAGATTGACACCAGGAGTAATGCACCATCACAAAAACTCGGCAAAGAGAACGGCCCCAACCACCCATCAAGATATACGGGATATGCTACGCACTCAACAAGAAAAGCATTTGCCCATGAAAGCTATGACCTCAGAGAAAACATGAAGACTAGAGGTTAGTCAATATAAACTGTGACACTTTTGCTTATCTCACCAGCCTCTCCTGAAGTAACAGGGAGAGAGCGTACCTATAACTGCCGAACAGGGGGACTTTCTTTTGGCCTATAGGTGCGCCTCTTAAATGGCAAGTTCTAAGCTTTGAAAACAGCAGAATAACTAACTGATCTATATAAGAACTCTAACAAAATTCTCAGTGAGCTATTTTCAACCTGATACGGATATAATTTTGAGTATTGCTTGAACACGGGGAGAGCTGAAGAGAGCTCAATGCACTACATGGCCTCCCTGCTGGAATGAGTTGCATTCTTAGCTGTTCATTTTGCCACCACTCCCCTCAAGAGAATCTTAATAAGGACACACATCAGAATCAGTTTAAACAGCTGACCCCCAAATGGATAATGGAGGCATTCAAACTAGGAGTGAAAGTGAATGAGTAACAAAGATCATCGCAGGATTGATAGTTAAGCACTTCAAATAATATAGTCAAAGGATGGTTGAAAATGTTTTGTTTGTTTTTTACAAAAAATGTTTTCCTTTGGGTCTGGAAACGTTCAAGTTAAAATAAGGGCTGGGAAGAATGATTAAACATAGAGGGTCAGGGAGACTCAAGGGATGGGTGGGAGCAGAGAACAAACATGGCAGGCACAACAACCATGAGGGGATAGAGAACAAGAATATTCCCAGTGCTAGAGAGCTCTCTGAGCTATTATAAGGTGGGAACTTACTATACTGAGGGGGAGTCATTCTACTGGTTAAGGGTTGTAATAAGAAATTACACTGAGGGGACAAACAGGTTAAGAACATGCCTAGTTATATTTGGATTTCCTGTGGAAGGGCTCGGGAGAGCACACTGAAGATGTGAACAGGGAATGGAGGTACCCAACTCGACCTCCAGAGGGAGCTGATGTCGCTTTTGTATGTCATCCTAATTAGGTCTGGCATTGTCTGTGACCAAGGGGGGCCTGTTGGAATATTCCACAACACTACCCCCTTTTCCCAAAGCACTCCCAACTGGGACTGCTGAGGGCACACTTCGAGTTTGGAAGCCACTTTGTACAAATGTTGTTGTCTGTAAATAGGTATACACCCGTTAATGTTTTGTGTTTTTGTATGGCAGTAAATGACACTCAAGACCAAGTGTTTATGCAATCTAGCTCAGAAAAAGGGGCACATGAGTTATCTCAGGTTAACAAAGGTCAAAGATGGAAACCACTTGTGAGATCTGGATGGAGATCTGGGAACCAGACAGGAAGACCTCAAGAATGGCCAGAAAGGCCTCACTCAAAATACCATATCAAACTATTTTTTATATTCGTAGGGTTGAATATTGCTAGCCTTGCTTGTAGAGCAGAAATCAGCTAATTAAAAGAAACTACATTTTCTTATTAATTTAACACTTATATCTCAGCAGGAGTCAGTGTCTTTTGAGATTAAGTAGACAGATACTTTATTAAAAGTAGAAGGGGTCTTATTTAGGGTTAAAAAAAGAAAGAAAAGAAAGAAAGTCAGTGTGTGTTCTGTGCTGGGAAGGGTACTGTATCAGCTGACTTTGCTAAACCAGTAGGAGGACAAAGAGCTTAATTGGTGGTGTGGCTTAGACACTATAAAAGCAGGTGACTCAAATTACAATTTCCTGTTGCTAGCCTTTTTTCTTACTAATTGCCCTCCATCCCACCCACCCCAAGCCAGTTCTACTTTTATAGCCACTGGATTTGACTGTCAACAGGAACTTCCTGTTTGGCAGTAGGAAAGGAAGGATCACAGAGAAACATTGGTTTTGTCAACCCTAAAGGAAAAAAAGTACCTCACTTTCCCCCCCCCCAGCTGCTGGTGGTCTGACATTAAGCAAGGAAGAAGGAGGCTACTGAAGACGATAGGAAGTTGCTGTCCCAGAACAGGAAGGGTAAGAGCTGTAAGGAGAGGAGAGAGTAAGCATACAGAGAAACAGGAGAGGGACACAAAATAAGACATGATAGGAGTGGTGCAGTGCAATGGCTGTGGGGTGACAGTGTTCCGGGAGACATTCTGGAGGCTGCGATGCTGCCCTATTTGCAGGCACCTCTCTGGTCTGAGAGAGGAAGCTGCTCATCTCCAGGCTGACCTGGCTAGGATTCTTGAAACCTCTTCCCCCACCCAGGGACCACCAGGGCCAATGCCTCTACCTCAGAGGTTGTCAAGAAAGAGGAGATGCTGGACCAGGGTGGGCTCAAGGAGGGAGAGGGTGGTGGAACAGAACTGCATCCCTCCAGCTGTACCTCTTCACAATTCATTCGCTCTTCTGGAGGATAGTGGTTCCTCTATGTAGGCACCTGCAGTGGAGGCCAAGGAGGATGCTGGGAACCTGCACAAAGGAGACCCACAGGAGGGTGGCATGGGACCCCACAGGGGAAGGAAACAACTCCTGGTGGGGGACTCAATCATTAGGGGGGTAGAAATGGGGGAGGAAGGGGAGAGGGAGATAAGGTGCCTTCCTGGCACCATGGCTTGGAGGGACAGGAAGCGAATCCTGAGGATCATGGGAGGAGCGGCATGAGGAGGGAGATGGATGTCATTGTCCACCTAGGGACAAATGACCTGGCTAGGAATGGGATCAGAGCAGTGCAAGAGGAGTTTGTAGAGTTGGGAAGGGGCCTTATATAAGTAGAGCATACGGTAACCTTCTCAGAGGTGCTGCCTGTCTATGGCAAGGGTGATGCTAGGGCACTCCTCACTAGGGAATTCAAAGAGTGGTTGAAAAACTGGTGTGGAGCTCAGGGTCTTGGCTTCACTGGGGACTGGGGAGCCACCTGGAGGGATGCAGACCTATACTGGTGTGATGGTCTGCATCTGTCCGGGGAACCAGGATCCTAGGTGAGAGGTTTAAATGCTTTATTGGCAAGCATTTAAACTAGCCAAGGAGGGAGGCACTGAAAAGTAGCAGGGAAATTCTAGCTTCTCACAAACAAAACATGGTAATTAGTGAGGTAAACACCAAGGTAGAGAAGTTATTAGGGAGCAGGACAGAGGTAAATGTAAAAAAGGCAAAGGCAGTAAGGACAAGAATGGGGCTAAAAGGGGTAAGGCTATCAAAAAGTGGTGGGCAATGAGTACCAATGCCCGTAGTCTCTGTAACAAGCTCCTTGAACTAGTGGCCTTGATGGAAGAGGGTTGCCTGGATATTGTGGCAGTCACAGAAACATGGTACACAGAGAACCATGACTGGGATGTCAACATACCAGGATACACAGTCTACAAGAGGGACAGGGAGGGTAAAAGAGGTGGAGGAGTAGCTCTCTATGCAAAGGAAGGGATCAAAGTAACAGAATTAAAGAGTAAACAGGGAGCAGATGAGGCACTCTGAGTCACCCTGGAGATAGAAAATGGCACCACAATCTGCATGGGGGTTGTATACAGACCCCCATCTCAGGAGGAGGGAATGGACAAGGAAATGATAGAAGGCTTCCTTCGAATGGCAGAAAAAGGGGAGATATTGTTGATGGAGGACCTGAATATGCCAGATGTTAACTGGAGCACCTTTGCTGCAGGCACATCCAAGAGCAGGGTCATTCTTGATGCCCTACAGGGGGCATGCCTCAGACAGCTAGTATTGGAACCCACTCAGGAGGGAGCAATCTTAGACCTGGTACTCTCAAATGGGGACGGAGAAAGAATCTCAGTTTAGAAGTGGGTAGCCATCTGGGAACAAGCGACCACCAAACAATGTGGTTCACAATAAACACAGCAGTACAATCAAGCCATACAAAAGCAAGAGTATTGGACTTTAGGAGGGATGACTTTGGGAAAATGAGAGAGTGCCTCAGAAAAGCACTAGCAAACAGACAAGAAGGAGGGGTGGATGAACAATGGGGAGTAATCAAAACAGCCATCACAGAGGCAACAAACCTTTGTGTAAAGCAAATCAACAAAACACAACGGAGGAAAAAAAAACACTACGGTTCTCAAAAGAGGTGGCAGGGAAGGTTAAGGAGAAAAGGACAGCATTCAGGAAATATAAGGAAACACAGAAGGACAGGACAGAGAACTTTATCAGTTAAAGCAGAAAGAGGCTGGGAAGGCAGTCAGAATAGCAAAGGCCCAAACCGAGGAAAGGAGAGCCAATTCTGTTAAGAAGGGGGATAAGACTTTTTATAGGTACATTAGGAAATGAAGAAAGACCAAAGGAGGGATACTGAGGCTTAATAAAGGGGAGGGAATGTGGGTAGAGGGTGACAGTGAAAAAGCAAGGATACTGAACGAATATTTCTGCTCAGTATTCACAAAGGAAGAGGAGGGAAGGTACCTAAACCAAACAAGAGAAACACTCTGAAGACAGGGGGTCGATACCAGTCCATTTACAGAAGAAAGGGTTCTGAAAGAAGTAATAAAATTGAAGGTGGACAAAGCAATGGGGCATGATGGGATTCACCCAAGAATTCCAAAAGAACTAAGGGTAGAACTAGTGACACTGCTGACTATTCTATTTAACAAATCATGGGAGGATGCGGTGGTACCTGAGGACTGGAGGAGGGCAGATGTGATTCCTCTTCACAAAAGTGGGAGCAGGACAGAGGCAGGAAACCACAGACCAGTTAGTTTGACCTCAGTGGTAGGGAAAATGATGTAATCACTTCTGAAGGAAAGAATTGTTGAGTACCCAGAGGCCAGTGGGGCAGAGGACCCAAGGCAGCATGGATTCACAATGGGAAGGTCTTGTCAGATGAATCTAATAGATCTCTTTGACTGGGTGACCAAAGTAGTAGACCAGGGAGGGGCTGTGGAAATGGCCTACCTAGATTTTAGCAAGGCATTTGCTACAGTCCCACACAAAAGGTTAGTACACAAGTTAGCCAGCCTTGGAGTGGGTCCCAAGGTGGTAGCCTGGATAAAAAATTGGCTAGACAACAGGACACAAAGTGTAGTAGTAAATGGAGTACACAGTGAAGAAAGGAGGGTTACTAGCGGGGTACCGGAGGGTTCAGTACTGGGACCGGTCCTTTTTAATGTCTTTATAAGTGACATTGCAGAGAAACTGGAAGGAAAAGTATGTCTCTTTGCAGATGACACAAAGATCTGCAACAGGGTTGATACACAAGATGGAGTGGAAAGGATGAGAAGGGACTTGGCAAGGTTGGAGGAATGTTCAATGTATGGCAGCTCAGATTCAATGCAAAGAAGTGCAAGGTAATGCACATGGCAAACAAAAACCTAGGGGAAGAGTACACAATGGGGGGTGAGAAACTGACAACAGTAAAAATGGAAAGGGACCTGGGGGTAATTATATCAGATGACCTAAAGGTGGGCAAGCAATGTGAGAAGGCAGTAAGGAAGGCTGGGGGATACTGGAATGCATAAGAAGAGGCATCAATAGTAGAAAACAGGAAGTTGTTATCCCTCTGTACAGACAGTTGGTGAGACCCCATCTGGAGTACTGTGTGCAGTTCTGGAGACCCCATCTCCGCAAAGACATAGACAGAGTGGAGGCTGTCCAGAGGAGGCAACTAAAATGGTGCAGGGTCTGCACAGGAAGACATACGAAGAAAGACTAAAGGAGCTTAACATGTATGCCCTTGAGGAAAGAAGGGAGAGAGGGGACATAATAGAAACTTTCAAGACCTCAAGGGAATCAACAAAGTCCAAGAGGGTAGCATCTTTCAGAAAAAGAGATATGCAAGAACAAGGGGGCACAATTTGAAGATAGAGGGGGGACAGCTCAGAGGTAATGTGAGGAAGTATTTTTTCACAGAGAGGGTTGTGGATGCATGGAACAGCCTCTCTGAGGAGGTCATGGAGTCAAGAACAGTGGGGGAATTCAAGAATGCATGGGACAGATATAAGGCAGTCTTAGTTGGGAGGGTAGGAGGAAGTAAGCTGTTGGTGAACTAGGATCTGCAGCTTATCTGTTAGGTAGGAAAATGGTCAGACCAGGTGGGCTAAGCAGTCCTTATCTGCCGTCAAATTCTATGTTTCTGTGAATGGTTACTAATCATAAACTAGGGATCTGTTCACATAATGTGAACAGCCTAAATAATCCAATAAAAAGGTATAAGGTTATATCCACATTTAAGAAGCAAAAGACCACTTTTTTACTATTACAAGAAACTTACTTAGTTAAAGTGGAACACCAGAAATTACAAAGATTTGGGTACTCGCACATAATAGCTGCCTCTTATAAAGGTGGCAAAAGAAGAGACACTGCTGTTCTGGTTCCCAGCTATACCTCATTTCAGATTTTAACCACCGTCCCAGAGGGACGACTGGCAGTGGTGACGGGTATACATGAGGGAGAAAAAAAATCACCTTGGTAAGTATTGATATACTCCCAGGAACAGATACAAAGGTGGTGAGGTCTCTCTTTCAGAAGGTAACAGAATACCATCGGGGCATTTTAATAATAGGGGGAGACCACAATTTCACCTACAGCCACTTGGATGCCACTAACCCCCGCCACCCGAGAAAATCAGGAGCCCAAAGAGCAGCGCAGATATACATGAAAGAGGCAGGGTGGGTAGATGCTTGGAGATACCAGAACCAGCAGGGCAAGGCATACACTCACTATTCAGCCCCATATGGGACATACGCTAGGATCAACTTTTTACATGCGACAAAAGAACACCAGGCACAACTACGCAATTGGAAAATACTCCCATCCACTCTATCGGACCATTCTGTGGTGTGGATGGAATTGGATTGGAATTGTCCTAGGGAAAAGACGCTTTGGAGGTTTAATAACTTTATGCTGAACATCCCCGAATTCAAAGATTTAGTAGCCGAAAGAATTTCTCAGATATTACTCAACAACCAACCCCTGAGATAAAAGCACACACATTATGGGACACTATCAAGGTAGTACTACAGGGAGACATTATAAAATATGCTGTACATTACAAAAAGAAACAAGCAGCCCAGCTGGACACTTTACAAACCCAGCTAAAAGACCTTCAAGACCAACATGCCACGGGAGATGAGGCAGTTTGCCCTCTCTTGGAGGCAACTAGGCAAAGAATCCAAAGCCTACTAGATGTAAAAATGGAGCAAGGCCTCCAGTATGTAAAACAAAGGTACTATGAAGGTGTCCTGCAGGCCACTTAGCTGCTGGCCCACCAACTCTGTCATAAAACCACTCAGTCTTTGATGACTCAAATAAAATCACAAACATCATTGAAGGTGAAGACACAGCCCCCTCAAATCATGCAGGCCTTCAGACAATTTTATCAGCCTTTGTACATGCTGGAAGGCTAAGTGGAGTTTTGGAGGCTGCGGGACTTCTTATCAGGCCTTGATCTCCCGAAACTTTCATAGACTCAGAGAGTGGTGCTAGATTCCCTGATTACTCTTGTGGAGTTAGGAGCACTTGTTTGAAATCTAAAATCAAACAAAAGCCCAGGACCTGATGGCTATACGAATGAGTCTTGCAAGATGTTTCACGAGCAGTTGCTCCCCACACTCCAGAGGGCCTGCCAGGTAATAATGGAAGGGAAGGGAGCTATGGACTCATGGAGATATGCAACAATATCTAGCATTCTGAAACCAGGGAAAGACCATCTCCGGTGTGCCTCCTACAGGCCAATTTCAGTACTTAATGTAGACTACAAGATTTTTACAGCCATGATGGCTAAGAGACCGGAGACTTTATTCCCTCTCCTGATTAATTCAGACCAATGTGTACTTGTCTCCACAAGACAAGCACAGGACAACATCAAGAGGACTCTATACCTCTTACGCTGTGCCACCTGGTTGAGCTCCCCTTTTCTGCTCCTAAGTTTGGACGCGGTGAAGGCCTTTGACCGGGTGGCATGGTCTTTCCTAACCACCTCACTCCAGAAGATGGGCTTCTCTGGGGACTTTGTCCAACTTATTATGTCACTTTATGACAGACCAAGGGCCTATATTAAAATTAATGGGTCCATTTCAGAACCCATAGATTTTGCAGCGTAGCATCAAGAAGGGATAACCGCTATCCCTGTTGCTCTTCGCCATCTGCTTAGAGCCACTGGCTCAGGTGATAAGACAGGAACAGGCCATTCGAGGATTACAGGTGGGAGGTGCACAGCATAAACTTGCCTTATACGCAGATGATCTGCTGCTATATGTCTCAGATCCTGAGACATCACTGTCACCATTACGGAATCTGCTGACAGAATTTGGGGAGTTAGTGGGGTATAGAATCAATACCACAAAAACAGAAGCCCTAAGGATTAATTACTCCCCCTCACCACAAACACAGCAGACATTCCCATTCCAATGGGACCTAAGCAGCTTAAAGTTTTAGGAGTAGACATATCAGAGTGACATAAGCAGCTATATAATCTCAGTTACCTTCCATTGCTACACCAGATCACACTGGACCTTAAAAGATGGAAGGCCTTACCACTTTCGTTGATTCAGAGGGTGGATGCAGTCGAATGAATCTACCTCACTTTCTGTATCTGGCCCAGATGCCCCCATTGCCATTCCAAATATTGGGCCCTATGCATGAAGGGGCAAAGGTACGCAGAATCCACGTGTACCTCCGCCCGTGTAGCTGTGCACCCGCGGACAGGTACATGCCGGCACTATGCACAACTGCTGGCCACCTGTCCACGGCCCTGCCCCCTGGTGTGCAGGACTCCGCAGGGTGGCCAGGGGCAGAGTCACGGGACTGGATGGGCACCTAATCAGATGGCCAGACCAGGACCCGTACTGGATCCCTTGCACAGTGGGGTGTGCGTTGGCAGCACACCCCGTGGAAAGCTGACAGCCGGCAGCAGTGGCAGGTGAGGGAGGGCAATGCCGCCAGCCCTCCGCCGCCACCATTGGCACAGTGGACGGATGGGGGGTATGCCACCAGGCATGGGGGGTCGGGTGCCCAGCACCGTGGGGGGATTGTCATGGGTTGCAGGGGTTGGGGGGTGGCAGCCCTGTGCCCATGCCCCTGTGAAGGGTGCCCATGATGTTGGGGGGGTGACCAAACATACCGCTGTGTGCCAGGGTGGGTGGGTGGCATCCAGCGTCCCAGTCCTGCGACCCTGTGGGGTAGGTGAGCTGTTCACCCTGTCCAGCAGGGTGTGTGTGTGGGGCATGTAGGGGGTTTATGACTGGGTCTCTGTGGCATACCCGATGACCCCCTACGCACCGCTGTGGCCAGGACTATGTGCCTTAGTGCATGGCACGTAGGTGCCATCCCACCCCTTGCCCACCCCGGCATGTTGCTCTAAGTATGGCCGGGGGATTGGATGCATCTGTGCTGCATGCTCCCTCTGTGTATCCTGCATGGAGGGGGGCATAGGGCATAGAGTGGTTGCACACCCCAGTTGCGCGCATAGCCACGCCACACAGTTCGTGCATAGGGCCCCATATGATTAGAGATTTAAACAGAAAGATATCCAGATACGTCTGGGACTCACAGAGGCCTATAATTAAATATTCTATATTACAACTACCAAAAATAATGGTGGGTCTGGCATTATCAGATATTAAAACCTACTATCAGGCTTCCCAACTCAGAGTGGTAATTTATTGGCTTCGCCCGCAGTACCAAGGGACTTAGAAATTAGAGTAGAGGATCTGGTCAACCTGAATAAAATATTACTGCAAAAATTGGCTCCCCCTTATCGGAGATAACCAATAACCCCTATACAACAAACACATTACAAACATGGAGAGCTGTACTGGAATCCAGTCAGCTTGATAGCTTTAGGTATTTACTCTACTCGCTCCCATACCACCAGCCCTTTCTACCTGCCCGGCTGGACCATGTGTTCCAGTGGTGGGAACAATAAGGCTTTCACTTGGTGAGTCACTTTATAGGGAAAGAGGGGCTTCTTCCATTTGTAGAACTGATGGAGAAAGATGGAATTAGACTGCAAGACCAATTTAGAGTGTTATGAACACAAACTGTTGTCATATCCCTACAAAGAGGAATTGAAGGGGAGATTCAACCAACACCCAAGATTCTGGAAATATTTCAGTTGGCACTTGAGGGCAGAGCTCCCCTTTCCCACACAATATCATTCTTAGATCAAGCATTGGTTTCTTTGAGAGAGAGGGAACTGCAGAAGATTACGATGATCTGGGGGAGAAATACTTATGGGTGATCATAGAGGAAAAGATCTGGGGGGGGGGGCATTTGAGGTCACTCCACTCTAGAACAGCATCCCTGACATGGAAGGAATTCTCCTGGAAGGTCACATAAAGATGCTTTAGGACACCTGCCATCCAGACGAAGTACTCCAATACAGGGGTCGCCGCATGCTGAAGGGGATGTGGCAACCCCTTGGCCACACATGGTCATATTTTTTAGCACTAAGAGACACCTGCAGCCCTACGTAGAAGAATTTTCCTTAGCTCTAGAGGAAATGTTCCCATCATTTCCAAGTGTGACACCACACATCTTCCTCTTTAATTCATTCCCTAGAGGATAGAGATCCTAACACAAGGAGATTATTGTTCATATGCATGTTAACTGCGAAAACAGTTATAACCAAAAACTGGTTATCTCAGGCCCCTATAACCTTGGGCCAATGGTATGACTTAATGATCCAAGTATACAAAATGGAACATCTGACAGCCTTGGTCAATAAAACACAGGAAAATTTTGAGGAGATATGGAGAAGATGTGTAATTTATATCTCTACACGTAGACCAGATTTTGAACCATAACAAAGCTGAGCCATACCAGGACTACCAGGTGAAAAAGTAAAAGAAATAGCCTCATGAGACAGATGCAATAGAAAATATAAAACAAAAAATGAAATGAGTGTTGTGATGTACTGTACTGCAAATTAACTGTAAGTTGTCTTTATTATTTCTTTTGTTTAACAAATCGGAAAGACCTTTGAGCCAAGGGCTCTTTTAAAGAGGTCCCACGTCAAGTTGCAAGAATAACAAATTACAATGGTTTCAGTAAGTAGTACAATATGAGGAAAGTAATTACATAAACAAAAGAATAATATGGCAAGATAAATATTGTGTCAAGTGCAGCCAGTGGCCTTTTCTGAAGAGGAGTGGAAGGGATTACAAGGAAAGAAGGATAGGGAGATTTGGGGGTTGAAAGGAGCAAAATAAAAGCAAGGAGGGAGCTGCTACAATGCAGCTCATGTGGGAAAAGACCCATGGGGGGTACAGGGAGAGAACACGGTGAGGAAACAAAGGGGAAGGAGGGAGAGGGAGTGGAGGGGTAGAGGAAGGGGGGATGAGGTAGGATGAAAAGAGGGCAGGGATGGGGATGGGAAAGGGATGAAGGAAGGAAGTGCTGTGTGTGAAATTTCTTTAAAGTATGTGTTATGTATGTTACTATTGTTATAAAAAATATTTGAAAATAAAGATTTAAAAAGAAAGAATGGAATCTCAAAATTCAAATGCCGTTCCCCAAAAAGCAACTGATTCTTCCCAGCAAGTATTGAAAAATGGTGTTACAATCACTTAATGTGTACATAAAACACATGGGGTTTGATAAACCTTTGAGCCTCGTCCAAGACCTATTCCACTTGCCACACATGGCTATTGAAGTAGAGAGACATAATAAATGTTGTAACCGGTGCATCACCTGTAAGACTCTACCCAAGAGGACCGTTCCACTTATAAACATCACCGGTACTGGACCGATAGATCTGGTTTGCATGGACTTCATTTCCCTTGAACCTGACCAGAAGGGAACAAGTAACATGTTGGTGGTGACTGACCACAGCACCTGCTATGTACAGGCATTCCCCACAAAAGACCAGAAGGCACCCACCATGGCTAAAGTTTTGTGTGAAAAGTACTTTGTGTATTATGGCTTTCTCAGCCACCTTGACTCTGACCAAGGGAGAGACTTTCAGAGTCATCTCATCAAAGAGCTTATCAGCATTATGTGCATCAAGAAGTCCCATACAACTCTCTCTATCATCCAGAGGGCAATCCTCAGAAAGAGAGATTCAATAGAACACTACTTAATATGCTGTGGACACTGAAGCCTACAAAAAAGCTGTAGTGGAGCCAGCAGGTATCTTTCTTAGTCCATTCCTACAGCTGTACCAGTAATGTCGCAACAACATTCTCACCCTACTTCCTAATGTTCAGATGGAAAGCCAGACTTCCAGTAGGCTTATGTTTCATGGTATCAGTAGATGGCATCTTGCCAGAGACATACCTGGACTACGCCAAGAGGTTATGTGCTCAACTGAAAGAGGCCTAAAGGGTGGTCCAATAAGCAGCTGAGACATCCAACCTATCCAACAAGACCAGATATGATGAAAGAGTCTGAGATCAAGCTCTGCAGCCAGGGAATTAAGTACTTATCCAGAACTTGGGGATCCCAGGCAAACATAAAATTGATGACCAATGGAAAGCAGATCCCTATGTAGTTGTGAAACAGCTTCCAAACCTGCCATTCTATCATCTGAGAATAGAAAGAGAAAATATTGTGCTCAAAACTTTGCATCAGAACTACCTTTTGTCAGCTGATTAACTCTTGCCTGAACCAATCAACTCAGTACCTCTCTCAGTGCCAAGGAGACCTACCACCAGGAATGAGACCCCGACAAGGAGGAACCATGTTGCTCCACTTGAATTGCCTGGTGCCTCCGGTGCAACTTAGTCTGATGTGGTCTACAGTAGCTCTATGGATGAATGCTACAGTTGTACAGTGTCACATGAATATCTGCTGTACCATTTCCCATGGAATTTCACTCTTCAGCACCTGGAGAAAGTAATGCAAGTCATTCCAGACCACTGAGTCTGACAACAGGACCCTTGTTTTCTGACTGATTTTGAGCCCACAGTCATGGACTTTGATCCTGCCATAGAAGATGTTGGGATCCCAGTAATAGAACCACCTCAGGACATTGACATAATTGAACCCATTCTAGTAGAGGATGCAGAACCCATCAATGATCTTCATCAAATCATTGCAGAGAAAATGACTGCACACTACTGTTCTGGAAGAGAAGTCAAACACCCAGTTAAACTCACAATGTCCCTGGTGAGCCCTCTGACCTCCCTGTAAATGAAGAGCATAAAAAGGTTACTCTGCTGCCAAACTCGCTATTCCTGCGCCCCTTGTGTTGCATCAAGCCATTTTTGGAGATGCAACTGTTTACCATGGTAAGAAAATGCCAATACCAATATTTAACATGTGTTCTATGAAGTACACTGTTGATATTTAGATAGTATGCAGATATATTAGCAATAAATGTTTCAATAGGAATCAGGTGTATTAGACAGCTTGTATTGTGTTGCAATGTTTTTTCTGGCCTTGAGGAGGATGCCAAGGATTTCAGTGAGGTGAGGATATAACCACCTCCTAAAAGGGGCTTGCCTTTGTCTCTTTCCAGAGCACTGCTGCATTCCCCTGCAGTGCTCCTTCATCCCAGTCCCAGTCCAGACTGCAGCTATGGAACCCGGAACTGGACCAGGCATTATGATTTGTTTTTTGGGGCGGTTGCCCTTTTCTCTGTGGCTGGCATGCTGCCCTCTCTCTTCATTCAACCAGTCTCTACACTGCCATTAGGGTTGGGGAGCCCACAGCAAGGAGGCTGCTCAGTTTCAAGAAGCTCTCAAAGCTGCACAAAGTGCAAAATCACTCCTCCCCTGGGAGCACAAACTTTGGAGACTAGTTCAGCTCTGCAGAACAACTAAATTAGTACATCCTTTCCATGTGAACCTGACAGCTATTTGGAGTGCAGCTCTGGAAAACAGATTTGAATTGCAAACTGGCTCAGGGCTGGTATGCATACTTTTCCTCTGAGACCAACGGCCACATAGCGCCAGGGATTTAGCATAATTAATAATGCATGAGATGCTAGCCATTGATGTTTAATCCCTGGATTTCTGCACAAGGGAGAGGCATGTGCAAATTAAAGCAGATTTGTCTGAAACAAAACCTCTAAGGAGAGGAAAGCATTTGTGAATGACTCTCACTTGCTATTCCTGTCTGACTGAAAAGTTTGTCCAAAACAGACATGAGACTCTTGGAAAAGGGGACTGATGCAGCTAGAGTGCCATGTCTGGGCTCCAGCACTGAATTAGAGCAAGGATTGCTTGAAAGCTGCTCTGCACCTGGGAAGGTGGTGAGCCACTGCCTTCTACTACTGTTTGGATTTTACCTTGGCAAGAGATCAGACCAGTTGTGGTCCTGAGTGACTGCCCACCTGTCAGGGTGGGTGAAGGCAAGTCCCCTTGGGGGTGAAGAGGATCAGTGTCATCTGGAGCATCATGGCCTGCACCTCTCACCACCAGAAGTATGTTGGGTCTGCCACACCTATTGCCAGCTGACAGAACAAAGCTCCCAACATCCAAAGTCATCATGATCCACACCCTTCACCACCGGAGTGTGTCGGGTCCATTGCACATGTATGTAGCCTACAGAAAAGACCATCTAGCCATCTTCTACCTAAACAGGGGAGATGTCCCCATGGAAACAGCACCAGCCTGTCATCTAAAGGTCATGAGTACTGGATTTTATCCACAGAACTTATCATTCATATTGTTTAGCTAGCTAGCTAGACACATTCTGGGTATTTCTGTGCTGCCTTAAAATCAAGCCCACAGTTACAGCTTGCAGACAGGAGCAACTGTTTTACTGTCCATCCAACTGAGTAACTTGCCAGTCAGGAGCTGCAGCCAACAACCGAATTTACATGGTACCACACCAAGGTCCAAGCATCACAGTCCTGCAACTCTGCATCCGTATGCGCACTTGAACTGCAATTGGGAGCTCCCAGAGGGACTGTGGGGTTAACTGGTGCACCAGTAGGGGGAGAGGTGCTGAAACATGCCTTATGGTGGGAGTGAATGCAAACTGCTGTCTTTCTTTATCTTTTCCTTTACTTCCCTTGTCCCCTACTTTGTTCTCCAACCCCAAAATAAACCCATTGGTTGTTTATTTGCAACTGCTGACGTATTTTGCCATTGTTGCCTTGCTGTTTATTTGAGTATGCTGTCACTACGGTGACAATTTTACCATGACTGACACTACATCAAAAACAGTGCCAGGTCACTGTAGTGTCAGCAAGGGACCCCAGCACTGCTTTCTGGGGGTGTTGCACCCCCTCCCTGAAGCAACTGTGACTCGGAGTTGATTAATTTTGTAGCATGAAGTGCGAGGGACACAGCCCACCATATTAGGGTGTTTGGGGGAAATGACCACCCTAAGAAAACACAGTATGAAGTGACTCCCTTTATGCCAGTCACAAATGTGGTCAACATAAAGGAGTCATTGTAATGTTGGTTGACAACAAAATTGTCAACCGACTGTCATGGATCCTTTATTTGCATGCTTAGAGTGACAAGCACATAGAGGATAGCATATAGGGGATTGTGTTATTGTGTTTCCTGTCACAGATGGTGTGGGTTGTACTTATTTCCTGTGGGTAAACACCCTGGCTGTGCTCTGTCATATGGATTCCCATAGGTGGAGGCACCATACCACTTTCCAAGTCCATTTTTAACCACAAACTCAGGTGTCACTCACCCAAAGTATAACAGACTTTGCCATTTACCATCTTCAGGCTTAGTCAGCACACCTCACAGGTGGAGATTGTTACACTAGCATGAGCCTGGAGCCACTTGACTGGCAACCACACCTACTGTCATGCCCATGCAGGCCATCTTCCATGTAGAGCTGAACAGCTGCACCATACTGAGGAGCCACTTACTGAGTTCACCTCATCAATGCTGGAGACAGATCTATCTAATTCAGCAGCTTTCCTTCCTGCTGGAGTTTCACTTGCATCTCCAGGTGCTGAAACTTCTGCACAGGCATATTTAAACGTTTAACCCCATCCTTCACCCACCCCCAAGGAGTAGGCACTAACTCAGTGCCTCAGGCAATTTAGACCTTCTGTCAGAACAAGTCCTGATAGCTCAAAAACCCCAGAGCAGGAGCTTTGGTGTAGTTCATGGAGGAAACAGAAGTTTCTACAAAGATCCTTTTTTTTCATATAGCTGTTTGCTCCCTGTGGTCACCTACTCCTTCATCAGGATCCCCCCCATTGAGGAGCCATCACAAATGGTCACTGGGAGACATGTATTTTTTCTAGTTTTCTTCCTCTCCCCCGAAGCACTGGGCTGGCGGCACATGCTTGAGGCACGCAGGTAATTCCCAGAAGCAAGTGCTTTCTCCATCCTCCCCACCTCAGCCCTCGACTCTGCTCTGACATCTGGCCTCCACTGGATGTCAGCTGAGAGCAAGGGACTGATCCTCCCCAATCTGGGAGCCGAAAGCAGTCCATCAACCACTATAGTCAGCTTCCTGTCCCTTCCCTCAAGCCAAACCCTGGCGAACAAAGCTCACTCTCAAACTCAGGTCACTGGCATTGGCTTGAGGTGTGGCATTCAGCATCTCAACCCTCAGTGCCACCAGGCTGGCTCTGCAAAGATCATTTAAATAGCTTTCTTCCAACCTTGTGGCTGACTGCTGACTTTTCTCGCAGGTCTTCCTCCTTGAGTCTCCCAGCAAATCTGCTCTATTGCACATGTTTCTCCCCTGTGCAGAAATTCAGGGATCAAATATCAGTGGCTAACATCTTATGCATTATTCATTATGCTAATCTCCTGGCTCACAGTGGCTGTCAGTTCCAAGGGAAAAGCACGCATACAAGTCCTGAGCCAGCTTGTAATTTAGCTGTTTTGCACAGTTGAGCAAGCCTCCAATTTTATGCCAGTTTTATAGGGACTGAATGTACTAATATTGCTGCTTTGTAGAACTGAGCTGGTCTGTTGTTGGATGGCTCTGCAAAGCTAAACAAGGAACACCCAACATTCTCAGCCAGGTTCTATGTCCTCTGACCCTTTTTCTTTTCTGTAGTCCTTGAGCTAGAGAAACTACAAACATGGCTGCTTTTGTAGTCGTTCACTTTATCTTCTATTTTAACATTCTTCTGTCTCTCAGTATGACTTCTGGCCATCATGATCAATACCTCCTCATCCATGCTGCCATCTGGTGGGACTTGAAATTGAGCAAACTCCTTGCTGTGGGCTCCCCAACCCTGAAAGCAGTCCAGGTACTGGCTGAGCAAAAAGAGGTAGCATCTCATTGAACACAGTGTAAAGAACAATGAACAAGCCTGCAGAACAAATAATAGTGTCCATTCCAGCTCAGGGTCCTCTAGCTGCAGTCTGGACAGTAACCAGGGTGAAGAAGCAGTGCAAGGGAAGGTGGCAGCAGTGTTCCGAAGACAGCCAAAAGTAAGCCCCCTTTTAAGAGATGGTTACACTGCCATTTTATTTTGTTGTAAGTAAGAATAGATAGTTAGAAGACACTATGTCTGGTCAATATGATAGATGAACAGTGCCAAACTTTAAAGAGCTGAACAGAAGGAGAGGGTTGTATTTTGAGAAATGACATACATGGGCAGATCTAATAGACTTCCATGAGAAAAGTGACCTGGGAAGCAGTGCAAAAGTGGTCACTGCTCACTCAATTCATGAGACAGAGGCTAGTGAGGGTGCAAATGAGCCAGAGTCTATAACTAAGGCAGCTGCACAAGCAGACTGGTAGCAATGATGCTGCTGAAGCTTAGTCTGGTTAAGGCAAAGGCAGATGCTGAAAGACATAAGAAAGATGCTGAGCAGCAGAAGGCAGATGATGAGTGGCAAAAGGCAGATGTTGAGCTGCAGAGAGTGAAAGCAGAGGTAGAGCTGCAAAAATTGAGGCTGGAGGCAGAGGAGTGACAAAAGCAGTGCCAGAATAAGATCCAGATGACAGAGGATCGAGAAAAGCTGTGTCTGCATGAGATTCAGTTAACAGCGCATGAGATCCAGATGAGAGAGGAACAAGAACATGAAAGAGCGCAGCAAGAAGAACAGTGCCAACTCTAGAGGGAGATAAAGAGTCTGCATCGGATGGCACTACCACTAGCCATAAGTACTGGCATTAGGGGTTTGATCCAAGAAGTCAAAACTGATTATGAAATGTTTTCCAAGTATCAGGAGGGAGATTCCCTTGATTTGTTTTTAAAATCCTTTGAAAGAATTTGTGGGCAGTTTGAATTGGACATGGTCTTTGGGTAACTCACCTTTTTCCACTGCTTATGGACAAAGTTGCTTGGGAGGCAGTATAACACAGTGGTTTAAGGCTCTAAGCTGCAAATCTAGAGACCTGGGTTTGAATCCCACAGCCCCACTTGTATACTGTGTGACCCTGAGTAAGTCACTTAACTTCCCTGTGCTCCCAGGTTGCACCTGTAAACAAGCTTTCAGATTAGTGTGTCTCACCTGGTTAAACAATTGGAATAAAAAAAGTGTTAGAAGCCTTTGCCTTTGAGTGTGCAGCTAGCAGAACATTCTACTACATCTGACCCTACCCATCATTACATCTGGTTTAGTGATCTTGTCTGCCGACTTGCAGCCCCCGTTAACTTCTCTGTTCTGACCTTCCCCGAGTTTGTCCCACCCCCTCTTAAAACTGCCCACCAGCTTAGATGATACCACCCCCCTCTGGCAGCTCATTCCACCCTGTCACCACCCTTTCCGTGAAACAGTGCCTCCTCTTTTCCCTCCTGAACCTACCTCCCTCCAATTTCAGACTGTGTCCCTTAGTATCCTACCCCCTTTTTAGCTGAAAAATTCCATCTGTGCCAACATTGTTTATGCCCTTCATATATTTGAAGGTTTCTGTCACATCCCTTCTTTCTCTCCTATCCTCTAGGGAACACATGATTAGTTCCTTCAACCTCTCCTCATAGAATCTGTCTTTCATCCCAAAGATCATCTTGGTTGCTCTGCACTGGATCCCTCCAATAGTCTGACATCCCTCTTTAAATAGGGGCACCAATACTGCACACAGTACTCCAGGTGTGGTCTCTCCAGTGACCTGTACAGTGGAAGGATGACCTCTTCCCTCCTGGAGGTGATCCCTCTGGCCATACACCCCAGCATCATATTAGCTTTAGCCTCTGCCCTCCTACATTGCGCCAACTGATTCATGTGACCCGTGATCAGCACCCCAAGATCTTTCTCCTCTTCAGTAGTGGATAACTGCACCCCCCCAACTGATAACAATACCTAGTGTTCCTGGCTCCCAAGTGCATGACCGTGTGCTTCTTTGCATTGAAACCCAGCTGCCATGCCTCTGACTAGCTCTGAAGCTTTGTCTGATCTTCTTGTAGTCCCTGCCACCCCTCTTCGTCATCCATCATCACCCCAATATTTGTGTAGTCCACAAAAAGGCTAATCTTATTCCAAATCCCAACTGAGATGTTGGCAACAAAGATGCTAAATAACACTGGCTCCAGTACTGAGCCCTATGGTACCCCACTGATTACAGTTCTGAGCATTGAGATCTCACTCCCTACTATCACTTTCTGCTGCCTTTCCTGCAACCAGTTCTTAACCCACCTCACAAGCTTTTCCAGTGTACCCAGGTGATCCAGTTTGCTTATCAACCTCCCATGTGGCACCAAATCGAATCCTTGCTGATATCCAGATACAGGATATCCACTGCATGGCCCCTGTCAAGTACCCTAGTTGTCCAGTCATAGAAATCAGCCAAGTTGGTCTGGCAGGATCTTCCCAAGATGAATCCATGCTGCTTGTCATCCAGAAGACCACTGTCTACCAGAAAAGTTACCAACCTCTCCTTGAGGGTAGTCTCCATTAACTTCCTCACAATGGAGGTAAAGCTGACTGGTCTATAGTTACCTTGTTCATCCTTAGGCCCACTCTTGTGAAGGGGCACCACATGAGCCATCCTCCAGTCCTGGGGCACACAACCAGCCCCCTAGAGGTGTTAAATAAGTCTGCCAGTGGTTCTGCCAGGTCCTCTGCCATCTCCTTTAGCACCCTGGGGTGTATGCTGTATGGGCCTGGTGTTTTATCCACCCACAGACCTCTCAGGCCCTCCAGCACTCTACTCACTGGGATATCCCCATCTGTTAATTCTGCACCCCATGCCCATTCCTTCCTTACCCAGTGGCACTGTCCCATGCTTCTCCCTTGTAAACACAGAACAGAAGTAGTCATTAAGAGCTTCTGCCTGTTCCATTCCCTTTTCCACCCATTCCCCATCCTTCTTAAGCCTAACAATCAGATCTTTGCCGTCATTCCTCTCCCTTATGTACCTGAAGAAATCATTTTATCCTCCCTTGATCCCCTCACCAGCCTAGGCTCCCTTGATGCCTTGGCTGCCCTGACTGATCTGATCACCCCCCCTTGATTTCTTCATGTACTCCTCCCCATCCCCCTCCCTTTTGGTTCTCTTACATCTTCTGAAGGCAGCTCTTTTTTCCTTCACCTTCACTACCACCTCCTTGCTTAGCCAGCTTGGCTTCCTGAACCTGGCCTTTTTGCTTTGTGTCTTAGTGCATGAGTAAGCTGCCTCTATAAGTCCCTACTTGTTAATTTCCCATTTCTGGTCTGCATCTATGTGTGGATGAATGTTGGTGATGTACCCCCTAGAAGGTCTCTCATACTGGTATAGTCCGCTCACCTAAAGTCTAGCACCCTTGTTGTGGATCTAGTAGCCTCCTTACCCATGTAAAGTGAGAACCACATTGTGTGATGGTCACTCCCCACCAGGGGATCTTCCACCCCCAAATCCTGCACATGCTCCCCATTTGCCAGCACAAGGTAAAGCATGTTTCCTTCCCTGGTAGGCCCCCTTATCCTCTGCACCAGGAGGCTGTCCTGGAAAGTCTCCTAGGAGGACCTGTTCCCTGGCATCAAGGGGTAGCTGGGGTGCTCCAATCTACTCCCAGCAGATTAAAGTCTCCTACTTCACAGTGCTACCCTTTGTGCAGGCTCTCCATATCTGCTCCCCTAACTCTCTGTCCAGAATTTCATTCTGAGGTGGCCTATATACCACCCCCAACCTCACCTTCTTGCCCTTCAGACTCTGTAGTTGAATCCATAAGGCCTGTGTTCTGACCTTCTCTCCCTCCTCCCTGCTGCATAATATCCCCTCTCTTACATAAATAGCCACACCACCCCCCTTCCTTGTTTCCCTGTCCCTATGGTACAGTCAGTACCCTGGGATTACAAGGTCCCATTCCCGATACTTGGTGGCCCATGTCTCCATGATGGCAGCTATGTCCACCTCTCCTTCTGCCATCAGCACCTGTAACTCCACCGTCTTGTTACCTAGGCTCCTTGCATTCAAGGAAACCACCCTCCAGTGCACCGCCTCCCTTCCTTTCCCGCCACTCCTCCTCTATTGCCTTTCTTTTTTGAACTCCCCTCCGCCCCCTTCCTACTAGCTGGAGGGAGGCCTGTTAGACTCATGGAACAGTTTCTCAAGACTGTACCAGAAGATCAATGAGAGGAACATCAGAAGGTTTAAAGGGAACCCCAGGGGGCAATCTAAGGGAAGCAGCCTGCACCTACACAAAAAGGAAAGCTGAATGGTTTCAAAATTAAGAAGTCAAAGGATGCAGGTGTTAGATCTGCCAAAAACTGGAGCATTTATCATATGACTGCCAAAAAACACAGCTAAAGGGTGTGAGTGCAGGTGGAGGGGGTAGTGATGAAAGCACCCAGCAGCTAGTGATCTGTATCCAGAGTGTAGATTCCACTAACTCCACTGCACACATGCACCCAGTGTCAGTTAATGGGATAGCAACCCAGGGATTGAGGGACACTGGGGCCTTTATTTCAATGGTAAAGCAGGATATAATGCACCAGGAACAGATCCTGCCAGGACAGTTTTCCAGAATTAGAGGAGTGATGGGTCCTGCAGTCCCAGTGCCAATAGCCCGGACCTTTCTAAGTTGGAAGGTGGCCAGGGCATACAGGAGATGGGTGTTGTACCAGACCTTCTTGTTGATGTAATTACGGATAATGACTTTGACAGTCAGGCCAATATGGTGTACATCACTATCCACGGTAAGGCTAGGGAACAATATCCTGAGGACACAGAGAGGGCAGTACAGCTGGAAATAACCCCTTCCTCAGCAGCAGGGGAAAGTGACTGAAGAAGAGTCTGGGAGCAGCAGTTCTGAGCCACAGCTACAGACTGCGAAGAGCCCAGCTGGGGGCTGTTCTCCTACAGGAGAGCATGTGTTAGGGCAGGTTATGCATGCAGAGCTGTGAAGAGCTCAGCAAGCTGACTCATCCCTAAAGAAACTAAGGGAGCTGGCCAACAGGGTGGAAGGTGACTCTCAGGGTTCAGACAAAAGGAAGGTATTCTGGGAGAACGGGCTCCTATATCAACAGTGGGTTCCAAAGGGAGGACTAGAGGAAGGGATACACTGGCAGGTAGTAGTTTCTATTTTTTTTTTATATTGATTTTTATCCTCTGTCTCTCTGCCTACCGCCTTCTGATCAACCACCCCAGCTCCTTCACCGGACTTCTCCAGGACTTACCTTCTGCCAGCATCCTCTCCCACAGAACTTTGGTGTGTGCCTGGCCAATGGTGCATGGCCTGTGGGCAGTTGGTCGTCATCCTGTCACCAGGAGTTTTTCCTCCAATTATCTCCTCATTACTCCCCGAGGCCATGGCAAGACATGGTCGTGCATGCATGCATGCCGGAACTGACAACAGCCCCACTCCACCTACCTGGCCTAGCACCTGCCTCCTCCATATGCTCAACACTACCATTGAGCCTCCACTCGGTGGCAGCCAAGAGCCAGGAAGGCCTACCTCCCCAATCTGACAGAGGCGAGCTACCTGGCAGCTCTATCCACTCCAAGCCCATCCACCTCGACCGACCCCCAGCAACCCATGCTCATTCCAGAACACAGTATGCTGACATGTTGAGAGGTAAGGCATCCAGCTCCTCAGCCCTCTACAGCACTAAGCTGGCTCTGTAGATAGTAGTTTCTTAGGGTACAGGAAGCAGCTTCTGGTCCTTGGGCATGATATACCCTTTTCTGGACACTTAGGAGTCAGCTGTACAAAACAGGTGGCAGACTAACAATTTTTACTGGCCCAGTATCTTTAAAGAATGTGGCAAACTACTGCCAAATGTGAGCAAGGTACAAAGGGTGGAAAAAGCTGGGGACAAGGCTAAGGCATCTTTGATTCCCCTACCTATAATTGAAGAGCTATTTCAGCAAGTGGCTGTGGACATTGTGGAGCCACTCAGTACCCCAAGTTGCACAGGCAAGAGGTACATTCTGGTGGTCATAGATTATGACATGAGGTACCCAGAGGCCATGACTTTGACCTCCACTGAGATGGAAAAAGTGGCCCAAGAACTTCTAGTGATATTCAGCCTGGTACAGTTTCCCCAGGAGATACTGTCAGATGAGGGCACCAATTTTATGCCTGTCCTAATGACTAGATTATAGGAGACAGCTGGGGTGCAGCAGCTCAGAGCCTCCCCATACCACCTCCAGACTAATGATCTGGTCGAGCATTGAAATGCATTGCTTAAAACCATGTTAAGGGCATTTGCCTACTGGCATGTGAGAGAGTGATACAAATACTTACCACACCTCTTATTCACATATATGGAAGTCTCCCAAGAGTCCACAGGGTTCTCATCATTTTGATCTCCTGTTTGGCTACAAGGTAAGGTGTCCCCTAGATTTCATATGGGATTAACTGAGGGGTGAGCTTGCTCTCCAAGGGGGATCCGTTGAAAAGTATGTCCTGAATTTCAGGTTATGGGGCAAGGAGCTCATGGGGTTCACCCAGGAGCACCTAGCCACTGCACAACAGAGGCAAAAGACATGGTATGACCATGGGGCCAGAACTCAGGAGTACAAAATCAGCAATAGGTGATGGTACTCATCCCCATATGACAGAATAAACTGCAGACCTATAGCAGGTACCCCTGATCCCAGAAGCCAGAGAGTCGACCTGCATCACTCATTTTGGCCTGTTTGAGTTTCAAGTCATTTCATTCAGGATGAAAAGTGCACTGGGCAACCTTACAACAGCTCATGGACTGTATTCTGTCTGGGGCATGAGACTTTGTGCTGGCATACATGGATATTGCCATCTACAACCAGACATGGGAGGATCATCTCAGGCATGTGCTAGAGGTGTTAAGCCAACTGAAGGCTGAAGGGCTGACAGTCAAGGACGAGAAGTGCCAAATAGAGATGGCAGAGGTGTGATACCTTGGGCATGGGGTAGGGAATGGGTACATTTGGCCTGAGCCAGTAAAAACTGAGGCTATCCAGGGATGGGCCATGCCAACCACAAAGAGAAAGGTACAGGCATTCCTTGGGACATAAGGGTACTACCAAAGGTTTGGGCCAAACTTCAGTAGTATGACCAAACCCCTGTCAGATTTCACTAGGAAGAAAATGCCAAAATAATTCAGTGGATGGATCACTGTAAGACAGCATTCCACCAATTGAAGGAGGCATTGTGTCTAGCACTGGTGCTCACGAGCCCTGACAATTCTCTAAAGTTCACTGTGCATGTATATGGATCTGATCATTGGCTACGGGTAGTTCTGAATCAGATCATGCACACGGTTGAGGAACATTCAGTCATGTACATGAGCAGGGAGCAACTGCCCAGGAGTTGGCATACATCACAATTGACAAAGAGTGTCTAAATATTGTCTGGGCTCAGCAGAAGCTGCAACCTTATTTGCATGACAGGGCATTCACACTGGTCACTGTTCACAACCCCCTCACATGGCCCCACAGGCCAGTGGGAAAATCCCAAATCATTAAGATGGTGCCTGGTACTGCAGTCCTATAACAAGGACATGAGGCACCACAGTGGGTCATTGCATTGCAGTACAGATGGCTTGCCAAGGCAGTAACCAGTGGTTCAGTAACAAAGGGGAAGGTGCCTCAAAGAATTAAATAAACACATGAGAGAAGTGAGGTTAGCAGGTACAGCAAACCTACTAACATGAGAAACATCTAGTGGGGTCACCAAAAGAAGCCCTTTCATTTTATGAGAGAAGGAGATTTGACACCTAGACAATGTCTTTATCTAATTTGTCTGTAAAATAAGTAAGCAGGTACTTCCCTATGTTTGATCGTAAAACTTCATGTATTCTCAAAGAGGGGAAACAAGCTAGGTGTGGATAGCTAAGCTCTTCTGATCTAAAAGACTCTATGGGCTCGATGTTCAGAGGAGATGTGGTGGTGCACCAGACCTGCAGCAGGGTGTGTGACACAAGTGGTGACTTGCGTCACACCTTGCGGCAAGTGCGATTTTCAAAAAGTGTGCTGCAAATGCCTGCCACATGTCCAGAATGTGGGATGCAGGCAGTTAGACCAGCTACTGCCTGGTCTAGCTTTGCAGTCAGGATTGCAGCATTTGCGCCAACCCTTTGGCTCAAGGTGCCATAAAGTGGGGCATAGGTCGCAAATAGCCACCCCTTTGAAAATCGAACTGCTTTGTGTCCAAGGGGCTGTGGCACATCTGTGACCCCCTTTGCATCGGATGCAGGGCTTGACACAATCCCTGTGTCCATGTTCTAAGATCGAGCCCTATGTTTTGGATAACAACAAATGGCTGGACACCTTTGATCAAAAAGAGACTAGTTGTTTACCATGAACAAATGGCTGGGCAAGTCATATGCTTTCTGCTGGGCTGTGAGCCATAGGAACAATAGGACCTAGTCCAAATCCACACAATGCATTCAGACCAGTTCTGTCTTGGAGATGGACTGAAAGATTAAAGAACTGTCCAGGGTGTGATGTAGCAGAGGCAGGGCAGATGATGCAGGTGAAGGGGCCTGCCAGGGGGTTTTCTGTCCTGTATTTTCCTTTGAAAAGTCAGTTTTATCCTGAGATTTCAAAGCCACGCCATCACTGTCCAGTCTGCTAGGGTTCAACAGAACCAAGTTGAGGTACGCTTAAATTATCTACCTAAAAGTTAGTTTAGCGAGGTTACTCTGTGAATTCTCACTGTTCAAATATTTTGTTTTCCATTTCTGTAGTGTACTGTATTCCCATAGTCTTTACAGCATATCATTCTGCACTATCTGTAAATATTGTGGAATATTAAATATTATTTTTAATATACTTTATGCTGTCTGTGACTGTTATTTTTAAAGGTATAGATAACCTAGAGTAATTGAAAAGTCCATGATCCGTTTCTGATACAGGCTATTAAACTGTTCAAAGCAAGGTGTTCTCAGCTGTGACTAAATGGGTGGGTCATTTGCCTTTTGGGAAAGATCACTGCACTGTGTGAGCAGTAGCTGTTGTGGGATTCCAACCTAAGCGTACTCTGAGAGTCAAGTTGACTAGTGGTAGCATATCAAAGTGACCATTCAGGTATCTGAAGGGTTGGAAGAACAGGTAACACAGAGAAGACCGAGTTCTGGATGTAGTAGTCTGTGACAGTATCATAACAGTATGAGGGAAGAAAAGACACATGATCCCAAGAAATGCAGCATTTGGAGTGAAAAAGAGAGCCCTTCATTAGGTGTAAGTAACCTCTACGTTAAATGATTCTTTTATTCTGTTTTGGTTTGTTTGTTTATTTGTTTGTTTGTGTGAGTCTGTTGTTCAAACTTTACCTCAGTGGTATTTTGCCTTTCATTTAAATATGTTTATTATTTTACTTTACATATGCAGCTGTCTAAGAGTGCTCTGCTCAAAAATGGCTCACTCAAAAATGGCTGCTTTGATTGATAACTTTATAAATTTTTCTACAGTTTCAATTTGACCACACTGCTGTGTTTCAAAATAGTACTGCAACTGTCTTACGGGAATCCTCCCTTCCCCCCCGATGTAACAAAAGGGGTCATGTTGCATTAGCTACCATAACTGTTACTGGTTTATGAAAACCCTATATGGCTCTTTGTATTGCTTCCATTACTGGGTTCTGGAAATGAGTAGTAGCATTTTAAGGGCAGAAAGAAACGTTTTAAGAACTTAAAATGTTCTTAAAATATTTTTGACAGAGTACCATAACTTCCTTTTCAAAGGGCAGCTGCAAACTTCCCTAGTGCACGTTATTCTAATATGCCATTATGCCTGCAGACCAATGTCTGAGACTGCAGGACACATTAGCATACAACAAGCCAGGGAAGCACACAGCTGCCTATAAGATGTTGGTTGGAAGGCAGCCTTCGGAAAGGAAATTAGGACATGCTACTGAAGAGACATAAAAAAAAAAAATAAGGTACTCAAAAACATTTTTTTCTACCCTTAAAATGCTAATCAGGGGGGTAGCTATCAGTGGGGGAAGGCTCTATTCTCTGTGTAGTTTATCTTTGAAACAAAACCTTACTAAGATATATAAATCCATATTTGAGTGATTCTAGGATAAAAAGGGAATTATTTGTCATTTTTTCAACAGGAAAGGGACACTGAGCTGTGGCAGCTTGTTTCCAGGTGCATCCTGCAGGGTGAGTAATATGTCATGAACCTGCTATATAAACAGCGGAATGTTGGCCAGGATGTGGGTTGACTACCCTACTCCTACAATAAGTGCCACAAAATCTTCAACTTCCATTTGGACATTCACCAGATATGGGCAGAAAGGACCTTGGCTTCATGTCTCAGCTGAAAAAAAAACAGAAGTTCAATGGGGCAACATCCCCCTAGTGCTGCACTACCATATCAGTATTGGATATTAGCTCAAGTTCCTGGTGTGGGATTAAAAGCTACAACCTTCTGATCTTCTAGGTTGGTGTGCAGCCCACTGACCCCCTGATACTGCTGGGCATTGGCAATTCCTGAGAATTAGTTTTGAACTGCTGTAACAGGATTGTCCCCCCAGGGGCAACCCTTCTGTTAGACAGTGTCCTACTAAATTTTATTTTTCTCAGCTACTGTACTTGTTCTGTTGTTGTGTGTCTCTGCATGAGGGTAACTGAGTGTAAGTAACCCTAAGTTGAACAGGGCCACATTGTAAAGAAGACTCTATACCACTGTATTAACAAAATGCATTCATAAAAATACATTAAATGGTGTGTGCCTGGAAATGCAGTATTATAAGCATTAATGCCGCCAGCTGAGGGCTCTACCGGTGGATTAATGCCCGCTGGGAGAGGCTTCGTGCCGAGGAACCCCCAGTGAACATTAATCACCAGTAGAGCCCGTTTGAAAAGTGATGACACGTGCTCAGATTATAGGCTCGTCATGGGACGACGGCCCATGTTACCGCCATCACCTCCGCAGCCAGGATCGGTTGAGCACTCTCCTGCGGCGAACTGTATGCTCCGCCAGCACCCCTTTCCACACAACGGGAAGGCACCTCCTGTTGTTTGGTTACAGGCACACAACAGAGGCTTTACCTGTGCACTGCTGGAGGATTGCGGTGCTCCGACCGCGGTACTGGCTACCGGATCCGTTGACTGCCTCCATGCAGTCTGGGACTTTCATGCTTCGATCACTGCTGCCGTCTACCGGGGGCTGCTACTGGCTCATGCCACTGTCCGTCTCTGCCGCTGCTCCCCCACGCGCACCCGGCATCACCGCCGTTGGGCAGCCCCGTTTCCGTGGTCGGCCCTCTGGCGTCGCACACAGTCGGATGCTCTGCGATGCGGGGGAGAGGCTTGCCATAGTCGCTGAGGGGGGGCGACGTGTACTGCAGGCTCCCGAGGACCGCCGCTGTGCATCTGGGGAGGGGTGAGGTGCTGCGATCTGCTGGGCTGTTAGAAGCAACAGGTGTGCCGGGACAGCCTCTCTGGGTAGCTGCGGGAGGGCTGGGGGGCGCGCGCTCCTGATGGCATCTCTGGCGTGTCTCCTGCTTGCTCAGTGCTGCACCCTCTGCCTCCTGGCTACTCCGGGTACTGCCCCAGCGGGCTGCTACCCTCGGGTGCCTCCATGGCCACAGCTGGTACTGACTGAGCGGGCGTTACACGTGGCATAATACCCGCTCGGTTTCAGTCAGCTGTGGCCATTGGGCCAATCGCCGACTCCTTTCCGCCGCCCGACTGAGAGCCGTGTTACAAATAAAATCGATACAGTCAAGAATTATTTTTATACACACTGGTTTGCAGCACTGCCCCATGGTTTGTGTGTGATCATAATACACTTTGACAGGATGTTGGCTTTACTGGATGCAGTCCAGTTTAAAAAATGTTAGGTTCATAAATCACACCGACTACTAGGTCTTTTGTACGCATTTCACAGCACATACTGAAACTGTGAAATGGATTTACTACCTGAAATGCCATGGTTTATTTATTTATTTTTCTTATGTACTTTTAAGCAGTTTACTTGCTGTTGCTTTTTTTTAGAACACTGGAACATTTGTTGCTTGTGTATATGTGTTTGCGTGTTCTAGCTTCTCCATGGCAGCCACCCACATCTGACCTGAATCAGTGACCCAGCCCAGCCCAGACAGATGCCCCCTGTTCCTTGACTTTCACAACTTGTCCACTCTGGCACAGCCTCCAAGGGCATGCCCCTATCCAAATCAGGATATTACGCAATCAGGGGTGGTGCATGGCCTGAGAACATCAAAGTTATCATCCTATTGATGGTAATGTTTACTACTGTGGTTTTCTCACAATTACCACCACCCCCATCAGTGGCATGGTATATTCTGAGCCCACAGCTTCCCTGTGAAGGAGGTAGAGAGAGATGCATGCTTCCGTTATCTCCTTGACCCTCCACAGGGGTCACTGCAGGAGAAGCAAGGCAGTACTTCCCTCCCTGGAGCCAGCAAATGCCTTCAGGCAGTACAATAAACTCTGGTCCATCAGATAAGTGAAGGCATGGGCTCACTCCTAAATTCAAGTCACCTGCATGATAATGCTATCTGCATTTTTGTTATGCATGCATCAGTTATACACCCTTTCATTTACCACTCCAGATATGTCTGTCACTGGTTAAAGTTTGTACTGGCAGGCAGCAAGTCTTCTCACTGGCATAAGGAAAAAGAAAAAAGTCTTTTAGGTATTACAACAATTAGCTGACTACTTTAAAAAAAAAATCAATATTTTTTGTTTGCTGATTGGGGGTGTTCTAGTTCTTTAGTACTGATTTACTTGAGGGATTATAGCAGAATCCTTACTACAAAAATCTAAGTAAGTAATAATGCACTGCACACTGGGCACTGTCTGGGGCATCTATAAGCAGCAAGACACAACAGGGTGTGTAATTATGGGCCTATATTCACATGCCTCAGTTGTGTTTTTTAAACACACCTGAGAAGTGAGACTATTGGCCATAATGAAACATCCCTAAAGTGTCTCATTGTGCTTATGAAATGGTTTTTAAAAATAAAAGTTCAGAAATACATTCAAAAAGGGAGGTCTCGTTATATGCTGATGATACCTTTTTTTTTTAAAAAAGATAACCCAATTGAGGCATTTCAGATACTGCAGAGAATAGTGAATGAATGTGGACCAATATCCAGCTGTGAAATCAATCTCTCTAAAACTAAGATGATGCTGCTCAGTGGGGTAAAATCAATGGACTTAATGAAAAGAATTCCATTTAAATGGGTTACAAAAAGTAACCGGTATTTAGGGTAATTAGGATTTGGACTGACACAGATGTAATTCAACTATACCCGCTCAAAACTGTTTGGTCAAAATAAGCAAGATGATAATAGATGGTATCACTACCTTCCAAGGTTATTACTAACTTCCAAGGTCCTGTCATGTGACCCTGGTCCTGATCTGCACTGGCTGCCAGTGAGATGGAGGATCTCCTTCATGGTGGGTCTACTCACCTGTAAGGCCCTATAGGGAACAGGTCCAGGCTACCTGCATGACCACTTGACACCTGCCCACCCCCTGCACTCTCTCCGTTCTGCCAAGGAGGGCCTCTTAGTGGTTCCCAGGGCCCAGCTCAAAATCTCAGATGACCATTCTATGAGGCTGTGGCACCAATCTTGTGGAATTCTCTCCCAAGATCCTTGAGGGAGACCCCCTCAGTGGAAGCTTTTAAATTAGGTCTGATGGTACATCTTTTCAGAGGCACATTTGGTATTTCGTAATCTCCTTCCCCTTATTAATTTCAGCTGTTATATCTGTCGATGTTGTATTTTATATGTTCTTTATAATCGTATTTTATTTTTCCTGCATACTGTACAGTGCCCTGAGCCCCAGGGAAAGGGTACTTAAGAAATAAAGTCTTATTTACTTCCCATTATAACTTTCATTGCACATATTGAAATGGTGCAAATTAATATTTTTCCTTGATTGGTCTTTCTATTTTTTTTTTTTGTGTAATCTATTTTTCTGCCCCCCTGCTCGCTGGTCCACCACTCCTTTGGGCTCTACCAAGTTCCCCCCCCAGCCCTACTGTCCTTTCCCAGCCCTCCTCTGATCCTTGTATTGCAACTGGCCCCTGGGATATCCCAGCGTATCCCTTCGCCGGGCGGGTCCCCCTCCTTCAAGGGGGAAGGCACCAGAGGAGAGGCATGATCCCAGCACATACTCCCTAGGGCCCAGGGATGCTGCCGAGGCCCTCAGGGAACAGATAGCTGTCATCCAGTGACCAGCGAGTGATTTTCCTGGCTTTCTTAAGGTGCATGATGTCCGGACATCAAGGTAAGAGCCGACGTCTATCATGCACCACCCCAAATGACTCTGATGTGTTGCTCTACCCCTGGCCTCCACCAGTGGTCACTTCAACACCGGGTCACAGCCCCTTCCCTCCCTGAAGGCAGCAAGCAGTTATGGGATGCTCAAGCTGCCTCCTGCTGGCCAGCCCTCCAGCGACCCCAGCTCGCTCCCAAACCCGGGTCACTGGTGTTGCAAGCGGAAATCCAACTGCTGCGCCGACGGGCCGGCTGGTCTTTCTATTTAATGTGCTCCCTCTCAGGATTCTGGCACACTTATGGAAAGATCTATGCAAAGAGACATAGAAATTTATCTGGAATAATCATAAGCCATGAAGAAAATGGAGTATGTTGACTGCAAGTAAGGAGAGGGAGGCTTAGGACTTCATAACTTTAAAGATTATTACAAGGCAGCTCAATATGCCACTGTTCCAGACATTATACAAAGAATACTAGATGGGCAGCCACACACAGTCAGCCTGTGCTGCCACTGAGGGGTTCTGATTACATCAGACCTCAACAGCAGAGCTCGAGAGGTTCAGTGCAGTCAGGACCCCGAGGTGACAGCACAGGCTGGTCATGCATAGGGTTGTACATCCAGTATTTTTTTGTTGTGCATAGTGTACAAATTATATACTAACGTGGAGAACACTGTTTAGCCAAAGACACACCAAAGTAAACATGAAGTAAAGCTAATCTGTTTATTTTGAACAAGACATCCCTGAAAGTGGAGTGTAAATCAGTGCTGGCAGTAAAGAGCAGTTCTATTAAAACAGCAACGGCAAATAGTTTCAAACAGTAGAGCAGTCCATTTCCAAACTAGTTTTCAATTTCAACTGGGCTTTTTTGATGTGCTCTTTCAGTCAATTCCTCTTAACATTTCTGTCCACAGTAAGCAGTTTCAGTTGAGAGAAAAAAAGACGGTTGCCTTCTGAATGTGGTTCTGTAGATTTTAAAAGAAACTCTCCCATGAAAGTTGGATAATACTGGCAAACTAATTCTACATTTTTTTCATCTAAAATATGTGCTACTCATCGCCAACTTTGCCATCCAGCTCCCCCTGGCATGCTCTCAATTTTGTATTCCCTCTATGTTGCACTCTGCACTCGTGCACTTTCTAGAGGTGTTAGAATACTGTGTACCACAGAAAGGTACAATCATATTCTATGACCTTTAAACTGTGGTTTGACAGCATTATGACAGAGAAATCTATGCAGAGCAAGGCTCTACTATAGACTGTGATGCAAAAGACAGATAATGGCTGGTCTGAAATGGAAGCAAAGGGAGAACTTGAATAGCTTTTAGATAGAGAGAGAGAGAGAGAGAGAGATAGATAGATAGATAGATAGATAGATAGATAGATAGATAGATAGATATGTAGCATATATATATATAAACATATGTATCTACGGGTTCAGGGAAGGATGAGGTTACCTGGCACAAGAGACCTAGGTTTGGCTACTCTGCACAGGGGCACCCAAGTAAATCCAACTACAGGAAGCAATAACTGTAATGTACAGAACCAGAATTGGGATTTTTCAGTGTGGCTTTATTTGTACTAGATGACACATAACAAAGCATTACATGGTCCCCCAAAGGGCTACGTTACTGTATGTGCAGATTAGAGGTTAAAACACAGCGGTCCATTTGAAGAATGAACACATTACTACAGTTGTCTGGCTTTGTACCCACCAGGCACTCAGCCCGGACTTTGCATGCACATTGGATACATAGCCCGACTGGCCTGGCACCCCTGCCGGCCACTTGACTGATGGTCCACTTGAAGAATGAACCCAAACTTTACTTGGAAAGACATCCCATCAAACAAGGAGACTCCCAAGCTGTGGCTCCCCACACCATTTGAAGTCTGCGACTCCTAGAGAGATTTGCTTTCGTACTTCCAATCGAGCTCCCATCAAACAAGGAGTAATTTTCCCATCCTGCGGCTCCCCACACCACTTATAGTCTGCGACTCCTAGAGAGATTTTTAAGTTGCGACCCACGTCTGGGTACCCACCCCATCACTGGCCAAGTGCATGAGGCAAGTAGCAAAACACAGAAGAAATCCGTAGAGGTGGACCTGGTTACTAAAGATGGGGGGTTTTCCCACCTCCAGCTCCCACAGCCCATACCCGGCCATTTCTCTGGACACAGAAAACTTTAGAACTGTAAAATGTAGATTGAATGGTGGATGACCTGAAGCACCCGCTCTACAGCGAACTTTAAACTGATAGACTGCTCCATTTGTTCGTCCTAGTAGACATAGTCCTCCCAAATAGCAGTCCACATTACTTCCCAACTGAAGAAAACAGTATGTTTGCCCCTTCAAATGGAGCCAAACACTCACCCATTTGTTGCAGGTGCCCCACAGGCGAAGTAACACTTTCTTTGCTGTTATACAAGAACAGACTTAAACAAAACCAGACAGCTTCCTTCCATAGTGGGCAAAGGGGATTGCCCCTGGAGCCCACAGAGAACTTTTCCTCCCCCAGAGGGAGGGGGGTAAACAGACAACTACTGATTTCCTTCTTGTTTGCTTAAGGACAAACTGAAGACTCACTTTAATTTCCCAAAGTTCTAAACTTCACTCCCTGAGCTGGAGATTCCAAAGTGGCTCATGCAGCTGCGACAGTTCTATAGTGATGTCATCTCTCAAGTCTCAGCTGTGACTGAGGACAGAGTGAGACAGTGTGAAACCCATTTAACTGGAGTTTCACAAGCTGCCTTCCCTGCCTACCACTAGGTCTTATTGGGATTCTAGTAACCCCGGGTAACAAAGGGGTTACAGATAGATAGCTAGATAGATAGATAGATAGATAGATAGATAGATAGATAGATAGATAGATAGACAGACAGACAGATACGTTATTTCTAAAGTGCCCAATTCTGAGGACTCTGGACGCTGTACAATGAAAACAGTACAATTATTTAAAATCCTACCAAAAAACACATGTATAAAATTTGACTAGGAGAACAAATTAATCTATCTATCCCGCATTTGAAATCACCACGTAAATCAATTAATCAATTAATCAATTAATCAATGAAAGCTTGTTGGAACAAATACATCTTTAGGCCCTTTTTAAAGGCTTCTAATGAGGTATCCTATTTTAAATAACCAGGCAAGGAGTTCCACAGGGTAGGCTCGGCCACCGAGAATGCCCTGTCCCCAGAATGCTGCCACCTAACCCTGGGGACCCCAAGGAGGCCTCCCCCAGCAGAACGGAGTGCCCCAGCAGACGGTAGGGGACAAGAAGATATTGCTGATAGACAGGGCCCCCTTCGTGCAGGGTCTTATAGGTAAGGAGCCCTATCTTGAAGACAATCCTCCACCTGACTGTCAGTCAGTGCAGACCCTGGAGGACATATCCATCATGCCAATAATGGAATATTGTGTCTGCAATCCATGGACAAGCATAACATTGAAATTATGTACAGAGGCAAATCTGAAACTGGGAACCCCAATGAATATTTCAAAAGATAACATTGCATTTCAGTGCTACCAACATAGACAGCTGCTGGACAGCATGTAATATACAAGGTAGCCATGAACATATTTTCTGGTGATATCCAAAAATAGAAAAGTATTCAGATGTTGTTAAAGAAGCCATTGTTCAAATATTCAACATAACTGGCAAATTAAGGGCAGAACATCTACAATTATGTCTGCCTCCAAGGGAAATTAGACAGAACAGAAGAAAAATACTTTGTAACAGTCTGCATTGCCGCAGTGTATAAGTGTGTAACTCAGAACTGGTTATTGGAGAAAATACCCATGAAAGAGGGATGGTAGGGTAAATGTAAAGAGTTGAAGAAACTGGAACAAATTACTGTGTGGCTTCACCTACAGGATGAAATTCACAAAGCAGTTTGGTTCTCTTATATGAGTTATGGTAATGCCACACAGGGTCATACAGTATTAGATCAGCTTACCGGCCTTAGTAATGATAAGTGAACGACTGAGAGCATTATCTGACGGGGAAATGGTACCTTCCCATCCTTACAAGCTGTACAAGGAAGAAGGGACCTAATTATTACAAATTTAGACATCCTAAGTGGTAGTTCTCAATTGCAATTGTATACAATATAGAACAGAATGTAAACAGAATGTAAATAATCAGAATATGTGTTTGACACCAGATTGTTTTGCTGTACGTGCCTCACGGTTGACAAAAGTCATTGAAACTTAGATGTGAATGTTAGGTGTTAGGTATGAATGATACTGCCAAAACTGTGTGATGCATCTGAAGAGTGCCATTAATAAAAATCTAAAAAAGGGGAGGTGGAGGTGTCTAGTTTCTAATAGGACAATTTTTTTGATTGGGTAGGAGATATCAACCTGTGAAAGCGTGGCAACATCATTACAGGATTGGAATGTTCATGAGCTAATCAAATTCTTGTGTCTGTCTTTACCATTTCACAATCAAGCAATAATACATGGCAGGATGTGGTACATTGTGTGATATCATCATGCCTTGGATTTGCTAAGATGCATGAGGCACAGTTCAGTGCCTCATGCTCCTGAGATGTAAGGATATTTCAGGATATACTACACCCTGGAGTGTATTATCTATTACGTGGTGGACCTTTTTTGTATAAATAAAAATATTTAAAACAATTTAATGATTTTTAATGATTTTTTAGGCCAGGAGGTGTAACTGATGCAGAGAAAGCTGGTCTGTCTGGAGCTGCAGCACCAGCTTTTGGATGTTGTATAAATCTCTCACCACCCACCCCCCTCCCACTAGGCCATGCATGTATTTGGGAAGTTGAGAGAGAGGTTGTTCACACTGGTAGAACGGGAGTGGACAGACTGTTGTGTGATGAGTGGGAGAGAGTATGTTTACCTTGCTGGACAATGAAGTAGGAGCTCAGTCGCACCTTTTTTTTAATAATGTGTGGAAGCAGTAAGATAGGCACCTGTTATTTAAAGTTAATCATAAGATGCACGAGATGTAGGTTGAAGCGGCCAGAGTGGGAGACAGGTTTTTGGTTTTTTTTATGTTGACTTCTGCAACATGTCACAGAAGTTGAGCAGACCAGCTTGCTTTGGGATGAGCTGGTGGGAGCTAACATACTAGATGCCAGTAGAGTAGGCCTCTTGGTCTATCAAGTCTGCTCGTGCTTCAGCACCCTGAATGGGCACCATAGCTATCTACCTGGCTCCTGCCATTGTTGCACAATCCCAATCCCCAAGTCCCACTTCCCACCCTAAGTAGCCATCCTCTTCTTCACCCCTTGTCTATACCTATCCCATCCTCTCTTGAATCCATCCACCATGGCTGCCTGTACCAGCTCTCCAGGCAGCGTATACCACAGATCCACCACTATCTCTGTGAAGTACCTCCTCCTCCTTTCCACTTAATCCTCCACCCCCTCAGTCTTCCAACTGTGTCCCCTAGTGATTCCCCCGTCCTTCCACCGAAAGATCCCATCTCAGCTTACCTTATTCACTCCCTTGAGGTACTTGTATACCACAATCATGTCCCCCTGATCCCTCCTCTCCTCCAGTAAGAAAAGGTTGAGCTGAAAAGCTAGAAGGATGTGTAACTGGGTAAGGTCCAGTTGGAACAAATATAGGATAGTGTATGGTTACCCATACACTACAAGGCTATTCTTCCTCCGAGTGGATACAATGCTGACTGATGACCTCGAGAGCGAAGCTCGAGAGGTCTCCAAGTTGGCATTGTATCTATGAGGTGAAAGAATAGCTTTGTAGTGTATGGGTAACCATAAACTGTTCTTTATAGTGTATGGTGCCCAAAAAAAGGACAAGAAGAGACTCTTTTTTCCATATTTTCACTCGGTTCTGCTGAGACCGTCGATTCACAACTGCCGCTGCCCAGCACACTAGCGCGCCCCTCTCACACAGCAAGGGATGGATCAGGACATCTGCTGTAGCCCCTTGTATTATGACATTCCTCACTAACACAGAATGAAAAGTCATTCTGCGTTAGTGAGGACATCACTACTGCAGCAGAACAACTTTTTGCGGTGCATGGATTTCCATACACAGCCGCATTCTACCATATACTATATGCCTGTTCTAAGGCAGCATTTTAAGTGAGTTGCTCAAAGTCATACAGTATGCAAGAGGAGGTTGTGGGAATCAAACTCTGGTCTGCTGTATGCACCAAGCGTATCTCATTACTCTAACCTCTGGGCTATACTGCAGCCCCAATTGTTTGATAAGTGAGAAAAGGAGTGGGTGTGAGAGACAGTATGTAAGCCACAGAAGGGGCTTTTTAATTAAAGGTGATCGTGGCTGGGAAGGACTATCTTGCAAGGGTTTGATTTCAAGAATCCAGTGACTGAATGTTATTGAGGCTCCCAGAAAAAGATTCAGAGAGGTGCCAAGGCAGGCATCTTATTGGAGCGTATTAATCGACCAGACATGTGGATTTATCACAGGTAAGTTAAAACCTTTTACAGAAATTAGTTACAGAACATAGTGAAAATGCTAAAACATCACCATAGCTCAAACTGGGCTTCAGTCAATCAGGTTATTAGAATTTTCTTATCTATTGCAAATTACCATTCGAGCCTAGAATGGGCTCAGACTGAAGTAGAGGGATAACTGTTCCAAAACCACACTCCCTGTTAATGTTCTTTTTGCAGGAAAAAATAGTATGGATATATGTCAGTGCTGACACAAACAATGTTTGCCTTGTCTCGTTTTTCAGCTTTTTCCAATTTTATTGTTTTACTACTGATCAAGTAATGCAGGTCATACAGCAACACCCTTTTAACATGAACTGGAGTTCTTATCTAACCACTTATGTGTCAAAAGATTTAATAGTTTTAAAAAGGCTACAGGAGTTTGGCATTAGCACTAATTCTAATATGAACTCTGCTTTGTTTGGGCGGGGGCTTTTTAATTGTTTTGTTTCCTATTTTCAAACCCTCTAACTGCCCCCTCTGGACCACGCAGCCCAACTCTGATCCATTTGAGCCAGGCACAATGTCAAAGGCTGCTCTGCAGCCATCATTAATGAATGAGTATTTTTTCCCCAGTTGGTTCACATCCCCTCCCTTGACTGTCACTGGCTACATCCATCTGATCGGATGGCTGTTAGGACTAACCATCATTTCAGCTGTCAGGTTCCACATGCTTCCACTGCTACAGCTTGCTCACTGTTGTGTACGATTAAAGGTAATCTGTGCAAAGCAGCTCCATCTAAAAGTACAGAACTGCTGATGACAGTCCTACAGTGCTGTGAGACAGCAACAGCAGACAGACACCTGGTTATTGATGTTCTGTTTTAGTGCTTTTGCCTATCTTAATGGAATCTGACAGATAGTACATCTGTCCAACTCCAGATCCAATATCTTATCCAACCTCATTCAGATCTTGGATCCAAGGTCAGAAACTGGGATCCGAAGTCGGACACTGAGGCCTGTGGTTGGATGACTGCCTTGAATCCCTCAGATCCCTAATAGTCATGTTTGACTGTTAGTTCAGCATACAATGATGTAGCATTTTTTGTTTGTTTTAATAAAAAAATGTTTTTTCAGCTGGCACCCCACAAATTACAAGGGGGTCAAAGGTTAACTATCGGTACATGGACACAGTTGAGGGAAAAACTTGTTCCCAGGCATTTACGACATAAAACTGTAATAACTTCAGGCACCTTTATGCTCTGTGTAGCCGTGGCATAACCCCCCAGGCTACTATGGCAGGTATTCTTAACCTTTCTTTAAAAGTCTACTGCAATAGCAATCTGTGTTCTGTTCTTTTCTACACTGTGTTTCTTTTTCTATTATCATGGCTAGGCACCCATGACAGGGTTTTATTTAACTCTAAAAATTAATTAGCATTTTGCTTATAAAAGTTCTAAAACATTGTGAAAATGCATTGCACTTGCCTCACTGTGTTTAACAAATATAATACTTCTAGAAAACCTATATAAATGCTTTCTGTACAGTTAGTATTGTCCTAAAAAAAAATGCTAATCAATTATTTTAAACCCTGCATGATAATATCTTGCTACTCTCTTGTGCTGTACCCCTCTTTATTTTCATATATCCTTCCCCTGTCATATGCCTGCTGGAGCCACAGCCATAAAAAGAATATGGGTATTTGTCATTGTTATATGCTTGTTATATGTTATAAACCTCATAAAAACATTGTTCTGTAGCACGCTGCTGAAAGTGTTGTACCCTCCCCCCTCATGCAGCTGTATGCATTTACAGTGAGGCGTGATAGCACTATGGAGTATGCCCTGTAAAATTCTCCTGGTAATGTAAATTTAAAAATTGTTATGCCTCGCTAAGGTTTTCCCCCACAGTTGCTTGCCTCCTAAGAATGTTTAAAAGGGAAAACTGTGTGTTCATTGGAAAAGCTTTTCCCGTAGTCACAATATAAATGAGCTACACACAGGTTACCCCAGGACTGCTTCTGCAGTCTGATGTGCCTTGTGGCACAACTTCAAGTGAGCCAGGAAAGTAAAAGATTTCACTTTCCCTGACTCATGCCTGCACAAATAGTCCTTTTTTGCACTGCAACAGAGGAAGGAGGTTCTCTCCTACTCCCACCTACAAAGCTCTGCATCTGAATGAAGGAAAAGGGGAAGAAAAAGGGTGTGCAGCTGTACTAAAAGAAAGTTAAATGTATTCAGGTTTCCTGACGGCTTGAACTTGCAGCCACCAGGACTTAAAAATAAAAAGAAAAAATTGCTATGTTGTGCTTTTTCTATGGTTTCAGAGATAAAACAAACAAAGAATAGCATGCAGAACAAAGCTGCAGGAAAAAAAAGGAATAAAGCCATTACTCTGGAGTGTTACCTGGCTCCTGGCTGCAGTCATTCAAAATGGTCTGTTAGGAGCCAGCAGCCCCAGAATAAGGTTGTTTTATAACAACCTCCTCAGCTGTCCATCTCAGGCAAAGGGGGAGGAGTTATCCTGCTAGAGGGTAATTAAAGGGTACCTAAACAAGCCATTTTTTAAAACTGCAGACTCCAAAATCTGGTATCACAGTGAGGTCAAGTAAAGGCTGCTGTTTACATTTATACTAAAACTGCATTTATGTAGTTAACATAAATGCAGTTTCATAGCTTTTGGAAAATGTAAACATCAGTCATTCACTTTCAAAAAACAGCCTTGGTTTCTCCCTAAGATGTCTGCCAAGTGTGTTCAGTGATGAGTCATGATGACATCATCGGAGTCAGAGACAGAGACCCACATATATTCCTATATAGTGCTAACTAGCTCTCCTTTCCCTCTTTGTTTTGAATTGTTGTACCAGAATGATCAACACCATGTATTAACTCATTAATTATTTTGATCAGTAAACATGTTAGGCAATGATTTTGTTCATTTTGTTACTTTAACTTGTGGAAAATGTTTTACAATCCAGCTGACTTTTTCTTTGGCAAACTGCAGTACAGTACAATACTTCAAATACCTGATGATCTAGTGGTTATGTGATGCACTGAATTTAGTTTTTTGCAAACCAGGAGAGATGCACTAAGCTGAAAGATTGTTACAGGTGTGGCCTGGGAGCACAAGGAAGTTTAGTGACTTGCTCAGGGTCACAGCAAAGTACCAGTCTGGTTCAGTTCCAAAGCTCATGCTCTCTTGTTAATCCACAAATAAGGCTTTCTTTTTCCACATGAACCCCCTGCACCTAGCCTGATTTCTGTTGAACACCCCACCTTCTATACGCTGTCTGTAGTACTGCATGGAGCCGCATATGTGCTTACGGTCTCATGAAGAGAATTATTACACCTCAGATTGTAATCTTGTATCTCAGAGAGTTGTGCACACCTATACCAATACACATCATCAGCTGGCACTGTTAAAAAATGCCTCACAAATCACTCTCCAGTCCACATTCTCAATGTTTTGACTTCTGCTCCTACAGTAAACATTGAGTGGATCACCATCCTTCTGCACAGTGAAGGTAGTATATGTAGTTCCCCTGTTGTTGTTTTTCCCCCCGCCTCATTAACCAGCAACTAGGTCTTCCTGGAGGGCCAAGCAATAAGCATCATGACCCCCTAGAAAAACTGCTGTTCATGCCCTCATAAGGGCTGCACTTACAATGGATAACAATATTATTAGCAGGAGAGGCATACTAATATCATAAGCGAATCCACCCAACTTCCAGTGTCAGTCTACTCCTTTACCTGTGATCTGCAGAACCCCGCAGGACAGTTCCCAGCAATTCTTTTCCAGTACTTTTCTGTGCTCTACTGTACAATGCGAGTTGGCTGGCTACCACCCTTCCAAATCTTGAATGACCTATACACAACTCCTTCAATACTGTCCTAACAAACTTCAACATCCCCCCAACCAAATAGTAATCTCTCCACACTGAATTAAAGTAACAGTTTAGGTGCAGCCCTTCCACTTTGAGTATTTGTCATTGCTGTCTACTCTCATCCACAGTCAGGTAGTGATCACGATGCTGGCAGCCCCACATTTCAGATCTCACAGTGATCTGCTCAACATCCTCCTTCATGCCTTCAACTAACCTGAATATAGTTGTATCCTGCTAGAATGGCCTCTTCAGTCCCTCTCTGACTTTCATTCTTCTCACCTGCTCCCCACACCAAAAACTGGTGAGTTCACTACCTTCCGCATCATGAATGTGGTTAGTACAGTCTCCCATGCTATCTTTACATATTAATAATAAACATGGTCTTCTGGTAAGCCAGCCTGATAGTAGCATGGCTCGAGTGAAACCATAGGCTTTCCTACCCATATAAGATTTAAGCCACCTATGATTAGGCACTATTTAATGACATACATAATGATGTGCACACCCATCATTTAATAGTGCCTAATCAAAGGTAGCCTAGATCTTTTAAAGGATAGGAAAGCCCATCATTCCTCTTGTTCCCTGCTGCTATCAACCTGAATTACTGGAAAGATATGTTTGTATTTGATATGTCAAAATAAAACAGGGACTGTACTACTTGCATTCATGATACAGAAGGGTGATGAGCTCACCAGTTTTCAGTGTGAGGAGGAATAGTGAAGAATGAATACCGGAGGGGGACTGAGAAGGCCACTCTTGCAATGTACTGCTATAATCAGGGAAAGGGGGGACAGAAGGAGATAAATATGAGCAAATTACTGTGAGAAATAAGATGTGGGACTGCCAGCACCTTGATCACTACCTGAACCCATTGTCCTGGCCAATATTCCCCTTCCCATAAAACCAGTTCATGCAATTGTCCAAAACTGTGTGTGGGCATTAATGTATGAAATGGCTGCCAATACATGTTCAGTCACTTCACTACCAGTCTAGTACTGCCTGTAAAACACTTTGGGATACAATGTATATGAAAAGCACTATATAAATGCTGATTCTTATTATTATTATTATTACTTCCCATAAAAAAAAAAGACAAGACTAGCATATATTTGATTTTTGAGAAGGTATGAACTCTAACATTGGACTGCACAAGAACTTTGCTACAAAGAAGTGGTGGATCTAGGGGGGTGATGAAGGGTGTGGCTGCAACCCCCCCACGCACACACATAGTAACGTATTTGCTGCTGCTGCTGCGTTTCACTTTCTTGAAGAAATCTGATAGATTGATTGTACAAATGTTTACATTCAAACTATAGATTACATTTGTAGGTTCTGTCAAAAATGTGCTAGAAAAGAATAATAGCAGGAAATATAAAGGTTTAATAAAAATGTTAAAAAGTGCATATTAAGCATACACACCACCCCAGCACCCCCATTGTAGCATTCTGGATCCACTATAACCACTAGACCACCAGGTTATCCAAGATTTGTACTGCACTGTAGTTTGCCACTGAGAATGTCAGTTGGATTAAAACACAATTTCAGCATGTTAAAGTAAACAAAATGAACACAAGCATAGCCTAACATGTGTCTTATACAAAATAATGCACATGGTTGTAACCATTTGGGTAAAACAATTCTATACAAAGGGAAAAAAGAACTACTTAGCACTGTAGACAGTCATATATCTCTCTGACTTTGGCTCTGATGATGTCATCACATAACACATTTGGCGGCCATTTTAAGAAGCAGGTAAGGCAGTTTTTTGAAATTAGAAGGCTGATTTTACAATTTTCAAATGCTCTGGAACCACAGTTAGGTTAATTATATAAATGTAGTTTTAGCATTAATGAATACAGCAGCCTTTCCTTTAGTCACCTACGGAGTCAGATTTTTGAATAGCTTGTTGTCAAAATGTTGTTTAGGTATCCTTTAAGATTCAGAATGTTATTTCTTGTGTACCAATACTGTTTTATCTCAGAAAAAGTAGTCTTTTAATTAGGACTTGTTGGTACTAGCCTAACCTGTCAGGCTGATCTGTCATACTGTCTGTATTAGAATAGGAAAATCCTTTGTTTAGAAAAGGGGCGGATCTACTGACCTGATGAAAAGGCAAATGCCAGTATAAATGCTGTCCTGTTGCTCAGTGCAGATTCAAATTGGCCCAGGAGAGTGTCCTGGAATGTTGTCTGTTGGAGCACAGAGGATAGTAATGAGCCTTTTCTGAGTGATTCTAAACAACAGGTTACACTACTCTGTGGCAGAACTACTAGGGGAGAGTAGTTCTGAGGGCTTGAGGTAGAGCAGAGTATTTTTTTGTGTGTGCTTAACTTATTTATTTTTTTGTTCTTTCTTTCTCAGTCTGAAGTAAAAAGCCTTATTTTTTTTTTTAGTTCTGGCTTGCTGTTGCCTTGCAATATTGCCAACAGAATCCAGTGTTGGATAATAAAATTCACACTAGACACTGTGTTTCTCATTATCTTGGAGTGTGGTGTGTCTCTAATTTACCCTATCCACTAACCTGGTCATACTCTGTACCACAACAAGAGGTACAGAGCAGCTGAAACATTACATTATTAGTGTGTAGAGGCAGCAGCAACACAGCACAAGTGAGCGTTCCCTTGCCTGGCATTCCCTGTTTTCCTAGATTTGCTGTTGCATTCCGTCCTGTTTCACTGTTGACTGCTGCCGTGCATTTGGAGCCTTGCATTCACATCGATCTCAGAGAGTGTCTCACGAGACCCTCCAGAATCCCTATTGTTCACCAATGCTGCACTTTCTTATTCAGGGTCCCGAAGTCAGTGCATGCAGTATTATGCCTGAGTTCAGCTACATATATTTTCTGATACTAGAAAGAAAGTTGAACTCGGGAAACTAGGCATGTTTCAGAAATGGGGCAAAAAGTACTTTAAAAGCACCCAGAAGGTGGTTTTGTGTTACTGGGCATGTGCTTATGCATATTCATATTCCTTGGGAATTAGGATGGTAAAAAATAATCAGAGCTGGTCTAGAGGCTTGTGCCTGCTAAGTGGGAAGCCAGAGTTCAGGACCGATGTCAGATCAGGGCTAGTGGAGGGCATGTGGTTACAATATGAACCCAGGGAATCCATAATTGAGCTTTTCATGGCTGACAGTGCAGTCAGTGGCACTGCCTCTTGGTCCCAGGTGGAGGGAGCACCTTGACTGCTGTTGCAGTGTACCCAGTGAGGGGCCAAGAAAACAACCTGGATGCAATGTCATTTCCACTTCTCCACAGATAAACTTTGCAGGCGACCTTTGCTTTCTGTTTACAGATTTTTCACTAAGTGAAACAAAACAAAAATCAAGAAAAACTTCATTAAAGTGCTGACTTTGCAGGATTTTCATGTGATTTTAATGAAAATTTGCATCTTACGTATTTTTTCCCAGTGGAGTTTACCATTTGTTTTGTTGGGGGTTTTGTTGCGCACCACTACCTCATTAAAAAAAAAATTCACAAAATGCAAAGGTTTCACAAAAACTCCAACAAGCAGTAGAACTTTACACATCCTTTTGTTTTTATTTACTACAATTTATGCACACCACATCTTCTATTTGTCCCTGTTCTGCCAGCCACCCTCCCAGTCATGTCACCCACCTTCTCCAGCACTTCACCTCCTGTTCCTTCATGGCTTACCCCTTTTGTTAGGGATCACTTAAAGTCTGAGTCATTAAATCGTTTTGTTTTCTACAGGGGAGTGAAACAGGCAGCCTCAGACACTGGGAACCCATTATCTTTCAGATAAAATCAACATGTATATCTGACGGTTTAACCACAAAGTGCTTTGTGCAAAGAAATAGTTTCCACTTCCAAACTTTAGCTCAGGCTAAAAAATATGCAACACATCAGTGAGAGGTGATCAGAACTACAGCATCATCCAACTTTAGTAAACTACCAAAACAAATTATATTAATCAGCTGTAAAACATGAGTTGGAAGGAAGACAGAAGTGAAAGAATATTCAGTGGCACGTAGATCATTTACTATACCAAGTGCAACTAACTTTTATCTATTTTTCACCTGTTCTGTGTAAGGCCGGTCACTGTACCAGAGCCCCCAGTGCTCACCTCTCCACCTCCCCCGTGGAGGCTGGCCTGGGTTCCCTAAGGATGTAGTACACTGGAGTAAAACGGCATGGTGCCTCCACTTGGGGCAGTGATATGGGGTACCTGGTGATTGAAACACAAGACTATCACCCCCCCAGGAAACAATGCCCAATCTACCCACACAGTCCCCCCCAAAGAAAGTGACACAACAACCAATGACAGTCCCCAAACCATAAAATGCTGTTTAAAACCAATAATTTATTTGAATGGGAGGGAATGGAAAGAACAAGGGGCAGCAAGGGTAAAACGGAAATGATGGGGGAGCAATATCTCTACACTCTATGCAATAAAAGCAAAAGAAAAGGCAATAATTCAATGTCTTGCCCACAAACTCTGTCCACCCACCCTTTCAGCAGTCCTCAAACCCCAAATTTGGGTGCACCCATCTTGATTCCCCCAAAAGCCATGAGTGAGAGATCTCTCAAATGTTATAGTAGGTACCACACTGGGGACACTGATACTGGTAGCAGGGTGAAGCTTGGTGGTGCACTAACTTTGGCTGGGAAAGTACATTATACAAATGGTTGCTGCACACACAGGCTGTAACTGGTACAACAGTTGGAAGAGGTGCCCCTATCTGTAATCCAAGTGGGATTTTCTGGCAAGCTGACCTCAACAAGTCTTCTGCCTGGGTTTCTCGTACAAGTACAGTCCTGCTCAGCACTTTTCCCTTAACTCCTGACACAATACCCTTTTTTCTCCCAGTTGCAGGGTCAAATCCTGGGTTTTGCTCATGGTTCTGATGCCTCACACAATACCTCAGGTACAGCAGCCTAACTTGATTCAGTGCTCCCAGCTGGTACGCTGACTTCCCTAGGCGTGTAGGAGGCTTTTCTTGATTTCACTTCTTTCTTGGTTTGTCTCACTGAGGCTCAGAACCTAGATGCAGGCAGGTACTTTCGTGGCTTGGAGACATGGCAGGAGCTGATCCCCTACAAGGAAAAAGTCTATGGTGGGTCAGGGAAAACGCCAGCTCCAATTTGTCATTTAAAATGTGGTTTCACTGCAAACATCTTTTCTTCTCGCAAATGCATTACTCTAGGGATCGCAATGCTTCTGGTCTACCAGGACTGCAGTGCCTGGGCAGACAGGGACAAACTGGTCCACATCTTGACACACATCACCCTGTAGAAGGTCTGACTGAACTCCCCCGAACAGTTGAAAACAGTCCCCTTTATGGAGGTTGAAACTCAATGTCTGATTGGCAAGGTGTTTTCACAGGCAGAATGTCCTTGGCTTGTGCTGCTCTCTACTTGGCTGAAATTCACAGGCACAGTTTGTCTGACATATGACCTATTTCCATGGGGCTCTACAGTGCTTGGCCTCATGGGGTTCACCATCTTTATTTACATCCATTACCCCAACTTAAGCAGTTTGATGCTGCTTATTAACTGTCTCAACCAATTAACCTTTTTTATGTAGCTGTTTGCCCCCCATGGCCACCTACACCTTTCTTCAGGTCCTCCTCTAGCTCCTAACTCCATCATCCACTCCCCCTCTTAGGGATCTACAAGGAGCAGGGTTCCAGTGCTTCAGAGACTATAATTAATGGCCACAGGGAGACATAAGATTTTGTGGTTTTCTCCCTATCCCTCCCGGAGCAGTGGTGAACCCAGGCGCGCATGTGTATGTGGAGGCGGGCATGTGCTCCCAGAAACCATGCTCCTTCCACTCTCCCAACATCAGTCCCCCAGACCTCCCTTGATCTGACATCCAGCCTCCACTGTGAGTCAGTCAAGAGTGAGGTGACTAGCCTCCCCAATCCAGGAGGAGAGAGCAGCCCAGTAGCTGCTACAGTCCTCTACCAGCCCTCCCCCTTGTCAACACCCGGCGGCCCAAACTCGCTTCCAAACATGGATCGCCAGCATGGTGCGAGTTATGGCATCCAGTGCCTCAGCCCTTAGTGCCAGTGGGCCGGCCTCAACCAGATAACTTTAGCCTGTCCTGGCCCCTCTTGTTGTCCTGGGGCAAGGGCTTTGCTTATATTGTTGGGTGCTCAGCCCATTTTAGGGTAAGGGCACTCCTTTCATGGGAGATAGCCATCCTACCCTTCTTCTACTGTGTGTGCATGCACACATGTCCTCTTTCTCATTCCCACTTGCTGTTCTGGGGCTAAGAAGTATGTTTACTGGGTGCATGATAGCACAGTTATTCTTGGGTCCCAGCTCCGCTGCCTATCCTGGAGCTGGGACAGTTACTAGCTGTGGCAAATGGCCTGGCTACACTTCTGGAGCTCTGGCTTCATTTATGCACTCTTCTATGCATGCTCAGCAGCCATCCTTGCTGCCACACTCTGCCAGGTCCCATTCCCTGGCTTGCTTCAGCTCCTGGGCCAGGGAAAACAGATCCAGCTGGCTTCCTTCCTCCTTTCTTCCTTCTGCCCTATGTCTCCACCCCAGGGACTCCAGAGGGTCCTGAGTTGAGAAACTGAAGGGTGACAATGGCTGTGGACTTGCCCTGCAAAGCCCTGGTTAAAATCTCCCACCAGGGCTCCTGATGGAGGACATAGCTGCTGCTCATCCAGTCTCCAATTACAGCAGTCCCAGGGGACCGGAGGGTGAGGATTCAGGCCAGGGGGTCCGAGGCACTGAAGGTAAGCCCCAGGTTTTGGGGGGTACATCTGTTATAGATCTGTTCCCACTGCAACCCATATCCAGTTTGTGTTTCCACTTGTTTGCACCTGAACTGAGAGTTACCTGTACTGAACTGAGGTGGTGTGTGTTTGTAACTAGAGACATTGCATAGTTTTATTTCGCTAGCAAAGCTGCAAAATTTGCCATTGTGAAAAACGTGGCAAAATGCCTTCATTGCCACTTCGCAGTGAGATTTCCAGTGGAGACGGCACTTTTTCAGGCAAAATTAGCAATGTCTTGCCGAATTTACACTACGTCACCTCACAAAGTACTGTACCACTTTGTCTGTGAAAACCTCACAAAATCCGCACTTCACAAATTTATCAAACTTTGCCAATTAATTTGTGAAGCAAAATCTGCAATTTAATGCATCTCTGACACACTCTCCTCCTCAGATATAAATGAAATTATTTTTCTATTATTGATCATTAGTCATTTAATTCTCTATTTTAAGCCTTCCGTACCAAATTTTAGGCAGTTATGATAAACTGTCAGTGTGTAAAACCCTGAGTAATCACCCTGAAAGTGGGAGACGGTTCAGATATAGAGAATAAATAGCACCAAACTCTGCATAACAAGTTGGCTCACACACCTAGTGGGTATTGTGACGTCACTTGGCACAAGAACAAAGCTCAAGTACTTCAGTGTTGTCACAGCACCCAAGAGGTGTGCGAACCAGCAAGTTTTTCACAGTCTGATATTTTTTTTACATTATGATTGCCTGCATGTTTTTAGGACCTTTACTTAAAGCAGCAGTGCAACAAAATTGGCCAAACAACTTTATCCTACCTTGTTTTCACTCTAAGTCCAGGCATTTTCCAATTTTATTTGGTGGTAAAAATGTTCTAGTTTCAACAAAATGTGAGTTTGTTTTAATTTAGTTTTTGTTTTATTTTTCCAAGAAAAAAAGATGCCCACCATATTTGGCTTAGAATAGCACTGTAAAACTGGCAAGGGTTAGGATCGAGAAAATAAAACAACTCATGGCTCACAGCAAAGTATGCACCTAGAAAAGTAGATTTGACAAGTATGCTAATATTTTTAATAACTGTAGCTGAAACTAGCTTTTTGGATAAACACTTTTTGTTGTGCTGCTGTTTTAACTTATATAGATCAGAGTTGTGAAGTGCAGCCCAACTAAGAAATGAAAGTTTAAAATTGAAACTGTTTGTCATATTGTTTAAATCATTGTGTTTCTGACCATGCACTGCTAATAAGCACAGCTGAGCTTGCAGCTGAGCTCACACTGAACATTCAAAGTTGTTCTTAACATTGTCTAAAACTTGCCGTTAACGCTTGCCACTGAATTCTTCTTGTCATCCTTGGGTGACACAGTGCTGCTGCTTGGTCTCCATTGTTCAGACCCCATCATTTTCCATCCCTCGAGGCCAGAGAAATTGACATCACCCTTACTGGTCATTCATATCACATTATATGAGTGATTGTCTATTGTAGCTCTATATCTAACTTGTTTTTCTGTTGTAGCTCTGTATCTGACTTGTATTATATTTGTATCCTATTGTATAAAAAATATAGAATAAAATGTGGGTTGGTGTGTGTAATGAGAAGTTTGCACACACCAAAAGGGTTAGATGCTACATAAACCTGAGAGCGAAGCTCAAGAGGTTTATTAAAAACATTTAACTTTGATTTTACACACACCAACTCATATTTTATTTCATATAATTGCTGGGTTTCCCTTTTTTCACCTCAGCAATTATATAAAAAAAGATGTTGCCGGTTGCCGCGATTGGGTTTCAGCGCAGTCTGCGAACGCCCTTATTTATTTAAATATTTTTGTAATTCTTCACATGCCATTTGGCAGCCTACATAATTTTTATTTTTCTCTTTGGTAGCATGTTTATGTTGGAATTGACTTGCCGCTGAGAGTCGCGGTTCATTCTCCTAGGGAAAAGATGACGCCGGCCAGCGGTCTAAATGAACAGCTGAGGCAGGCACATGAGTAGAGTGATGTAAACTGTGCACATGTTTGCCAAAATGAACACTCCTTCATTATGGCAAATTATGCCACAGTTTCCCTATGGGAAAAAAGGGAAAACAGTTATTATTCCACAATAATGTTTGGTAATTTCTGCTTCTGTGACTTCTATTCAGTATTTGCATTGTTTAGCTCTCTCACATAATTGCTCACTTGAATTTGATGGTGTTTAGTTATATGCTCCACTGTATTACATATGTTTGTCTGTACTCTCCATGGTTCCCTTCCCCCCAGGACGTATCTGCAAATGGGCACTTGCTGCTCAGTATGTTCTTCCTGGTAAAACTTTAAATAAATTATATACAGAATCCAGGCAAGGAAACTTGGGAGGATGAAGATTTAATTAACTTGTAATATATGGATAGTTAAAATAACACTACCAAAAAGCATATGAAAATTTTCTTGTAATACACCGGAGCCAAAGTGATAATACCATCGTTTTAGGTGATAATAGTATCGTTCAGAGCAGTATTACCATGGATTCTGGCTCTGAACAATACTATATCACAAAATCTAAACTAGCTCAAACTCTAAGCACTCCATTCAATGAGTTGCCATACCCCCCCCAACTGTCAATCAGACAGCAGCGTTCACACATTTTGAATCACAGCTCATGATTGGACGAATTCTGTCTGTGGGCGGGCAAAACATTTTAAATAACATGGCGGCCATCTCTCGCTTAGTGAGAGAGTATTTTGTCTTCGCGATATTTTTTTTTTTAAACAAAGCCATTTTTTCTGTGGATCCTGCCTTCCCTGCACATCAAAACAACAAAAAGGTAGGGCTCCCCACGAAAGTTAAACACACTCACAGAAGTACAGAGACAGACAATGGGGGATGGGGGCAGTTGTTGAACACACACTGAGCAAGTCCTCAGTGCAGCTGAACACGCAGTGACGGTCTTCAAAGCAACAGCGACTGCTGAAGTTCATCGGATCCATATATTACAAAAAATAAAAAATAGGTGAGTGTATTACTCGAGTAATACCATCTCGAGTTCTGGGGAAAAGGGAACCTCTTGAGCTTCGCTCTCGAGGTTCTCTTGTCCCCAGGACCTCTTGATGGTATTACTCCCTTATAATACACTCTCACCTATCTATTATTCTATTTATACAGCATCTTCATTTTTGTCATTCTTCAGTTCAGCTACACTCTGTCCCTTCTTACTGAAGCACAAAGGACACAAGTAATGACACATAAGTCATAAACACGCTTGTAGAACACTGATAGTTATATACAGGGTGCAGTGCATAGCACCAGTTAGCAACTAGGAACTAGACAATTGGAGTCCAAACCAAAACCTCACCAAGGACCCAGTCCTATCCATATTTATAGATCCTGAGTGGGTATGTCATGGGTACAACATAGCAGTGTCTTGTAACACATACAGTGGTTGTTATAGAAAAGCTTAACGGTACAGCAGTATTTTTCCCACTACCGCAGTAAAAAATACTGTGATTTGCCACTACTGCGGTAAAAATCCCATTGAATAACATTGGGGGTTTTACTTCGGTAGCGGTAAATTCATGGTAAATGTTACTGCGGTAGCGGGAATTACCGTGGTACCCTTAAACTTTTCTATAACAACCACTGTATCTACATTTCACACAGATCCCTCTGCAGCCATGAGAATCCAGACCACTGGCTGTAACCTTGCATTAAAGGCAGAGCAATTTTACACAGAACCCTCAACACAGATACAAACTCTGGTCAGATCCACCATGGTTGCATAAGGAAGTTAGTGAACTTGTGTGGAATTGTTAAGGAGGTATGGAGAAACAACACAATGATTTGTAAGTAGTAGGATCTGTTTTAGTTTCTGTTCTAAGGAAGACATACACATTATTAGAAAAATATATGGAGGTATACATTTTAATGGAAGGAATAGGAAACAACATAGGTTTACAAAAGAACCCCAGAGCAAATGCTATTGAGGAGGTATGTGTTATCCCAGATGATATTGGCCAGGCAGCCAAATTTTAAAGAAAACACAATTGCACATACCTCAATAGTGCAAAGCATCATGGGAAACATATGCAAATCCCCATGATGATACAGAAGGTGGCAGTACAAGAAAAAGTAATTGCTGGCATATGTTCAGCCTTGGGATTATTTACAGTTTTGTTTTTTTAGAGAAACAGGGTTTTTGTCCATGAGGGGATGTAAGTTATATTTAAGCAACGTGTTGATGTCAGGAAGTCAGGTGTAATGATGGATTGTTAGCAGAGAAAATGTGATAGTAACTTTCAGAGGGGGTCACTTTTGATAAGGGTAAGGTAGTTATGCTTGTGATAATGGGAATATTAGGAAAGTATGAGGTCTGTGCAGAAGTGGAGTACAGATATGCACAGTTTCGTAAGTATGTGCACAAAGTGCAGGCAAATGTGATATGCAGGTTTGTTTTAGAAATAGGTAAACATACTGATACATGCAATTGATAGAAAGCTAGATGATTGCATAGCCATATAGATAGAGAGAGACAGAGAGATAGACCGACAGACAGGCAGAATAGGAATGGCAGTGAAATACTGAAGTGATGCCAACCTTACCCCCACCATTCAGAGATGGACAGGCATTGGGGTGTGCCTTTGGGATGTTTCCCATAATGCTCATGCTATTTCACCTCACCCTACCTTGCAGACACAGACAAGTGTTGCGGTGTGCCTTGGGGTGTTCAAGCTTTACACTCACCCCATTCCATAAGGAAATACACTGAAATGGGTACAGTACTGTATAAGAAAATGGAGTGAACTTTGTGGCTGAAGAGGCAAAGGCACACCTCGATACTTGTAACTGGCTGCAGGGTGGGGATGGGGGTGGAATGGCTTGAGCATTTACTGTTGACAATGCCAAGTCACATCCCTGATGCCTGTCAGTGCCTACAGGTCAGGGTGTTATGGTTAGAAACCCTAAAGCCCTGGGCATTGTTATGTGACTTCTTAACCTAGCAACAGCATTTAATGCATTACATTATAAGGACAAGTAAATGTTTTTAATACATGGATAGGCATTAGGGTGTGCCTTTGGATCGTTGCCCATAACGCTCACGCCATTTCACCTCACTCTACCCTGCAGACACAGACAAGTGTCGAAGTGTGCCTTGGGGTGTTCAAGCTTTATATTCACCCCATTCCATAAGGAAATACACTGAAATGGGTACAGTACTGTGTAAGAAAATAGAGTGAATTTGGGGCTGAATAGTCAAAGGCACACCTCAATACCTGTCACTGGCTGCAAGGTGAGGTTGGGGTGGAATAGCGTAAGCATTACTGTTGACAATCCCAAGTCACACCCCTGATGCCTGTCAGTGCCTACAGGGCAAGGTGTTATGGTCAGAAACCCTAATACCCTGGGCATTGTTATGTGACTTCTTAACCTAGCAACAGCATTTAATGCATTACATTATAAGGACAAATAAATGTTTTTAATACGTTTACAGACAGTTACATAAACTTAATTTTCTTCATAGAATAATTTAAGTTTAGTAACAGTAGTAGTACAAAGCAATTACTCAGACAACTTGAAAACTATAACTACATTATATAGTACATTGACACCCCATAAGGACCTCTTTGAAATTGAGATGCATATGTCACACATTTATCAGTTTTCTAACAGGAATATTTTACTATCCTAAATACATTTCTTGCTTCAGTAACTGCTCAGCGCATCTACTGCATGACCTACTTATTGACATTTTACACCTGCTATGCAATGTACTGTTGCTTACTATACCAGCATCATGAACCATAAAACAGATGACTGCCATAACTAGGGAGGCAGTATAGTACAGTGGTTTAAGACTCTGAGCTGCAAATCTAGAGATCTGGGTTTGAATCCCACAGCCCCGACTTGCATACTGGGTGACCACAAGCAAGTCACTTAACTTCCATGTGCTCCCAGGTTGCCCCTGTAAACAAGCTTTCAGCTTTGTGTGCCACTCCTGGTTAAACAATTGAAAGAAAAAAAATAATGTATTATTTTTCTTGCTTTATTTTGCTACTACAAGCTTTGACTAATACATCCATCCTTAAATGTACTTTTTATAGCTTATGTGTCTGTGACTTAGGCAGAACTATACTTAAAATCTTACAGATAAATAAATAATCAGAATAACATTTATTTCAGTAGTATGTCCTTCCTTTTTGGGTGCCCATGACACTATGTAGATATATTTATATCTTTTAACTTCAACGCACTAAACCCATTCAAATGCATAAAATACAAGACTTTATTCTCTTCACACATTACTGCTAAACTTCAGGTCCCAGAGAGATAAAAATGTAGAACTTCCCCTAGCGATTTGGGTGGGTGCTTCAGCTGTGTGTGTGTGGGGGGGGGTGTATAAAATGCTTTTAAGAAACAGACACTCTGGTAACCAATATGGGGTAGTCTTCTTTGGGTGACATATTTTACTCCTTTATGGGCTTATACCTTAATTGTCATTCTTATGTTGCAAGTGCTTGCTTTCCTCAAGTGCTGTAATTTCAGGATGCACTTTCACAAGTGCTGCATAAAGATGCAGTTTCAGGCACTCCTTAATTATGTTTTCTTTCCTTCTGAACCTTAAGCTGTGATGCCCCAGGCAGCTCTGATAGTTGTTCCAACATGAGAGATCCACCTCATGCCCCTCCCACATGCACCAAAAAAAAGGTGGGGGGTGGATCTCACCCCTCCACAAAAAAAAACTAATGCTGCCTCCCACTACTCAGGTTCCAGTTCTTGTACCTCCCATTTAAGAAAGAAAATAGTGCCCTGCAACCATTGACTAACATGAAAATGTATTTATTTGAGGGGGGAAAGCATTTCTTGGAGGAGGGTAAGGCAAAGGAGACTATTTACACCTTCAGCCAGTTCCACGGACAGAAAACATGACATCAGCCCTTTTGCACTGTCTGCAGGCTCCGCCCACTGCAGCCATAAAAAGGAAAGGGTACAGACTCCTTGATATTAGGCCACAGTACTGAAGCATGGGTACCAGATAGAATGAGGTAGAATGGCCACTGCACCTTACCTCTACCTCAGTTCTTAAAGTCTCAGCACCAAGCAGTCACAGATTCGAGGTACATCAGGCTCATTGCATCTTATCCCTTGCTCTTGGGTCTCAATGTCCCAACACCACCTTCCCTGGTCTTCCACAGTTTCTTGGGTTCAGACTGTTCATACTCTACTCCTCCACACAGGAGCCAGGTGACAGAAAAACTGCAGGTTACCTTTGCTTTGTCTATGGGATGTTAATGTGAAAACTACCAGGCAACCCTCCTTCAGGGTGTCACCAACAGGCGGGTGCTGTCTCAACCTCAGACCCCAGGTGGGATACACACCTCCAGAGACCTAACCAGAGGGAGCCAGTGCCACTCAGAAACCAGGACCCTGCCATCATTCTGAGCCTGCAAGCCCCATCTGGACAGTCACAGTCAAAGAACATATCCTTATTTCACTAGCCCTTGGGCTCTGATACATCCAATACTAAGCTTCAGGAACCAAGAACTTAGAACGGAACTGTTGGCAGAACTGTGGCCAAATTTATATATAGTGTATGAGAGAGTGCTGTTGTGTATAGAAATTGATGACTGGAATCAGGCTGTTGTGTGTTAGTAGTGATGTCAAACTCCTGTTGTGCTTCACTGAAGATGTCACTACCTACGCACAGCAACATCAAATCAGTGCTCACGCTGATGTCTCCTCAGTCTTGCCAACCGTTGCCAGAGCTGTCGCCTAGTAAGCAGACCTCTGAGTGGATGCCCTGAAAACAGCAACAGATAAGACCATGTTACGTGTCTCTCTCCTTAGGCTACTTGTTTATTTGAAGAAAAAAGCATTCTCGCTAATCGTGATGCCACTGTATGTGAGTGCCTTCTCATACACTATAAAAGATTGTGTATGAGCAGGCATACACAGACAAAGGGTATGCTTGAAATCTCAAGGTTTCCTTGGTGACAGGAGACCTCTCGAGCTGTGCTCTCGAGGTCTACTATCACCAAGAAAACCTCTCAATGCAAGCATACCCTTGTTGTGTATGCCTGCTCATACACAATCCTCTATGTCTGAGGCAGGAAGAAAGATCAAGGAAAGTGCTGACCCACTAGGCATTAGGAGCACTCAATGCAGGGTGATACTCTGTTGCTAGGGCAGGAACTTGTAATAATATTTAACAACATTTATATTTCAAGACAGACTAGAATATTAACCCTTTTAGTGCAAAAATGATTTCCAGAATCAAAAGCCATCTGATAACACCTTTTGCAATACATGAGTTACAAATACATCAATTTAAAATGCCTGCAAAAAAAAAATCAAAATTTTTAATAAATAACATAATACAACAGAGATACAGCTGTTTAATCAGTTCATCAGTGCCAAAAGCATGTACTAATAAACAGACTTTTAGCCCCATCTTAAATGCCTACATTAAGAGAGAACTACTGAGATGGAAAGGCAAGGAATTCCAGATAGCTAGTGCACCCCAACAATGTCTGATTGCCAGACTGTTTAAGGCAGGATCTTGGAATGACCAGTAGCAACTCAGTAAAGCTAGGTAAGCAACCAGGAGTATGCCACACTAACAGCTTGTTTAAGTAGCCAGGGCCCCCAATCCATGCATGGCTTTGTAAGTTAGTGCAGACCTGAAGGTGGTGAGCCCCCTAATAGGTATCAAGTGCAGGTGACACAGTGCAGGCATTTTATGATCTGAATATACCACGCTAATAATCAGTCTAGCAGCAGCGTTCTCCACCTACCATGGAAAACACACCCACCCCCAGATAGGCCTAAGTATAGAGAGTTACAGTACTCACTATGTAAGAATGACGCTGGGTTGCACATTTGCCCAGCAACAGCACATCACACTGCTGTACCTGCAGCCTGGCTTTGGAAGCAGACTTGGGGGTGCATGAAGTATGTGGCTAGGTTGGGAGACAATGCTGCCAATGGCAATGCTTCCCAGCCCAGGGATGTGAATGAGCAAGGAACTTATCTCCACCGGGGTGAAACTGTGGCAACCAAGATCACCAAAAGGCAGGTAGTGCCATTGCATGGGTGTGGGGCAGAAGGAGGGGAAAAGAGGAACAAAAACCATTGTGCTGTCTCAATAATGGTTGCCAGCATGCTCAGGCCCCATACTCCATGCACCCCAGTGGGTTTGCTCGATTGGGTAGCATCAAGGACCCTAGTTTTCCATTTTTACTGGTAACACCGGCAAAAATCATAGAATTCTTCTTGGTCTGTCCCAGTGGCCTAATGAAAGTCTGTCCCAGTGGTCTAATGAATAAGGCACTGGCCTCCTAAGCCAGAGATTGTGGGTTTGAGTCCCATCTAGGGAGAAACATTTAGGGGGCAGGGAGGTGTGCACTAGTCCCTTCACAAAAGAAAGGGTCCTACAAGAGCTTGATAAGCCCGGGGTGGACAAGGCAATGGGACCTGATGGCATACATCTCAGGGCACTAAAGGAGCTAATAGTGGAACTAGCAGAGCCATTATCAGAACTGTTTAGTGAGTCTCTGAGCACAGGAGAGATCCCAGAAGACTGGAGAAGGGCTCATGTGATCCTACTCCACAAGAGTGGTAGCAGGGAGGAGGCAGGGAACTACAGACCAGTCAGTCTTGCCTCAGTAGTGGGCAAGATTATGGAGACACTCCTTAAGGAAAGGATAGTGCAACACCTGGAATCCATAGGAGCACAGGATCCAAGACAGCATGGGTTTACAAAAGGAAGGTCCTGTCAAACTAATCTCATAGATTTCTTTGACTGGGTAACCAGAGTGGTGGACCAAAGGGGAGCAGCTGATGTTGTCAAACCTTGAATTCAGCAAAGCTTTCGATACTGTTCCACATAGAAGATTGATTAATAAACTGGATAGGCTCTTGGTGGGTCAGATGTTGGTCAGCTGGGCGGCAAACTGGTTAACAGGCAGAAAACAGAGAGTGGTGGTAAACAGTATACAGTCAGAAGAGATGCAAGTCACAAGTGGGGTACCTCACGGATCAGTCCTGGTGCCAGTCCTCTTCAATATCTTCAGCAGTGACATTGCAGATGGACTGGAGGGTAAGGTTGTCTGTTTGCAGATGACACCAAGATCTACAGCAGAGTAGATGATCCAGATGGTGTGGGCAGAATGAGAAGAGATCTGGATAAACTAGCAAAATGGTTGGAAGAGTGGCAACTGAGATTTAACGCAAAGAAGTGCAAGACCATGCGCATAGGGAAGAGAAACCCAGAAGCCACCTATAGTCTGGGAGGGGAGTTGCTGGCAGTCACAAGGGAAGAAAGAGACTTGGGCATCATCATCACCAATGACCTGAAATCATCCAAGCAGACCTCTAAAGCAGTAGATAAGGCTAGAGGGATGCTGGGGTGTATTAGTAGGGGTATCACAAGTCGGAAGAGGGAGGTAATAATCCCTCTTTACAAGACACTGGTTAGGCCCCATCTGGAGTACTGCATGCAGTACTGGAGGCCACACCTTCACAAGGACATTAACCAAATTGAGGCAGTCCAGAGAAGGGCAACCAAAATGGTGCAGGGACTGCATCGGAAAACATATGAGAACAGATTAACTGAACTCAATATGAATACCCTACAGCAAAGGAGGGAGAGAAGTGATACGATTAAAACATTCAAACACCTTAAGGGTATGAACAAGGTGAAAGAGTCTAACATGTTTCAATATAAGAAAAGTAGCAGGACAAGAGGACACAGCATGAGATTAGAGGGAGGCCGATTAAGGGGTAATGTGAGGAAGTTCTTTTTCACAGAAAGGGTGGTGGATGCATGGAACGGCCTAACTCTGGAAGTGGTGGATATGAATACAGTGCAGGGCTTCAAACAGGCATGGGATAGGCATAAGGGAGCAATACAGATGAGTATGAATAGATAGGCCATTGACAGAGCAAAGGCCTATAGCACATTCATAAGGTAGAAAAATAAATGGGCAGACCGGATGGGCCTTGCGGTCCTTATCTGCCATCAACTTCCATGTTTCTATGTTTGGTATGCAGATTTTTAACTCTTGTACTGGTGCCTCACGGAAATTGCATGTCACTGCACAGAATCCTTAAGATTTCAGCATCTATTTTTTTAATTGTTTTATTTTCTCTTTCTATGCCCCCTTCTCACAGCATCAGCCTCCACTTTTCAGAGATCCCTACACTGTGTATCCCCTAGCTTCACCCCAGGTAATGCTCAGCAGCTCCTGTGGGCCTGCCCCATCCTGCCTGGGTTGTATCCCCCCAGGCAGGAATGGAGGGGGGACCCCAGGTCATCCCCTCCGCTGTCCCTTAGTTTGTGTTGGGCAGCCCAGTCAGTCCTTCATGGAGCCTGTTTATGAAGTCTGGAGCAGCCGGGTCCCGTCTACCAGTGGCTGATGTGGGATGATTATTTCTGGTTTTCTGGTCTCTGTCCTAGAGGACACTGGTACACTAGGGGAACCAAGGAGGTAGTGCACGTAGAGAGGTGCCACTGCTCCAGATCCCGCCCGTATCCTCCCCTTTGCACCACCACCTGTGGTCACTGGAGAAGGAGAGCAGCCTCAAGGGGGTTCTTGATCTTACTCCCCTGGCCAGACCTCTAGCCACTGAGTTTGCTTCTGACCCCGGGACACTGGCATTGCAAGCAGTAGCACTACTGCAGTGCCCATGGGCTGGCCCAGATTTCAGCATCTTAAAATGAATGCTGCTCTGCTTTGCATTCTTTCTGCTTTGCTGCTTATAGAATCAGTAAGGAAACCACCCACACTGCTTTGTTGTAAGCAGCCATGCTTCAGTTTAGCCACCCATGCTTCCCACCAACTTCTCCATCCGTTAAGGACTGCTTTCCTTCCTGAAACTACAGTTTTCATTTAGTATGTGCCTAAACATCTTTTACTATTTATATTACACTGGATGATACAAAAAAAATACAAGTATCAGCACACATGGCCAGGCCACTGGAAAATTGTGGGAAAAGAACCGGAAATTGCAGAACATTTTTGCAAAGATTGCTGGGGAATTGAGGGAGTTCTATTACAGATCCTGAGTGCTTCACAAGAAATCCTTTACTGTTTTCTGCTGCACATATTAGTCAGCATAAACTACTAAATGAATACACTGAAACTTGAATATGTTTTAAATATGAAGAAAAAATGATGTTCCTAAAATGAATCCTAAATGAATAAGATGCGTTGCCTCTCTTCCAAAACTTAAAAAACATCTGCCTCATACAGTGCTAAATAGATTCTATTCAGTGAGCCACAGAAAATCAATATTAAATAAATCCAAAATAAACAGATTTTATCTGTTTCTGGATGTAGAATAATGAAGCCTGATCAAAAACTATTTACAGTGCTCTGTCAACTATTCACCCACTTTGGTGTAAGAAAAAAATAAACATATGGGAGTGGTGAATAACTCAGTTTTAGTAAAATGTTTTAAAGTGTTTAATGTTCATAATTTACACTGTAGGTACTGTGCACTATTGTTGAAATCATATATTAAAACATTATATCTGGGTGTTATTATGGTTGGTAGAATAGCCTAGTGATTAGAATAACAAACAGTGATTAAACTGGGTACATTCAGCAAACCTAGGTTTGATTCCCACAATCTCCACTTGTATACCATGCAGCTCTGAGCAAGTCACTTTACCTCCCCAGTGCTCCTGGAACACCCCTGAAAATAGGCAATTCTGCTTAGTGGGCCTTACCCAGTTTACAAAGAATATATAAAAAGCCAATATAGGTTTACTACAGTAGTCAGAGTACCCTGTAATTTAAATTTACCTGAGTTTTACTTGGGCTGCAGTGAATTTGTATAGGTAAATATGAATGTTCAGATACATTTTATGTGTTTTATAAGCTTGTTTTTAGACTTTAGTCAGGTTTGTATTGTATTCTTTGCATGAGAGCATCTAGGTTGTAGATTGCTAATTGCAGGATCACTGTTACCAACTAACTTATTCAAGTTTATAATCAGCAGGGCCATCAAAAATCCTCAGTTGTTTGAATAAAAACTATTCTGAATGAAAGTATGTTCACAAGGAAGAAACTGCCTTACCACCACTTACAAAAAGATTTCACAGTTAGCACCCTATTTAGGGGAATGGGATCATTTGCACATTTTCTTCCACTTGCTGTTTCCGTCTCTGTGGCAACAAAAAAATTTCTGATAGACTGCGTCAACAAAAATCAAATGTTTTGTACTTGTGCTTGGCCAGTGGATTTGCTATATGGCCCAATTGCTGTTGATACTCTACCTGCCACTGTATAATGCCATTGGGGTGAGTGGGTTGCTGCAAACACACCCAAGCCAGAAAGCACACTCAATGACACACTGAAGTGAAAGCCCCAGGGGCTGTTTCATGCTGGTGGGCTGAATGGTGCTCAATTCACATCTGAGCTCAGACACGAAAACTGTGAGACACCCTTTTCACGGAGACAATCCACATGTTTGGGAGATGCATGATTTTCCATTTGAAGGTCCTCCACTAATCACTTATGGATTTTTTAGGTGAAGACACTTATTTCAAAGAAGCAAATTCAGCAATTTTTTTTTTTTGCTTCTCCTACTCCCTGGCCATCCACTCCTTCAGGCCTGCAAAGGCTCCCTACCACCGCTGCTGAGTCCAGATCACCATCCACTGCCCCTGATTGCCGTGCTACCAGGTAACCTGAAGTAACCCTTCATGGGGTGGGCCTCTACCCCCTGTGGAAGGCTACCAGTGGAGGAGAATCACCCCAAAGGGCTTCTGTGTATCCTGGGCATGGCAGGGGTTGGAACGAACACGTGTGTTTGGGACTTCCAGCATATGGAGGGATAAGCAGTCTTCCTCTGGTTGGCCAGCAGGTGTTTTCCTATTTTCTTGGGAGCATGATGAGCCACATGATGTCAAGGCACAAGCCGATGTCCATCACGCTCCCTCCTGCAGTGAGGGTTGATGTGTTGCCATGCCTCTGGCCTCCACCAGGGGCCAGAAAACGCTGAGCTGTGAACCAACACTCCCTCCCAGGAGAAGGCGAGTGGTCATTAGACACTCAAGCCTTCACCCCCCAGCTGGCCCTCCAACACCCAAGTCCATTCCTGAACCCTGGTCAGCGGTGTCACAGGCAGAAATCCAATTCAGGCAGTTAAGTGATAGATTGGAAGAAACAAAGGTGGTCCACCTTAGTGGTTGTGGTTCTGATTAATTCTCTTCTGCATTCTAACAAGCAAAGAGACCAAGTAATTTGTAACTTGTGCATGTGGGATGTGGGTGCTGAAGAAGGGGGATCATAGTGCTGTCACTACTGCCATCACCCCTGAGGGATGTGATCTGCATTGTTGCTACTGCCATCACACCTGAGGGGTGGGGGCTGTAGTGCTTCTGCCATCACCACTGGTGGATGAGGACTGTAGTACTGCTGCCGTCCCACCTGAGGGATGGGGACTATAGTGCTGATACTGCCATCACACCTGAGGAATAGGGAATATAGTACTGCTGCCATCACACCTGAGGGATGGGCCCATAGTGCTGATATTGCCATCACACCTGAGGGATGAGGAATATAGTACTGCTACCATCACACCTGAGGAATGGGGCCCATAGTACTGATACTGCCATCACACCTGAGGGATAAGGAATGTAGTACTGCTTCCATCACACCTGAGGGATGGGGCCCATAGTGCTGATACTGCCATCACACCTGAGGGATGGGGAATGTAGTACTGCTGCCATCACACCAGAGGGATGGGAGCTATAGTGCTGATAGTGCCATCACACCTGAGGAATGGAGAACACAGTACTGCTGCCATCACACCTAAGGGATGGGGGCCATAGTGCTGATACTGCCATCACACTTGAGGGATGGGGAATGTAGTACTGCTGCCATCACACCTAAGGGATGGAGGCTGCAGTGCTGCTGCTTCCATCACACCTGAGGGAGCGAGCAGTAGTGCTGTTGCTGCTGCCATCACACCTGAGGGATGGAGCTGTAGTGCTGCTTCCATCACAGCTTAGGGATGCGGCCTGTAGTCCTACTGCTGTCACATCTTGTACCTAAATTAACTTTAAATTGGTACAAGGATGGATGAATGTACAATAGTGGAAGTCAAAATTGCTAAAATGCATGTTAGCAGAGTTAAAAATTGCTAACTAAAGTACACAAAACCAAACACCGGTAAAATCAGATTTTGGCTTGGCAGACACCGATGACAATACCGTTTTTTTACAATGTGCAAAATGGAATTTGCCCTTTCTCAATCCCGGTAAACCAGTGTCCCTGTTTAGCATCTGTCTAGACTGGTAGGAGAAACAGCTGCACAGAAAATGAAATTATACAGGCCCAATAGTAACATTTCTGGGAATTCTCCTGTCATACAAGCCACCAAGGTTGCACTCCTGAACCCATAAACCCTCTCCTTCAGTGCATGGACTGGAACATAGTTTTCTATGTCCAGAATTCAGTATATCCATGTCACTACCTCACTGGACACTTTTTATAAATATATATTTAGCCTTCCACAAGACATGCCAACAGCAATTTTGAGATGCAATTTTAATTTGAAATCAGTTACTGTTCAAGACCAAATAAAGGCAATATATTTCTGGGAAAAAGTAGTAAAATCAGATCACGGTACAACAATTTACAAATGCTGGTTGGAAGGCTTGGACAATCGTCTACAGTGCCCATGGTTTAGAAAGTTGAATTGTATGTCAAAACAAATTGGCCTGGGTGAGATATGGGATGACGATGTGATAAATAATCCTAACGACTATGCCCTGTCAGCTATTCAACACTAAACTGACAACTTTTTTCAACAAGAACATCACAGGTTATGGGACACACAGAACGCTGAGTTATTCAATAGATTGAAAGTCCTAGAAAGGAAGATACTGTATGTACTAAAAATTCTGTGAGAGAGAGGGCCACCAGAAAGCTGTATGCAAATTTTGTATGGGGATAACCAAGGGGTAGGAATACTCAAAGGTATTCATGACAAATATGCATTATTTTAGCAGTTGCAAATGTATTTTAACACAAAACAAGACATACTGCACCTCATTTAATTTGTGATTGTCCGTTGTTAAATGATATAAGATTAAAATGATTAGTCCCAATTTTGGGTAATCTGTCTATAATTACAAATTATGAATGAAGGCTGAAGATTTTAGAATGTGCGCTATTCTCTGGTAGGAAGTCACATTTATGCTGTTGCCTCATTTGCACATAAGGCACTATGTACACTTTAACTTTCTGATGGAATCAAGTCTACCTCATAAATTTGAATTATTCTGATAATCTGAAATACTGAATTGTTATTGTTATCTTAAACGTATGCCTCTTATGGAGCTTTTTATAACATTCATTTTTAGAGTTACTTTGTATTTCTAAGCGAATGAGAATTTACTTGTTTTTTTTTTATTTGATAAACAGATGTTTTATACAAACCATAAATAACATATACTGAAACTGATTGTGACTGGTTATGGTGAGCCTCTTTTGCCTACATCAATGCCTGACTTTCTAGTGCCGTAGGAGTGGTTACTGGACCACATATGGCCCCCTTCCTCAAGGGCACCGGCGGGGGGGGGCTGTGCACCAGCAGGGGCCTCCCTCCCTCTGCAAGACAGGCATCACCCTTAAGTGATGCCATACATTTCTCTGCCAGCCTGTGTTGGAAATTTCAGACTTAGGAGACAAACCACGGTCTCTTACTTGGTAAGCACACACATAACAACCCTTTTAGTCACATGTAACATATTTCAACAGTTGTATAAAAAAAAGGAAACATTACTTCCAACAGAACACAGCTGTTAGGCTTTTTTTGCCATAAAGGTTTTTATTGAAATTTCGATTTGCAACATAAACACAGTGCACAAGAAAATTTAACATGCACCACAGAAGATATGCATATTCTATTATGAAGCAATCCTTCATTAGCATTTATACATAAATCAGTAGTTCAAGCAGTAAAGCAGAAGTTAATTGTGGTCTGTATTTATTGCCCAGGGGTGTTAGTATAAACTATTACTTTATACAATCTGACAGAGTAAAACAGTCAAGCTTATACTTTACAATGTCTCTTCCTTGTTTTACAGGCTGTTTTACCCCCAGTGTCCCTTGTCCCATAAAGTAGCTACATTTTGAGGCTGTTAGTGGATTTCTAAGGTGTGAGGCATGTACAGTGTACCATATATGTTACCTCCTGTACACCTCCAGCTGTTAGGCATTTTGTTATTAAGGAAGAAGTATAGCGCAGTGGTTTAGGGCTCTGAGTTGCAGACCTGGGTTTGAATCCCAGTGCCCCCACTTGCATACTGTGTGACCCTGAGCAAGTCACTTAACTTCCTTGTGCTCCCAGGTTGTACCTGGAAACAAGCTTCAGCTTAGTGTGCCTTTCCTGGTTAAATAATTTCCCCTTTTCTTTCCCTTTCCTTGTTTGCCATTACTATTTCTGGCCTAACAAAAGCACCATCTCTACCTAAGAAATGGTGTTGATTTCAGATTGTCACATCAGTAAACTCCTGCCACTTAAAAAGGAATCCAATTTCATAGAAGAGGTAAAATAACAAGACAAAGAGACACAGGAGGCATTAGCAGGGTCTACCCATCTTTGTATCATGCACCTGGATTAAAGACTATCAGAAACCCCTCTTTCAAATCCTACAGTCTCCCCTGATGTCCCCCTCAACATTTTATAAATGGTTGCAACTGATTACGTGTATCAAAAAGCAGAAATTAACACCAAATGTGAGTACTGAACAAAGGAACTAAAGCAAAAGGCAACTAATCCCCAATACAATGAGTCATGCAAAGCATATATGAAAGAAAGCGAGCGCGCAAGGGAGGGTGGTAAAGCCATGTCCACCCATATGTTTTTGAAAACATTTCAAAACTGGTATAGAGTATGTATATATATATATATATATATATATATATATATATATATATATATTTACATATATATATATATATTATATGTATATATACCAAACTTGAAAATGGTTTCATATACTTCACCTTGCTGGTCATATAAACACGCAGCTTTAGGAAACAAAAATCATTCATTGGTTCATTAAGTTTCTCCCTTCAACTCATTCAGTGGGACTACCCTATCACCCCATTTTCTTCAAAGTTCCTGTTGAGTATGAGAGTAAAGGTTGTTACAGTATCAGCTAGCACCATCTGCCCTGGAAATCTGTTCCAGGTGTCCACCACTTGTTCTGTGGTATAGTTATTTCTGGCATTTCCATTGAATCTGCCTCCTTTTAATGACATTATGTGTGCCCTTGTTCTTTCACTTTTGTGCGTCTTGCTGAACTATATTTGATCTAATGAAGTCATCTCTTTCAAATATGTGAAGAACATGATCATTCCTGTGTCCTCTGATTTTTATGTATTCCATGGAAAACAGTTTTAGTTCCATCTTCCCATCATCACAACCCATTTTTTCTAACTTTTAACTGTCTTGGTTGTTTTCCTCTTTGCTTTCCCAACCATGTCAACATCTTTCCTAAGGTATGGGGACTAGAACTGCACACCAAATTAAAGGTTGAACTTGGCCAACGATCTATAAAGTAGCAACACAATATTTCTCAACATAGGACAATGTATGGGCAAAGCAAGAAAAATAAAGTCTTTAATATGCTTACCTTTAACTCAATGGTAATAACCAGTTATGGCACTTGCTTTCAAATACACAACCAGATTCTTTTGAAATGTGGTTATTGACTGACTTGATACCATAGATTCTGAGAGGGCATTCCACATCCCTATCACCCTCTGATTAAACCAGCGACCCCATCTGGTAGTCTTGTATTTTTTCTCCTTTCAATTGCATATTGTGCTTTCTACCCTCATAGATGCAGTCTCTTGCTTCAGGTCTAAACAGTCCCACAAGTCCTTGTTTTGGAATGCCCTAAAGACAAGGAACATATCACCCGTGGCCTTCTTAGCTGTAAACTATACATATGGCGCTCACTCAATCTCTCCTCATAGCTCTTCCCCCTCATCATTCTCGTTGCCCTCCTCTGCAACCCTTCCAAGACTTTGATGTCTCAAGCAGCTTGTGCATATGAAATTTCTGTTGTTGCAAGCCATTATTTTATTTGCCTCTAGCTGCTGCCCCAAACTGTTGCTCCTGTTTAAGACTGCTGCTGATCAATATTCCCAAGTCTTTTTCATTCTTGATTTCAGTAATTTATATGCTATTCAAGTCTCACCTTGTCTTCATATTCTTCTTTTCTCAAAACACCACCTTTAAAGGGACACTGTCACCTCAAACTAGCCATAGTTTAGAAAACACATTTTATGATTGTTCACATTGTACAGAATGTGCTGATGTGGCTGGTTGTTTTATTCTGATTCCTTGTTTCTTTTTAAAAGTGAAAAACAGGCTGCCCACCACACTGGTGTTACCACACTTATGTGTATTTGTTTACATTCCTTAATCAACACCCACTACATCTTTCCTGGACTTGGGGACACCCTCAACACAGTCTAACAACTCACAATGCAGTGCGAGGAAAGGAGACCATTGTATCATCTGTGGTTGTACTGTTTGGGTGAGCTCAATATATTGTCAGCCCTAATGCTCACCCCATTTGACCATGAAAGAAGCTGAGATGTGTAGAGTATATGCGAATGGGGTGAGCATTAGGGCTGACAGCCCCAAGGCACACCCCATGCCTTATTAGTGACGATGTAGGTGAGGTGAAACAGTAATGTTTTTTCCTGTTGCTGTCTGTTGGGTGGGGATGGGGTATTAGAGTTGGAAACTCTAACACCACATGTCCCTACTTTTGTTGCTTCAACCCTAACTAATGCATTAACAAAGATTTTGCAAAGAATTTCCTCACTTTTTGAGACAGTATAATTGTATCCTCATTTGTCTGTGGGAGTGCAGGGCCTTCAGTGCCCTATGCACTCATCCCTCCTTAGATTTGCACATATATGTTGCTGCTTGCATTTGTAGCAGGGATGAAAATGTCAGCAGAACTTTCTTATTACCCCACCTCATGAACCCAGTAATGCAAATTTTGAAATCCCCACCAAAATATGATTCCACACCACTGCAACGTCATTGCGCTCCACAGGTACAATAACACAGTTGGGCCAGGGTTTGAAAAATGACAGCTGTCACAGTCATGAGGTGGTGTAAAAAGATGTGTATGTTGAGAATTTTGAGTCAAAGTATTTAAAATTGCCAAAGTTATGAAGCAGCATAGCAACATTTCACTGCATGCGCATACAGTAACTTTGGCATTTTACATATTTTGACCACAAAATCTCAACATAGCCGTCTTATGACCCCATCTGATGAACAAGGGCAGTGAAAATTCTCAAATCCCACCCCAGAGGTGATTTTGTTAAGTGATTGTGAAATCACCTTTCCAAAAGGATTTGCATACTTTCACTGCTATTGTTCATGACGTGGGATCTCATTAAGGCCATGTTGAAAATTTAGTATAACATATGAAAAAATGGCAAAGTTCTGCACAGAAGTTGAAAACCCTATTGAAGTACATTGATTCTCCATATGAAAAAATAACTTGTTTCGTATCTTGTCACACAAAACAAGAATCTTGTTTCATATCATGCGATACGAAACAAGATTTATAATGTTAAAAAAACATATTTTTAGGGGATTTCTGTAACAGATAAGTGCAGAATCCATCTAAGAGGGTCCCAATAAGCTAAACATGTGTTGGTTTGTCCCCAGAATATCATTTTTTGGGGGTTCTTAATTTGAATTTGAGGCAAAACTGAAAACAAGATGGCGGCCAAACAAAAATCAATTTTCCTCAAACGAAAAAGGATGATGTCAATATGACAAAATAATTATTTTTTTCATTTTCTACAGCTATCATAAGGTTCTTACTGAGCATGCTCGGAAGCAATTTATGAAAATGTTAAATTGGAATAACTTTGGAACAGATTAATATTTTTTCACCAAACCAGCAAAAGACACATCAGTGAGTCAGCCCCTTTCTACCCAGAAAATGTCAGACCAAAATACCAAACCATTTGGGCTGTAGCCAAACTCAAAGAAATTCCATTTAAACCAATGGGGAAAAAACTACGAAACATTCACTTTTTTCACTATCCAGATCTCGGAAACCAGAATGAAAATTGGTACATTCAGAGATCTAAAGCAAAAAGGAAAAACCCTAGCACAGTCTGCTGAAAGATAAATGGGCAGTACACTGTAATATAAATCAGTGCTCTTTAGTAAGGTATATGCAGCAAGTTAAATAAAACATCCCAAAATACACAAAGACTCCATCCAGGAACCACACAGTGGAACCCACCAACCTCCTACCGGTTTCGCATTAGACCATCATCATGGAGTGTTCACCTGTTGTACCAACACCCAATTTAAACCCCATTCTTAAAGTGATGCTCACAAAAATCAAAAGATTCAAATAATGTATATGTGAGGGTGTGATAAAAAATGAAAGTACAACAATAACAGAACAATAGGCTGCACTAATGATGTAAACTAGAATGTGTTGTAAACATACAAATTGTGACCTAAGATAATCTGGTAAATTTAGACACAAAAATATATATAATAATAAAATTAGATAATACAGCCATATTTTCTCCATATAGGTTTTTTATCCTCCCGGCAGGCCGGGAGCTAGTGTCGGCCGTCTGTACCGGACATCCCCGGTCCCTTCAGGGCCACCCCTACTTTCCTAGCAGGACCACCGGAGCCAGCCTGGGGGCATCATCCAGCCATCAGCCTGACTTTTTTCCATGTTTTCTTCCCCTTATGCCCCAGAGCCCCAAACAAGGTTGAACATGCATGTGGAAGCACACATGCACACCTTGGCTCAGCCAACTCCACTCTGCTTTCCACTGGCCTAGCACCTGACTCCCTCACTTCCTGCACCACCATCGCACCTCCACATGGTTGTGGTGGTCTCTTCAGCCAAGAGAGCCAACCTCCCTGATCCAGGAATGGAGAGCTGCCTGTCAGCCACTCTATTCACTCCCAGCCCTCCCCCTGGCTGACCATGCTTGTTCCCAAATATGGGTCACCAGTGTGGCATGAGGTAAGGTGCCTAGTGTCTCAGCCCTCAGTGCCACCAGACTGGCCCTATACAACCATATTTAACCAGAAAAAAGGTTCACTATAAATGATGGCACTTGATGAAACCAACTTATTATAGGCAATCATACTGTATATATATATATTCGGTCAGACAGCTGAAAACAAGAGGGACACATGCAGATACATGGAATTAATAAAGTGCACTTTCTAAGGACCCCAGAGAGCATAAGATCCATAAGATGTAATTCAGGTCTTGTAGCATTAGCCTTTTGTTAGACCTGGACCATTTAAATGTCCATTTTGTAGCAGTGGTCTGAATAATGATCATCCAATGCCTGTTTGTATTAATTCATAGTTTCACATGATACAATCGATGCAGGCAAGGAATTCCAGGGTGACACTACTCTCTGTAAGAACCAGATCCCTCATTGTTTTTTATTGTAATGTCCTCCCCTCAATTGCATGTGGTGTCCCCTAACTATTTTTAAATCTGGTCTCACAGTCAGTCCAGTATTTTCCCAATGATTTTGGTCTGAAAGTGCCTTATAAACCAGACACATATCTCCTCTAAGTCTCCTATAATTGAGTGAGTACATCCCCAGATCTCAGAGCCTCTCTTCATACATTCTATCCTTTAGCTCCGTCACCATCCTGGTTGCATGCCTCTGAACCATCTCAAGTCTCCTCTGGTCCTTCTTCCAGTGTGACATCCAGAACTGCCCACAATATTCCAAGTGAGTGTGCACAAGGGACACATAAAGCAGGACCACCACCTCCCTGGCCCTGCTCCTGATATTTCTACCAATGGATGCCAGAATTCGATATTGCTTTTTTGTTACATTAGTACAGTGATCTATAAAGTTCAGGTTTTGGTTTATTGTAATCCCCAAGTCTCTCTCAATTTCTGTAGTTTGAAGGATATTTTCATTTATATAGTATTGGAACTTGCTGGGTTTTTTTTTTCCTAAATGCATAATTTTATACTTAGTTATATTAAACTTGAGGTGTTTTTAATTTTTGTTTTTGCACTGGCTTCCATATTGTTTATGTTGACCTGAAATAACTTAGTGTCATTCATAACCAGAGCCCCCATTTTAATGTCATCTGCAAATTTTGTAATCCATGCGCTGTTTGTGCAGGTTATAGACATTACTAAGATATTGAATAAGGTTGGACCCAGCACAGAACTCTAGGGGACTCCTCTGGTCACCCCCACCCAACCAGAGAGATACCCCTTTATGGCCACTCTCTGCCTTCTTTTGGTCAACCACTCTGTGACCCAACACACTAAACTATCATCCAGCATGATCTCCCATAAGGTATTCATTAACTCAGCATGGGAAATACTGCTGAATGCTTTTTTGAAGTCAACAAATAGTATGTCAACAGAGATGTCATTGTCTAAGGCTTCACTTACTAGGTCATAGAAGTGGATCAGATTAGTGAGGCATGATCTACCCCTTTTGAACCCATGCTGATGCTGGTCCACCAGGCCTGATCCAAATTTCATGCAAACAGTTTTTATTAGAAAAGAGAGCACAAAACTAAGTAACATATTGTATAAATAGATATATTAGACAAAGACTGTCTCTCCTAGGCCCTTATAGTAGAGATATATGAAATGCAAATATATAGACTACATGTTAGAGTGTGTGTGTGTGTGTGTGTGTGTGTGTGTGTGTGTGTGTATATATATATATATATATATATTTCATACACATAAAATCAAATTCATATACTGTACTTCCAGTAAAAGGTTGGGACACAGAAACACATAACCCAAAATGGATTTGGTTAGTCCCTACAATCAAATTTTATTAAATAGCCTTTCTTAAGATGTAAAACAAGGGGGCTATGCATAGATCTATGCCCAAAGGTTTATGACATTTGTTGACTCATACAGGGTCACAAACTCATCACAAAAACTCAGTCTTTCTAAAAATCTTGTTTGTGAATTATACAAAACACCCAAAAGTAACAACCAAATCCATGTATTAATAGTTATTAAAATTCATACAGGAAGTTCAGGTATAACTGTAAACCACCTGTTATCTCTTGCTTTTGAGGTGTGGTGTTAGCTCAAAACAATCATTCAGTCCCGGGGATGCTAAAGCACCAACCCTGTAAATCTAAAATGATTCTCTTTGAGACAGGAGCAAATCCATGTCACCCCCACCCCCACCCCACCCGGGCTCACAAAATGAAATTGATGTTGTCCAATGTCTCTTACTTTCTTAAGGTGATAATATAATGCATTATGTTCATCCTCTGTTCTGATATTACTCAAATGCTCCCCCACCTTCAGTTTAAACATCCTTCTTGTTTTTCCCCACATAAAATGCACCACAAATACATGTTGCCAAATAGATAACACATGGTGTACCGTAGTAGCTAACTTAACTTCATTAACTTCATATGTCATACCACTGTTTGTAGAAGTAAATTTCTTTGTTTTCTACATGCAGTTGCAATGAGAGCACCTACCACACTGGTAACAGCCTGCTGGAGCTGGTGGCAACCAGTGTTTGGTACACCTGTTAGGTAAAAAGCTACCCGCTGTGTGCTCTATGCTGACCTTGGCTGGCTCTCCACTCCCTCGTACCGGACATATGCCGCTGATTGCGCCATCAACAAAATAATCAGAGAAGGCCTTCTTGAGTCTATTGCTTGCTGGTGCAAACCTTCCTTACCGACCTACTCCATGCACTCAATGGACAACTCTCTACTGGATATCCCCAAATGCAACACTAGGATAAGTGAGTATGCCTTTGCAATGTCTGGACCAAAATTCTGGAACTCTCTCCCTAAAGAGCTAAAAGACACACAGTCCCACCATATCTTTAAAAATGGCCTCAAAGGTCATCTACAAATCAAGGACAAATGCTCTTGTCCCTAAACTATATGGAGTACTGACCTGGTTCTTGTCTCTCCCCAAGGCCCTACTAGCACTTCAGGGACTCCCCTATCCCAGCTCACTTCTCTTTGAACCAAGCTACTGGTCACTTACCCTTGACTCCCCTATTAGTCCTCTGGCTAATTCTTCCCACCCTCTGTTTCATGGTGCCCTCTGTACTTACATGTGCTATTTATTTATTTTTTCCTTATAGTGATGATTACCTATTGAATGCCTTGCACTCTATGTGTATATTTATTATATACCATGTGTTCGTCGTTTCCCTCACTGTTTTCTGTGCTGTACGCTGTCTGAAACTCCCCTGTTATAATATGTTGGTTTTGTCTGTAACTCTCTCAGGTCGTGCCTGAAAATAGACAATGTTGTTATTTAGTGTACTTAACCTGCCAACAAAAACTAGATAAATAAATGTACTAGCATATCAGAAAGATTCTTCCCACATCTGCATGTGATTTTGGGTGTCCCTGAACCTAGTGCAATTAAAGCAGGTTCTGTCCCCAAAATGTGCTAAAACATTTATAATGTTTCTCCAATAATATACCTCTCGGCACAGTATTTGGTTATAAAGAGGACATCCCGTGGTGGTGTTGTAGTGGTATGTTGTCTATATGTTAGAAGTTGCTCCCTTGGTATGCCCTATATTGAATCCAGTTTATGACTAACGAGAGTAGAATTGTAACCCCTATCAACAAACCTTTGTTGTAACTCCTGACTCCTATATAAATACATAGTGGCATCCCAGCATATTCTTTCACCCCACATGAACTGTTATTCGGGGCTGTTGTTGATGGTGTGGTGTGGGTGGCAACCACTGGCAAGTAACAAACTATTTTTATCTGTAGGTTTCCTGTATAGTCTGTGCAGTACCATTTATTTATTTATTTTATTTATTTACGTTTTTGGTAACCAAGTAAATGCACTGATCCAGAGGACCATTTTCAGTCACGACCTGGGCCACAAGGTGGTGTTACATAAATACAAGCAGTAGACATGATATACACTTTGAAATTATACTGTACAAGCAACAATATGCAACAAACAGACAATGTATACTTAAGGTATACAAACACGGTGAGTGAAGTACCATAGGGATACCGGCAGCAGTACATGGAGAGATAGGTATGAATATTATACAGGTTGACAAGGAGCAGTTTGAACATAACCAAAGTTATCTATATCTAGTCAAGGTAACACGCATGACCTGAAAAAGAGGGTAGGCCACCCTGAGGAGCTTGAGTTAAAATAGAGCATGGCTACCAGCCAGTGCACTGAGTTAGACAGTGAGGGAGCATAGGCTGAGAAAACTGGAGAGCAGGATATTTAGTAATGTGCCCTACCAAGTTCTGGTGCATCCTTGAGCCACGGCCTGAAGCCTGGTACAGTAAAGTGGGAGGAGGTCTCCCAGGAGTGATTTATGAGGCAGTACAAGAGACATGCATGTGGGTTTGTGCTTTAGGGATATGGTGGGGGGAGAGGAGGGTGGGCAAAAGGCACCAGACAGTGGTAGGATTATGGTGGCTTTCAGTCTCCTGTGCTGCACTGTGTGCATGTACAGGTGGAGCCTTTCAAAAGCCAGACCTTTAGGTTAGACTTAAAAGATGCATGGGATGTGGTTATATGAACAGACATGGGAGAACGATTCCAGAGGGAAGGGGCAGAAACAGAGAAGGCATTGCTGCCCTTTGCTGTAGAGATGCGGGGGACTTCTAGAGATTGAAAGGAGGATGCTCTAAGAGGTCTTATGGATGCTCTATTCATGAGTAGGGGGGCATAAGGGGACAGCTTGTTATTTCTGAGGGCATTATCGACTAGGCAGCCTGTGGTATAGTCAAAGCATGCCTGGAGAGAAATCATCCAAGGGACTGGTAGAGTGTACAATGATGAGTTAAGGAGGGGGCTTTGAGAACAAAGCAACATATGGCATTGTAAGTCATGCTAAGGTGGGAGAGTTGCTTTGTGGACATGTGTGAGTAGATGGGGGAGCAGTAGTCAAGGAGAGGGAGGGAGGAGATTTCCCTGTGCAGTAGCGAGATGAGCTTCAGGTGATAGCAGGTGGCTTGCATGGTACTCTGCTCCTAGCTTCTGGTTTATCCTATTTACCATCATGGTTGTGTGATCATTAAAGGCGAGTGATGGGTCTAGGATAACGCCAAGATATTTGAAAGAGTTGACCTGTTCAAGTGGAGATCTTGCAGGTGTATATACAGTGAGGGAGGAGTTTAACTTGGCTGACTTGTTTAGGAAAGTCCTTGATCCAAAGAGCATGGCCTTCATCATTTTCACATTTACAAGAAGCTTTTTGGATGAGAGCCAATGAACAGCCACTGCATAACTGTCAGTGAGAGTGGAGGAGATTGCTTCTAGGGACTTATTTGCTGTGGTATAGGACTAGGTCATCCACATAGAGGAGTGTATTGCAGTGTAGGCTGTCTTCCCACAGAGCATTGATAAACAAGGAAAAAAGAAGGGGGCCAAGGATAGATCCCTGAGGAAATACCGTGCTAGTGGGAAGGGAGGCCAAGGCAACTTTGCCTATAAGCACAGACTGGGACCTGTTTGTGAGGTAGCTGTGAAACCAAGCTACAGGTCCAGGGGCACAACCAAGATGCTGAAGTGTGGACAGAAGAAGTAGATGATCAACAAGGTCAAATGCCTTTAATAAATCAACAAAGACTGCACCTGTGGCCTTACCTTTGTCCATATTTCTTAGGACATGGTTTGAGAAGACTGTCAGGGCAGAGGAGGTGCTGTGGTGTTTACAGAAGCCATGTTGAAAGGGACATAGGAGGTTGTATTTATTGAGATGTTCAGTTAGTTGGGAATGGACTACTTTCTCAAGTAGTTTGCTGAGATGTGGTAGCAGGGAGATGGGCCTATAGTTTTCTGGGCAACTGGGGACTCCTGCCTTGAAAATGGGAACCACACTTGCATGTTTCCAGGTGTCAGGCACTGTTGATGTAGACAGGGTGAGGTTAAAAGTGTGTGTTAGTGGTTTGGCAAGGACTGGGAAGATGATCCTCAGGAAAGCAGGGTACAGCCTGTCACTTCCAGGGCTGCTGCTAGAAGGGAGGGTTGTCAGGAGTTTTTTAATGGTCTTAGTAGCAATGGTCCTGAAATAGAAAGGAGGGGTGGAGGCTTCAGTGTTTGTGAGAGTGGAGGGGCTACCGCTACTGTTTCGGTTGGAGGGAGGGTGAGGAGGGAGCTAGCTAAGGGGTAAGGGGTCAGGTCGGTAAACATAGTGTTGAGGAGGTCAATGATGTGAGCATGGTCATTGATGGTGCCTGCTGGGGATGTGAGTTGTGTTATCTGCTTACTGGTCTTTGGGTTTAGGATGGACCCAACTGAGGCCCAGAAGCTATGAGAATTCATTTGATCTAATAATGTCAATGTCTAAGAAACTGGCCCTATCATGGCTGCAGTTCACTGTAAATTTCAAATGTGAATTAGAGATATCGAAGCACTGTACAAATTGTGCTAGCTGTTCTGTGCCCCCATGCCACACCACCAATGCATCATCAATATATGTATGCCACATATCCAGATGGTCATAAAAAGGATTGTTGTCTGGGTCATATACTGTCCCCCTTTCCCAACAGACAAGATACAATTTGGCATAGGTGGGGGCAAACATGGCCCCATAGCTGTCCCTTTAGTTTGTAAGAAATACTGACCTTGGAAAAGGAAGACATTCTTCGTAAGTACGTATTGTGCTAGTGTGCACAAAAAAATCCACAAAGGCAGTACTATAGGTTGTGGCATGTTCCAACCAGAAGCATAAAGCTGCAAGTCCCCATCATGTGGCACACTGGTGTAAAGTGCCTGTATGTCCATGGTGACCAATAACCAACGTGGGTCCAACTGTAAGTCCCCCAGGACACCCAGAATCTGGGTAGAATCCCTGATATAAGACCAAAGCTGTGGAACTAAAAAATTCACATGCTGGTCTATGAATTTCGAAAGAGGTTTGGTAAGGGAACCAATTCCAGACACTATGGGGTGTCCTGGGAGATCCACCAGGATTTTGTGTACTTTTTGTAGGACACAGAGGGTCTGGTGCACAGGATGGGGGACCCACATGTATTTTAAAGTGTCCCTTGTGATAAGCCCCTCCTCAAATGCCTGCAACAAATAACCATCAGTTTCCAGCTTAAATAAATGAGTGAGATCGGTCTCTAATCTGGCATAGAAATCAGTATTGGACAACTGTCGAAAGACCTCTGCTTTACACTTTTCCACATCCATAAGGACGATCAAGCCACCCTTGTCCACCAGTTTTATGATCAGATGTGGATTTCGTTGCAGTTCTTGTATCACCAGTTTCTCAGAGTTTGTACTATTTACAGTATATGGTTCAAGGCAGTAAACTCCCCCTATCATCTAGTTAGTTTATCTAGAACAGCTCTTTCAAAGGTGATAACAGCTGGGGAGTATGTGGGCATAAAAGTAGAGGGGCATTTAAGTGCACCCACATGGATGTTGGTAGTGTTTACCCCAGTGTCTATGGAATCAGAGACATTCAAGTTAGTGTCCTCAACAATATCAACAATATCATCCATTAGACTGTTTGTGTGATTCTTGGTAAAATGTACGTTCAAATTCAATTTTCTTGTGAATTTTTTAACATCAGTAAACAGTTCAGAATTGTTTATGGTGCATGTAGGTATAAGTTAAGACCTTAGATAATACTGGACATTTGGCAGACTTCCAAATAATGCAAACTCCTTTCTTCAATGTCCCATAATAAATCCTGGACAATTTTAAAAAGAATTAAATAGGTAAAATGTATTTGTTTATTGCCCCTTCCTGGAGGCTTTGGGCACTGTGCAGATAAGTAGGAATAAAACAACATACATCAATACATAAGCATAAAAACAAACAACTATAATAAAAGCAGTTTAACCTAAATAAATCCAAATTTAAAATAAAGCAGCAGTTTACTAGTTCTAAGCTATGGACAATCTAGAAACGCTTTTTTAAAAGATGCGCCTTCAGACCCTGCTTAAAAACCTCCACTGATGGGGCCTCCCCAAGAAAACAGGGTAAAGAGATAGAGAAAATAAGCCCTTCCCCCTTCCTACTCACACTGAAACACTGTATCTGTATATTTATCTGAAACCCCTCTGTAGTGCTTATCCCCACAAGCACCATAAAAAAGTATAGTTTTTGAGATGGCATAGTTTATGGAAAGTCAACTTAGTAATATCCTTTCATTAAAAAAGACTCTAGTTCTGTCCCTTCCTACAATCAACCAATTAGTTTGATTAATGTCTGTGCTAAAATATTATGCAGATGTCGACCTGACAGAATAAATGATTGCATTACTGATAAAAACATACTTGGGGAAGAACAGGCAGGTTTTATGCCATCCTACAGAAAAATTGGGGATAATTCCTATTTGTGTGATAAATATGTCAGGGCTAATAAAGAGAAACTATTTGTTGCCTATATGGACTTCAAGTTCACAATCAATAATGTTAATAGAAAAGTACTGTGGGAAAAATAAGATTTACGGGTATGATATTTATTACATTTAATATATGTGCGTATCGTGAGAGAATGTGGGTACAGACATTGGTTAGCAAAGATGAGGAACTATCAGGAACAACTGGTTCTACATGTGGTGTTAGGCAAAGGTGCATACTGGCACCTGCCCTGTTCAGTTTGTTCTTGATTTATCATTATAGTACACTGATTTAAATATGCATGCTTCCTTTGTTTTGACACCACAATTCCCTTTTTGTTATAAGATGATGATTTGATTTTGACCTCTGTGTCTTTAATAGGATTGCAGCATATGCTGAACAGATTATTTTCTCTATCAGGTAGCTGGGTTCTACAAATTAATATTAATAAATCAAAAATAATGGTCTTTGTAACTAGAAATTTATATTTCAAGTGGTTTATTGGCAATGACAGAATTGAATTGGTCACTTCATTCACTTCTCTCTGATCATCCTTTTCAACAGTGGTTCATGGTCCACACATATTACTAATGAATGCTACCAAAGTAGTCAATCCGAAGGCAGCATAATTAGATATAATAATATAACATTTGGTCGTCATAATGCAGTAACAACAATAAAAGTATATAACCTGAAAGTGACGTCACAGATGTTATATATATCTGAGATTTTGGGCTGGACCACAGCATATATTGTAGAACATGTACAAAATAGATTTTTAAGAAATGTTATCTTCATTTAGCAACTGGTAAATTGTCCATTCACACACAGATACTTATAAGAATACTTTAACAGTGGCTTAAAATCATTTATATGCCCTCATCAAGATTACCTTATATAAGTTATAAGGAAGCATTTGAACATCATCTGTATGAGAACAAGGTTTTTCCCTGACTGAAAAAATGTTTGATACACTGTATTCTACTGGCTGTAGCCATCTTTGGGGTCATGACATAACTCTTGATACATCAGAAGTGACTGAATACATAAAGACGAGACTAACCTATATTTTTAGACAGAATAATTTATCCTTGATTAATCAATGTAAAGTTGCTCCCTATTACCCCATAATAATAAACACTACTGGGAGAACAGTTTATATTTTGCTCAGTCCACTTTACTCTATGCTGCATTTGTTTTATTACACTGCCTGTTGCTGACCTGTATTGGGAGTATAATGGAATTTGTGTAACCTTGTGCAGATGTTCTTGCAATTAAAAGGAGATAAAATATTTGCATATTTTTTTTATTAATTTGTCTAATATATGCTTCAATAAAGGACATGTTTTAGTGATATTTTATCAAGAAAAGAATTAGATCTAATTTCCCTGGTAACCTACTTAATGAGTGGAAAAACTGAAATAATATCCAGAACTGTATAGGTTCATAGATTAAGGTACGAGTCATGCAGCTATTAGCCATTATTATGACTCGCCACATATCAGTGGTAAATAGGAGTTTTATCTTGGCCCATGTGTTTATCTAAGGTTCTTTTAAAGGATTCCATGCTTGAACATTTTACCACACATTTGGGCAGGATATTCTAGACATAAGTCACTCTTTGGTTGAACCACATGCTCCTTCTTGAGGTTCTTTAGAATTATCCCTTAAATTGTAAATTATGGAATCTTGATGATTTGTTACCATCTTTCTTTCCCAAACCGAAGATACCCATATAATATCATTTTGGAAGGCCTTGTACACATAACATAGGTCCCCTCTAAGTCTTCTATATGCCAGAGAATGTAAACTCACTTCTTTTAGTCTGTCCTCATACTCTATTTCCTTTAGTGAGTGTACCTTTTTGGTAACCTTTCTTTGGACCTTTTCCAGGAGTTTACTGCTTCCTATATTTTGGGTAGAACAAAAGGGTGCATCGTATTCCAGTATGGGCCTCAGCAGTGATGAAAACAGGGGAATAATCACCACCAGATTTCTACTTCTGATGTTTCTCAGGATGTTTCCCAATATCATGTTATCTCTGCTTACAACTTCCCTGGCTTGGTTTTCAAAATTCAGGGCATTGGTAATTATTACCCCTAAGTCTCTATCACTCGCTGTAGTTGTAATGATTTTATTATTTATTTTATATTCAGCTTTAATATTATTATATCCAAAGTGCATTACTTTGCACTTAGTTTCATTAAAACCATGTTTGTGCTGATTGGCCCATTTTTCCAAATGCAATATTTGTACTTGAAAGTTTTTTGCAGCCTCGGTGTTACTTATTATTGCTCCCATCTTTATGTCAGCTGCGTATTTGCAGAGCCACGTGTCTTTTGAAGTTTTCATACTAGGCACAAAGATGTTAAAAAGAATTGGTCCCAAAATGGGCCCTTGGGAAACTCCACTTGTCACTACTCCCCACTCTGATAAGAAGCCCCTAATACAGACTCTCTGTTGCCTATTATTGAGCCATGATTTTACTCACATAACTAGATTCTGGTCTAGTTCTGCTTCAACCAGTGTATTTATTAAAAATGAACATGATACTGCATCAAATGCCTTTGCATAATCCAGATACAGAATGTCTACAGGCAGTCGCTGATCTAGAGCGTGACTAACAGGCTCCAAAAAGTCCAACAAGTTGGTAACACATGATCTGCTTGATATAAACTCATGGTGCATTACATCAACCAGACCCTTCTCCTCTATATGTGCATCTATCTCCTTTATAAAACCTTCCATCAATTTCCCCAAGATTGAAGTTATACTAACTGGGTGATAGTTTGTCACATCTTTTCTATCTCCTTTTTTTTTGTCCAGCTCCCCCACTCCCCAAAGGGAGCTCAGCCCCGGCCCACTCGCCACCCCCCCATGTCCTGGCTTACCCCTCTGGGTGGGGCCACAAAGCGGGTGTCCATTCCCCACAGTCCGTGGTAACATGCCTTGACTTAACCTCCAGGATGGGGCCAGGGGAGTGGGAGTCTACCCAGTGGATACTGTTGGCAGTGGGGGTGGCAGCAGAGCAGGGCTTCATGCTTGGGGCCAGGATTTTGTGTGTGGCTGTACCTGTAGGTAAGGATGTGCAATGATGGCCCGTGTCCACCCTGCCCCCTGCAGATAATGGCACCAGCACAATGGATTCCCCCAACCTCTGCCAGGGGTCTGTGATGTGCTGAACACATTACACCCCCTCCCCCTGGAGGAGAGCAGTCCCAAGGACATTCAATCCTTCTCCCCCCAGCCAGCCCTCTGACATCTCGAATCTGTTTCTGAACCTGGGTCTTTGACGTTGCAGATGGACGCACTGCCTCTGTGCCAGTGGGCTGGTTCTGAGTATAGGAGTGATATGGACCTGTCTGCATTCTGGAATCACTGTACCCTGTTTCAGCAACAAACTGAATAAAACAGCAAGGGGACCAGCAAGGTCTTCTGCCAATTCATGTAGAAATTTTGGATGATAACATCCGGACCTCCTGACTTATTTACTTCCAGTTTTTTCAGTTTCGTCTGTTCCTATTTTTGCAACAGGAGTGGTGATAAATTTACTGTGATAAATCTTGTTATCTGAGCAATTATGTATATAAATGAAATGTATACATACAGTAACTATGTCATCACTGTTTACAGGTATAAATTGTGTATCTTGACTACTGCACAAAATGAGATGCCTTGGGCTGTGGCCGCTAGTGGATAGGTGGGTGCAAAACTGTCTGGGGGGGTAGGAAGTAGAGGATAATTGTTAATGGGGTACAGTCAATAGAAGGTATGGTCACCAGTGGGGTGCCTCAGGGGTCAGTGTTCGGGCCACTCCTTTTCAATATATTTATAAGGGACATAGTGGAGGGGCTAGAGGGAAAAGTGTGTCTTTTTGTGGATGACACAAAAGTCTGTAATAGAGTAGATATGCTTGAAGGGGTTGAGAGCATGCGCGGGGATCTGGAGAAACTGGGGAATGGTCCAGGGAATGGCAGCTGACCTTCAACACCAAAAAATGCAAAATTATGCATTAAGGCAGGAATAATCAGGGCACAGATTACAGTATGGGAAGACAAGCCTTAGAGGTTACTGAGCTGGAAAGAGACCTTGGCATAAGCATTTCCGCAGGACTTGAAAGTGGTGAAGCAATGTGAGAAGGCAGTGGCAAGGGCCAGTAAGATACTGGGTTTGTATCAGTAGAGGAATAATTATCAGGAGGAGGGAGGTCATAATGCCCTTGTACAGGCAGCTTGTCAGGCCACACCTTGAGTATGGAGTCCAGTTCTGTATGCCATACCTTAGGAAGGATGTGGAAAGGGTGGAGCACGTCCATAGAAGGGCGACAAAAACAGTAGGGGTACTCAGGCACCTATCATAGGAGGAACGGCTGTAGGACCTCAACATGTACTCCCTCAAACAGAGGAGGGAAAGGAGGGACATGATTGAGACCTTCAAGTATATCAAGGGTTTCAACAAGGTACCAGCAGGGGATATTTTCCAGCTAAAGGAACAATCAAAAACAAGAGGACACGATCTGCAGACAGTAGGGGGGGAGTCAGGGGGAACATCAGGAAATTCTACTTTACAGAGAGGGTGGTGGACAGCTGGAACAGACTCCCCAGGGGGGTGGAGGCAGGAACTGTGGGGGGTTTCAAAAGCACATGAGACAGACACAAGGGAATGGTAGTTCAAGGGCTGGGAGGTGGAAGAGAAGTCTTAATGACTTGCTAGACATACTGGGCAGACTGGGTGGGCCTGGTAGGCCTTTTCTGCTGAAAAGTTCTATGTTTCTATGTAAGTAGGTCATCCAGACCTAGAATGTTTGGCCTCAGTAGCAGTACTAATCATATTCAAATGCGAATAACTTTAAAACAAAAAATTATAGCAAGGTACTGTGAGCATGAAAGTTGTTCAGCACAGAAATATGTACAAAATGAGTGGTGTTTCATTTATAGATACCGTTTAGATTTTTTTATATATTTAGCAAAAAAAAGCAGAAAATTTAATTTTATTGCACTTTTTCATCAAACAAATGCAAATAACTTTAAAACAAAACATGATAGCATGGTACTTCGAGTACAAAAGTTGTACAGCACAAAAATATCAACAAAATTAGAGGTGTTTCATTTATTGATACCTTTTAGTTTTTTTTATAATTAGCAAGAAAATGGCAGAAAATTAACTTTTTATTCACTTTTTTGGCTAACAACCCCCCCCCAAAAAAAGAAAAGAAGCAAAAGAATTAAAGAATTGTGCATCAAACTTTTTCATTATGTACTGGCCATAATTTAAAGTTGGAGCATCCATAGCAACTGCTTAGCAACCACTATGCTAAGTGGAGCTACACTGGGAAAACTACAAAAAGTCCATGCAAGTTTAAATTAAAAATTAAATAAACAATCGAAAACAAAACTCCCTGCACTATCCTAAAGGATCTGTATTGCATAAATGGAATACATAACAGGGACTTTATGGAATACATGATTTCTTTTCACTCAAGTTGACTGACCTCGGGCACATCACTCATGGCTTACGTCACTCGTGAGGTTACCAAAGGTCAAACAGATCTTGTGAAAATAAATCATGCATTCCACAGGTCCCTGTTACGTATCCCTTATTTGTTCAGAGAGAGACACACACACACACACACACACACACACACAATACATATTTCACAGTTCTTAAATACATCACTGTGTTGTCATACCATAATTACAAATAATATTATTTTCACTATCAAAATGCATAACTTAAGTCAAACTTGCACTTTATAAGATGTATTTACTATTTCTATATGCTTTTCTATTTATATTATTGTAATAATAATAATAATGTATTATTATTATTATTATATTATTGTATTGATATGTCTGAAAGCAACAATAAACCTGACTAATAAGTAAAACTTGAATAGTAAGAAAAAAAAACAACAATGTAGGTCCCAGGGCAGACATCTGTAGGACCCCATGGGTCACTTTGTTTTTATACTGATGTATTACCATTTATTATGACCCTTTACTTCTTATCCTGTAACCAATTTTGAACCCATTTCATCACACTTCAGTTATACTTAAGTTCTCTAGTTTATGAATTACCCTCCTGTGTAGTACATAACAATCACTAATAAAACTGAGATATACGATATAAACATATTTCCTACATCCAGTTCCTTTGTGACATTTTCAAAAAAAAAACACTGATATTTACTTGGTGTGATTCCTCTTACAGAATCCATGGTGAGTCACTGAGTCCATGGTTTTGTTTTGTTTGTATTTTTAAGCGATTCAACAGTTTTGTTTCTTGTAATTTTCTCTAGCAACTTCCTTGGTATTGATGTCAAACTGACTGGCCTATTGTTACCTGTTCTGCCCCAGAGCTTTTTTTAAATTATTCTTTATGCTCATCCCTGCAACAACCTCCATCAACCCATTCTCCCAGCCGTGTCACCCATCTTCTCTAAGACTTACCTGGACCTCAAAAGAAGCCCTCTGGCATAACCTGCAGAGTGAGGCCATTTGAGTGGTGGAGGAACCCCAGTACAAAAAAAATCTAGCATTGAGGTCTAGAGGTCCAGTCGGCAGTGTGGGCCTGTGAAGGGTTAGGGCTTCATCCTACTGTGACTGCTTTTCTCCCAGTGTTTTGTCCCTCCCTAAGATGCTGGGGCTGTAAATGTGTGGACCCGCACGCAATGGCATGCATGCCACAAGGCCCCCATGCTGACTCTGACTAATTTATGCCACCCAAGAATCCCTAGGCAGTGCTCCTGTAGTATGGAGTGTACAGCTTCCCTCTTGGAGGAGACCATAGTCTTGGATGCTCAGTGCTCTTCCCCAGCCAGTCACTGACAACCTAGGCTTGTTCCCAAAGCTGGGTCACCAGCATTGTGACCACTGAGCCAGCCCTTGTCCTAAGGGTGAGGCCTTGTTTAAAAATATGCACTACATGGGCCACTCTCCAAGCATCAGGCTCAGACACAGTTCTTAGTGACACACTGATTATAACCGCCAACAATATGACTAGCTCATTAGATAGCACCTTTAGGATTTTTGGGTGCATTCCATCAAGCGACATTAGCTTGTCTACTTTTACAATCTGTGTCACTGTTTTCAACTCCTTCAGGTGTTACATATACTGTATGTACTGTAGGTTATCTTTCTGCTCTCCCTTGAATAACATTTCCCTTTATAGTATCATCTAATCCCTTTTCTCTGAGAATACTGGCTCAAAATACTCTTTCAGGCATTCTGCCATCTATTCATCCTTTGTTACTATGCCATTATTTCCCTGATCCTTTAATGAAACAACAAAATGCTCTTCATGTTTTCCTTTGGTCATTTCATTTGTTTTTTATTTATTGTCACATCGGAATTACAACCCTTTGAGTCAGGAACTCATTTCCAAAGGCTCCACGTCAGGTTACAGAGAATTCAAGTTAATACATGTTATTATAGTTGCAGACAGATACAGCACAATTAACTAAATATACTAAGACAGTAGGGTGCAACCAGATATTTTAGACAGAGCAATGGCAATTGTATACAGGTGAAGCTGTGAGCCTATACAGTCAGGTAGCTAAAGCAAGTAATCACATTTAACCAAACTGTGTGCTAATAAGACTAGGCAAGTGCAGTCTAGATATGAGACTTTGTCACTGGAGAAGACCTAGGCACAGGCAATGCAGGTAGATGGGTGGCGCTGCAGCCACTAAGGACACTTACAACAGCGAGTGGAGAAAATGTGATTCCTGAGAGCTTCTTTAAATGGACCAATCTTAGGTAAGCTGGTAACCGTGAAGGGGAGGGAGCTGAACCAGGATGAGGCCCTGTAAAAGAAGGTCCTTTGGGCTAGGGAGGTCCTAACCCTCAGGACCATGAGTGAGGACTTGGTGGCTCTGTGAGTGGAGACAGAGGGTGTTGCACGGTGGAGAGATGAAGCAACCCCTGGGGGGAAAGACCGAGTAGTATTTTTTTGGCCAGAAGGCAGGATTGATATTGGAGCTTCTCCTCAAAACTGAGCACATTAGCAAGGGAATAAAGTGCATAGGTGTGAGTGCACCGATCAGCACTGGTCAGGAGCCTGCAGGCCTTATTAATGGACATTTTGATTTTGCTGATAGCGGTGCTGTCCGCAGCTGCATAGACCAGAAGTCCATAGTCAACTAGTGAGAGGACTGAAGAGGTAATGGCCAGTCGGAGAGCTTTGTGCGGCAAACAGTCCTTATGGCAGTAAAGAAGGCTGATACGTGTATTGGTGGGAAATGAGAGGGCACTAATGTGGGAGTGGAAGGTGAGAGCTGGGTCAAAGGTGATGCCCAGGTATTTGTAGGATGAGACTTGCTCAAGGAGATGGAGAGGGCTGGAGAGTACCTGTAGGGTGATTCTCTATGCTTGCTTTGGTGATGAGCAAATAGCATCGTCTTAGTTTTTTTCAGGTTAATAATTGGTCTACGGTCCATGAACCAGCGCTTAGTCTGGTTGAAAGAGTGCTGGAGGGCAGTCTGGAGAGTGGTGGGGTTTGGGTGTGAGGCAAAGAGGACAGCATCATTGGCATAGAGGAGACCCTTGCCAGAGCAGGAATTGGGTAGAGAATTGCGATACAGACTGAAAAAAAAGGTCCCAGGATGGAGCCCTGCGGGACTCCTGAGCAGACGGGGTGGTTGCTGGAGAGGGTGCTGTTTATTTTGAAGCATTGGGTCCGGGAGGATAGGTAGCTGATTAATCAGGAGAAGGGTCCTTGGGAAGAAGCCAAATTGTAGGAGAGAGAGTCCCACAGGAGGGAGTGGCTGACCGTATCGAAGGCATTGGAGAGGTCGATGAAGACAGCGCCAACTAGATGACCTTTGTCAAGGGTGGAATGGAGGGACTCAAGGAGTACTGTAGTGGTGCTGTGACCCAAGCAGAAGCCATGCTGCTCCCTGCTGAGCAGGTCATGGGAAGCAAGGTAATCAGTAAGCTGGTCTGCCTCTACTTTTTCCAGGGCTTTGGAGAGAGGGGGTTTTACCTTTAAGTATGGGTGTAATGACTGTCATTTTCCAGATGAGGGGAAACTGCCCAAGGCATAGAGAGTGATTAAGCAGGTCTGTGAGTAGGAGCACCACTACATCTAGGACCGGGCGAAGGAGCTTTATGTCTAACAGGTCATTTCTGGGGCTGGAGCCATTCAGGGCTTTAGACAGGTATGGCCTTGCTTCCTGAGGAGTGATGATGCAGAGGTAGAAGGGGGGGGGCAAGGGCAGGTGGGTGGCTGGGAAGCAGCTATTGGGTCAAAGAAATTGCTAGGGAGTACTGTGCTAAGGTCAGTAAAGGTGGCATTGAGGCACTCAGCGATGCATTGAGAGTCAGTGGAGATGGTGCCATTGATGTTAACTTGTGATGGGGAGCTACATGACTTCCCATTAAGTTATTTTATGTCATCCCAGAACATACGGGCAGACCCCCAAGAGGAGGCAAGGGTTGATCTATAGTATTCTGCTTTGGCCTTATGAATGGCACAAGTACATTTGTTGCATTCGGCACTGTAAGCCTGCCTATCCGCTGGTTTACCTGAGTCATGGCTCTGTGCCACAGATTATCCCTGTGCCTCAGTTGTTGGAGGAGAGATGGGGTGACCCAGGGAGCATTGTATTTTTTAGTATGGGTCTTGTAGAGAGGGGCAAAAAAATCACAGGCCATGTTAAAGAAGTGAGAAAAGTAGTCAAGCACAGCATCGATACTGGGGGCAAGGTTTATAGGGGACTAGTCCCAGAAGGCAGGGTGCTGCCTGAGTTTAGTGAGGTTACCAGGAAGGAGGCACTGGTGGATTACCACCTTAGGTACAGGTTTTGGTAACTGACAAGACTACGAGAAGATTACTGGGGAGTGGTCACTTAGGGAGTTTGGGAGAACAGTGATGTTCACAATTTTATGGGGGCGGTTGGAGAGGATAATGTCCAGCAGGGTGTGAGTTCCATTAGAGGGATTGTATCTGGCTGGTTGTGTTACTGCTTGAGTTAGGTCCATGGCTGTGAAGGTATCCTTGGCATCAGCTGCAGAGTTGGCAAGCCAGTTTGTATTGAGGTCCCCCAGCAAAATCTGTTCACCCTTATGGGGAAGGTTGGAGAGGTATTCTGAGAGTGAGAGGAGAGTTGGGAGTTTAGTGCCGTGGGGGGACATAGGTCATTGTGATGATAAGAGGTGCCCTAGATGGGTCCGGAGTGATTTTGAGTGAAATAGCTTGAGCACCATGATCCAGTTGAAGGAGTGGGAGGGCATGGCCCAGCAAAGTGTCTCGCATGTAAATGGCATATCCACCACCCCACTTACCCACTCTATCCTCCCTAAATAGAGAATACCCAGGGAAGGCAACGAAGGAGTCAGGGGTTGATTTGGAGAGCCAGGTTTCAACCAGCACTAGAATGTCCGGTTGGTGCTGTACAATCCAGCATTGAAGGGCTGCAGATTTCTTCAAGAGGCTACATATATTCATGGAGGCTATGCATAGACCTGTGGCAGGTGGGAACCGGGGCAGGCCAGCGGAGATAGGACGAGGGTTGGGGTGGATATTATCAGACAGCATAAGGAGCAGGGAGATTAGCCAAGTAGGGCTCAATGTCATCTACTGTGCAACAGAGGAGGGCTGTATGTGGACTTTGCTGGCAGGGAGCATGGGATTGGAACAGAGCGAAGGACAGGGATAGTGAGGTAGAGAGGGGCCAAGAGAAATCAGGAAGAGACAATGACAGGGGAAAGTGGGCTGGTGGGGGGTGGAGAGGGGACTCTGGGGTGACTAAGGTGGGGTAGATATGGTGGGAAGAGCAGTGGGAAGTTGCTTGAGGATGGCACCATGGGGGGTGGTGGCGGGCACAGGTGGGGGAGGGACAGCACCAGTAGCAGCAGGGAGGCCAGAGTGTGCAAGTGTACAGGAGTGACTTTGGCTGGCAGTAGGGAACAGGCAGGAACTAAGTATAAGGGTAACATACTAAATCTCAGAACTGAGGTGGCCATGATGGTGCAGTGGTAGGGCAACAGACTTTGGCACCGAAGGTACTGGGTTCGATATCTGGGAAGGGGGACGCTAAAAAATGCCTAGTCCAGGCCTTGCAAGGCCATGGCAGCTAAACTAGAATGGGGTGCGGAGAGCAGAAAAAGAGGGATACAGTATCGACTCCAAGTGGCCACTCAGGGAAGAGCTGGGTGAGAGAGGTGGGCAGGAGGGTAGCGGAGTAGCAGGAGAGGAAGAGTGGCAGGCAGTGGAGAAAGTGGAGCAAGGGAAGTAGGGTATCAGTTGGAGTGCAGAGAAGAAGAGATGCTCCATACAGGGGGTAGAGTGGCAGGCAGTGGAGAGGAGGTGAAGCAGGGAGACAGAGAGGCCTACCAGGAACTAGCAGGAAATGTGCAGCACTCCCTCTAGTAGGAGAACAGTACAAGCTGCAAAGGGGAATTTAGGGATTAGTAAAAAGAAGTACAGGAAGTCACGTGATTAGGGCGGTCCTTAAATTAAGGGACGCCCCAGGGTGGGAGGGTGAGCGGGGCAGTCAACGCAAAGTGTTGATGGGCTAACACCCCCTCAACAAGCAGGTAGAGAGAGGAAGGATGGCGCTATTACCTCTTAGTGCCTCACAGTCCACGTTGTCCCCAGTTGCGCCAATGGTGTGTGCAGGCTGTGGTGTTGTGCTGAGGATGGGGGTCCTGAGAGGCCTAAAAAGGACAGAAACAATGGGTTGATTAGTATGCAGTGGGAGGGCAGGTTGACTCAAGTTCACTGCTTCCCGCTCTACTGCACACATGAGAACTGTAGTGCCCTGAGGTCGTTCTACTGTGCATGTGCAACCTGTAGTAACCTGAGCCACTGTAGCAGAGAGCAGAGCTGGCAGAAACAATGGAGCCCTGAGGACGCCTGCACAAACAAAGGGCTAATGGTGGTCTCCCTGGCTGAGATATATGACCAACAGGTAAACACAAACTCTAACTACTCCTGGTTTCAGGCAGTTGTACCACAGAGCCAGTAAACAGCAGAAATAGTAACACACACTAGCAGTGCAATGTATAGATAACTGTACTGAAATTCCTTACAAACCCAGAGTCCCAGATAAGCAACTGAAACACCACTGGGCAATGTTCCCTGAGAGACCAGCAACAGACATGCAGGCTCTTAAGATATCCCTCCAATTCCCCCTGTTCCCTAGGCAAGCAACAACAGAGTCCTGTTCTGCAGAAACAATCAGGTGAAGTCGGAGGGCAGAAAATGCTGTCCAAACCCCCCAGCAAGTAGGTAGAAAGAGGGAGAATGGCGCTATTACCTCTTAACGCCTTGTGGTCCACGCTGTCCCCGGTTGCTCTGATGGTATATGCAGGATGTAGTGTTGTGCTGGGGATGGGGTGCCCAAGAGGCCTCTTAGCACCTTGCGGTCCACTCTGTCTCTGGTTGCTCTGATGGTGTATGCAGGCCGTAGTGTGCTGGGGATGGGGGTCCTGAGAGGCCTTTTAGCACCTTGCGGTCCACGCTGTCCCTGGTTGCTCTGATGGTGTATGCAGGCGTAGTGTTGTGCTGGGGATGGGGGTTCCGAGAGGCCTCCTAGCACCTCACAGTTCACGCTGTCCCTGGTTGCTCTGATGCTGTATGCAGGCCATAGTGTTGAGCTGGGGATGGGGGTCCTGAGAGGCCTCTTAGCCTGATTTACATATCAGTAGAATTTTTTGTTGTTTGATTTTTGCCTCAAGTGCTAGCTTCCTCTATCACTTGTTTTGCCTTTCTGATTTTGTGTTTGCACTCTCTTAGTGTGTCTCTAGAGTTCTGTCTTAGTTTGCTAGTTTCTTGTAATTTGTTCTTCCTATATGACTCCTGATTGTTTCAAGCATCTCAATTACCGCTCACACTGGCCTTCATCTTTTAATGTTGTACATTTGTGTCTGAGGTACACATTCTTGCTTTTAAGCAGTCCATAGGTTTTTAAGGGTGTCACATTGCTGTAGAATGGTGAAGTGTTTCTGCAACAGTTTAACAGTGTGTTTGCACAAAGAACTCTTGAACTCTTGCATTATATGGAAAATGACCAGGTTAGAACTGTTCTTGTCTGTCCACACTGTAAGTATTTATAAATTAATCTATTTATTTATTTAATTAATTTGTTTTTGGTAGGTGCGTTACACATAAAAATGCCTATTTTAAGGCAAGACCCGGGAGAGTACAGAGGAAAATACAATAACAGTACAATACAGAGTAAGCAGAATACAATTAATAACAAACAATCATCATAGTCAATTAAATAAAACAATAAATACAAGGTCAGAGCATTCAACATAACGGAGCACTGTCAATAGAACATAAAATGTAGGCAAATAGTCAATACTAGCTAGACAACAAGAAAAATTGCAGACAGGATAGATAAAACCTCTAATAACATACTAACATACTAAAAGCCAGCAGAATAGGCCTAATGGTCTGTCATGTCTGCTCGGCAGCCAGCCACCTATTGGGTGCTCACTTTCCTACCCCCCCAGCCCCTGAGAGGGTCTTCTTTGACTTCAGTTTCCCCTTGAACCTGTCCCACCCCTTCTTGAAGCCCTCCACTGTGCCCTCCTCCACCAGCCTCCTGGGCAGAGCATTCCACGGCTCCACCACCCTCTCAGTGAAATAATTTCTCCTACATCCCCCTCGTAATTTCCCCCCCTCCAGCTTCCACTCATGCCCCTGCTTGTTTCCTCCCCCCTTCTTTAGCCTGAACAGCTCCTTGGTTCCACTCTTGGTTATTCCTTTTATGTACTTGAAGACCCCTATCATGTCTCCTCAGTCTCTCCTCCAGTGTGTACAGCCCGAGCTCTTCCAATCTCTCCTCATAGGGCTTCCCCCCCATGCCTTGAATCATCCTGGTCACTCTCCTCTGGACCCCCTCCAGCAGTGCTATGTCCTTCTTCAGATGAGGCCTCCAGAACTGTACACAGTACTCGAGTTGCGGCCTGACCAAAGCATTATATAGAGGGAAGATCACCTCCCTCCTCCTGGAGGTAATTCTCCTGGCTATGCAGCCCAGTATCCTGTTTGCTTTGGCTGCGGTTCTTCTACAAGTTTCAGAGTTACTCATTTTGATGTCTACCACCACCCCTAGATCCCTCTCACCCGATGTGGCTTGCAGTGTGACCCCCCCAGGTGTATACATGGCCCGGGTTTCTGACCCCCAAATGAAGTACCTTACATTTCCCAGCATTAAACTTCAATCCCCACCTCCTTGACCACCCCTTTAAGGTATCCAGGTCCCACTGAATATAATATAATATAATAGAAGGAGAATGGAGTAGAAGTAGGGTAGAGACTGAGAGTAAGGGTTGGCAAGTGCAGAAATAAGCATCAGGTAGTAAATGCAGGGAGCAGAGCAAGGCGACATGTAAGAAGAGTGCCAGTGTGTGGAAACAGGAGCAGCAGTCTAATAGTAGAAGATGATTCCTAAGATGGCGTTTAAAAGTAGCATAATTAGGGGCAAGGCAAATGTTCATGGGCAGGGCGTTCCATTGAGTAGGAGCTAGGTGAGAAAAAGACTGAACTCCCATGGCTGTTTTACATCTATGTACATGGAGTATCCTCTGACCCCCTGAAGTAGAGGGCATAGTGGCAGTTCTGAAGTGTTAGTAGCAGAGCTAAAGAAGGGGAACACCAGATCGTAATATATTGTCAGTCAGGACACCAAGACAGTAGGCATGGTGGGCCACAGGTGAGAGCCAGTGGAAGCTGCTGTAGAGAGGGCAGTGATATGCACGTTGATGTGAGGCCAGGACAAAATGGCGTATATTATTATACATTGTGTTCCATTTCAGCAGGCTAGACTTGGAGGCACTGGTGTAAGTGATTAAGTCATAAGCAAGGGCTGGCAGAAGCATACCCTGGACTATTGCAACCTGGGCAGAAGGTGTGAGAGCATGTCTGGTTCTATAGGCCAGACCGTTCTTAGAGTTGACAGCTTTGCAGGTGGTGGAAATGTGGAGGTGGAAATCAAAGGAGGGATCAGTAAGCCAGTTTAGTCAAAACTGTTTTTACTTGAATGGTTTCTGAGACTACCCCTAAGCAAGGCTCAAAACTGGTTTTCAAAAATAATTTTAACAGCATAATGTGGATACAAACTGACTGAAAAAGTGTAATGTGGGCAGGGCCTAAACTACTAGACTGTATCAGTCACAAACTCTGGCAAAAGAGCCAAGAAAGGACTGAGGATGTAATCTGCACTATTTAGGCAAAAGAATCCAGACAAGCTCTAAAGACAAGAAACTGGAAATTGAAATATTTACTATGAAACAGGTTAATTTCACTCCTGGTTTGTCACCTCAATCAATATGTCTCATCACTGACATCATCAAGCAAGGGTATGGGTCTTCTGGCCAGTCATTTCTTGGATGTCAGTCTCTTTAGGCTGATTACAAAACTCAGTGCTATTCTTTCAGATCAACGAGAATGTTCCATTCACCAAATAGATAGATGGCAAGAGAGAGAGAGAGAGAGAGATAGATAGATAGATAGATAGACAGACAGCTAGATGGATGGATGGCTAGAGAGAGAGAGAGAGAGAGAGAGCAATAGATAGATAGTTGGTGAGAGATAGATAGATAGACAGACAGACAGACAGACAGATAGATAGAAAGATAGATGGCGAGACAGAGAGAGAGAGAGATAGATAGATAGATAGATAGATAGATAGATAGATAGATAGATAGATGGCTAGAGAGATAGATAGATAGATAGACAGACAGACAGACAGACAGATAGATGGCTATAGATTGATAGATAGACAGATAGATAGATACAGACAAACAGACTGACTGACTTGTTTACCAGGTAAGTACACTAGACAATTGAATGCCTATTTACAAGTACATCCCGGAGGGTACAATAGGCTTGTTACAAAAACATTGGGCAGGAAGGAGCGAGTACACTTACAATACATATACAATGAAGACAACATACTGTAGATAACATAAGTAATACTGTATAGCAGGTTATATTAGCACTCCGATAATATCAGCGCTATTAGTGGAGACACCCGCATGCGCTAATATTATCTGAGCACTAATATTTTCAATTAGATGCGGAAAGTGCTTAGCAATACTGTGTTGTGGAGACTTGACAGGCAGCCTAAACAATGTACTGTTTCCTGTACAGTACTTTATCTAGCTATGCACACAAAGTAAGCTAATATAAAGAAAATAAATCCCAAGAAATCACGAAAAAAGCCCTTCAGGTCCAGTCATTGAATGTGCATTCAATCTTACTGTTGTTGGTGATCCCCTCCACCCCCTCCATAGTAGCCAAGTTTGTACCCACTGCGCTTCTGCTGTTCGGCTTCTGCTTCTTTCAGATTGCATTACTAAATAAAGATGGAAGCAGAAAGCAGAAAGCGAGCAACAGAGGCTGTAGCATTTGGATCCACACCTGAACACATGGCGAGATCCTGCTCAGATACAGTACCAGCCTCCGTGGGGTATCTACATTTGACTTGGGACTGGGACTGGGACTGCTGCATACACTTCAGCAGAGACATACAGCTCCTGTAAGTACTGCACCAAACAAAGGGAAAGTCAGCAGCAGCTTCAGGGCGGGGGGAAGCACTGGAGTTTAAGTGAAATCAGCTGTGAGTTACACTGAGCGTTAAATATATCAGGCGCCAATATGTGTGCCAGGCTGCTACCGCTAAATATATTGAGCGCTAATACAACCTGCTATACAGTATAAACTACAGTTTCAGAAGTGATGGAAAAACTGTAGGCCCAATTAGCTAATTTGTCCAAAGAGAGAGTAGTTTATTAGCTCAGATGTCACTGAGATGGAATTATTATTCAAGTACACTACATTTTTCTTATATTTGCTTTATATAATATATCTGGGTAGTCCAAACAAATCTTGGTTTTAATTTTTATTGTTGACTTCAGAAAATTTACACCAATACAGCTATTAACATCTCTAATAATTGCCCTGAGTTGAGTCAATTAATTAATTACCAACTATATGGTTGCAGGTCTGTCCTGTTTAGCAGTCGGCAGATTAGACAATATGAGACTGAGACATCATGACTGCAGTGAGTAGTACAGCAGAGCAGTGTGTAGGGGGCCGCAAGGTTCCCAGTGGAATGAGGTTTGTGACTCCCTAATAATTTCAGGATAGGCCAGACGAATCTGGAAGGAGAGGCAGGAAGCTTACTCAGGGACCAAGATGCAAAAGGTTTATTTACAAGAGACCAGAAGAATACAAAATAATGGTTTTCTACAACAATATAGGATACTAGAACAGCAAAACAATACAATCAGGACCAACAATTGGTCAAACCAAGAACAAGGCGTTAACCCCTTTTAATCCTAGTCCTGCATGCGCTTGGCCGAGGTAACAAATGGGTGATGACCCAAGCTTGAGCTTTGCGATGAATCAGCTGACCAGCAAGTGGGCATTGACCCCACAAAGTGCTTCTATAAACAGGCCATACGGGCATCCCCCGGACGAACAGAACACAAAGAGGAACACTGCTAGCTGGACAATGAAGAACCTGACAAACCTCTGTGGCTCTGGGCAAGAAGCTGAAGATTTCTGGTCGGCAGATGGTTCTCTGGATGATCCACAGCAATGACCACTGGCAGATCCCTGGCCCACAGACCACCTCCCCGTAAGAAAACTACTGGTGGTATGATCCTCAGGTGGCCTCTACGGAGCAACACGGGTACATGCACACTTATGGACAGATGGCAAAATAAGAAAAAGGGCATGTACGATGTTAACTGCGGTCCCTCATACTTGAGCCACGGTGGCCCCTAAGCTGACTCACTACTTGATACCTGACTAATGGCTCTCTACATTTACCATCGCAGGACTGATGCTGGAACACTGTGGCAGAACTTTGAGGTAGGTTGATGTCACTGGAGACCGTCCTGCTGCAGATGGAAGATGGGCCAGGGACCTCCCTGGGTCTGCGCTGGACCCTGAAGAAGCTGATCTGGACAACAAAGGTGAAGCTGGATGTCAAGTGCACAGGGATGGAATTCAATAATACAGTTACAGTTGTAAGCAAACAGTTCAGTTTTTGGCAAACAAGTTTGTTCTTGAAATGGGTGCAGTCTCTATGGAGCGCTAAGCAGACTACAGCACAGTTCAGGCAGGGTGGAGCTCAAGACACATTAATGTAACTCCATGGGTCACCTAGGGCCACCATACCACTCCCCTTCCCTCCCCAGAGGGTGCTGTACCTTTAAGGATTTTGCCCTGACTCTACTATCTTTACAGAGCCAACCCACTCTATTAGCATTATGACCACCCCTATGCCTGGGTCTGTGGGACACTAAGGCCTGGCCCCACCTTTTCATGTCTATTAATGAGGACCTGCCCTACCAAAAGGGATACCATTGGCTTCAGATTCCGACCCTGCCCATGGCTCCAAATGGCACCAATGGAGACAAAGGGGTCTTCTGGCCCACCCATTACTGACCTTTTTCTCCCCGGGCTTTTAAATCGCAGTTCCTCTCGTTTTATTTCCCCCTCCTGGAGGGCTGTCTGCCCTCCCTGGGAGCCCACTATGCCTCCCCTTTTGTGATTTGGGCTCTAGCCATTTCATTCTTTTCTTTGGGCACTCTGCTCACCTCTTCCTTCCCTCCCCCAATCCCCAGCACCTGTGGTGAAAGTTTACCAAAATCGGGCACTTGGCTCACTCACTGCCATGGCCCGGGACTCTAGTGCTGCTGGAGGAAGGCAGAAGACCTGGCCAGGGAGCTGCACTCCCACCCAGCTCCTCTCTAACACTGCATGGCTGCTGGGGGTGGAACTACAGGTCCAGGGCACATTTTCTGCCTGGACCAAACTTTGTGCTGCACCACCTGGTCCACCCACAGAGGCTTCCCCCCATGCCACTCAGAGCTCTGAAGGAAGAAGACAGATAGTGTTGGGGAGCCACACACCCACCCGATGGACCCTGCTGCTGCCACCACCACACACCCCCAGACTGGAGAAGGAGGGGAGTGATGCCGGATGAGCCATGGACACACTGCAGGTACTTTTCTTTTGTCTGTGCTCCCCACATCCTCCACCCTCCACATCTAGCCACCGACTCCCAAGTTAGCCACTCCCCAGCCCATTTATAGGTCAGGGGAGGCTCCACTGGACAGCCCAGGGATTGGGGGACCATCATTCAGGAGGGTGAGTCTCTTACCTATGGCCCCCCTTCTCAGGGTCAAATGGCGAGAACATAGACAAAGGAGAAAGGACGGGACAGCAGGATGGAATAGAAGCAGACGGAGGGGAATAGGGAAAAGGAAAATCCCCACGTCGGGGAGAGGGGCCCTCTTATTGTTGTGCCCCTAACTTTGGCGAACTACAGGTAAGCAGTGAATTCTTCAATTTTGCACCTCTAACAGTGCTTGGTAAGTTTCTTCAGCCTGTAATATAAAATGCAGTTTGCTAGATGTGAAAATGTTTCTTTTACTGAGTTTGGCAGATCTGGTTGCAGTGAATTTTGAAAGTTTCTCTTAATTTTGCAAAAAAGGATTTTTGTTACAGAGAAAAAGACTTATTTGTGTTAGTTTGGCTACAGAAGTTGATTGTTCACTTTGGCTGTTTTTTTTTTTCCTGCAGCATTTTATAAGTTGTTTTAGTTTCTAGTTTAAAATAATGGTTGCAAGTTTTGAAAAGATTAGCTTGTTGCTTTTTTTGTCCATATTTATATAACTGTAACAGCCCTTTGACTCACCTCAGCTGCATCGAGACCCTCAGGGTAATTCAGTACACACCTCCGAGGGGGGCGGTCTGGGTTCAGAAGTGGTAGCAGATGTGGTGCAGTGCCTCCACCTGGGGTAGTGGCAGGGAATTCCTGTGGATAAAGAACAGGTTACTACCCCCCAGGAAATAAGTAAGCTGCCCCGGTAGTACTTTTCCACACACAATAACAGTTTCCCACACAGCAGCCACCCAAACCTCCAGCAGCACTCTTTCAATAACACAGTGACAGTGGATAAAATACAAACAGTAAACTTATTTATTTGGGGAGGAGAAACACAAGGAGGAGAATGTCAACCACCCTTTACTTTAGACAATAACTTTCCCCGTGCAACCCCTCCTCCCACCCCTGGCCCACCCAGAATGTCCCTGTATGGTGTGTACCCTACTGCTCGGTGATGCAGGCCTGGGGGGTTTCGTTGGGGCCCAGATAAGCATGGAACACACTTTCAGACTTGCAATCTTAGGCTTGCCAAACTTGTATGTCACTAAAAATCCTGTTCAGAGATTACCCCCAGAATCCTAACTGACTAGCTAACTAATAGACTCCCCAATGCCGCAGCTCGGGGTACTTACAGTTTTTGCAGTTCACTCGGGGGGCTCACAGCCAGATGAGTTGCATGGTACCGTGAAGGGTCTCCGTTGGTGGTGCACCACCGGTGGAAACCAGAACTGGACAAACTCGAGGGGTGATGATCTTCACCTGACTGGCCTTGCTAACTTCACCTATAGACTTTTATAGACAGACTTCACTCAGGCAGACCTGTTCCATCCTTCAACAATGGGGGGCATCATCATCTTCGGTTCGAGGAAGCAGGATTGACAGTGTTCCTCAAACCCCTCTGTTGCACGTCTAGTCACCCTAAAGGACCCACACAGGGCAGTGGGGCTCCCACAGTGTCTCACCTCACAGCCTCTATCTCAGGGGATGCCTCCACAAGCAGTACTGAGTCCTGTCACAACAGCTTGCCTCGACACTTACAGTCTCTCCCATGGCCGATCGTTCACTTCACTAAACAATTTCTCCACTGAGGGGATCAGTGGCTCACTCAAGGTCGCAGACCAACTCTTCTCCCAGTTCAAAAAGCTGTCCAGCTGCTTGGGCTGCTAGAGAACAATATTTTCTGCTTTAGTCACACAGAAACAGCTGCCATTCCTCCTGCACTCAGCTTAGTGGTTTTAGGTAGTCGGGGTTTAGAAGCAGCCAGGCAAACTTCATAGACTTGGACAGTCTTTCTCCTCACAGCCACACTGCAGCTTCTCTTGACAACTCTCCCTCCCTGTGGCAAAACAGTCTTATATCTCACCCTAGCAGCCTCCCTCTGATTGGCTGCAGCTTACCAGATGATCTCAGGGCTGGCTCTGTATTTTACCCAGCAGCCCCATTCTGTAGTTTTTTTTTAGGGGGCTACCATTTTGTCTGCCTGTAGGGCTCTCTGCAGTCCAGCCCTGATTTATTCAGTCTAGCCATCTAATAGGGCTAAAGCTATGCCCTCCCTTGACCCGAGGCCTTCCGGTCACTATTGCTATCAATCCCCAGTTCCTCTGCCCATTCTAAAGCCGGGATTTATTTTTTCTAACAGCCACATGACCAAGCTGAAATTGGAGCACAGCCCCTTTAAATGTTATCTCTGACAGCAGTGCATGCTGAGACGGAGTACAGCCGCCATCTTATTTACTTTGTGGTCCTAGCTTCCCAAAACACCGGGACTGCAAGTTATATTTTCGTTTAGCGCCTGCAGGCATAAAACACATGTTCTAACTCTCAGTCCCTTTGTGCAGTGATCCCACGGGACCGAAGACAGTGAATGGCGTCGACGACCACAGCCGCGAGGTGATGGGAGGCACCAGAGTCTGTATCCCACCCAGGACCCCTGGGAGCAGCATCAGCACTGGTTCAGGGTCAGAGCCCCCAAGGTAAGCCCAATTTGGGGGCCTTACATAACCATGGGCTGGCAACATAGCCAAGAGGTTAGAGTAATAAGCTATGAATGAGCTTGGTGCATCCAGCAGCATGAGTTTGATTTCCACAACCCCACACTTGCACATTATGTGACTCTGTCCAAGTCACTTAACCACCCCAGTGCTCCAGGTGGCCCCTGACAACAGGCACTTGTGCTTAGTGGGCCTTCCCCAGTTAGCAAAGAATAAAAAAAAAGTTTTCAAACCTGATTCTCCATGTTATGTTTTTAAAAGGAATTCTCTGCTGGTGTGTGTGTGGGGGGGACTGTATTGAAATAATCATGTTTTAGAAATCTGCATTTCCATGTTATGTGTTACAATAAACTGTAGGGGTGTGTGTGTGTGTACTGTATTTAAATAATCATGTTTCAAAAGCTATGTTTCCATGTTCTCTTATAAAATAAGCAGCTTTTCTATGTTCTGTATTTAAATAATTTGCATTTCAATGTTGTAGTTTAAAATGATTTGTAAAAATAAGGTTTGAGATAAGTTGGGGAGGTGTCAGGAATTAGATTTTTTAATGTGATGTCAGAAAGCTTCTAACAAACATGTTACAAACATAGGAACTTTGGAAAGAACGATGATTATTGGTCCATCAGTATCTTCCCCCACCAACTCACTGGGAATACCCTGTCACCCCCTTTTTTTCTTTAAGGTACTTATCTGGTTTAAACTTGAAGGTAGAAATGGTGTTGATTGATGTCACTTGTTCTGGAAGCCCATTCCAAGTTTTACACTCACAGGCCTGCAGCTCCATGGCATCTTTGGAGCCAGAACATCTCTCCCTGACAAATCTCCCTAAGAAGGGACAAAAAATAATCATCATCCTTCAAAAGCTGAGAGACTTCAAGGCAGTAATAACATCTAAACACTTGACAGCATGGAGTTGCAGATCACCACTTTGACGCAACGGGTGGATGAGATGGAGACTCAGGTTTCTGAACCAACCAGAGGGTGGACCAGCTTGAAAGCATAGTCCATAAACTGCATTCCTCATAAACTAAAATGGAGGATTGGCAAGGGGACACTGACAGCAGGGCGAGATACAAAACTTTGCACCTCTAAGGACTGCCCAAAGCTACTGAAGGGCAGGATACAGATGCTTTCTTCACCAGATTCTTTCAAGAGGAACTTCAGCTTGATCCTGATGCCCAGATTGACATTGAAATGGCACACGAGGCCCTTGGCCCTAAGCCATTGGGACCAGAGGCTTGGCACCATTTGATTATACTGTGCTTCAGTATGAGAACAAGTAAGAACTGTTGCTGAGGGCATGGTGGATGAGTAAGACCCTTTTTGAGAATATCAGGGTGTATTTTGACAACAATGACTCCCTCCTTACACAGTGAGAAAAAGACATATGTATATCCTGATTTTATAGGCACTGAGATACAACGAGTGCAAGTTTCAGAACCCCCCCCACACACACACACACACAGCACGTCAGGTGGTGTTTTTTTCCAGATGGCTAGCTGTTACAGGGAGCTCCTGCCACTCTTGAGGACCGACCTTTTCTGAAATCTGTTGCAACAATTCTTCTATTTTCTTAGCCTAGTCTAACCTTTACAATTACTAGTCCATAAGGTTGGCCACATATGCCCCCCCTTCCCTTTCTTGACTATGCTACAGTGTCCTCTTTAATTTTCCTTTTCCCTCTCAGGTCCTAGTACAGGGAGGTTATTGTGGTGACCTTCAAACATATGTAAAACAGATTGTGTTTATTGTTGTTGGATTTAGTATGTAATAGCACTATGACATAAAATAGCTAGATGTATATACCTTATGTTTATGAAACCTATAAATGTTGAAAATAACATGGCACCAGGTATTTTTGATAATTGTAAAAGGTACTAGGTGACTATTATAGAAATTAAGTTAGTTGTGGTATTTAAAATGCATGTAAATTGCTGTAAACTGAACAAGTCTGAAATGTAATGGTGATTTGCATATATCCCATGATGCTTTGCATTGTGGAAGTATGTATGATGTTGTATTTCTTTGAAACTTGGCTTATTGCCAGTGCTCTTTGGGGTAACACTTTTGCAGTGCTTCTGCACTAAGATTCTTTGTTTTTAGCATGTTTTGTTTTGTTTTTTTCTTATTTGAGCCCCCACTACCCAAGCAAACAGGTGAAGCCTAAATCTCAACTGGTAAATTAGATCAGAGATCACTGTCAGTATGTGCTAGCTAAGTGTAGAGAAAGGCCATACATAGTCTGTTGCTGTAAACTGATGTACTGAAGAAGTGTTATGCCATTGCTTAAGCTTATTTCTGTATTTTGAATAAACATCACACAGAGAGGATGTGTTGAACCTTAAGCTCAGTGTCTGGTCCATCTGTTATCCCACAACATCTGTACACTAGTGAGTCTTCAAAACAGCAGAAGCAGCTGAAAAAGCCCCTATTCCAAGGAGGATTGAGGTGACACAATGTAAGGTAGACAACTAGATGATGCAGCTGTGTAACAGCTTTGTAGGTCTGTTCCACCAAGTAGAATAGTGAAAGTTAGTTTTAGTATATTTTATTGATTTTTGTTTATTCAATCTCAGATTACAAAATACCTTTAGCACTAATAGCTCATTTACAAAGGTTTCATGTTGGGGGGAGAGGGTAACAAACAGACATAGGAAGGACTAACAATTAAATTCACAAAATACAATGACAGAGTTAATTACATCATAACATCAGCACTACGTAGAATAAAAGAATGGAGAGAAGGTGAGAAGGAGAAGAGGAGAGGGGGGTAGGGTTAAAGACCAGAGGAGAAGGGTAGCAGCCAGAGACATTGTCAAGGTACTGAGAGAGAAGGCAGGAATGAGGGGTGAGAGAAACAGGGAAGAGGGGGAAGGGGAAGATGAAAACCAGAAGGGGGTAGCAGCCAGGGTCAGTTCAGATATTTACACTATATAATCGGGGGGGGTGAGCAGAGAGTAGTCAGGAGGTGAAGGTTATGAGAGAAGCATACTATTGCTTAAGTGGTACAATCAGAGGAGCTTTCAGATATGAGATACTGCTGGAGCATATACTTGAAATGGCCAATTCTGGGTAGTTTAGTTAGTATACTGCTCAAACCATTGAACCAGAGTGGAGTTTTATAGGGAAAAGGAGCACTAACCTTGAGTTGTTTGGCACCTCGGAACTAGGAGAAGTTGGGAGGTAGAAGTGCGAGTACATTGGGTACTTTGAGATGGTACAAGAAGGTTTCCAACACTTGCAGGCAGGAGACCATGGATCACTTTTTTAGTTAGTAGGCACATTTGGTATTTGATCCTACCATTTAACTGAAGCCACACAGTTTGGGCATATAGCTCACAAGTGTGTGTGAGACGTGCAGCTCCTGTGAGGAGTTTGCACACTTTATTTAAAGTGACGGTAATCCTTTTAAGTGAGGCAGTAGTGGCAGATCCATATATGACCAGGCCAGAATTAATGATAGACAGTACTGAGCTGTGGATAGTGAGCTTGAGTGCTTCTGGTGTCAAACTCTGCCTGTGCCTATATAGGAGCCCGATCCTAATGTTGGTGGCCCTGGTAACATTTGCAATGTGAGACGCATAGGAGAGATGGCAATCCAAGGTTACACCAAGGTACTTAAAGTGCTGGATTTGTTCAAGTGGGGCACCTAGGTTATTAGTAATGGTAACAGCAAGGATTTGGTGTTTATTTCACGAAGGGGTGAATAACAGAATTTTCATTTTCTTATAGTTTTGGACCAATTTGTGGGCCCTAAACCATTGTTCAACTTCCTTGGAACTGAGTTGTAGCTTGCTTTCTACAATGTTGGGTTCTGGGCGAGACATGAAAATAACAGTGTCGTCAGCATAAAGAAGAATCTGTTGATGGCAGGAGGCCAGCAGGCTGTTTAGAAAGATACTAAAAAGGAGAGGGCCAAGAATTGACCCTTGCGGTACTCCAGATAGGACAGCCCATTGTTCAGAAGTGACATTGGCTATTTTGACCCGCTGAGATTTATCTTCAAGGTAGCTACTGAACCAGTGAATTTTGTTGAGGGAAAGCCCCATTGTGGCTAATTGACGGAGGAGAACTGGATGATTAACCATGTCAAAGGCCTTTGCTAAGTCAATGAATGTAGCCCCTACCAGATCGCCTTGGTCAAATGAATGCTGAATGAAGCTGATGAACTCCAGAAGTGCTGGGCCCTTTTCTAAACCCATGTTGTTGTGGACACTGGAGGGAATATTGTTCAAGGTAGTCCACAAGCTGATTAGCGACAAGGCATTCCAGAACTTTAGATAGAGGAGGACTGGCTTATAGTTGTTATGCAGGGACTGATCACCAGATTTATGTACCGGGGTCACCAGTGCAATTTTCCAGACATGTGGGAATTCTAACAGGGTTAGGGAGAGGTTATGGATTTTTGTAATGGGTAGAAGTCACTTCCTTGAGGGTGAGTGAGATAAGTTTAAGGTCTAGTGAATCCCCACCGTACCTAGATTTTAAAATATAAGTTCCTTAGGATTTAGGTTTGAGTCCCGGGGTAAGCAGGAGCTGCCAGCTATGTAAAGGGTGGCTCCTGCAGTGAAATAAAAAGCAGTATCAGAACCTAAAATAGGAATGAATAAATAAATAAATAAGCATTTTTAATTAGATTCACTGTCAGAATCAGTGTGAGCATATCAGTAATGGTTATAGCAGGATGTAGTACAGGGGGGATGTATTGAAAGGACTCCTGGCCCTGGCTTGTCTTACCCACATGTAGTTTTATTCTCTTTTTTTTAAAGATTGGCAATTTTGAGTAGAGAAAATCTGGTAGTTTATTATAAAAATGGTAGCTTTAGTCATTGGTGGCCAGTGGGCTAGCAACCCAATTGCCCTGGCTACTATAACATGCCCTGCTGGTCCAGTGATTCAATTTGGTCACCTGGGTTGCCTAATATTTTTAATGTTTTTTTATATTTAAAAAGATTGTTCCTGTAAAAAGAAAGAGTACCTGCTCTGGTGTAAATAAAATGGAAATACAGAGTGGCAGCTGCGGGGCACCGTGCGTGCCAAAAGTAGAGGTGCGGGAAGTGTGAGAGACCAAGAGTCAGTCCCACAGCAGAGCACACCATGCTCAGTGAGGAATCCCCAGATCTGCTCCAGGGGCGGCCACTCCTCAACTGCGACACTGGTTGCAAGTCTGGCATCAGCCTGCGGCAGTAAATCCTGTGCGAAGGTGCGAGAGGGGGCCACACTAAAGCGCTCCTCTTGCGGGCAAGATTAACCAGATATTTCCCTTACTATTTAGTTGTGCAGGCAACAAGCACCAAGGAAATCAATTTGGGGACTGGCTCACATTCAAATAAATATTATAAAGATGGGCACAGTCTGATTGGGACTCAGTGGAAGTGCCACACTTACAGTAAACAGGTATTATGAATGAAGCTCACAGAGCAGCCATTCTGTGATACAAGACATGCGATCTGATACAGAGGAACCCAAGGCTTCACATTTGATCAAACGCAGTAAAAATACATATTTTAGTAAAATAAAGCCATGTAGGGCTAGAGTAAGTCATTGGTGATTAATGAAGGTACAGTACACAGACTTGTAGGGAATTGTCACAAGCAAAAACCGCACAGTTTTAATGAGAGCTCTGCAGAGCAAAGTTGCTTTCAGTATAAAACCATTCTTCTCACACATGTAATTTCTAAATTGTACTGCCAAACTGTTTCTCACTAGATTTCCTCCAAACTTGGCAGATTGATAAAAAAAGAGTGTGCCATACAACAGAAAAACAGTTTTCAGTAATAAAAATGTGAAATAGAGGAGTCACTAACTTTGAAAGTGAGAGTGAGTCCTAATGAAAATAAATCCATGCAGGCAGTTGCACAGGAGTTGGAACTAAGTGTGGGAAAAATTAATATTCAATTTCTGAGTGAAAAAACTGCTGTGGTCAGTGTAATTAAAGGGGAAACTGCTGTTTTTAAAAGAAAGTGAAGAGAAAAGTGCTTAGAAGTGGTCACTGTACAAGTTTCATAACAAGTAAGTGTAAGTCTCAGCAACTTAGCTTTCTTGTGGGACATTTTCTGCAGAACAAACTAAGCAGAAAGCTAGAGATATTAGCTTTCCAGCCATAAAAGTGAACAAATGCTTAGACATAAAGAAAGTGCTTATTTTTTATGATAAAGAAATATCTTCATAAATGGGACTCAAAAAAAAAGGAAGCCTCGGAATGTTGAGAGAGGCAGTTGGATTGCAAGCCTGTGAATCTCACTGGGGCTTATGCTGCTGCAGATATGATTTGACTGGTGTTGAGCCCCTGGACAGGTGAGTGTCCACTCATTGTCCAGTTATTAGCATATGCAAGTTAGTTTTAGGCATAAAAGTAGCTGCACAGCCAGTGGGCAGTGAGACCAAGCAGGGAGAGCGACCAAGAAGGAGGGACCCAAGCCAAGTGGCTGTCCTGAATCCCAGTGTAGGGTCTGATAGGGCAGTAACCAAGAGAAAGGTGAGAATAGAAAGCCTACTGCTTCAAGAGCCTGATGATCCTGTTGCGCCTAGTTTTCCTCACAGAACGAACAAAAGCTGCATCCTGAAGAATGCATCACTTCTCCTGATTCCAATAAGAAATTGCTGACTCCTGAGGGCCCTCAAAACAATTCTTAAGTAATTCCACCAAAGAATTTCTTCAGAAAATCCAAAGGTGTGTGGTATTGTAAAAAACCTTATTGATACAGTTTGGGGACTATTTTAACAGTCAAGTGACATTGAATTAACAGAGAAAATGCTTCTGCACTTTAAAAGACTCTTGTCATCTGAAGGACTAAACAGTTCAAGGACTGAGGGGAGAAAATGTCCTAGCTTTTAAGGTACCAGTATGCAATATGTTTCATGCCACCGTCATTCCTGAATGTTTAGAGTGTATTTATGAGTCGAAATACTAAATCATTTTTAAATGTGTATGGAGTTAGTAGTAAAGTAACTGTGTGACAGATACCAGGCTAGGTTTATGGTGTAAGAGGTCAGTGGTCTCACTCAGGTAGGATAAGGCCTACTAGTCACTGCTCATCCTTAAGCATTCACTGTCAACAAGCTCATGGATTAAGGCCAGAGAGAGGGCACTTATCCTGGGACAAGCTTGAGTGGTCTGGAGGGCTGGTGGATTGTGAGTGCCTGCAGTCTCCAGGGGAAAAGTGAATGTGCTAGAGGGCTGGTGACTGGTGAGTGCCTACAGTCTCCAGGAGTAAAGCAACTGTGATGGAGGGCTGGTGGGTGGTGACTGCCTGCAGTCTCCAGGGGCAAAGTGAATGTGCTAGAGGGCTGGTAACTGGTGAGTGCCTGCAGTCTCCAGGGGTAAAGTGAATGTGCTGGAGGGCTGGTGGGTGGTGAGTGCCTGCAGTCTCTGGGGGGAAAAGAGTGTATTCTGGAGGTCTGCTGGGTGCTGAGTGCCTGGAGTCTCCAGGGGTAAAGTGAATGTGCAGGAGGGCTGGTGGGTGGTGAGTGACAACACTCTCCAGGGGTAAAGAGTATGTTCTGGAGGGCTGGTGAGTGGTGAGTGCCTACAGTCTCCAGGGGTAAAGAGTATATTCTGGAGGGCTAGTGGGTGGTCAGTGTCTGTACTCTCCAGGGGTAATCTGAATGTGCTAGACGGCTCATGACTGGTGAGTGCCTGAAGTCTCCAGGCGTGAACTGAATGTGCTAGAGGGCTGGTGACTAGTGAGTGTCTGCAGTCTCCAAGGGTAAAGTGAATGGGCTGGAGGGCTTGTGGGTGGTGAGTGCCTGCAGTCTCCAGGGATAAAGTGAATGTGCTAGAGGGCTGGTGACTGGTGAGTGCCTGCAGTCTCCAGGGGTAAAGTGAAAGTGCTAGAGGGCTGGTGCACAGTGACTGCCTGCAGTCTCCAGGGGTAAAGTGAATCTGTTGGAGGACCGGTGGGTGGTGAGTGCCTGCAGTCTCCAGGGGTAACGTGAATGTGCTGGAGGGCTGGTGGGTGGTGAGTGCCTGCAGTCTACAGGGGTAAAGTGAATGTGCCGAAGGACTGGTGACTGGTAAGTACCTGCAGTCTCCGGGGTAAAGGGAATGTGCTGGAAGGCAGCTGGGTGGTGAGTGCCTGCAGTCTCCAGGGGTAAAGTGAATGTGCAGGAGGGCTGGTGGGAGGTGAGTTCCTGTAGTCCCCAGGGGTAAAGTAAATGAGATGGAGGGTTGGTGGGTAGTGACTGTCTGCAGTCTCCAGGGGTAAAGTGAATGTGCTAGACAGCTGGTGACTGGTGAGTGTCTGCAGTCTCCAGGGGGTAAAGTGAATGTGCTGGAGGGATGGTGGGTGGTGAGTGCTTGCAGTCTGCAGGGGCAAAGTGAATGTGCTGGAGGGCTGGCGACTGGTGAGTGCCTATAGTCTCCAGGGGTAAAGTGAATGTGCTGGAGGACTGGAGGGTGGTGAGTGCCTATAGTCTCCAGGGGTAGAGAGTATGTTCTGGAGGGCTGGTGGGTGGTGAGTGCCTGGAGTCTCCAGTGGTAAAGTGAATGTTCTGGAGGGCTGGAGGGCAGTGAGTGCCTACACTCTAACGGGGTAAAGAGTATGTTCTGCAGGGCTGGTGAGTGGTGAGTGCTTACAGTCTCCAGGGGTAAAGAGTATGTTCTGGAGGGCTTGTGGGTGGTGAGTGCCAGCAGTCTCTAGGGGTAAAGTGAATGTGCTGGAGGGCTGGTGGGTAGTGAGTGCCTGCAATCTCCAGGGGTAAGGTGAATGTGCTGGAGGGCCGGTGAGTGGTGAGTGTCTGTAGTCCCCAGGAGTAAAGTAAATGTGCTGGAGGGTTGGTGGGTAGTGAGTGTCTGCAGACGCTAGGGGTAAAGTGAATGTGTTAGAGGGCTGGTGACTGGTGAGTGCCTGCAGTCTCCAGGGGTAAAGTGAATGTGCTGGAGGGCTGGTGAGTGGTAAGTGCCTACACTCTCCAGGGGTAAAGAGTATGTTCTGGAGGGCTGGCGGGTGGTGAGTGCTTACACTCTCCAGGGGTAAAGAGTATGTTCTGGAGGGCTGGTGGGTGGTGAGTGCCTGCAGTCTCCAGGGGTAAAGTGAATGTGCTGGAAGGATGGTGGGTGGTGAGTGCCTGCAGTCTGCAGGGGTAAAGTGAATGTGCTAGAGGTCAGGTGACTGGTGAGTGCCTGTAGTCTCCAGGGGTAAAGTGAATGTGCTGGAGGGCTGGTGGGTGGTGAGTGCCTGCAGTCTCCAGGGGTAGAGAGTATGTTCTGGAGGGCTGGCAACTGGTGAGTGCCTATAGCCTCCAGGGTTAAAGTGAATGTGCTGGAGGACTGGTGGGTGGTGAGTACCTACAGTCTCCAGGGGTAGAGAGTATGTTCTGGAGGGCTGGTGGGTGGTGAGTGCCTGGAGTCTCCAGGGGTAAAGTGAATGTGCTGGAGGGCTGGTGGGTGGTGAGTGCCTACACTCTCCAGGGGTAAAGAGTATGTTCTGGAAGGCAGGTGAGTGGTGAGTGCCTACAGTCTCCAGGGGTAAAGAGTATGTTCTGGAGGGCTGGTGGGTGGTGAGTGCCTGCAGTCTCCAGGGGTAAAGTGAATGTGCTGGAGGGCTGGTGGGTGGTGAGTGCCTGCAGTCTGCAGGGGTAAAGTGAATGAGCTAGACGGCTGGTGACTGGTGAGTACCTCCAGACTCCAGGGGTAAAGTGAATGTGCAGGAGGACTGGTGACTCGTGAGTGCCTACAGTCTCCAGGGGTAAAGAGAATATAATGGAGGGCTTGTGGCTGGTAAGTGCCTGCAGTCTCCAGGGCTAAAGTGAATGTGCTGGAGGGCTGGTGACTGGTGAGTGCCTGCACTCTCCAGGGGTAAAGAGAAAGTACTGGAGGGCTGGTACGGGGTGAATGCCTCCAGTCTCCAGGGATAAAGTCAATGTGATGGAGGGCTGGTGTGTGGTGAGTGACTGCAATCTTCAGGGGTAAAGTCAATGTGCTAGAGGGCTGGTGGGTGGTGAGTGCGTGCAATATCCAGGGGCAAAGTGAATATGTTCGAGGACTGGTGGGTGGTGAGTGCCTCCAGTCTCACGGGGTAAAGTGAATGCACTACAGTGGTGGAGGGTGGTGAGTGCCTGCAGTCTCCAGGGGTAAAGTGAATGTGCTGGAGGGCTGGTGGGTGGTGAGTGCCTGCAGTCTCCAGTGGTAAAGTGAATGTGCTGGAGGGATGGTGGGTGGTGAGTGCCTGCAGTCTCCAGGGGTAGAGTGAATGTGTTAGAGGGCTGGTGGGTGGTGAGTGCCTGCAGTCTCCAGTGGTAAAGTGACTGGGCTGGTGGGTGGTGAGTGCATTCAATCTCCAGGAGTAAAGTGAAAGTGCCAGAGGCCTGTTGGTTGTTGAGTGCCTGCAGTCTCCAGGGATAAAGTGAATGTGCTGGAGGGCTGGTGAGTGGTGAGTGCCTGCAGTTTCAAGGGATAAAGTGAATGTGCTGGAAGGCTGTTGGGTGGTGATTGCCTGCAGTCTCTGCGGTAAAGTGAATGTGCTGGAGGGCTGGTGAGTGGTGAGTGCCTGCAGTCTCCAGGAGTAAAGTGAATCTGCTGTAGGGCTGGTGGGTGGAGAGTGCCTGCAGTCTACAGGGGTAAGGAGAAAGTGCAGTTGGGCTGGTGGGTGGTGAGAGCCTACAGTCTACAGTGGGAAAGTGAATGTGCTGAAGGGCTGGTGGGTGGTGAGTGCCTGCAGCCTCCAGGGGCAAAGTGACTGTGCTGGTGGGCTGGTGGATGGTGAGTCCCTGCACTCTCCAGGGGTAAAGTGAATGTGCTGTAGCGCTGGTGGGTGGTGAGTGCCTGCAGTCTCCATGGGTAAAGTGAAAGTGCTGGAGGGTTGGTGGGTGGTGAGTGCCTGCAGTCTCCAGGGGTAAAGTGAATGTGCTGGAGGGCTGGTGCCTGGTCAGTGCCTGCAGTTTCAAGGGGTAAAGTGAATATGCTGGAGGGCTGGTGGGTGGTGAGTGCCTGCAGTCTCTAGGGGTAAAGTGAATGTGCTGGAAGGCTGGTGGATGGTGAGTGCCCATAATGTCCAGAGGTAAAGTGAATGGGCTGGAAGGCTGGTGGATGGTGAGTGCCTGCAGTCTCCAGGCATAACGTCAATGTGCTGGAGGGCTAGTGACTGGTGAGTGCCTGCAGTCTCCAGTGGTAAAGTGAATATGCTGAAAGGCTGGTGGGTGGTGAGTGCCTGCAGTCTCCAGGGGTAAAGTGAATGTGCAGGAGGGCTGGTGGGTGGTGAGTGCCTGTAGTCCCCAGGGGTAGAGTAAATCTGCTGGAGGTTGGTGGGTGGTGAGTGCCTGCAGTCTCCAGGGGCAAAGTGAATCTATTAGAGGGCTGGTCACTGGTGAGAGCCTGCAGTCTTCAGGGGTAAAGTGAATGTGCTGGAGGGCTGGTTGTTGGTGAGTGCCTGCAGTCTCCAGTGGTAGAGAGTATGTTCTGGAGAGCTGGTGGGTGCTGAGTGCGTGCAATCTCCAGGGTTAAGTGAATGTGAAGGACAGCTGGCGAGTGGTGAGTGCCTACAGACTACAGGAGTAAAGAGTATGTTCTACAGGGCTGGTGAGTGGTGAGTGCCTGTAGTCTCTAGGGGAAACGTGAATGTGCTGGAGGGCTGGTGAGTGGTGAGTCTCTACAGTCTCCATGGGTAAAGAGTATGTTCTGGAGAGCTGGTGGGTGGTGAGTGCCTGGAATGTCCAGGGGTAAAGAGTATGTTCTGGAGGGCTGGTGTGTGGTGAGTGTCTGCAGTCTCCAGGTGTAAAGTGAATGTGCTGGAGGGCTGGTGGGTGGTGAATGCCTGCAGTCTCCAGGGGTAAAGTCAGTGTGCTAGATGGCTGGTGACTGGTGAGTGCCTGCAGTTTCCGTAGATAAAGTGATTATGCAGGAGGGCTGGTGACTGGTGAATGCCTGCAGTCTCCAGGGGTAAAGTGAATTTGCTGGAGGGCTTGTGGGTGGTAAGTGCCTGCAGTCTCCAGGGGTAAAGTGAATGTGCTAGAGGGCTGGTGCGTGATGAGTGCCTGCACTCTTCAGGAGTAAAGTGAATGTACTGGAGGGCTGGTGCATGGTGAGTGCCTGCAGTCTGCGGGGTAAAGTGAATATGCTGGAGGGCTGGTGGGTGGTGACTACCTGCAGTCTCAAGGGGTAAAGTGAATGTGCTAGAGGGCTGGTACTGGTGAGTGCCTGCAGTCTCCAGGGGCAAAGACAATGTGCTGGAGGGCTGGTGGGTGGTGAGTGCTTGCAGTCCCCAGGGGTAAAGTGAATGCGCTGGAGGGCTGGTAGGTGGTAAGTGCTTACAGTCTCCAGGGGTAAAGTGAATGTGCTAGAGAGCTGGTGACTGGTGAGTGCCTGCAGTCTCCAGAGGAAAAGTGAATGTGCTAGAGGGCTGGTGACTGGTGAGTGCCTGCAGTCTCCAGGGGTAAAGTGAATGTGAGAGAGGGCTGGTGGGTGGTGACTGCCTGCAGTCTCCAGGGGTAAAGTGAATGAGCTAGAGGGCTGGTAACTGGTGAGTGCCTGCAGTCTCCATGGGTAAAATGAATGTGCTGGTGGGCTGGTGGGTGGTGAGTGCCTGGAGTCTCCAGGGAAAAGCGTGTATTCTGGAGGCTGGTGGGTGGTGAGTGCACACTCTTCAGGAGTAAAGAGTATGTTCTGGAGGGCTGGTGAGTGGTGAATGCCTACAGTCTCCAGGGGTAAACACTATGTTCTGGAGGGCTAGTGGGGGGGTGAGTGTCTGCACTCTCCAGGGGTAAACTGAATGTGCTACATGGCTCCTGCCTGATGAGAGCCTGAAGTCTCCAGGCATCAAGTGAATGTGATAGAGGGCTGGTGACTAGTGAGTCTCTGCAGTGTCCAGGGGTAAAGTGAATGTGCTGGAGGGCTTGTGGGTGGTGAGTGCCTGCAGTCTCCAGGGATAAAGTGAATGTACTACAGGGCTGGTGCGTGGTGAGTGCCTGCAGTCTCCAGGGGTAAAGTCATTGTGCTGGAGGGCTGGTGCATCGTGAGTGCCTGCAATCTCCAGGGGTAAAGTCAATGTGCTAGAGGGCTGGTGGATGGTGAGTGCCTGCAATCTCCAGGGGTAAAGTGAATATGTTCGAGGACTGGTGGGTGGTGAGTGCATGCAGTCTCAAGGGTTAAAGTGCTTGTGCTTGAGGGCTGGTGGGTAGTGAGTGCCTGCAGTCTCCAGGGCTAAAGTGAATACACTGGAGGACTGGTGGGTGGTGAGTGCCAGCAGTCTTCAGGGGTAAAGAGAATGTGGTGAAGGGCTGGTGGGTAGTGAGTGCCTGCAGTCTCCAGGCTTAAAGTGAATGTGCTGGAGGGCTGGTGGGTGGTGAGTGCCAACACTGTCCAGGGGTAAAGAGTATGCTCTGCAGGGCTGGTGAGTGGTGAGTGGTGAGTGCCTACAGTCTCCAGGGGTAAAGAGGATGTTCTGGAGGGCTAGTGGGTGGCCAGTGCCTGTACTCTCTAGGGCACTCTGAATGTGCTAGATGGCTTGTGACTGGTGAGTGCCTGAAGTCTCCAGGCATAAAGTGAATGTGCCAGAGGGCTGGTGCCTACTGAGTGTCTGCAGTCTCCAGGGGTAAGGTGAATGGGCTGGAGGGCTTGTGGGTGGTGAGTGCCTGCAGTCTCCAGGGATAAAGTGAATGTACTACAGAGCTGGTGCGTGGTGAGTGCCTGCAGTCTCCAGGGGTAAAGTGAATGTGCTAGAGGGCTGGTGCGTGGTGAGTGCCTGCACTCTTCAGGAGTAAAGTGAATGTACTGGAGGGCTGGTGCATGGGTGAGTGCCTGCAGCTGGCGAGGAAGTGAATATGCTGGGAGGGCTGGTGGGTGGTGACCGCCTAGGTAGTCTTAAGGTAGCGTGAATGAAAGTGAGGCTGGTACTGGTGGAGTGCCTGCAGTCTCCAGGGGGTAAAAGACAATGTGCTGGAGGGCTGGTGGGTGGTGGAGTGCTTGCAGTCCCTAGGGGGTAAAGTGAATGCTTGGAGGGCTGGTGGTGGTGGGTGCCTCTACTTCAGGGTAAAGTGAATGCTAGAGAGCTGGTAACTGGTGGTGTAGCTGCAGTAGCTCCGAGAGTGAAAAGTGAATGTGCTAGGAGGGCTGGTGATCGGTGAGTGCTCTGCAGTCTCCAGGAGTAAAGTGAATGAGAGAGGGTTGTGGGTGGTGACTCGCCTGCAGTCTCCAGGGTAAAGTGAATGAGCTAGAGGGCTGGTAATCGGTGAGTGCCTGCAGCTCCATTGGTAAAGTGAATGTGCTGGTGGGCTGGTGGGTGGTGAGTGCCTGCAGCTCCAGTGGAAAAGAGTGTATTCTGGAGGGCTGCTGGGTGGTGAGTGCCTGGAGTCTCCAGGGGTAACGTGAACGTGCTGGAGGGCTGGTGGGTGGTGAGTGCATACACTCTTCAGGAGTAAAGAGTATGTTCTGGAGGGCTGGTGAGTGGTGAATGCCTACAGTCTCCAGGGGTAAACACTATGTTCTGGAGGGCTAGTGGGGGGGTGAGTGCCTGCACTCTCCAGGGGTAAACTGAATGTGCTACATGGCTCCTGCCTGATGAGAGCCTGAAGTCTCCAGGCATCAAGTGAATGTGATAGAGGGCTGGTGACTAGTGAGTCTCTGCAGTGTCCAGGGGTAAAGTGAATGTGCTGGAGGGCTTGGGTGGTGAGTGCCTGCAGTCTCCAGGATAAAGTCGAATGTACTACAGGGCTGGTGCGTGGTGAGTGCCTGCAGTCTCCAGGGTAAAGTCATTGTGCTGGAGGCTGGTGCCCGTGGAGTGCCTGCAATCTCCAGGGGTAAAGTCAATGTGCTAGAGGGCTGGTGGATGGTGAGGCCTGCAGTCTCCAGGGCCAATGTGAATATGTTGAGGACTGGTGGTGGTGGTGCATGCAGTCTCAGGGTTAAAGTGGCATGCTTGAGGCTGGTGGGCAGTGAGTGCCTGCAGTCTCCAGGCTAAAGGTGAACACTGGAGGACTGGTGGGTGGTGAGTGCCAGCAGTCTTCAGGGTAAGAGAATTGCTGAAGGGCTGGTGGCAGTGAGTGCCTGTGCAGTTCCAGGGTTAAAGTGCTTGTGCTTGAGGGCTGGTGGGAAGTGAGTGCCTGCAGTCTCAGTGTGCTAAAGTGAATACACTGGAGGACTTGGTGGGGTGAGTGCCTGACTATTAGGGTAAGTAGAATGTGCTGAAGGGCTGGTGGAGTAGTGAGTGCCGCAGTCTCCAGGGTTAAAGGGAAGTAATGCTGGAGGGCTGGTGGGAGGTGGTGCCTACACACTGTCAATCCAGGAGTAAAGAGTATGCAGTTTGCAGGGCTGGTGGAGTGGTGAGTGCCCACAGTCTCCAGGGGTAAAGAGTATGTTCTGGAGGGCTAGTGGGTGGCCAGTGCCTGTACTCTCCAGGGATAATCTGAATGTGCTAGATGGCTTGTGACTGGTGAGTGCCTGAAGTCTCCAGGCATAAAGTGAATGTGCCAGAGGGCTGGTGCCTACTGAGTGTCTGCAGTCTCCAGGGGTAAAGTGAATGGGCTGGAGGGCTTGTGGGTGGTGAGTGCCTGCAGTCTCCAGGGATAAAGTGAATGTGCTAGAGGCCTGGTGACTGGTGAGTGCCTGCAGTCTCCAGGGGTAAAGTGAATGTGCTGGAGGCCTGATGCGCAGTGAGTGCCTGCAGTCTCCACGGGTAAAGTGAATGTGTTGGAGGACTGGTGGGTGGTGAGCGCCTGCAGTCTCCAGGGGAAAAGAGTGTATTCTGGAGGGCTGTCGGGTGGTGAGTGCCTACACTCTCCAGGGGTAAGGAGTATGTTCTGGAGGGCTGGTGGGTGGTGAGTGCCTGCAGTCTCCAGGGGTAAAGTGAATGTGCTAGAGGGCTGGTGACTGGTGAGTGCCTGCAGTCTCCAGGGGTAAAGTGAATGTGCTGGAAGGATGGTGGTTGGTGAGTGCCTGCGGTCTGCAGTAGTAGTAAAGTGAATGCCAGAGGTCAGGTGACTGCGGAGTGCCTGTAGTCTCAGGGTAAAGTGAATGTGCTGGAGGGCTGGTTGGTGGTGAGTGCCTGCAGTCTCCAGGGTGAGAGTATGTTCTGGAGGGCTGGCAACTGGTGAGTGCCTATAGTCTCCAGGGGTAAAGTGAATGTGCTGGAAGACTGGTGGGGTGGTGAGCTCCACAGTCCCAGGGTAGAGAGTAACGCTCTGGAGGGCTGGTGGGTGGTGGAGTGCCTGGAGTCTCCAGGGTAAAGTGAATGTGCTGGAGGCTGGTGGGTGAGCCTACACTCGAGGTAAAGAGTATGTTCTGAAGGCTGGTGAAAGGAGTGTCACAGTCTCAAGTGGGCAAAGAGTGGCTGTTCTGGAGGGCTGGTGGGTGGTGAGTGCCTGCAGTCTCCAGGGGTAGAGTGAATGTGCTGAGGGCTGGTGGTGGTGAGTGCTCGCAGTCTGCAGGGGTAAAGTGAATGAGCTAGACTTGCTGGGTGTGACTGGTGAGTACCTCCAGGCTCCAGGGGAAGTGAATGTGCAGGAGGACTGGTGACTCTGTTAGTGCCTAACTCCGGGTAAAGAAGAATATAATGGAGGGCTTGGCTGGTGGGCGCCTGCAGTCTCCAGGGCTAAAGTGGAATGTGCTGAGGGCTGGTGGATCAGTGAGTGCCTGCACTCCAGGGTAAAGTGAATGTGCAGGAGGGCTGGTGAGGAGAGCTGACACCTCTGGGGTAAAGAGTATGTTCTGGAGGGCTGGTGGGTGGTGAGTGCCTACACTCTCCAGGGGTAAGGATTACATTCTGGAGGGCTGGTGGGTGGTGAGTGCCTGCAGTCTCCAGGGGTAAAGTGAATGTGCTAGAGGGCTGGTGACTGGTGAGTGCCTGCAGTCTCCAGGGGTAAAGTGAATGTGCTGGAAGGATGGTGGGTGGTGAGTGCCTGCAGTCTGCAGGGGTAAAGTGAATGTGCTAGAGGTCAGACAACTGGTGAGTGCCTGTAGTCTCCAGGGGTAAAGTGAATGTGCTGGAGGGCTGGTGGATGGCGAGTGCCTGCAGTCTCCAGGGGTAGAGAGTATGTTCTGGAGGGCTGGCAACTGGTGAGAGGCTATAGCTCCAGGGTAAAAGTGAATTGCTGAGGCACTGGTGGAGGTGAAAATTTCAGTCTCCAGGTGGTAGAGAGTATGTTCTTGAGTGGCTGGTGGGTGGTGAGGCCTGGAGTCTCAGGGGTAAAGTGAATGCTGGAGGCGATAGGTGGTGAGTGCCTACACTTCCAGGGTAAAGAGTATGTTCTGAAGGCAGGTGAGTGGTGAGTGCCTACTGGTCTCCAGGGGTAAAGAGTATGTTCTGAGGGCTGGTGGGTGGTGAGTGCCTGCAGTCTCCAGGGGTAAAGTGAATGTGCTGAGGGCTGGTGGTGGTGAGTGCTGCAGTCTGCAGGGGTAAAGTGAATGAGCTAATGGCTGGTGACTGGGTGAGTGCCCTCCAGACTCAGGGTAAAGTGAATGTGCAGGAGGACTGGTGACTGTGAGTGCCTAGGCAGTCTCCAGGGGTAAAGAGAATATAATGGAGGGCTTGTGGCTGGGGTGCCTGCAGTCTCCAGGGCTAAAGTGAATGTGCTGAGGGTTGGTGACTGGTGAGTGCCTGCACTCCAGGGTAGGTGAAAGTGGCTGGAGGGCTGGTATGGTGAATGCCCAGTCTCCAGGATAAAGTCAGTGTAAGATGGGAGGGCTGTGTGGTGAGTGACTGCAATCTTCAGGGGTAAAGTCAATGTGCTAGAGGGCTGCTGGGTGGTGAGTGCGTGCAATATCCAGGGGCAAAGTGAATATGTTCGAGGACTGGTGGGTGGTGAGTGCCTCCAGTCTCACGGGGTAAAGTAAATGCACTAGAGTGGTGGAGGGTGGTGAGTGCCTGCAGTCACCAGGGGTAAAGGGAATGTGCCGTAAGGCAGCAGGGTGGTGAGTGCCTGCAGTCTCCAGGAGTAAAGTGAATGTGCTGGAGGGCTGGTGGGTAGTGAGTGCCTGCAATCTATACGGGTAAAGTGAATGTGTTGGAGGGCTGGTGGGTGGTGAGTGCCTGTAGTCCCCAAGGGTAAAGTAAATGTGCTGGAGGGTTGCTGGGTGGTGAGTGCCTGCAGTCTCCAGGGGTAAAGTGAATGTGCTGGAGGGCTGGTGGGTGGTGAGTGCCTGCAGTCTCCAGTGGTAAAGTGAATGTGCTGGAGAGATGGTGGGTGGTGAGTGCCTGCAGTCTCCAGGGGTAGAGTGAATGTGCTAGAGGGCTGGTGGGGTGGTGAGTGCCTGCAGTTCCCAGTGGTAAAGTGACTGGCTGGGGCTGGTGGTGGGAGTGCATTCAACTCCAGGAGTAAAGTGAATGCCAGAGGCCTGTTGGTTGTTGAGTGCCTGCAGTCTCAGGATAAAGTGAATGTTGGAGGGCTGGTGAGTGGTGGTGCCTGCAGTTTCAGGATAAAGGTGAATGTGCTGAAGGCTGCTGGTGGTGATTGCCTGCAGTCTTGCGGTAAAGTGAATGTGCTGGAGGCTGGTGAGTGGTGAGTGCCTCAGTCTCCAGGAGTAAAGTGAATTTGCTGTAGGGCTGGTGGGTGGAGAGTGCCTGCAGTCTACAGGGGTAAGGAGGTGGAGTGGCTGGTGGGGTGGTGAGAGCCTACAGGCTCACAGGGGAAAGTGAATGTGCTGAAGGGCTGGTGGGTGGTGAGTGCCTGCAGTCTCCAGGGGCAAGTGATTCTGCTGGTGGGCTGAGGGTGAGCGAGTGCCTGCAGCTCCAGGGGTTAAAGTGAATGTGCTGGAGGGCTGTGCATGGTGAGCCCTGCACTCCAGGGTAAAGTGAATGCCAGCGCTGGTGGGTGATGAGTGCCTGCAGTCTCCATGGCAAAGTGAAAGTGCTGAGGGTTGGTGGGTGGTGAGTGCCTGCAGTCTCCAGGGGTAAAGTGAATGTGCTGGAGGGCTGGTGCCTGGTGAGTGCCTGCAGTTTCCAGGGGTAAAGTGAATATGCTGGAGGGCTGGTGGGTGGTGAGTGCCTGCAGTCTCTAGGGGTAAAGTGAATGTGCTGGAAGGCTGGTGGATGGTGAGTGCCCATAATGTCCAGAGGTAAAGTGAATGGGCTGGCAGGCTGGTGGATGGTGAGTGCCTGCAGTCTCCAGGCATAACGTCAATGTGCTGGAGGGCTAGTGACTGGTGAGTGCCTGCAGTCTCCAGTGGTAAAGTGAATATGCTGAAAGGCTGGTGGGTGGTGAGTGCCTGCAGTCTCCAGGTGTAAAGTGAATGCAGGAGGGCTGGGTGGTGGTGAGCCAGTAGTCCCCAGGGGTAGAGTGCAATCTGCTGGAGCGCTGGTGGTGGTGAGTGCCTGCAGTCCCAGGGGCAAAGCGAATCTATTAGAGGGCTGGTCACTGGTGAGAGCCTGCAGTCTTCAGGGGTAAAGTGAATGTGCTGGAGGGCTGGTTGTTGGTGAGTGCCTGCAGTCTCCAGTGGTAGAGAGTATGTTCTGGAGAGCTGGTGGGTGCTGAGTGCGTGCAATCTCCAGGGTTAAGTGAATGTGAAGGACAGCTGGCGAGTGGTGAGTGCCTACAGACTACAGGAGTAAAGAGTATGTTCTACAGGGCTGGTGAGTGGTGAGTGCCTGTAGTCTCTAGGGGAAACGTGAATGTGCTGAGGGCTGGTGAGTGGTGAGTCTCTCAGTTCCTGCTGGTAAAGAGTATGTTCTGGAGGCTGGTGGTGGTGAGTGCCTGGAATGTCCAGGGCTAAGAGTATGTTCTAGAGGGCTGGTGTGTGTGTGGTGTCTGCAGTCTCCAGGTGTGAAGTGAATGTGCTGGAGGGCTGGTGTGGTGTGAATGCCTGCAGTCTCCAGGGTAGAAAGTCAGTGTGCTAGATGGCTAGTACTGGGTGGAGCCTGCAGTTTCCGGGAGATAAAGTGATTAGCAGGCTGGTGACTGGTGAATGCCTGCAGTCTGCAGGGTAAAGTGAATTTGCTGAGGGCTTGTGGGTGGTAAGTGCCTGCAGTTCCCAGGGGTAAAGTGAATGTGCTAGAGGGTTGGTGCGTGGTGAGTGCCTGCACTTCAGGAGTAAAGTGAATGTACTGATGGAGGGCTGGCATGCGGTGAGTGCCTGCAGTCTGCGGGGAAGTGACTATGCTGAGGGCTGGTGGTGGTGACTACCTGCAGTCTCAAGGGGTAAAGTGAATGCTAGAGGGCTGGTACTGGTGAGTGCCTGCAGTCTCCAGGGCAAAGACAATGTGCTGGAGGGCTGGTGGGTGGTGAGTGCTTGCAGTCCCCAGGGTAAAGTGAATGCGCTGGGGGCTGGTGGGTGGTGTGCCTTATAGTCTCAGGATAAAGTGAATGCATGCAGAGAGCTGGTGACTGTGAGTGCCTGCAGTACTCCAGAGGAAAAGTGAATGGGCGCAGAGGGCTGGCGTGACTGGTGAGCGCCTGCAGTCCCAGGAGTAAAGTGAATGTGAGAGAGGGCTGGTGGGTGGTGACTGCCTGCAGTCTCCAGGTGTAAAGTGAATGAGCTAGAGGGCTGGTAACTGGTGAGTGCCTGCAGTCTCCATGGGTAAAGTGAATGTGCTGGTGGGCTGGTGGGTGGTGAGTGCCTGCAGTCTCCAAGGGAAAAGAGTGTATTCTGGAGGGCTGCTGGGTGGTGAGTGCCTGGAGTCTCCAGGGTAACGTGAACGTGCTGGAGGGCTGGGGTGGTGAAGTGCATACACCTTCAGAGTAAAGGAGTATGTTCTGGAGTGCTGGTGAGTGGTGAATGCCTGCAGTCTCCAGGGTGAAACACTGTTCCTGAGGGCTAGTGGGGGTGAGTGCCTGCACTCCAGGGCTAAACTGAATGTGCTACATGCTCCTGCCTGATGAGAGCCTTAAGTCTCCAGGCATCAAGTGAATGTGATAGAGGGCTGGTGACTAGTGAGTCTCTGCAGTGTCCAGGGGTAAAGCGAATGTGCTGAGGTTGTGGGTGGTGAGTGCCTGCAGTCTCCAGGGATAAAGTGAATGTACTACAGGGCTGGTGCGTGGTGAGTGCCTGCAGTCTCCAGGGGTAAAGCCAATGAAGATGCTGAGGGCTGGTGTGAGTGCCTGCAATCTCCAGGGGTAAAGTCAATGTGCTAGAGGGCTGGTGGATGGTGTGCCTGCACCTCAGGGTAAAGTGAAGAGGTTCGAGGACTGGTGGGTGGTGAGTGCATGCAGTCTCAAGGGTTAAAGTGCTTGTGCTTGAGGGCTGTCAGGTCAGTGAGTGCCTGCAGTCTCCAGGGCTAAAGTGAATACACTGGAGGACTGGTGGCTGGTGAGTGCCAGCAGTCTTCAGGGGTAAAGAGAATGTGCTGAAGGGCTGGTGGGTAGTGAGTGCCTGCAGTCTCCAGGCTTAAAGTGAATGTGCTGGAGGGCTGGTGGGAGGTGAGTGCCAACACTGTCCAGGGGTAAAGAGTATGCTCTGCAGGGCTGGTGAGTGGTGAGTGCCTACAGTCTCCAGGGGTAAAGAGTATGTTCTGGAGGGCTAGTGGGTGGCCAGTGCCTGTACTCTCCAGGGCACCTGAATGTGCTAGATGGCTTGTGATCAGGAGTGCCTGGAAGTCTCCAGGCATAAAGTGAATGTGGCCAGAGGGCTGGTGCTACTGGAGTGTCTGCAGTCTCCCAGGGGTAAAGTGAATGGGCTGAGGGTCTGTGTGGTGAGTGCCTGCAGTCTCCAGGGATAAAGTGAATGTACTACAGAGCTGGTGCGTGGTGAGCTCAAGGTCTCCAGGGTAAAGCTGTGCTGGAGGGCTGGTGCTTGAGGCCTGCACTCAGGGTAAAAGTCAATGTGCTAGGGAGGGCTGGTGGGGGGTGAGTGCTCGCAAACCTCCAGGGGTAAAGTGAATATGTTCGAGCGGACTGGTGGGTGGTGGGAGCTTGCAGTCTCAAGGGTTAAAGTGCTTGTGCTTGAGGGCTGGTGGGTAGTGAGTGCCTGCAGTCTCCAGGCCTAAAGTGAATACACTGGAGGACTGGTGGGTGGTGAGTGCCTGCACTCTTCAGGGGTAAAGTGAATGTGCTTAAGGGCTGGTGGGTAGTGAGTGCCTGCAGTCTCCAGGGTTAAAGTGAATGTGCTGGAGGGCTGGTGGGAGGTGAGTGCCTACGCTGTCCAGGAGTAAAGAGTATGCTCTGCAGGGCTGGTGAGTGGTGAGTGCCTACAGTCTCCAGGGGTAAAGAGTATGTTCTGGAGGGCTAGTGGGTGGTCAGTGCCTGTACTCTCCAGGGGTAATCTGAATGTGCTAGATGGCTTGTGACTGGTGAGTGCCTGAAGTCTCCAGGCATAAACTGAATGTGCCAGAGGGCTGGTGCCTACTGAGTGTCTGCAGTCTCCAGGGGTAAAGGAATGGCTGGAGGGTTGTGGGTGGTGAGTGCCTGCAGTCTCCAGGATAAAGTGAATGTGCTAGAGGCCTGGTGACTGGTGAGCGCCGCAGCCCCAGGATGGTAGTGAATGCTGGAGGGCTGCGCGCAGTGAGTGCCTGCAGCCCACTGAAAGTGAATGTGTTGAGGACTGGTGGTGGTGAGCGCCTGCAGTCCCAGGGGAAGAGAGTGTATTCTGGAGGCTGTGGTGTAGTGCCTGGAGTTCCAGGGTAAAAGAATATGTTCTGGATGTCTAGTGAGCGGAGTGCCCAGTCTCCAGGGGTAAAGAGTGGTGTTCTGGAGGGCTAGTGGGTGGTCAGTGCCAGTACTTCTGGGTAAACCTGAATGCTGGACGGCCTGTGGACTGGTGAGCTCAAAGTCCCAGGCATGAAGTGAATGTGGATAGGAGGGCTGAGACTAGTGAGTGTCTGCAGTCTCCAGGGGTAAAGTGAATGGGCTGAGGCTTGGGTGGTGAGTGCCTGCAGTCTCCAGAGATAAAGTGAATGTGCTGGGAGGGCTGGTGACTGGTGAACGCCTGCAGTCCACAGGGTAAAGTGAATGTGCAGGACGTGATGGTGCACGTCGTGAGTCGTACTCCAGGAGTAAAGTGAATGTTGGAGGACTGAGGGTGGTGAGTGCCCGCAGTTCCAGGGTAAAGGAATGTGCTGGAGGGCTAGTGGGTGGTGAGTGCCTGAACTCTCCAGGGGTAAAGTGAATGTGCTGGAGGACTGGTGACTGATGAGTGCCTGCAGTCTCCAGGGGTAAAGTGAAAGTGCAGGAGGTCTGGTGGGTGGTGACTGCCAGTAGTCCCCAGGGGTAAAGTAAAATGTGCTGGAGGGTTGGTGGGTAGTGACTGTCTGCAGTCTCCAGGGGTAAAGTGAATGTGCTAGAGGGCTGGTGACTGGTGAGTGTCTGCAGTCTCCAGGGGTAAAGTGAATGTGATGAAGGGATGGTGGGTGGTGAGTGCCTGCAGTCGGCAGGGGCAAAGTGAATGTGCTGGAGGGCTGGCGACTGGTGAGTGCCGATAGTCTCCAGGGGTAAAGTGAATGTGCTGGAGGACTGGTGGGTGGTGAGTGCCTACAGTCTCCAAGGTTAGAGAGAATGTTCTGGAGGGCTGGTGGGTGGTGGGTGCCTGAGACCCAGGGGTGAAGTGGAATGTTCTGGAGGGCTGGTGGGTGGTGAGTGCCTACACTCTCCAGGGGTAAAGAGCATGTTCTGCAGGGTGGTGAGTGCCTACAGTCTCCAGGGGCAAAGAGTATGTTCTGGAGGGCTGGTGGGTGGTGAGTGCCAGCAGTCTCCAGGGGTAAAGTGAATGTGCTGGAGGACTGGTGACTGGTGAGTGGCTGCAGTCTCCATGGGTAAAGTGAATGTGCAGGAGGGCTGGTCGGTGGTGAGTGCCTGCAATCTCCAGGGGTAAGATGAATGTCTTGGAGGGCTGGTGGGTGGTGAGTGTCTGTAGTCCCCAGGGGTAAAGTAAATGTGCTGGAGGGTTGGTGGGTAGTGAGTGTCCGCAGTCGCCAGGGGTAAAGTGAATGTGCTAAAGGACTGGTGAGTGGTGAGTGCCTACAGTCTTAAGGCTAAAGAGTATTTTCTGGAGGGCTGGTGGGTGGTGAGTGCCTGGAGTCTCCAGGGGTAAAGTGAATGTGAGAGAGGGCTGGTGGGTGGAGTGCCTACACTCTCAGGGGTGAAGTGGTGATCTGGAGAGCTGGTAGAGTGCGTGCTGGTGGCTACAGTGGCGTGGGTCAGGAATATGTTCTGGAGGCTGGTGGCTAGTGAGTGCTAGCAGTCTCCAGGGGTAAAGTGAATGTGCTGGAGGGCTGGTGAGTGGTGAGTGCCTGCAGTCTGCAAGGGTAAAGTGAATATGCTAGAGGGCTGGTGACTGGTGAGTGCCTGTAGTCTCCCGGGGTAAAGTGAATGTGCTGGCGGGTTGGTGAGTGGTGAGTGCCTACAGTCTCAAGGGCTAAAGAGTATGTTCTGGAGGGCTGGTGGGAGGTGAGTGCCTGGAATTTCCGGGTAAAGTGAATGTGCTGGAGTGCTGGTGGTGGTGAATGTCGCTGCCTCCAGGGTAAAGCTCAAAAAGAGATGGCTGGTGACTGGTGAGTGCCCGCAGCTGTGGTGGATAAAGTGATTATGCAGGACTGGCTGGTGGCTGGTGAATGCCTGCAGTCCCAGGGTAAGTGAATTTGCTGGAGGGCTTGTGGGTGGTAAGTGCCTGCAGCTCGGTGGGGTAAAGTGAATGTGCTAGAGGTTGTGTGTGTAGGAGTGCCAGCACTTTCAGGAGTAAAGTGAATGTACTGGAGGGCTGGTGCACAGGAGTGCCTGCAGTCTGCAGGGGTAAAGGAATGCTGGAGGGCGGGTGGTGACACGCTGCAGTCTCAAGGGTCAAAGAGAATGTGCAGGAGGGCTGGTAACTGGTGAGTGCCTGCAGTCTCCAGGGTAAAGACAATGTGCTGGAGGGCTGGTGGTGGTAGTCGCCTGCAGTCCCCAGGCGGAAGTAGCAAAGTAGAGGGCTGGAGACCAGTGAGTGTCTGCAGCTCCAGGGTAAAGTGAATGCTGGAGGATGGTGCGGGTGAGTGCCTGCAGTCTGCAAGGGTAAAGTGAATAGCTAGAGGGCTGGGATCTGGTGAGCCTGTACCCAGGGTAAAGTGAATGTGCTGGAGGGCTGGTGAGTGCTGAGTGCCCAGCCCTGGCGCGGGCTAAAGAGTATGTTCTGGAGGGCTGGTGGAGGAGAGAGTGCCTGGAATCTAGGGTAAAGTGAATGTGCTGGAGGGCTGGTGGTGGTAAATGCCTGCTGTCTCCTAGGGTGAAGCCAGTGTGCTAGACGGCTGGTGACTGGTGAGTGCCTGCAGTTCCATGGATAAAGTGATTGTGCAGGAGGGCTTGGTGACGGTGAATGCCTGCAGCTCCAGGGTGCGTGAATTTGCTGGAGGGCTTCTGGGTGGTGCGCCTGCAGTCTCCAGGGCAAAGTGAATGTGCTAGAGGGCTGGTGCGTGGTGAGTGCCTGCACTTTTCAGGAGTAAAGTGAATGTACTGGAGGGCTGGTGCATGGTGAGTGCCTGCTGTCTGCAGGGCTAAAGTGAATGTGCTGAAGGGCTGGTGGGTGGTGACTGCCTGCAGTCTCAAAAGGGTAAAGTGAATGTGCTAGAGGGCTGGTAACTGGTGAGTGCCTGCAGTCTCCAGGGGTAAAGACAATGTGCTGGAGGGCTGGTGGGTGGTAAGTGCCTGCAGTCCCCAGACGTAAAGTGAATGTGCTAGAGGGCTGGAGACTAGTGAGTGTCTGCAGTCTCCAGGGGTAAAGTGAATGGGCTGGAGGGCTTGTGGGTGGTGAGTGCCTGCAGTCTCCAGGGGTAAAGTGAATCTGCAAGAGGGATGTTGCGTGGTGAGTTCCTGCAGTCTCCAGGGGTAAAGTGAATGTGTTATAGGACTGGTGGGTGGTGAGTGCCTGCAATCTCCAGGAGTGATGTGAATGTGCTGGAGGGCTAGTGGGTGGTGAGTGCCTGCACTCTCCAAGGCTAAAGTGAATGTGCTGGAGGACTGGTGACTGCAGAGTGCCTGCAGTCTCCAGGTGTAAAGGGAATGTGCTGGAAGGCAGCTGAGTGGTGAGTGCCTGCAGTCTCCAGGGGTAAAGTGAATGTGCAGGAGGGCTGGTGGGTGGTGAGTGCCAGTAGTCCCCAGGGGTAAAGTAAAATGTGCTGAAGGGCTGGTGGGTAGTGACAGTCTGCAGTCTCCTGGGGTAAAGTGAATGTGCTGGAGGGCTGGTGACTGGTGAGTGCCGATAGTCTCCAGGGGTAAAGTGAATCTGCTGGAGGACTGTTGGGTGGTGAGTGCCTACAGTCTCCAAGGGGAGAGAGTATGTTCTGCAGGGCTGGTGGGTGGTGAGTGCCTGGAGTCTCCAGGGGTAAAGTGAATGTGCTGGAGGGCTGGTGGGTGGTGAGTGCCAGCAGTCTCCAAGGGTAAAGAGAATGTGCTGGAGGACTGGTGATTGGTGAGTGGCTGCAGTCTCCAGGGGTAAAGTGAAAGTGCAGGAGGGCTGGTGGGTGGTGAGTGCCTGCAATCTCCAGGGGTAAGGTGAATGTGTTGGAGGGCTGGTGGGCAGTGAGTGTCTGTAGTCACCAGGGTAAAGTCTGTGCTGGAGGGTTGGTGGGTAGTGAGTGTCTGCAGTCACCAGGGGTAAAGTGAATGTGCTAGAGGGCTGGTGACTGGTGAGTGCCTGCATTCTCCAGGGGTAAAGTGAATGTGCTGGAGGGCTGGTGAGTGGTGAGTGTCTTCAGTCTCAAGGGCTAAAGAGTATTTTCTGGAGGGTTGGTGGGTGGTGAGTGCCTGGAGTCTCCAGCGGTAAAGTGAATGTGCTGCAGGGCTGGTGGGTGGAGAGTGCCTACACTCTCCAGGGATAAAGAAAATGTTCTGGAGGGCTGGTGAGTGGTGAGTGCCTACAGTTTCCAGGGGTAAGGAATATGTTCTGGAGGGCTGGTGGGTGGTGAGTGCCTGCAGTCTCCAGGGGTAAGATGAATGTGCTAGAGGGCTGGTGACTGGTGAGTGCCTGCAGTCTCCAGGGGTAAAGTGAATGTGCTGGAGGGATGGTGCGTGGTGAGTGCCTGCAGTATGCAAGGGTAAAGTGAATATGCTAGAGGGCTGGTGACTGGTGAGTTCCTGTAGTCTCCAGGGGTAAAGTGAATGTGCTAGAGGGCTGGTGGGTGGTGAGTGCCTGCAGTCTCCAGGGCAGAAAGTATGTTCAGGAGGGCTGGTGGGTGCTGAGTGGCGGCAATCTCCAGGGGTAAAGTGAATGTGCTGGAGGGCTGGTGAGTGGTGAGTGCCTACAGTCTCAAGGGCTAAAGAGTATGTTCTGGAGGGCTGGTGGGTGCTGAGTGCCTGGAATCTCAAGGGGTAAAGTGAATGTGCTGGAGGGCTGGTGGGTGGTGAGTGCCTACACTCTCCAGGGGTAAAGAGTATGTTCTGGAGGTCTGGTGGGAGGTGAGTGACTGCAGTCTCCAAAGGTAAAGTGAATGTGCTGGAGGGCTGGTGGGTGGTGAGTGCCTGCAGTCTCCACGGGTAAAGTGAATGTGCTAGACGGCTGGTGACTGCTGATTACCTCCAGTCTCCAGGGGTAAAGTGAATGTGCAGGAGCACTGGTGACTCATGAGTGCCTACAGTCTCCAGGGGTAAAGAGAATATCCTGGAGGGCCGGTGGGTAGTGAGTGACTGCAATCTCCACTGGTAAAGTGAATGTGTTGGAGGGCTGGTGAGTGGTGAGTGCCTGCAATCCCCAAGGGTAAAGTAAATGTGCTGGAGGGTTGCTGGGTAGTGAGTGCCTGCATTCTCCAGGGGTAAAGTGAATGTGTTGGAGGGCTGGTGGCTGGTGAGTGCCTGTAGTCACCACGGGTAAAGTAAATGTGCTGGAGAGTTGCTGGGTGGTGAGTGCCTGCAGTCTCCAGGGGTAGAGTGAATGTGCTAGAGAGCTGGTAGGTGGTGAGTGCCTGCAGTCTCCAGTGGTAAACTGACTGCGCTAGGGGACTGGTGGGTGGTGAGTGCATGCAATCTCCAGGAGTAAAGTGAAAGTGCCAGAGGACTGTTGGTTGTTGAGTGCCTGCAGTCTCCAGGGATAAAGTGAATGTGCTGGAGGGCTGGTGAGTGGTGAGTGCCTCCAGTTTCCAGGGGTAAAGTGAATGTGCTAGAGGGCTGGCGGGTGGTGAGTGCCTGCAGTCTCCAGGGGTAAAGTGAATGTGCGGGAGGGCTGGTGAGTGCTGAGTGCCTGCAGTTTCCAGGTGAAAAGTGAATGGGCTGGAAGGCTGTTGGGTGGTGATTGCCTGCAGTCTCCAGGGGTAAAGTGAATGTGCTGAGGGATGGTGAGTGGTGAGTGCCTGCAGTCTCCAGGAGTAAAGTGAATCTGCTGTAGGGCTGGTGGGTGGTGAGTGCCTGCAGTCTACAGGGGTAAGGTGAAAGTGCAGGTGGGCTGGAGGGTTGTGAGAGCCTCCAGTCTACAGGGGGAAAGTGAATGTGCTGAAGGGCTGGTGGGTGGTGAGTGCCTGCAGTCTCCAGGGGCAAAGTGACTGTGCTGGTGGGCTGGAGGGTGGTGAGTGCCTGCAGTCTCCAGGGGTAAAGTGAATGTGCTGGAGGGCTGGAGGATGGTGAGTTCCTGCAATCTCCACAGGTAAAGTGAATGTGCTGGAGGGCTGGTGGATGGTGAGTCCCTGCACTCTCCAGGGGTAGTGAATGTGCTGTAACGATGGTGGGTGGTGAGTGCCTGCAGTCTCCATGGGTAAAGTGAATGTGCTGAAGGGCTGGTGGGTGGTGAGTGCCTGCAGTCTCCAGGAGTAAAGTGAATGTGCTGGAGGGCTGGTGCGTGGTGAGTGCCTGCAGTTTCCAGGGGTAAAGTGAATATGCTGGAAGGCTGGTGGGTGGTGAGTGCCTGCAGTCTCTAGGGGTAAAGTGAATGTGCTGGAAGGATGGTGGACGGTAAGTGCCCATAATGTCCAGAGGTAAAGTGAATGGACTGGAAGGCTGGTGGGTGGTGAGTGCCTGCAGTCTCCAGGCATAACGTCAATGTGCTGGAGGGCTAGTGACTGGTGAGTGCCTGCAGTCTCCAGTGGTAAAGTGAATATGCTGAAGGGCTGGTGGGTGGTGAGTGCCTGCAGTCTTCAGGAGTAAAGTGAATGTGCAGGAGGGCAGGTGGGTGGTGAGTGCCTGTAGTGCCCAGGGGTAGAGTAAATCTGCTGGAGGGCTGGTGAGTGGTGAGTCTCTACAGTCTCCAGGGGTAAAGAGTATCTTCTGGAGAGCTGGTGGGTGGTGAGTGCCTGGAATGTCCAGGGGTAAAGAGTATGTTCTGGAGGGCTGGTGTTTGGTGAGTGTCTGCAATCTCCAGGTGTAAAGTGAATGTTCTGGAGGGTTGGTGACTGGTGAGTGCCTGCAGTTTCCGTAGATAAAGTGATTATGCAGGAGGGCTGGTGACTGGTGAATGCCTGCAGTCTCCAGGGGTAAAGTGAATTTGCTGGAGGGCTTGTGGGTGGTAAGTGCCTGCAGTCTCAAGGGGTAAAGTGAATGTGCTAGAGGGCTGGTGCGTGGTGAGTGCCTGCACTCTTCAGGAGTAAAGTGAATGCACTGGAGGGCTGGTGCATGGTGAGTGCCTGCAGTCTGCAGGGGTAAAGTGAATGTGCTGGAGGGCTGGTGGGTGGTGACTGCCTGCAGTCACAAGGGGTAAAGTGAATGTGCTAGAGGGCTGGGAACTGGTGAGTGCCTGCAGACTCCAGGGGTAAAGACAATGTGCTGGAGGGATAGTGGGTGGTGAGTGCCTGCAGTCCCCAGGGGTAAAGTGAATGCGCTGGAGGGCTGGAGGGCTGGTGGGTGGTAAGTGCTTACAATCTCCAGGGGTAAAGTGAATGCGCTAGAGAGCTGGTGACTGGTGTGTGCCCGCATTCTCCAGAGGAAAAGTGAATGTGCTAGAGGGCTGGTGACTGGTGAGTGCCTGCAGTCTCCAGGAGTAAAGTGAATGTGATGGAGGGCTGGTGGGTGGTGACTGCCTGCAGTCTCCAGGGGTAAAGTGAATGTGCTAGAGGGCTGGTAACTGGTGAGTGCCTGCAGTCTCCAGGGGTAAAGTCAATGTGCTGGAGGGCTGGTGGTTGGTGAGTGCCTGCAGTCTCCAGGGGAAAAGAGTGAATTCTGGAGAGCTGCTGGGTGATGAGTGCCTGGAGTCTCCAGGGGAAACGTGAACGTGCAGGAGGGCTGGTGTGTGGTGAGTGCATACACTCTTCAGGAGTAAAGAGTATGTTCTGGAGGGCTGGTGAGTGGTGAATGCCTACAGTATCCAGGGGAAAACACTATGTTCTGGAGGGCTAGTAGGGGGTGAGTGCCTGCACTCTCCAGGGGTAAACTGAATGTGCTACGCAGCTCCTGCCAGATGAGAGCCTGAAGTCTCCAAGCGTAAAGTGAATGTGAAAGAGGGCTGCTGACTAGTGACTCTCTGCAGTCTCCAGGGGTAAAGTGAATGTGCTGGAGGGCTTGAGGAAGGTGAGTGCCTGCAGTCTCCAGGGGTAAAGTCAATGTGCTAGAGGGCTGTTGGGTGGTGAGTGCCTGCAATCTCCAGGGGTAAAGTGAATATGTTCGAGGACTGGTGGGTGGTGAGTGCCTGCAGTCTCAAGGGTTAAAGTGCTTGTGCTTGAGGTCTGGTGGGTAGTGAGTGCCTGCAGTCTCCAGGGCTAAAGTGAATACACTGGAGGGCTGGTGGGTGGTGAGTGCCAGCAGTCTTCAGGGGTAAAGTGAATGTGCTGAAGAGCTGGTGGGTAGTGAGTGCCTGCAGTCCCCAGGGGTAAAGAGAATGTGCTGGAGGGCTGGTGGGTGGTGAGTGCCTACACTGTCCAGGGGTAAAGAGTATGCTCTGCAGGGCTGGTGAGTGCCTACAGTCTCCAGGGGTAAAGAGTATGTTCTTGGAGGGCTAGTGGGTGGCCAGTGCCTGTACTCTCCAGGCATAATCTGAATGTGCTAGATGGCTCGTGACTTGTGAGTGCCTGAAGTCGCCAGGCATAAAGTGAATGTGCCAGAGGGCTGGTGCCTACTGAGTGTCTGCAGTCTCCAGGGGTAAAGTGAATGGGCTGGAGGGCTTGTGGGTGGTGACTGCCTGCAGTCTCCAGGGATAAAGTGAATGTGCTAGAGGGCTGGTGACGGGTGAGTGCCTGCAGTCTCCAGGGGTAAAGTGAATGTGCTGGAGGGCTGGTGCGCGGTGAGTGCCTGCAGTCTCCAGGGATAAGTGAATGTGTTGGAGGACTGGTGGGTGGTGAGTGCCTGCAGTCTCCAGGGGAAAAGAGTGTATTCTGGAGGGCAGCTGGGTGGTGAGTGCCTGGAGTCTCCAGGGGTAAAGAGTATGTTCTGGATGGCTAGTGAGCGGTGAGTGCCTACAGTCTCCAGGGGTAAAGAGTATGTTCTGGAGGGCTAGTGGGTGGTCAGTGCCTGTACTCTCCAGGGGTAATCTGAATGTGCTAGACGGCTCGTGACTGGTGAGTGCCTGAAGTGTCCAGGCGTAAAGTGAATGTGCTAGAGGGCTGGTGACTGGTGAGTGCCTGCAGTCTCCAGGGGTAAAGTGAATGTGCAGGACGGATGGTACGCGGTGAGTGCCTGCAGTCTCCAGGGGTAAAGTGAATGTGTTGGAGGACTGGTGACTGGTGAGTGCCTACAGTCTCCAGGTGTAAAGGGAATGTGCTGGAAGGCAGCTGGCTCGTGAGTGCCTACAGTCTCCAGGGGTAAAGTGAATGTGCAGGAGGGCAGGTGGTTGGTGAGTGTCAGTAGTCCCCAGGGGTAAAGTAAAATGTGCTGGAGGGATGGTGGCTAGTGACTGTCTGCAGTCTCCAGGGGTAAAGTGAATGTGCTAGAGGGCTGGTGACTGGTGAGTGGCTGCAGTCTCCAGGTGTAAAGTGAAAGTGTTGAAGGGATGGTGGGCGGTGAGTGCCTGCAGTCTGCACGGGCAAAGTGAATGTGCTGGAGGGCTGGCGACTGGTGAGTGCCGATAGTCTCTAGGGGTAAAGTGAATGTGCTGGAGGACTGGACGGTGGTGAGTGCCTACAGTCTCCAAGGGTAGAGAGTATGTTCTGGAGGTCTGGTGGGTGGTGAGTGCCTGGAGTCTCCAGGGGCAAAGTGAATGTTTGGGAGGGCTGGTGGGTGGTCACTGCCTACACTCTCCAGGGGTAAAGAGTATGTTCTGCAGGGCTGGTGAGTGGTGAGTGCCTACAGTCTCCAGGGGCAAAGAGTATGTTCTGGAGGGCTGGTGGGTGGTGAGTGCCAGCAGTCTCCAGGGGTAAAGTGAATGTGCAGGAGGACTGGTGACTGGTGAGTGGCTGCAGTCCCCAGGGGTAAAGTGAATGTGCAGGAGGGCTGGTGGGTGGTGAGTGCCTGCAATCTCAAGGGGTAAGGTGAATGTATTGGAGGGCTGGTGGGTGGTGAGTGTCTGTAGTCCCCAGGGGTAAAGTAAATGTGCTGGAGGGTTGGTGGGTAGTGAGTGTCTGCAGTCCCCAGGGGTAAAGTGAATGTGCTGCAGAGCTGGTGGGTGGAGAGCACCTACACTCTCCAGGGGTAAAGAGTCTGATACGGAGGGCTGGTGAGTGGTGAGTGCCTACAATTTCCAGGGATAAGGAATATGTTCTGGAGGGCTGGTGGGTGGTGATTGCCAGCAGTCTCCAAGGGTAAAGTGAATGTGCTAGAGGGCTGGTGACTGGTGAGTGACTGCAGTCTCCAGGGGTAAAGTGAATGTGCTGGAGGGATGGTGCATGGTGAGTGCCTGCAGTCTGCAAGGGTAAAGTGAATATGCTAGAGGGCTGGTGGCTGGTGAGTGCCTGTAGTCTCCAGCGGTCAAGTGAATGTGCAGGAGGGCTGGTGAGTGGTGAGTGCCTACAGTCTCAAGGGCTAAAGAGTATGTTCTGGAGGGCTGGTGGGTGGTGAGTGCCTGGAATCTCCAGGGGTAAAGTGAATGTGCTGGAGGGCTGGTGGGAGGTGAATGCCTGCAGTCTTCAGGGGTAAAGTCAGTGTGCTAGATGGCTGGTGACTGGTGAGTGCCTGCAGTTTCCGTAGATAAAGTGATTATGCAGGAGGGCTGGTGACTGGTGAATGCCTGCAGTCTCCGGGGGTAAAGTGAATTTGCTGGAGGGCTTGTGGGTGGTAAGTGTCTGCAGTCTCCAGGGGTAAAGTGAATGTGCTAGAGGGCTGGTGCGTGGTGAGTGCCTGCACTTTTCAGGAGTAAAGGGAATGTACTGGAGGGCTGGTGCATGCTGAGTGCCTGAAGTCTGCAGGGTTAAGTGAATGTGCTGGAGGGCTGGTGGGTGGTGACTGCCTGCAGTCTCAAGGGGTAAAGTGAATGTGCTAGAGGGCTGGTAACTAGTGAGTGCCTGCAGTCTCCAGGGGTAAAGACAATGTGCTGGAGGGCAGGTGGGTGGTGAGTGCCTGCAGTCCCCAGGCATAAAGTGAATGTGGTAGAGGGCTGGAGACTAGTGAGTATCTGCAGTCTCCAGGGGTAAGGTGAATGGGCTGGAGGGCTTGTGGGTGGTGAGTGCCTGCAGTCTCCAGAGATAAAGGAATGTGCTGGAGGGTTGTGACCGTGCGACTGCCTGCAGTCTCCCAGGGTAAAGTGAATGCAAGAGGGATGTTGCGGGTGAGTGCCTGCATTCTCCAGGGTAAAGTGAATGGGTTATAGGACTGGTGGTGGTGAGTGCCTGCAGTTCCCAGGGTAATGTGAATGTGCTGAGGTAGTAGGGTGGTGAGTGCCTGCTCCAGGGTAAAAGTGAATGTGCTGGAGGACTGGTGACTGGTGAGTGCCTGCAGTTCCAGGTAGAGGGAATGTGCGAAGGCTGGTGCGGTGGTGAGTGCCGGTAGTCCCAGGGGTAAAGTGACTGGGCAGGAGGGCTGGTGGCAGAGCCAGCAGTCCCCAGGTAAAGTAAATGCTGAGGGTTGGTGGGCAGGACTGCTCAAGGGTTCCAGGGCAAAGGAATGTGCTAGAGGGCTGGTGACTGGGAGTGCCTGCAGTCTCCAGGGCAAAGTGAATGTGCAGGAGGGCTGGTGGGTGGTGAGTGTCTGCAGTCACCAGGGGTAAAGTGAATGTGCTAGAGGGCTGGTGACTGGTGAGTGCCTGCATTCTCCAGGGGTAAAGTGAATATGCTGGATGGCTGGTGGGTGGAGACTGCCTACACTCTCCAGAGATAAAGAGTATGTTCTGGAGGACTGGTGAGTGGTGAGTGCCTACAGTTTCCAGGGGTAAGGAATATGTTCTGGAATGCCGGTGGGTGGTGAGTGCCTGCAGTCTCCAGGGGTAAAGTGAATGTGCTAGAGGGCTGGTGACTGGTGAGTGCCTGCAGTCTCCAGGGGTAAAGTGAATGTGCTGGAGGGATGGTGCGTGGTGAGTGCCTGCAGTCTGCAAGGGTAAAGTGAATATGCTAGAGGGCTGGTGACTGGTGAGTGCCTGTAGTCTCCAGGGGTAAAGTGAATGTGCTGGAGGGCTGGTGGTGGGTGAGTGCCTGCAGTCTCCAGGGTAGAAAGTATGTTCTGGAGGGCTGGTGGGTGCTGAGTGGCGGCAATCTCCAGGGGTAAAGTGAATGTGCTGGAGGACTGCTGAGTGGTGAGTGCCTACAGTCTCAAGGGTTAAAGAGTATGTTCTGGACGGCTGGTGGGTGGTGAGTGCCTGGAATCTCCTGGGGTAAAGTAAATGTGCTGGAGGACTGGTGGGTGGTGAGTGCCTACAGTCTCCAGGGGTAAAGAGTGAGTTCTGGAGGGCTGGTGGGTGGTGAGTGACTGCAGTCTCCAGGGGTAAAGTGAATGTGCTGGAGGGTGGTGGGTGGTGAGTGCCTGCAGTCTCCAGGGGTAAAGTGAATGTGCTAGATGGCTGGTGACTGCTGATTACCTCCAGTCTCCAGGGGTAAAGTGAATGTGCAGGAGGACTGGTGACTCCTGAGTGCCTACAGCCTCCAGGGGAAAAGAGCATATGCTGGAGGGCTTGTGGCTGGTAAGTGCCTGTAGGCTCCAGGGCTAAAGTGAATCTGCTTTAGGGCTGAGGACTGGTGAGTGCCTGCACTCTCCAGGGATAAAGTGAATGGACTGGAGGGCTGGTGCATGGTGAATGCCACCAGTCTCCAGGGATAAAGTCATTGTCCTGGAGGGCTGGTGTGTGTGAGTGCCTGCACCCAGAGTAAAGTCAATGCTAGAGGCTGGTGAGTGCCTGGAATCTCTCCAGGGCAAAGTGGCTGTGTTCGGGACCGGTGGTGGTGAGTGCCCAGTCCCAGGGGTAAAGTGAATGCGCTAGAGGGCTGGTGGGTAGTGAGTGCTTGCAGTCTTCAGGGGTAAAGTGAATACACTGGAGGGCTGATGGGTGGTGAGTGCCTGCAGTCTCCAGGGGAAAAGAGTGTATTCTGGAGGGCAGCTGGTGGTGAGTGCCTGGAGTCTCCAGGGGTAACGAGAATGTGCTGGAGGGCTGGTGGGTGGTGAGTGCCTGCAGTCTCCAGGTGTAACGTGAATGTGCAGAAGGGATGGTGCGTGGTGAGTGCCTGCAGTCTCCAGGGGTAACATGAATGTCCAGGAGGGCTAGTGGGTGGTGAGTACCTGCACTCTTCAGGGGTAAACAGAATGTGCAGGAGGGCTGGTGGGTGATGAGTGACTGTAGTCCCCAGGGGTAAAGTAAATGTGCTGGAGGGTTGGTGGGTAGTGACTGTCTGCAGTCTCCAGGGGTAAGGTGAATGTGCTAGACGGCTGGTGACTGGTGAGTAACTGCAGTCTCAAGGGGTTAAGTGAATGTGCTGAAGGGATGGTGGGTGGTGAGTGCCTGCAGTCTGCATGGACAAAGTGAACGTGCTGTACGTCTGGCGACTGGTGAGTGCCTGGAGTCTCCAGGGTTAAAGTGAATGTGCTGGAGGACTGGTGGGTGGTGAGTGCCAACAGTCTCCAGGGGTAGAGAATATGTTCTGGAGGGCTGGTGGGTGGTGAGTGCCTGAGTCTCCAGGGTAAAGTGAATGTTTTGAGGGGTGCGGTGAGCGCTACACCTCCAGGGGTAAAGAGTATGTTCTGCAGGGCAGGTGAGTGGTGAGTGCCAGCAGTCTCCAGGGGTAAAGCGAATGTGCTGGAGGACTGGTGACTGGTGAGTGCCTGCAGTCTCCAGGGGTAAAGTGAATGAGCAGGAGGGCAGGTGGGTGGTGAGTGCCTGCAATCTACAGGGGTAAGGTGAATGTGTTGGAGGCCTGGTGGGTGGTGAGTGTCTGCAGTCCCCAGGGCTAAAGTAAAGGTGGTGGAGGGTTGGTGGATAGTGAGTGTCTGCAGTCGCCAGGGGTAAAGTGAATGTGCTGGAGGGCTGGTGGGCGGAGAGTGCCGACACTCTCCAGGGGTAAAGAGGATGTTCTGGAGGGCTGGTGAGTGGTGAGTGCACAGCCCAGGGTAAGGAATAGGTTTGGAGGACTGGTGGGTGGTGAGCCTGCAGCTCAGGGGTAAAGTGAATGTATTAGGGGGCTGGTGACCAGAGGCCTGCAGTCTCCAGGAAAAGTGAATGCTGAAGGGGATGGTGCGTGGTGAGTGCCTGCAGTCTGCAAGGCTGTGAATATGCAAGAGGGCTGGCGACTGGTGAGTGCCCGTAGTCTCCACGGGTAAAGTGAATCTGCTGGAGGGCTCGTGGGTGGTGAGTGCCTGCAGTCTCCAGGGGTAGAGAGTATGTTCTGGAGGGCTGGTAGGTACTGAGTGGCTCAATCTCCAGGGGGAAAGTGAATGTGCTGGAGGACTGGTGGGTGGGAGTGCCAAACAGTCTCCAGGGGTAGAGAGAGGTTCTGAGGGGCTGGTGGGTGGTGAGTGCCTACACTTCCAGGGTAAAGAGGTTCTGCAGGGCTGGTGAGTGGTGAGTGCCTACAGTCTCCAGGGGTAAAGAGTATGTTCTGGAGGGCTGGTGGGTGGTGAGTGCCAGCAGTCACCAGGGGTAAAGTGAATGTGCTGGAGGACTGGTGATTGGTGAGTGCCTGCAGTCTCCAGGGGTAAAGTGAATGAGCAAGAGGGCTGGTGGGTGGTGAGTGTCTGCAATCTCCAGGGGTAAGGTGAATGTGTTGGAGGGTTGGTGGGTAGTGAGTGTCTGCAGTCGCCAGGGGTAAAGTGAATGTGCTTGAGGGCTGGTGACTGGTGAGGGCCTGCAGTCTCCAGCAGTAAAGTGAATGTGCTGAAGGGCTGGTGAGTGGTGAGTGGTGAGTGGTGAGTGCCTGCAGTCTCAAGGGCTAAAGAGTATGTTCTGGAGGGCTGGTGGGTGGTGAGTGCCTGGAGTCTCCAGGGGTAAAGTGAATGTGCTGGAGGGCTTGTGGGTGGAGAGTGCCTACACTCTCCAGGGGTAAAGAGTATGTTCTGGGGCTGGTGAGTGGTGAGTGCCTACAGTTTCCAGGGGTAAGGAATATGTTCTGGAGGGCTTCTGGTTGGTGAGTGCCTGCAGTCTCCAGGGGTAAAGTGATTGTGCTAGAGGGCTGATGACTGGTGAGTGCATGCAGTCTCCAGGGGAAAAGTGAATGTGCTGGAGGGATGGTGCGTGGTGAGTGCCTGCAGTCTGCAAGGGTAAAGTGAATATGCTAGAGGGCTGGTGACTGGTGAGTGCCTGTAGTCTCCAGGGGTAAAGTGAATGTGCTGGAGGGCTGGTGGGTGGTGAGTGCCTGCAGTCTCCAGGGGTAGAGAGTATGTACTGGAGGGCTGGTGGGTGCTGAGTGGCGGCAGTCTCCAGGGGTAAAGTGAATGTGCTGGAGGGCTGGTGAGTGGATGGTGCCTACAGTCTCAAGGGCTAAAGAGTATGTTCCGGAGGGCTGGTTGGTGGTGACTGCCTGGAATCTCCAGGGGTAAAGTAAATGTGCTGGAGGGCTGGTGGGTGGTGACGTGCCTACTTTCCAGGGGAAAGAGTATGTCTGGAGGGCTGGTGAGTGGTGAGTGCCTACAGTCTCCAGGGGTAAAGACTGTGTTTGAGGGCTGGTGGCAGAGTGCCAGCAGCACTTCAGGGGTAGTGAATGTGCTGGAGGGCTGGTGGGTGGTGAGTGCCTGCAGTCTCCAGGGGTAAAGTGAATGGGCTAGACGGCTGGTGACTGGTGAGTACCTCCAGTCTCCAAGGGTAAAGTGAATGTGCAGGAGGGCTGGTGACTCGTGAGTGCCTACAGTCTCCAGGGGTAAAGAGAATATGCTGGAGGGCTTGTGGCTGGTAAGTGCCTGCAGTCTCCAGGGCTAAAGTGAATGGACTGGAGGGCTGGTGTGTGGTGAATGCCTCCAGTCTCCAGGGATAAAGTCATTGTCCTGGAGGGCTGGTGCGTGGTGAGTGCCTGCAATCTCCAGGGGCAAAGTGAATATGTTTGAGGACTGTTGGGTGGTGAGTGACTCCAGTCTCAAGGGGTAAAGTGAATGCGCTAGAGGGCTGGTGAGTAGTGAGTGCTTGTAGTCTCCAGGGGTGAAGTGAATACTCTGGAGGGCAAGGGGGTGTTGAGTGCCTGCAGTCTCCAGGGGTAAAGGGAATGTGCTACAAGGCAGCTGGGTGGTGAGTGCCTTCAGTCTCCTGGGGTAAAGTGAATGTGCTGGAGGGCTGGTGGGTGGTGAGTGCATGCAATCTCCGGGGTGGGGCGTGAATGTGCCAGAGGCGTTGGTTGTTGAGTGCGCTGTAGTTCTAGGGATAAAGGAATGCTGAGGGCTGATGAGTGGTGAGTGCCTGCAGTCTCCAGGGGTAAAATGAATGTGTTGGAAGGCTGTTGGTGGTGATTGCCTGCAGTTCCAGGGGTGAAGTGGAATGCTGAGGGCTGCTGAGTGGTGAGTGCCTTGCAGTCTCTGGAAGTAAAGGAATTTGCTGTAGGGTTGTGGGCAGTGAGTGCCTGCAGTCTACAGAGGTGAGTGAAAGTGCAGGGGTGGGTGTGGTGAGAGCCATTTCTCAGGGGGTGAATGCTGAAGGGCTGGTGGTGGTGAGTGCCTGCATTCTCCAGGGCAAAGTGAATGCAGGATAGGAGGGTGGTGAGTCCTCCAGTCTCCAGGGTAAAGTGAATGTGCTGGGGGCTGGGGATGGTGTGTCCCTGCAGTCTCCAGGGGTAAAGTGAATGTGCTGTAGCACTGGTGGGTGGTGAGTGCCTGTAGTCTACACGGGTAAAGTGAATGTGCTGGAGGGCTGGTGGGTGGTGAGTGCCTGCAGTCTCCAGGGGTAAAGTGAATGCGCTGGAGGGCTGGTCCATGGTGAGTGCCTGCAGTTTCCAGGGGTAAGGTGAATATGCTGGATGGCTGGTGGGTGGTGAGTGCCTGCAGTCTCCAGGGGTAAAGTGAATGTGCGTGAAGGCTGGTGGAGGGTGAGTGCCCCTAATGTCCAGAGGTAAAGTGAAAGGGCTGGAAGGCAGGTGGGTGGTGAGTGCCTGCAGTCTCCAGGCGTAAAGTCAATGTGCTGGAGGGCTAGTGACTGGTGAGTGCTTGCAGTCTCCAGTGGTAAAGTGAATACGCCAGCGGCTGGTGGTGGTGAGTGTCTGCAGTCTCCAGGGGTAAAGTGAATGTGCAGGAGGCAGGCGGGTGGTGAGTGCCTGCAATTTAGTGCAGAGTGAATTTGTTGGAGGGCTGGTGGTGGTGAGTGCCTGTAGTCCTAGGGGTAGAGTTAATAAAGCAGAGGGTTGGTGGGTAGAGCGCCTGCAGTCCAGTGGTAAAGTGAATGTGTTAGAGGGCTGGGACCGGTGAGTGCCTGCAGTCTTCCGCGGTAAAGTGTGTCCGGCCAGTGGGTGCAAGTGCCTGCAGTCTCCAGTGGTAGAGGCATGTTCTGAAGAGCTGGTGGTGCTGGAGTGTGTGCATGTCCAGGATTAAGTGAATCTGCTAGAGGGCTAAGGAGAGGAGTGCCTAAGTCTCCAGGAGCAAAGAGGCGATCTGGAGGCTCGAGAGCAGGAGCCTGTAGTCTTAGGGAAAAGTGAATGTGCTGGAGGGCTGGTGAGTGGTGAGTGCCTACAGTCTCCAGGGGTAAAGAGTATGTTATGGAGAGCTGGTGGGTGGTGAGTGCCTGGAATCTCCAGGGGTAAAGAGTATTTTCTGGAGGGCTGGTGTGCGGTGAGTGCCAACAGTCTCTAGGGGTAAAGAGTATGTTCTGGAGGGCTAGTGGGTGGTGAGTGTCTGCAGTCTCCAGGTGTAAAGTGAATGTGCTGGAGGGCTGGTGGGTGGTGAATGCATGTGTTCTGGGGTAAAGCCAGTGTGCTAGATGGCTGGTGACTGGTGAGTGCCTGCAGCTCTTGGTAAAGTGATTATGCAGGAGGGGCAGACTGGTGAATGCCTGCAGTCTCCAGGGGTAAAGGAATTTGCTGGAGGGCTTGGGTGTGGGCTGCAGTTCCAAGGTTAAGTGAATGTGCTAAAGGGCTGGGGACTGGTGAGTGCCTGCTCTCTTCAGGAGTAAAGTGAATGTACTGGAGGGCTGGTGCATGGTGAGTGCCTGCAGTCTCCAGGGGTAAAGTGAATGTCCTGGAGGGCTGGTGCATGGTGAGTGCCTGAAACTTCCAGGAGTAAAGTGAATGTGCTAGAAGGCAGGTATCTGGTGAGTGCCTGCAGTCTGCTGGGGTAAAGTGAATGTGCTGGAGGGCTGGTGGGTGGTGACTGGATGCAGTCTCAAGGGGTAAAGTGAATGTGCTAGAGGGCTGGTAACTGGTGAGTGCCTGCAGTCTCCAACGGTAAAGACAATGTGCTGGAGGGCTGGTGGGTGGTGAGTGCCTGCAGTCTCCAGGGGTAAAGTGAATGTGCTGGAGGGCTGGTGGGTGGTAAGTGCTCACAGTCTCCAGGGGTAAAGTGAATGTACTAGAGGGCTGGTGACTGGTGAGTACCTGCAGTCTCCAGTGGTAAAGTGAATGTGCAGGAGGGATGGTGCACGGTGACTGCCTGCAGTCTCCAGGGGTAAAGTGAATGTGTTGGAGGACGGTGGTGGTGGAGTCCTGCAGCTCCAGGGTAATGGAATGTGCTGGAGAGGCTAGGAGTGGTGAGGCCTGCAGTCTCAGGGTAAGTGAATGTGCTGGAGGACTGGTGACTGGTGAGTGCCTGCAGTCTCCAGGGGTAAAGGGAATGTGCTGGAAGGCAGCTGGGTGGTGAGTGCCTGAAGTCTCCAGGCGTAAAGTGAATGTACTAGAGGGCTGGTGACTATTGAGTGTCTGCAGTCTCCAGGGGTAAAGAGAATGGGTTGGAGGGCTTGTGGGTGGTGAATGCATGCGGTCTCCAGAGATAAAGTGAATATGCTAGAGGGCTGGTGACTGGTGAGTGCCTGCAGTCTCCAGTGGTAAAGTGAATGTGCAGGAGGGATGGTGCACGGTGAGTGCCTGCAGTCTCCATGGGTAAAGTGAATGTGATGGAGGACTGGTGGGTGGTGAGTTCCTGCAGTCTCCAGGGGTAACGTGAATGTGGTGGAGGGCAAGTGGGTGGTGAGTGCATGCAGTCGCCAGGGGTAAAGTGAATGTGCTGGAGGACTGGTGACTGGTGAGTGCCTCCAGTCTCCAGCGGTAAACGGTATATGCTGGAAGGCAGCTGGGTGGTGAGTGCCTGCAGGCTCCTAGGGTAAAGTGAATGTGCATGAGGGCTGGTGGGTGGTGAGTGCCTGTAGTCTCTAGGGAAACTGAATGTGCTGAGGGCTGGTGAGTGGAGCGCCATAGTCTCAGGAGTAAAGAGTATGTCCGGCGGGCTGGTGAGTGGTGGGTGCCTGTAGCCTCTAGGGAAAAGTGAATGTGCTGGAGGGCTGGTGAGGGTGAGGCCTCAGCTCCAGGGTAAAGAGTATGTTTTGAGAGCTGGTGGTGTAAGTGCTGAATCTCCAGGGGTAAGGAGTATGCAGGAGGGCTGGTGTGCGTGAGTGCCTACAGTCTCTTAGGGTAAAGAGTATGTTCTGAGGCTAGTGGGTGTGGAGCGTCTGCAGTTTGTAAAGTGAATATGCTGGAGGGCTGGTGGGTGGTGAATGCATGCAGTCTCCAGGGGTAAAGCCAGTGTGCTAGATGGCTTGTGACTGGTGAGTGCCTGTGTCTCATGGCAAAGTGGATTATGCAGGAGAGCTGGTGACTGGTGAATGCCTGCAGTCTCCAGGGGTAAAGTGAATTTGCTGGAGGGCTTCTGGGTGGTAAGTGCCTGCAGTCTCCAAGCTTAAGCGAATGTGCTAGAGGGCTGGGGACTGGTGAGTGCCTGCACTCTTCAGGAGTAAAGTGAATGTACTGGAGGGCTGGTGCATGGTGAGTGCCTGCAGTCTCCAGGGGTAAAGTGAATGTCCTGGAGAGCTGGTGCGTGGTGAGTGACTGCAACTTCCAGGAGTAAAGTGAATGTGCTAGAGGGCAGGTATCTGGTGAGTGCCTGCAGTCTGCAGGGGTAAAGTGAATGTGCTGGGGGGCTGGTGGGTGGTGACTGCATGCAGTCTCAAGGGGTAAAGTGAATGTGCTAGAGGGCTGGTAACTGGAGAGTGCCTGCAGTCTCCAGGGTAAAGACAATGTGCTGGAGGGTTAGGTGGGTGGTGAGCTCGCAGTCCAGGGTAAAGTGAATGTGCTGATGGCTGGTGGCGGAAGTGCTATGATTCCCAGGGGTAAAGTGAATGAAGCAGACGGTGACTGTGAGTACCTGCAGTTCCAGTGGTAAAGTGAATGCAGGAGGGATGGTGCGCGGTGACTGCCTGCAGTCTCCAGGGGTAAAGTGAATGTGGTTGAGGACTGTGGGTGGGAGTCTTCGCAGCATCCAGGGAGTATGAATGTGCTGGAGGGCTAGTGAGTGGGTGAGTGACTGCAGTCTGGAGGTAGAAGTGAATGTGCTGGTGACTGGTGACTGGTGAGTGCCTGCAGTCTCCAGGGTAAGGGAATGTGCTGGAAGGCAGTTGGTGGTGAGCCTGAAGTTCCAGGCGTAAAGTGAATGTGCTAGAGGGCTGGTGACTAGTGAGTGTCTGCAGTCCCCAGGGGTAAAGAGAATGGGCTGGAGGGCTTCTGGGTGGTGAATGCATGCGGTCTCCAGAGATAAAGTGAATGTGCTAGAGGGCTGGTGACTGGTGAGTGCCTGCAGTCTCCACTGGTAGAGTGAATGTGCAGGAGGGATGGTGCACGGTGAGTGCCTGCAGTCTCCAGGGGTAACGTGAATGTGGTGGAGGGCTAGTGGGTGGTGAGTGCATGTAGTCTCCAGGAGTAAAGTGAATGTGCTGGAGGACTTGTGACTGGTGAGTGCCTGCAGTCTCCAGCGGTAAAGGGAATGTTCTGGAAGGCAGCTGGATGGTGAGTGCCTGCAATCTACAGGGGTAAAGTGAATGTGCATGACGGCTGGTGGGTGGTGAGTTCCTGTAGTCCCGAGGGGTAAATTAAATGTGCTGGAGGGTTGCTGGGTAGTGACTGTCTGCAGTCTCCAGGGGTAAAGTGAATGTGATAGAGGGCTGGTGACTGGTGAGTGCCTGCAGTCTCCTGGGGTAAAGTGAATGTGCTGAAGGGATGGTGGGTGGTGAGCGCCTGCAGTTCGCAGGGGCAAAGTGATTGTGCTGGAGGGCTGCGTGACTGGTGAGTGCCGAGAGTCTCCAGGGTAGGTGAATGTGCTGGAGGACTGGTGGTGGTGGAGTGCCTCAGTCTCCAGGGGTAGGAGTATGTCTGAGGGCTGGTGGTTGGTGAGTGCCTGGAGTCCCCAGGGGTAGTGTGAATGTTCTGAGGGCTGGTGGTGAGTGCCTACACTTCCAGGGGTAAGAGTGTGTCGGTGGGCTGGTGAGTGGTGAGTGCCTACAGTCTCAAGGGGTAAAGAGTATGTTCTGGAGGGCTGGTGGGTAATGAGTGCCAGCAGCCTCCGCGGTAAAGTGAATGTGCTGGAGGACTGGCGACTGGTGAGTGCCTGCAGTCTCCAGGGATAAAGTGAACCTGCTGGAGGGATGGTGCGTGGTGAGTGACTGCAGTCTGCAAGGGTAAAGTGAATATGCTAGAGGGCTGGCGACTGGTGAGTGCCTGTAATCTCCAGGGGTAAAGTGAATTTGCATGAGGGCTGGAGGGTGGAGAGTGACTACACTCTCCAGGGGTAAAGAGTGTGTTCTGGAGGGATGGTGAGTGGTGAGTGCCTACAGTTTCAGGGTGACGGAATATGTTCTGGAGGGCGGTGGTGGTGAGTGCCTGCAGCCCAGGGAAAAGTGAATATGCTAGAGGGCTGGTGACTGGAGAGCGCTTGCAGTCCCAGGATAAAGTGAAGCTGCTGGAGGATGGTGGTGGTGTGACTGCAGTCTGCAAGGGTAAAGTGAATATGCTGAGGGCGCATGACTGGTGAGTGCCTGTAATCTCCAGGGTAAAGTGAATGTGCTGGAGGGCTGGTGGTGGTGAGGCCTGCAGTTCCAGGTGAGAGCATGTTCTGAGGGCTGGTGGGTGCTGATGGCTGCAACTCCAGGGTAAAGTGAATGCAGGAGGGCTGGTGGAGTGGTGCCACAGTCTCAAGGGCCAAAGAGTATGTTTTGAAGGGCTGGAGTGGTCAGTGCCTGGAATCTCCAGGGTAAAGTGAATGTGCTGGAGGGCTGAGGGTGGTGAGGCCTACACTCCCAGGGTAAAAAGCATGTTCTGAGGGCTGAGGGGTGAGTGCCTGCAGTCTCTAGGGTAAAGTGAATGTGCTGGAGGGCTGGTGGGTGGTGAGTGCCTACACTCTCCAGGGGTACAGAGTATGTTCTGGAGGGCTGGTGGGTGCTGGCTTCCTGCAATCTCCTGGGGTAAAGTGAATGTACTAGAGGGCTGGTGAGTGGTGAGTGCCTGCAGTCTCCACGGGTAAACAGTATGTTCTGAAGGGCTGGTGGATGTTGAGTGCCTGAAGTTTACAGGGGTAGAGTGAATGTGCTGAAGGGCTGGTTTGTGGTGAGTGCCTGCAGTCTCCAGGGGTAAAGTGAATGTTCTAGACGGCTGGTGACTGGTGAGTGCCTGCAGTCTCCAGGGGTAAAGTGAATGTGCAGAAGGGCTGGTGGGTGGTGAGTGTCTGCAGTCGCCAGGGGTAAAGTGAATGTGCTAGAGTGCTGGTGACTGGTGAGTGCCTGCATTCTCCAGGGGTAAAGTGAATGTGCTGGAGGGCTGGTGAGTGGTGAGTGCTCACAGTCCTCATGGGCCAAAGAGTATTTTCTGGAGGCTGGCTGGTAGGAGAGTGCCTGCAGTCTCTGTGGGTAAAGTGAATGCTGCAGGGCTGGTGGGTGAGAGTGCCTACTTCCAGAGATAAAGAGTATGTTCTGGAGGGCTGGTGAGTGGTGAGTGCCTACAGTTTCCAGGGGTAAGGAATATGTTCTGGAGGGCCGGTGGGTGGTGAGTGCCTGCAGTCTCCAGGGATAAAGTGAATGTGCTAGAGGGCTGGTGACTGGTGAGTGCCTGCAGTCTCCTGGGGTAAAGTGAATGTGCTGGAGGGATGGTGCGTGGTGAGTGCCTGCAGTCTGCAAGGGTAAAGTGAATATGCTAGAGGGCTGGTGACTGGTGAGTGCCTGTAGTCTCCAGGGGTAAGTGAATGTTGGAGGACTGGTGGGTGGTGATGCCAGTCTCCAGGGGTAGAGAGGTTCTGGAGGCTGGTGGTGGTGGAGTGCCTGGAGTCTCCAGGGTAAAGTGAATGTTCTGGAGGGCTGGTGGTGAGAGTGCCTACACTCCAGGGTAAAAGAGTGTCTCTACAGGGCTGGTGAGGCAGGAGTGCCTACAGTCCTGGGCGCGGGGTAAAGAGTATGTTCTGGAGGGCTGGTGGTGGCGAGTGCCAGCAGCTCCAGGGTAAGTGAATGTGTTGGAGGACTGGTGACTGGTGAGTGCCTGCACTCTCCAGGGGTAAAGTGAATGTGCAGGAGGGCTGGTGGGTGGTAAGTGCCTGCAATCTCCAGAGGTAAAGTCAATTTGCTGGAGGGCTGGTGGGTGGAGAGTGACTACACTTTCCAGGGGTAAAGAGTGTGTTCTGGAGGGATGGTGAGTGGTGAGTGCCTATAGTTTCCAGGGGTAAGGGATATGTTCTGGAGGGCTGGTGGGTGGTGAGTGCCTGCAGTCTCCAGGAGAAAAGTGAATGTGCTAGAGGGCTGGTGACTGGAGAGTGCCTGCAGTCTCCAGGGGTAAAGTGAAGCTGCTAGAGGGATGGTGCGTGGTGAGTGCCTGCAGTCTGCAAGGGTAAAGTGAATATGCTAGAGGGCTGGTGACTGGTGAGTGCCTGTAGTCTCCAGGGGTAAAGTGAATGTGCTGGAGGGCTGGTGGGTGGTGAGTGCCTGCAGTCTCCAGGCTAGAAAGTATGTTCTGAAGGGCTGGTGGGTGCTGAGTGGCTGCAATCTCCAGGGGTAAAGTGAATGTGCTGAAGGGCTGGTGAGTGGTGAGTGCCAACAGTCTCAAGGGCTAAAGAGTATGTTCTGGAGGGCTGGTGGGTGGTGAGTGCCTGGAATCTCCAGGGGTAAAGTGAATGTGCTGGAGGGCTGGTGGGTGGTGAGTGCCTACAGTCTCCAGGGGTAAAGAGTATGTTCTGGAGGGCTGGTGGGTGGTGAGTGACTGCAGTCTCCAGGGGTAAAGTGAATGTGCTGGAGGGCTGGTGGGTGGTGAGTGCCTGCAGTCTCCAGGGGTAAATTAAATGTGCTAGATGGCTGGTGACTGCTGATTACCTCCAGTCTCCAGGGGTAAAGTGAATGTGCAGGAGGACTGGTGACTGGTGAGTGCGTGTAGTCTCCAGGGGTAAAGTGAATGTGCTGAAGGGCTGGTGGGTGGTGAGTGCCTGCAGTCTCCAGGGTAGAAAGTATGTTCTGGAGGGCTGGTGGGTGCTGAGTGGCTGCAATCACCAGGGGTAAAGTGAATGTGCTGAAGGGCTGGTGAGTGGTGAGTGCCAACAGTCTCAAGGGCTAAAGAGTATGTTCTGGAGGGCTGGTGGGTGGCGAGTGCCTGGAATCTCCAGGGTTAACGAGAATGTGCTGGAGGGCTGGTGGGTGGTGAGTAACTACACTCTATAGGGGTAAAGAGTATGTTCTGGAGGGCTGGTGAGTGGTCAGTGCCTGTACTCTGCAGGGGTAATCTGAATGTGCTAGACGGCTCGTGACTGGTGAGTGCCTGAAGTCTCCAGGCGTAAAGTGAATGTGCTAGAGGGCTGGTGACTAGTGAGTGTCTGCAGTCTCCAGGGGTAAAGTGAATGGGCTGGAGTGCTTGGGGTGGTGAGTGCCTGCAGTCTCCAGAGATAAAGTGAATGTGCTAGAGGGCTGGTAACTGGTGAGTGCCTGCAGTTTCCAGGGGTAAAGTGAATGTGTAGAAGGGATGGTGCGCGGTGAGTGCCTACAGTCTCCAGGGGTAAACTGAATGTGCAGGAGGGCTGGTGGGTGATGAGTGACTGTAGTCCCCAGGGGTAAAGTAAATGTGCTGGAGGGTTGGTGGGTACTGACTGTCTGCAGTCTCCAGGGGTAAAGTGAATGTCCTAGAGGGCTGGTGACTGGTGAGTACCTGCAGTCTCCAGGGGTAAAGTGAATGTGCTGAAGGGATGGTGGGTGGTGAGTGCCTGCAGTCTGCATGGGCAAAGTGAATGTGCTGTAGGTCTGGCGACTGGTGAGTGGAGATAGTCTCCAGGGGTAAAGTGAATGTGCTGGAGGACCTGGCAGTGGTGAGTGCCAAATAGTACCCAGGGGTAGAGAGTATGTTCTGGAGGGCTGGTGGCTGGTGAGTGCCTGGAGACTCCAGGGATAAAGTGAATGTTTTGGAGGGCTGGTGGGTGGTGAGTGCCTACACACTCCAGGGGTAAAGAGTATATTCTGCAGGGCTGGTGAATGGTGAGTGCCTACAGTCTCCAGGGGTAAAGAGAATGTTCTGGAGGGCTGGTGGGTGGTGAGCGCCAGCAGTCTCCAGGGGTAAAGTGAATGTGCTGGAGGACTGGTGACTGGTGAGTGCCTGCAGTCTCCAGGGGTAAAGTGAATGAGCAGGAGGGCAGGTGGGTGGTGAGTGCCTGCAATCTCCAGGGGTAAGGTGAATGTGTTGGAGGCCTGGTGGGTGGTGAGGTCTTAGTTCCCAGGGGTAAAGGTAAGGTGGTGAGGAGTTGGTGGATAGTGAGTGCCTGCAGCCCAGGGAGTAAAGTGAATGTGCTGGAGGAGTTGGTGGGTGGAGGAGTGCCCAGCACTCCAGGGGAAAGAGGCATGTCTTGGAGGGCTGGTGAGTGGTGAGTGCCTACAGCCTAGGGGCAAGAATATGTTCTGGAGGGCTGGTGGGTGGTGAGCGCCTGCAGTTCCAGGGGTAAAGTGAATGTGCTAGACGGCTGGTGACTGCAGAGTGCCTGCAGTCCTAGGAAAGTGCTGAATATGCTGGAGGATGAAAGGCAGGAGTGCCTGCGGTCTGCAAGGGTAAAGTGAATATGTTAGAGTGGCTGGCGACTGCAAGTGCCTGTAGTCTCCAGGGTAAAGTGAATCTGATGGTGGGCTCGTGGGTGGTGAGTGCCTGCAGTCTCCAGGGGCAGAGAGTATGTTCTGGAGGGCTGGTAGGTGCTGGAGTGTCTCAATCTCCAGGTTGGGTGAATGCTGAGGACTGGTGGTGGTGAGTGCCAGCAGTTCCAGGGGTAGAGGTTCTGGAGGGCTGATGGGTGGTGAGTGCCTGAGTTCTAGGTGTAAAGTGAATGTTCTGGAGGGCTGGCGGTGGTGAGTGCCTATACCCAGGGTGAAGAGGCGTTCCGGCAGGGCTGGTGAGTGGTGAGTGCCTACAGTCTCCAGGGTAGTATATTGTTCTGAGACAGGGTGGTGAGTGCCAGCAGTCACCACGGTGGTAGCGGAATGTGCTGGAGGACTTGGTGATCAGGAGCGCCTGCAGTCTCCAGGGGTAAAGTGAATTGGCAGAGGGCTGGTGACTGCTGAGTGCCTGCAGTCTCCAGGAGTAAAGTGAATGTGCTGAAGGGATGGTGGGTGGTGAGTGCCTGCAGTCTGCATGGGCAAAGTGAATGTGCTGTAGGTCTGGCGACTGGTGAGTGCCGATAGTCTCCAGGGGTAAAGTGAATGTGCTGGAGGACTGGTGAGTGGTGAGTGCCAACAGTCTCCAGGGGTAGAGAGTATGTTCTGGAGGGCTGGTGGCTGGTGAGTGCCTGGAGTCCAGGGGTAAAGTGAATGTTTTGAGGGCTGGGTGGTGGTGAGGCCACATTCCAGGGTAAAGAGAGCACTGCAGGGCTGTGAAATGTGGTGAGGCTTGGCAGCCCCAGGGTAAAGAGAATGTTCCTGAGGGCTGGTGGGTGGTGAGCGCCAGCAGTCTCCAGGGGTAAAGTGAATGTGCTGGAGGACTGGTGACTGGTGAGTGCCTGCAGTCTCCAGGGGTAAAGTGAATGAGCAGGAGGGCAGGTGGGAGGTGAGTGCCTGCAATCTCCAGGGGTAAGGTGAATGTGTTGGAGGCCTGGTGGGTGGTGAGTGTCTGTAGTCCCAAGGGGTAAAGTAAAGGTGGTGGAGGGTTGGTGGATAGTGAGTGTCTGCAGTCGCCAGGGATAAAGTGAATGTGCAGGAGGGCTGGTGGGTGGAGAGTGCCTACACTCTCCAGGGGTAAAGAGTATGTTCTGAGGGCTGGTGAGGTGAGTGCCTACTGTTTCAGGGCAGGGAATATGTTCTGAGGGCATGGTGGGTGGGCGCCTGCAGCCTCCAGGGGTAAAGTGAATGGAAGTGAGGCTGGTGATCTGGAGAGTGCCTGCAGTCTCCAGGGGAAAAGTGAATGTGCTGGAGGGATGGTGCGTGGTGAGTGCCTGCAGTCTGCAAGGTTAAAGTGAATATGCTAGAGGGCTGGCGACTGGTGAGTGCCTGTAGTCTCCAGGGGTAAAGTGAATCTGATGGAGGGCTCGTGGGTGGTGAGTGCCTGCAGTCTCCAGGGGTAAAGAGTATGTTCTGGAGGGCTGGTAGGTGCTGAGTGGCTCAATCTCCAAGGCTAAAGTGAATGTGCTGGAGGACTGGTGGGTGGTGAGTGCCAACAGTCTCTAGGGGTAGAGAGTATGTCTGGAGGGCTGATGGGTGGTGAGTGCCTGGAGTCTCCAGGTGTCAAGTGAATGTTCTGGAGGGCTGGTGGATGGTGAGTGCCTACACTCTCCAGGGGTGAAGAGTATGTTCTGGAGGGCTGGTGGGTGGTGAGTGCCAGCAGTCACCAGGGGTAAAGTGAATGAGCTGGAGGACTGGTGATTGGTGAGTGCCTGCAGTCTCCAGGGGTAAAGTGAATGAGCAAGAGGGCTGGTGGGTGGTGAGTGCCTGCAATCTCCAGGGTTAAAGTGAATGTGTTGGAGGGCTGGTGGGTGGTGAGAGTCTGCCCCAGGGCAAAGTAAATGTGCTGGAGTGGGTTGGTGGCAGTGAGTGCCGCAGCGCCAGGGTAAAAGTGAATGATTAGAGGGCTGGTGACTGGTGAGTGCCTGCAGTCTCCAGGAGTAAAGTGAACGTGCTGAAGGGCTGGTGAGTAGTGAGTGCCTGCAGTCTCAAGGGCTAAAGAGTATGTTCTGGAGGGCTGGTGGGTGGTGGGTGCCTGGAGTCTCCAGGGGTAAAGTGAATGTGCTGGAGGGCTGGTGGGTGGAGAGTGCTTACTCTCTCCAGGGGTAAAGAGTATGTTCTGGAGGACTGGTGACTGGTGAGTGCCCAGCAGTTTTCAGGGGGTAAGGAATATGTTCTGAGGGCTTGTGGTTAGGAGTGCCTGCAGTCTCCTGGGTAAAGTGAATGCTAGAGGGCTGATGACTGGTGAGTGCTTTGTGGCTCTTAGGGGTGAAGTGAATATCGGAGGGCAAGGGTGGTGGAGTGCCTGCAGTCCCAGGGTGGGGGTGGAAGGTTAGCTGCTGGGTGGTGGAGTGCCTGCAGTCTCTGGGGTAAAGTGAACGGATGGAGGGCTGGTGGGTGAGTGCCTGCTGCTCCAGGGTAAAGTGAATGTGCTGAAGGGCTGGTTTGTGGTGAGTGCCTGCAGTCTCCAGGGTAAGGAATGTGCAGCAGGGCTGGGTGGTGAGGCCACACCAGGGTAAAAGAGTATGTTCTGAGGGCTGGTGAGTGGTGAGTGCCTGCAGTCTCCAGGAGTAAAGTGAACGTGTTGAAGGGCTGGTGAGTAGTGAGCTCATGTCTCAAGGGCCAAAGAGTATGTTCTGGAGGGCTGGTGGGAGGGTGCCTGAGCTCCAGGGCAAAGTGAATGTGCTGGAGGGAGCTGGTGGGTGGAGAGTGCTACACTCCAGGGGTAAAGAGTATGTCTGGAGGACTGGTGACTGTCGAGTGCCTGGCAGCTCTGGTGTATGTGGAATATGTTCTGGAGGGCTTGTGGTTGGTGAGCGCCTGCAGTCTCTGCAAAGTGAATGTGCAGAGGGCTGATGACTGCAGAGTGTCAGGGTTCTAGGGTGAAGTGAATACCTGGAGGGCAAGTGGTGGTGAGCGCCTGCAGTCTCCAGGGGTAAAAGGGAATGCTACAAGGCTGCTGGGTGGTGAGTGCCTGCAGTCCAGGGTAAAGTGAATGCTGGAGGGTTGTGGGTGGTGAGTGCCTGCAGTTTTCAGGGGTAAAGTGAATGTGCTGAAGGGCTGGTTTGTGGTGAGTGCCTGCAGTCTCCAGGGGTAAAGTGAATGTGCAGCAGGGCTGGTGGGTGGTGAGTGCCTACACTCTCCAGGGGTAAAGAGTATGTTCTGGAGGGCTGGTGAGTGGTGAGTGCCTACAGTCTCCAGGGGTAAAGAGTATGTTCTGGAGGACTGGTGACTGGTGAGTGCCTACAGTTTCCAGGGGTAAGGAATATGTTCTGGAGGGCTTGTGGTTGGTGAGTGCCTGCAGTCTCCCGGAGTAAAGTGAATGTGCTAGAGGGCTGATGACTGGTGAGTGCCTACAGTTTCCAGGGGTAAGGAATATGTTCTGGAGGGCTTGTGGTTGGTGAGTGTCTGCAGTCTCCAGGGGTAAAGACAACGTGCTGGAGGGCTGGTGGGTGGTGAGTGCCTGTAGTCTCCAGGGTAAAGTGAATGCGCTGGAGGGCTGGTGGGCGGTGGGCAAGCTTACAGTCTCCCAGGGGAAGTGAATGTAAGCAGAGGGCTGGTGACTGGGTGAGTACCTGCAGTCTCCAGTGATAAAGTGAATGCAGGAGGGATGGTGCGCACTGAGTGCCTGCAGCTCCCAGGGGGTAAAGTGAATGTGTTGGAGGACTGGTGGTGGTGAGTTCCTGCTTCTCCAGGGTAACGTGAATGTGGAGGGCTAGTGGAGTGGTGAGTGCCTGCAGTCTCCCAGGGGTAAAAAAGTGAATGAAAGCGAGGACTGGTGACTGGTGAGTGCCTGCAGTCTCCAGGGGTAAAGGGAATGTGCTGGAAGGCAGCTGGGTGGTGAGTGCCTGAAGTCTCCAGGCGTAAAGTGAATGTGCTAGATAGCTGGTGACTAGTGAGTATCTGCAGTCTCCAGGGGTAAAGAGAATGGGCTGGAGGGCTTGTGGGTGGTGAATGCATGTGGTCTCCAGAGATAAAGTGAATGTGCTAGAGGGCTGGTGACTGGTGAGTGCCTGCAGTTTCCAGTGGTAAAGTGAATGTGAAGGAGGGATGGTGCACGGTGAGTGACTGCAGTCTCCAGGGGTAACGTGAATGTGGTGGAGGGCTAGTGGGTGGTGAGTGCATACAGTCTCCAGGGGTAAAGTGAATGTGCTGGAGGACTGGTGACTGGTGAGTGCCTGCAGTCTCCAGCGGTAAAGAGAATGTGCTGGAAGGCAGCTGGGTGGTGAGTGCCTGCAGCCCCTGGGGTAAAAGTGAATGTGTTAGACAGCTGGTGACTGGTGAGCAATCAGCTCCTGGGCGGTCGCTGAATGCCGGAGGGCAGGTGACCCGTGGAGTGCCTGGCAGTCCCAGGGTTAAAGAGAACATGTTGGAGGGTTTGTGGCTGCAAGGCGCCTGCAGCCCCAGGGCTAAAGTGAATGACTGGAGGGCTGGTGTGTGGTGAATGCCTTCAGTCTCCAGGGGATAAAGTTATCGACCTGGAGGGCTGGTGCGCGGAGTGCCTGCAATCTCCAGGGGCAAAGTGAATATGTTCAAGGAATGTTGGGTGGTGAGTGACTCCAGTCTCAAGGGGTAAAGTGAATGCGCTAGAGGGCTGGTGTGTAGTGAGTGCTTGTGGTCTCCAGGGGTGAAGTGAATACTCTGGAGGGCAAGTGGGTGGTGAGTGCCTGCAGTCTCCAGGGGTAAAGGGAATGTGCTACAAGGCTGCTGGGTGGTGAGTGCCTGCAGTCTCCAGGGGTAAAGTGAACGTGCTGGAGGGCTGGTGGCTAGTGAGTGCCTGTAGTCCCAGGGTAAATAAATTACAGAGGGTTTGCTGGGGTGGTGTGCCTGCAGTCTCCAAGGGGTAAAGTGAATGTGCAGGAGGGTGGAGGGTAGTGGAGTGTCCCAGTTGCGAGGAGCAGGTGAATGTGCTGGAGGGCTTGCTGTGTGTGAGAGTGCCCACACTCCAGGGGTAAAGAGTATGTTCTGGAGGGCTGGTGAGTGATGAGTGCCTACAGTTTCCAGGGGTAAGGAATATGTTCTGAAGGGCTGGTGGGTGGTGAGCGCCTGCAGTCTCCAGGGGTAAAGTGAATGTGCTAGAGGGCTGGTGACTGGTGAGTGCCTGCAGTCTCCAGGGGTAAAGTGAATGTGCTAGAGGGCTGGTGACTGGTGAGTGCCTGCAGTCTCCAGGGGAAAAGTGAATGTGTTGGAGGGATGGTGCATGGTGAGTGCCTGTAGTCTGTAAGGGTAAAGTGAATATGCTAGAGGGCTGGCGACTGGTGAGTGCCTGTAGTCTCCAGGGGTAAAGTAACTCTGCTGGAGGGCTCATGGGTGGTGAGTGCCTGCAGTCTCCAGGGGTAGAGAGTATGTTCTGGAGGGCTGGTGGGTGCTGAGGGCCTGGAGTCTCCAGTGGTAAAGTGAATGTGCTGGAGGGCTGGTGGGTGGTGAGTGGTTACAATCTCCAGGGTAAAGAGTATGTTCTGGAGGGCTGGTGAGTGGTGAGTGCCTACAGTCTCCAGGGGTAAAGAGTATGTTCTGTAGGGCTGGTGGGTGGTGAGTGCCTGCAGTTTCAAGGGGTAAAGTGAATGTGCTGAAGGGCTGGTTTGTGGTGAGTGCCTGCAGTCTCCAGGGGTAAAGTGAATGTGCAGCAGGGCTGGTGGGTGGTGAGTGCCTACAATCTCCAGGGGTAAAGAGTATGTTCTGGAGGGCTGGTGAGTGGTGAGTGCCTACAGTCTCCAGGGGTAAAGAGTATGTTCTGTAGGGCCGGTGGGTGGTGAGTGCCTCCAGTTTCCAGGGGTAAAGAGAATGTGCTGGATGGCTTGCGGCTGGTAAGTGCCTGCAGTCTCAAGGGCTAAAGTGAGTGTGCTAGAGGGCTGGTGACTGGTGAGTGCCAGCAGTCTCCAGGGATAAAGTGAATGTACTGGAGGGCTGGTGAGTGGTGAGTGCCTGCAGTCTCCAGGGGTAAAGTGAATGTGCTGGACTCGGCTGGTGAGTCGAGTGCCTGCAACCTCTCAAGGGTAAAGCACGCGCTAGAGGGCTGGTGGGTGGTGGAGTGCCTGCAACTTCAGGGGTAAAGTGAATATGCTTGTGGACTGGTGGGTGGTGAGTGCCTGCATTCGTAAGGGGTAAAGTGCATACGCTTGAGGACTGGTGGATAGTGAGTGCCTGCTGTCTCCAGGGCTAAAGTGAATACACTGGAGGGCTGGTGGGTGGTGAGTGCCTGCAGTCTCCAGGGGTAAAGGGAATGTGCTGCAAGCCAGCTGGGTGGTGAGTGCCTGCAGTCTTAAGGGGTAAAGTGAATGTGCTGAAGGGCTGGTGTGTAGTGAGTGCCTCCAGTCTCCAGGGGTAAAGTGAATGTGTTGGAGGGCTGGTGGGTGGTGAGTGCCAACACTCTCCAGGATTAAAGAGTATGTTCTGGCGGGCTGGTGAGAGGTGAGTGCCTACAGTCTCCAGGGGAAAAGAGTATGTTCTGGAGAGCTGGTGGCTGGTCAGGCTCTGTACTCCAGGGTAATCTGAATGTGGCAGACGGTTTGTCACTGGTGAGTGCCCGAAGCTCTCCACGCCGTAAAGTGAATGGGCTGAGGGTTTAGGGTGATGAGTGCTTGCAGTCTCCAGGATAAAGTGAATGTGCTAGGAGGGCTGGTGCGGTGAGTGCCCGGCAGTCTCCAGGGGTAAAGTGAATGTGTTGGAGGACTGGAGGGTGGTGAGTGCCTGCAGTCTGCAGGGAAAAGAGGATTCTGGAGGACTGCTTGCGGAGTGCCTGGAGTCCCAGGGTAACGGAATGTGCTGGAGGGCTGGTGGTGGTGAGTGCCTCACACTTCCAGGGTAAAGAGCATGTTCTGGAGGGCTGGTGAGTGGTGAGTGCCTACAGTTCCTTGGGGCAAAGAGTACGTTTGGAAGGCTAGTGGGTGGTCAGTGCCTGTACTCAGGGTAATCTGAATGTGCTAGACGGCTTGCGGACTGGTGAGTGCCTGAGTCTCCAGGTGAAGTGAATGTGCTAGAGGGCTGGTGACTAGTGAGTGTCTGCAGTCTCCAGGGGTAAAGTGAATGGGCTGCAGGGCTTGTGAGTGGTGAGTGCCTGCAGTCTCCAGGGATAAAGTGAATGTGCTAGAGGGCTGGTGACTGGTGAGGGCCTGCAGTCTCGAGGGGTGCAGTGAATGTGCTGGAGGACTGGTGGGTGGTGAGTGCCTGCAGTCTCCAGGGGTAAAGTGAATGTGCAGGAGGGCTGGTGGGTGGTGAATGCCTGTAGTCCCAGGGTAAAGTAAATGCTGGAGGGTTGGTGGCAGGACTGTTGCAGTCTCCAGGGGTAAAGTGGAATGTGCTGGGAGGGCTGGTGGACTGGTGAGTGCCTGCAGTCTCCAGGGTAAAGTGAATGCTGGAGGATGGTGGTGGTGAGTGCCTGCAGCCTGCAGGGGCAAAGTGAATGTGCTGGAGGGCTGGTGACTGGTGACCGCCCATAGTCTCCAGGGGCAAAGTGAATGCTGGAGAACTGGTGGTGGTGAGTCTACAGTCTCAGGGGTAGATAGTATGTTCTGAGGGCTGGTGGGTGGTGAGTGCCTGGAGTCTCCTAGGGGTAAAGTGAATGTTCTGGAGGGCTGGTGGGTAGAGTGCCATACTCCAGGGGTAAAGAGAAGGTTTTGCAGGGCTGAGGAGGGAGGAGGCTTGCTAGTCTCCCAGGGTAAAGAGATGTTCTGAGGGTTGGTGGGTGCTGAGTGCCAGCAGTCTCCAGGGTAAAGTGGAATTACTGGAGTGGCTGGTGACTGGTGAGTGCCTGCAGTCTCCAGGGGTAAAGTGAATGTGCATGAGGGCTGGTGGGTGGTGAGTGTCTGTAGTCACCAGGGTAAGTACAATGCTGAGGGCTGGTGGGCAGAGTGTCTGCAGCCGCCAGGGTAAAGTAAATGTGCCGGAGGGTTGGGGTGGAGAGTGCCTACACTCTCCAGGGGTAAAGAGTATGTTCTGGAGGGCTGGTGAGTGGTGAGTGCCTACAGTTTCAAGGGGTAAGGAATATGTTCTGGAGGGCTGGTGGGTGGTGAGCGCCTGCAGTCTCCAGGGGTAAAGTGAATGTGTTGAAGGGATGGTGCATGGTGAGTGCCTGCAGTCTGCAAGGATAAAGTGAATATGCTAGAGGACTGGCGACTGGTGAGTGCCTGTAGTCTCCAGGGGTAAAGTAAATCTGCTGGAGGGCTCATGGGTGGTGAGTGCCTGCACTCTCCAGGGGTAGAGAGTATGTTCTGGAAGGCTGGTGGGTGCTGAGTGGCTGCAATCTCCAGGGGTAAAGTGAATGTGCTGGAGGGCTGATGAGTGGTGAGTGTCTACAGTGTCAAGGGCTAAAGAGTATGTTCTGGAGGGCTGGTGAGTGGTGAGTGCCTGGAGTCTCCAGTGCTAAAGTGAATGTGCTGGACGGCTGGTGGGTGGTGAGTGCCTACAATCTCCAGGGGTAAAGAGCATGTTCTGGATGGCTGGTGAGTGGTGAGTGCCTACAGTCTCCAGGGGAAAAGAGTATGTCTCTGAGGGCTGGTGGGTGGTGAGTGCCTGCAGCTTCAGGGTAACATGAATGTGCTGAAGGCTGGTCAGGTGAGTGCATGCAGTCCCAGGGGTAAAGTGAATGTCCTAGATGCCTGGTGACTGGTGAGTGCCTGCAGTCTCCAGGGGTAAAGAGAATGTGCTGGATGGCTTGCGGCTGGTAAGTGCCTGCAGTCTCAAAGGCTAAAGTGAGTGTGCTAGAGGGCTGGTGACTGGTGAGTGCCTGCAGTCTCCAGGGGTAAAGTGAATGTACTGGAGGGCTGGTGAGTGGTGAGTGCCTGCAGTCACCAGGGTAAAGTGAATGTGCTGGAGGGCTGGAGCGCCGCGAGTGCCTGCACCCAGGGGTAAAGCCACAAGTAGAGGGCTGGTGGGTGTTGAGTGTCTGCACCCAGGGCAGTTTAACATGTTCGAGGACTGGTGGTGGTGAGTGACTTGCTGTCCTCAAGGGGTAAAGTGTCGGCGCTTGAGGGCTGGTGGCAGTGAGCTGCCAGTCTCCTGGCTAAAATGAATACACTGGAGGCTGTGGGTGAGCCAGCAGTGTCTATGGCAAGGGAATGTGCTGCAAGCCAGTTGGGTGGTGAGTGCCTGCAGTCTTCTGGGGTAAAGTGAATGTGCTGAAGGGCTGGTGGTTAGAGAGTGCCTGCAGTCTCCAGGGGTAAAGTGAATGTGCTGGAGGGCTGGTGGGTGGTGAGTGCCTACAAGCTCCTGGGGTAAAGAGTATGTCCTGGAGTGCTGGTGAGTGGTGAGTGCCTACAGTCTCCAGGGGTAAAGAGTATGTTCTGGAGGGCTAGTGGGTGGTCAGTGCCTGTACTCTCCAGTGGTAATCTGAATGTGCTAGACGGCTCGTGACTGGTGAGTACCTGAAGTCTCCTGGCGTAAAGTGAATGTGCTAGAGGGCTGGTGACTAGTGAGAGTGTCTGCAGTCTCCAGGGCAAAGTGAATGGGCTGGAGGGTCAGTGGAGGGTGAGCCCGCAGTCCCCACGATAAATTGGACTGGTGCTTGACAGCCAGTGACTGGTGAGTGGCTGCATTCTCCAGGGGTAAGTGGAATGTGCTGGAGAGCAACAGTGCAGGAGTGCCTGCAGTCTCCAGTGGTGTGCTGAATGTGCTGGAGGACTGGTGGTGGTGGAGTGCCTGCAGTCTCCAGGGTAATGGGAATGTGCTGAGGGTGCAGGTGGTGAGTGCCTGCTGTCTCCCCACGTGGTAAAGTGAATGTGCTGGAGGACTGGTGACTGGTGAGTGCCTGTAGTTCCCAGGGTAAGGGAATGTGCTGGAAGGCAGGTGGTGGGGAGTGCCTGCAGTCTCCAGGGGTAAAGTGAATGTGCAGGAGGGCTGGTGGATGGTGAGTGCCTGTTGTTCCCAGGAGTAAAGTAAATGTGCTGGAGGGTTATTGGGTAGTAACTGTCTGCAGTCTCCAGGGGTAAAGTGAATGTGCCTGAGATGGGACTGGTGACTGCCTCAAGTAGTCTCCAGGGGTAATGTGAATGTGCTGGATGGATGGTGGTGGAGGCCTGCAGTCTCCAGGGCTAGAGAGTATGTTTTGGAGGGCTGGTGGGTGATGAGTGCCTGGAGTTCCAGGGCAATGTCTGTTGGAGGGCTGGTGGATAGTGACTGCCCAGACTCCAGGGGCAAAGAGTATGTCTGCAGGGCTGGTGAGTGGTGGAGTGCCCACAGTCTCCAGGGGGCAAGAGAGTATGTTCTGGAGGGCTGGTGGGTGGTGGAGTGCAAGCAGCTCCAGGGGTAAAGTGAATGTGTTGGAGGGCTGGTGACTGGGGAGTGCCTGCAGTCTCCAGGGGTAAAGTGAATGTGATGGAGGGCTGGCGGGTGGTGAGTGTCTGCAATCTCCAGGGCTAAGGTGAATGTGTTGGAGGGCTGGTGGGTGGTGAGTGTCTGTAGTCCCCAGGGGTAAAATAAATGTGCTGGAGGGTTGGTGGGTGGTGAATGCCTGCAGTCTCCAGGGGTAAAGAGTATGTTCTGGAGGGCTGGTGAGTGGTGAGTGCCTGGAGACTCCAGGTGTAAAGTGAATGTGCTGGAGGGCTGGTGGGTGGTGAGTGCCTGCACTCTCCAGGGGTAAAGAGTATGTTCTGGAGGGCTGGTGAGTGGTGAATGCCTACAGTCTCCAGGGGTAAAGAGTATGTTCTGGAGGGCTGGTGGGTGGTGAGTGCCTGCAGTCTCCAGGGGTAAAGTGAATGTGCTAGAGGGCTGGTGACTGGTGAGAGCCTGCAGTCTCCAGGGGTAAAGTGAATGTGCTAGAGGGATGGTGGATGGTGAGTGCCTGCAGTCTGCAGGGGTAAAGTGAACGTGCTAGAGGGCTGTCGACTAGTGAGTGCCTGTAGTCTCCAGGGGTAAAGTGAATGTGCTGGAGGGCTGGTGCGTGGTGAGTGCCTGCAGTCTCCAGGGGTAGAGAGTATGTTCTGTAGGGCTGGTGGGTGCTGAGTGCCTGCAATCTCAAGGGGTAAAGTGAATGTGCTGGAGGGCTGGTGAGTGGTGATTGTCTACAGTGTCAAGGGCTAAAGAGTATGTTCTGGAGGGCTGGTGAGTGGTGAGTGCCTGCAGTCTCCAGTGGTAAAGTGAATGTCCTGGAGGGCTGGTGGGGAGAGTGCCTCACAACTCAGGGGTGAAGAGTATGTGCTGGAGGGCAGGAGTGGTGAGCCTACAGTCTCCAGGGTTAAAGAGTATGTTCTGAGGGCTGGGTGCAGTGAGTGCCTGCAGTCTCCATGGTGAAGTGAATGTGCTGGGAGGGCGGTGGGCTGTGAGTGCCTGCAATCTCCAGGGGTAAAGTGAATGTGGTAGACGGCTAGAGACTGGTGAGTACCTCCAGTCTCCAGGGGTAAAGTGAATGTGCAGGAGGGCTGGTGACTCGTGAGTGCCTACAGTATCCAGGGGTAAAGAGAATATGCTGTAGGTCTTATGGCTGGTAAGTGCCTGCAGTCTCCAGGGCTAAAGTGAATGTGCTGGAGGGCTGGTGACTGGTGAATGCCAGCACTCTCCAGGGGTAAAGTGAATGTACTGGAGGGCTGGTGCGTGGTGACTGCCTCCAGTCTCCAGGGGTAAAGTCAATGTGCTGGAGGGCTTGTGTGTGGTGTGTGGCTGCAATCTCCTGGGGTAAAATCAATGTGCTAGAGGGCTGGTGGGTGGTGAGTGCCTGCAATCTCCAGAGGTAAAGTGAATATGTTTGAGGACTGGTGGGTGGTGAGTGCCTCCAGTCTCAAGGGGTAAAGTGAATGCACTAGAGGGCTGGTGGGTGGTGAGTGCTTGCAGTCTTCAGGGGTAAAGTGAATACACTGGCGGGCTGGTGGGTGGTGAGTGCCTGCAGTCTCCAGGGGTAGAGGGAATGTGCCGTAAGGCAGCTGGGTAGTGAGTGCCTGCAGTCTCCAGGGGTAAAGTGAATGTGCTGGAGGGCTAGTGGGTAGTGAGTGCCTGCAATCTCCAGGGGTAAAGTGAATGTGTTGGAGGGCTGGTGGGTGGTGAGTGCCTGTAGTCCCCAGGGGTAGAGTAAATGTGCTGGAGGGTTGGTGGGTGATGAGTGCCAGAAGTCTCCAGGGGTAAAGTGAATGTGCTTGAGGGCTGGTGGGTGGTGAGTGCCTGCAGTCTCCACTGGTAGAGAGTAAGTTCTGGAGGGCTGGTGGGTGCTGAGTGCGTGCAATCTCCAGGGTTAAGTGAATGTGCTGGAGGGCTGGTGAGTGCTGTGTGCCTACAGTCTCCAGGAGTAAAGGGTATGTTCTGGAGGGCTGGTGAGTGGTGAGTGCCTGTAGTCTCTAGGGGAAAAGTGAATGTGCTGGAGGGCTGGTGAGTGGTGAGTGCCTACAGTCTCCAGGGGAAAAGAGTATGTTCTGGAGAGCTGGTGGGTGGTGAGTGCCTGGAATCTCCAGGGATAAAGAGTATGTTCTGGAGGGCTGGTGTGTGGTGAGTGCCTACAGTCTCCAGGGTAAAGAGTATGTTCTGCAGGACTAGTGGGTGGTGAGTGTCTGCAGTCTCCAGGTGTAAAGTGAAGGTGCTGGAGGGCTGGTGGGTGGTGAATGCCTGCAGTCTCCAGGGGTAAAGTCAGTGTGCTAGACAGCTAGTGACTGGTGAGTGCCTGCAGTTTCCGTGTGTAAAGTGATTGTGCAGGAGGGCTGGTTACTGGTGAATGCCTGCAGTCTCCAGGGGTAAAGTGAATTTGCTGGAGGGCTGGTGCGTGGTGAGTGCCTGCAACTTCCAGGAGTAAAGTAAATGTGCTAGAGGGCTGGCACCTGGTGAGTGCCTGCAGTCTCCAGGGGTAAAGTGAATGTGCTGGAGGGCTGGTGGGTGGTGACTGCCTGCAGTCTCCAGGAGTAAAGTGAATGTGCTAGAGGGCTGGTAACTGGTGAGTGCCTGCAGTCTCCAGGGGTAAAGACAAAGTGCTGGATGGCTGGTGGGTGGTGAGTGCCTGCAGTCTCCAGGGGAAAAGAGTGTATTCTGGAGGGCTGGTGGGTGGTGAGTGCCTGGAGTCTCCAGGGATAACGTGAATGTGCTGGAGGGCTGGTGGGTGGTGAGTGCCTACACTCTTCAGGGGTAAAGAGTATATTCTGGAGGGCTCGTGAATGGTGAATGCCTACAGTCTCCAAGGGTAAACTGAATGTGCTAGAGGGCTGGTAACTGGTGAGTGCCTGCAGTCTCCAAGGGTAAAGTAAATGTACTGGAGAGCTGGTGCATGGTGCGTGCCTGCAGTCTCCAGGGGTAAAGTGAATGTGCTGCAGGGCTGGTGCGTCATGAATGCCTGCAATCTCCAGGGGTAAAGTGAATGTGCTGGAGGGATGGTGCGTGGTGAGTCCCTGCAGTCTGCAGGGTTAAAGTGAATGGGCTAAAGGGCTGGTGACTGGTGAGTGCCTGTTGTCTCCAGGGGTAAAGAGAATGTTCTGGAGGGCTGGTGGGTGCTGAGTGACTGCACTCTCCAGGGGTAAAGTGAATCTGCTGGAAGGCTGGTGAGTGGTGAGTGCCTACAGTCTCCAGGGGTAAAGAGTATGTTCTGGAGGGCTGGTGGGTGGTGAGTGCCTGTAGTCTCCAGGGGTAAAGTGAATGTGCTGGAGGGCTGGTGGGTGGTGAGTGCCTGCAGTCTCCAGGGGTAGAGAGTATGTTCTGGAGGGCTGGTGGGTGCTGACTGCCTGCAGTCTCCTGGGGTAAAGTGAATGTGCTGGAGGGCTGGTGAGTGGTGAGTGCCTACAGTCTTCAGGGGTAAAAAGTATGTTCTGGAGGGCTGGTGGGTGGTGAGTGCCTGCAGTTTCCAGGGGTAAAGTGAATGTGCTGAAGGGCTGGTTTGTGGTGAGTGCCTGTAGTCTCCAGGGGTAAAGTGAATGTGCTAGACGGCTGATGACTGGTGAGTGCCTGCAGTCTCCAGGGGTAAAGAGAATGTGCTGGAGGGCTTGTGGCTGGTAAGTGCCTGCAGTCTCCAGGGCTAAACTGAATGTGCTAGAGGGCCATGTGACTGGTGAGTGCCTGCAGTCTCCAGGGGTAAAGTGAATGTACTGGAGGGCTGGTGTGTGGTGAGTGCCTGCAGTCTCCAGGGGTAAAGTGAATGTGCTGGAGGGCTGGTGCATCATGAGTGCCTGCAATCTTCAGGGGTAAAGTCAATGTGCTAGAGGGCTGGTGGGTGGTGAGTGCATGCAATCTCCAGGGGTAAAGTGAATATGTTCGAGGACTGGTGGGTGGTGAGTGCCTGCAGTCTCAAGGGGTAAAGTTAATGCGCTTGAAGGCCGGTGGGTAGTGAGCGCCTGCAGTCTCCAGGGCTAAAGTGAATACACTGGAGGGCTGGTGGGTGGTGAGTGTCAGCACACTACAGGGGTAAGGTGAATGTGCTGGTGGGCTGGTGGGTGGTGAGTCCCTGCAGTCTCCAGGGATAAAGTGAATGTGATGGAGGGCTGGTGGGTGGTGAGTGCCTGCAGTCGCCAGTGGTAAAGTGAATGTGCTGGAGGGCTGGTGAGTGGTGAGTGCCTGCAGTCTCCAGGGGTAAAGTGAATATGCTGGAGGGCTGGTGGGTAGTGAGTGCCTCCATCTCCAGGGGTAAAGTGAATGTGCTGTAGGGCTGGTGGGTGGTGAGTGCCTGCAGTCTCCACGGGTAAAGTGAATGTGCTGGAGGGCTGGTGGGTGGTGAGTGCCTGCAGTCGCCAGGGGTAAAGTGAATGTGCTGGAGGTCTGGTGCGTGGTGAGTGCCTGCAGTTTACAGGGGTAAAGTGAATATGCTGGAGGGCTGGTGGGTGGTGAGTGCCTGCAATCACCAGGGGTAAAGTGAATGTGCTGGAAGGCTGGTGGGTGGTGAGTGCTCCTAATCTCCAGAGGTAAAGTGAATGTGCTGGAGGGCTGGTGGGTGGTGAGTACCTCCAGTCTCCAGGGGTAAACTGAATGTGATGGAGGGCTGGTGACTGGTGAGTGCCTGCAGTCACCACTGGTAAAGTGAATATGCTGAATGGCTGGTGGGTGGTGAGTGCCTGCAGTCTCCAGGGGTAAAGTGAATGTGCTGGAGGGCTGGTGACTGGTAAGTGCCTGCAGTCTCCAGGGCTAAAGTGAATGTGCTGGAGGGCTGGTGGGTGGTGAGTGCCTTCAGTCTGTAGGGGTAAAGTGAATGTGCTAGAGGGCTGGTGACTGGTGAGTGCCTGCAGTCTCCAGGGCTAGAGAGTATGTTCTGGAGGGCTGGTGGGTGCTGAGTGCCTGCAATCTCCTGGGGTAAAGTGAATGTGCTGGAGGGCTGGTCAGTGGTGAGTGCCTACACTCTCCAGGGGTAAAGAGCATGTTCTGCAAGGCTGGTGTGTGGTGAGTGCCTACAGTCTCGAGGGGTAATGAATATGTTCTGGAGGGCTAGTGGGTGGTGCATGCCTGCAGTCTCCAGGTGTAAAGTGAATGTGCTGGAGGGCTGTTGGGTGGTGAGTGCCTGCAGTCTCCAGGTGTAAAGTGAATGTGCTAGACGGCTGGTGACTGATGAGTGCCTGCAGTTTCCAGGGGTAAAGTGAATGTGCAGGAGGGCTTCTGACTGGTGAGTGCCTGCAGTCTCCAGGGGTAAAGTGAATGTGCTGGAGGGCTTGTGGGTGGTAAGTGCCTGCAGTCTCCAGCGCTATAGTGAATGTGCTAGAAGGCTGGTGACCGGTGAGTGCCTACACTCTTCAGGGGTAAAGTGAATGTACTGGACGGCTGGTGCGTGGTCAGTGCCTGCAGTCTCCAGGGGTGAAGTGAATGTGCTGGAGGGATGGTGCGTGGTGAGTGCCTGCAACCTCCAGGGGTAAATTCAATGTGCTAGAGGGCTGGTGGGTGGTGAGTGCCTGCAATCTCCAGGGGTAAAGTGAATGTGTTCGAGGACTGGTGGGTGGTGATTACCCACAGTCTCCATGGGTAAAGTGAATGTGCTGGCGGGCTGGTCGGTGGTGAGTGCCTGCAGTCTCAAGGGGTAAAAGGAATGCACTAGAGGGCTGGTGGGTGGTGAGTGTCTGCAGTCTCCAGGGGTAAAGTGAATATGCTGGAGGGCTGGTGGGTGGTGAGTGCCTGCAGTCTCTGGGGTTAAAGGGAATGTGCTGCAAGGCAGCTGGTTGGTGAGTGCCTGCAGTCTCCAGGGTTAACGTGAATGTGCTGGAGGCTAGTGAGTGCCTGCAATCTCCATAGGTAAAGTGAATGTGTTGGAGGGCTGGTGGGTGGTGAGTGCCTGTAGTCCCCAGGGTTAAAGTAAATGTGCTGGCGGGTTGCTGGGTGGTGAGTGCCTGCAGTCTCCTGGGGTAAAGTGAATGTGCTGGAGGGTTGGTGGGTGGTGCGTGCCAGCAGTCTCCATCGTAAAATGAATGTGCTGTAGGGTTGGTGGGTGATGTGTGTCTGCAGTCTCCAGGGGTAAAATCATTGTGCTGGAGGGCTGGTGGGTGGCGAGTGCCTGCAGTCTCCAGGGGTAGAGTGAATGTGCTAGTGGGCTGGTGGGTGGTGAGTGCCTGCAGTCTCCTGTGGTAAAGTGAATGTGCTGGAGGGCTGGTGGGTGGTGAGTGCCTGCAGTCTCCAGGGGTAGAGTGAATGTGCTACAGGTCTGGTGGGTGGTGAGTGCCTGCAGTCTCCAGGGGTAAAGTGAATGTGCTGGAGGGCTGGTGCATGGTGAGTGCCTGCAGTTTCCATGGGTAAAGTGAATATGCTGGAGGGCTGGTGGCTGGTGAGTGCCTGCAATCTCCAGGGCTAGAGTGAATGTGCTGGAAGGCTGGTGGGTGGTGAGTGCCTGCAGTCTCCAGGGATAAAGTGAATGTGCTAGAGGGCTGGTGGGTGGTGAGTGCTGCAGTCTCCAGGGGTAAAGTGAATGTGCTAGAGGGCTGGTGGATGGTGAGTGCCTGCAGTCTCCAGTGGTAAGGTGAATGTGCTGGAGGGCTGGTGGGTGGTGAGTGCCTGCAGTCTCCAGGGGTAAAGGGAATGTGCTGCTAGGCAGCTGGTTGGTGAGTGCCTGCAGTCTCCAGGGTTAAAGTGAATGTGCTGGAGGGTTGTGAGTGCCTGCAGTCTCCAGGGGTAAAGTGAATGTGTTGGAGGGCTGGTGGGTGGTGAGTGCCTGTATTCCCCAGGGGTAAAGTAAATGTGCTGGCGGGTTGCTGGGTGGTGAGTGCCTGCAGTCTCCTGGGGTAAAGTGAATGTGCTGTAGGGCTGGTGGGTGGTGAGTGCCTGCAGTCTCCATGGGTAAAGTGAATGTGCTGGAGGGCTGGTGGGTGGTGAGTGCCTGCAATCTCCACGGGTAAAGTGAATGTCCTGGGAAGGCTGGTAGGTGGTGAGTGCCCCTAATTTCCAGGGGTAAAGTGAATGGGCTGGAAGGCTGGTGGGTGGTGAGTGCCTGCAGTCTCGAGGTGTAACATCAATGTGCTGGAGGGCTGGTGACTGGTAAGTGCCTGCAGTTTCCAATGATAAAGTGAATATGCTGAAGGGCTGGTGGGTGGTGAGTGCCTGCAGTCTCCGGGGATAAAGTGAATGTGCTGCAGGGCTGGTGGGTGGTCAGTGCCTGCAGTCTCCAGGAGTAAAGTGAATGTGCTGGAGGGCTGGTGGATGGTGAGTGCCTGCAGTTGCAGGGATAAAGTGAATGTGCTGGAGGTCTGGTGGGTGGGAAGTGCCTGCAGTCTCCAGGGTTAAAGTGCATGTGCTGGAGGGCTGGTCGGTGTTGAGTGCCTGCAGTCTCCATGGGTAAAGTGAATGTGCTGGAGGGTGGGTGGGTGGTGAGTACCTCCAGTCTCCAGGGGTTAAGTGAATGTGTTAGAGGGCTGGTGGGTGGTGAGTGCCTGCAGTCTCCAGGGGTAAAGTGAATGTGCTGGAGGGCCGGTGGGTGGTGAGTGCCTGCAGTCTCCAGGGCTAAAGTGAATGTGCTGGAGGGCCGGTGGGTGGTGAGTGCCTGCAGTCTCCAGGGGTAAAGTGAATACGCTGGAGGGCTGGTGGGTGGTGAATGCCTGCAGTCTCCAGGGGTAAAGGGAATGTGCTGCAAAGCAGCTGGGTGATGAGTGCCTGCAGTCTCCAGGAAAGATGGTTAGTGGGGTGGTGTGCCCTGCTGGGAAAGAGAAAACAAGGTTAGTAGGGTAGTGTGCCCTGCTGGGAAAGAAGTAAAGTGTATAATCAAACTACTAACTTAATATTTTTTTGTTTGCCATTTATGCAAAAGTTGTGTTGTGCCATGTGTGGCTGTTCTAGATATAATTTTCACCTTTTCCGTAAAATTTTACCTTTCTTTTATACACTCCAAGTGTCAGACTCCTTGCTTGCAGTACCACTGTCTCACATTCCTCCAGGTCAGTCCAGTGCAGCATTCCCTACCCTTGGCAGCTCTTAGCTACACCAGTTGGGGAGGTAAGGTACTGTGCTCAGGTAGTACCCAACTGGAAAAGTGTTGTCAAAGGGGAAGGACCAGATAATCCTTGATGACACCCACTACTGTGTGCAATGGTCCTAGCTGTGGCCTGAGGTTAATGCAGTAGGGGTCCCCATCATCACACCTGATGGCTGAGGAGTGGAAAATGGCTGTAACCTACTGACATCACTATGTGGCAAACACAATACTAGAGTTCATCGTGCACCCTCAGATGCAACAGTCCTCACTGAAGGAAAAATCGGCGAAAGAACAGAACACTTGAAGTTGGGCTTAAATTTATCTGCAGTATCTTTTTGTTGTCCCTTATCTCCAGTTGTCTCTGAGACCTGTGATGGCTATGATGCCCCTAAGGTAGGTACATGGATGCGGGAGTCGGGGGGGGCTCCGTAGGGTTACGTAGGGTTAGGGTCAGTTGAGGAGACCAAGGAACACCTGACTAGGCTGGGTGACAAACTATCATCTATTTCGTCCGGCATCTCCTTCTCTGAGATCCTGCCAGTCTGGGAGAAGGGAGCAGATGGACGGAACGTCAGAGAAGGGGAGATAGGGGAGCTAAACACGTGGCTCAAGGACTGGTGCCAGGAAAAAGGACACAGATTTGTAGGGAACTGGCAACAGTTCTGGGAGCGAAAGTTCTTTAAATTTGATGGACTGCATCTGACTAAAGAGGGAGTCAGTGCATTGGGGCAGAAGTTTGACGTCTTTGCAGAATATTTAAACTAGCAAATGGGGAGAGGGGTGCAGCACCCCATCGTCGAATGGGAAGAACACACCCTCCCCTCAGCTAGTGGTCAAACAGGAATTCAGCGTGTTTGCCATTCATTTGCATCACCAGGTAAGAAAAAGGTTTGTCTCCCACACGATGCACAGGGTAATGCCAAACTTCACCCAACAACTAACACACCAAAATCTGGCCAATGGAAAATCATGTACACAATGCTCACAGCCTGGGAAATAAGATCCCAGACCTGCAGGCACAATGTCAGAGGCTAAACTGGACATAGTAAATTAGTGAGACGTGGTTTACCAGTAACCACACTTGGGAGACTTCAGTACCTGGATATGTATTGTTCAGAAGAGGCCGAGGTGAAAAAGGGGGAGGGGTGGCCCTGTATGTTAATGAAAATATCAAAGCTACAGAAATTCAGAATACACATAAGGAGCCAGAAGAACTGTGGGTCACCCTGGAAACAGGTAATGGGACAGCCATAAGAACTGGGGTTGTCTACAGGCCCCAGACCAGAGGGAGGACATAGACACATTACTGTTAGAAGATATACAAAACATGACAGCTAAAGGAGGTTCTGATAATGGAGACTTCAACATGCCAGATACAGATTGGTCAATACCAGCAGGAACATCTGCCAGAACTAGACTCATAGTGGATTCCCTGCAGGAGGGCCTCAAACAACTGGTACAGCAAACCCACAAGAGACAGGGCTATCCTAGATCTAGTACTGACTAACAAAGAAGGATCACAGATCTCCAGGTAGAAGGTCACCTGGGGCCAGTGACCATCACATGGTATGGTTCAATTTGCTACTACATCTAAATCATCCCATTCCAAGGCAAAAATATGGGACTTCAGAGGAGCTGACTTTGATAAGATGGCCAACAGAGTTAAGCTAGCCCTGGCAAAAAGAAACACAGGTGAGGAGGTACAGGCAAAGTGGGAAGCATTAAGGATACAATACTTGAAGCAACATCCCATTGTGTTAGACAGAAAAGGAAGTGCAAAGAAGAAGGAAACCACTTTGGTTCTCAAATATAGTAGCAGAAAAGGTCAGAGCCAAAGGCTGGCCTTCAGGAAATATAAGGGAACATAGCGGGATGAAGATAGGGAGGCATACCAAACTGCCCTAAGGGAAGCAGGTCAGGCAAGGCAGGCAAAGTCCCAAACTGAGGAAACACTAGCACGAACAGTAAAAGAAGGTGACAAGACTTTCTATAGATACATTAGTGAAAGGAGAAAGTCCAGAGGGGTATTGCTAGCTTTAATGGAGAAAAGGGAGCATGTGAGGAGGAGGACCCTGTAAAGGCATCTATCCTAAATAGATACTTTTGCTCAGTATTTACTGAAGAGAAGGTAGGAGGGCCCACAGCTCAGCATCATGGACACAGGGGAGGGAGGAGCACTACCCTTCACAAAAGAAAGGGTCCCACAAGAGCTGCTAAGCTCAGGGTGGATAAGGCAATGGGACCTGATGGCATACATCCCAGGGTACTTAAGGAGCTAAAGGAGGAATCAGCAGAGCCATTAGCAGAATTGTTTAGTGAGTCTCTGAGCACAGGAGAGGTCCCAGAAGACTGGAGAAAGGTTCTTGTGATCCCACTCCACAAGAGTGGTAGCAGGGAGGAGGCGGGGAACTACAGACCGGTCAGTCTTACCTCAGTAGTGGGCAAGATTATGGAGGCACTCTTAAGGAAAGGATAGTGCAACACCTGGAATCCATAGGCACAGGATCCAAGACAGCATGGGTTTACAAAGGAAGGTCCTGTCAAACTAATCTCATAGATTTCTTTGACTGGCAACCAGAGTGGTGGACCAAGGGGGAGCAGTTGATGTCGCTCACCTTGACTTCAGCAAAGCTTTTGACACTGTTCCATTATGAAGATTGATAAAAGCTAGGTAGGCTCGGTGGGTCAGAAGTTGGTCAACTGGGTGGCAAACTGGTTGACTGGCAGAAAACAGAGAGTGGTGGTAAATGGTATACAGTCAGAAGAGATGCAAGTCACAAGTGGGTACTTCAGGATCAGTCCTGGGCCAGTCCTATTCAACATCTTCATTAGTGACCTGCAGATGGACTAGAGGGTGGGGCTTGTCTGTTTGCAGATGACACCAAGATCTGCAACAGAGTAGATGATCCAGATGGGGTGGGCAGAATGAGAAGAGATCTGGATAAACTAGCAGAATGGTCAGAAGAGTGGCAACTGATTTAATGCAAAGAAGTGCAAAAATCATGCACATAGGGAAGAGAAACCCAAGCCACTTATAGGCTGGGAGGGGAGTTGCTAGCAGTCACAAAGGAAGAAAGAGACTTGGCATCATCATCACTGATGACCTAAAATCATCCAAGCAGACCTCTAAAGCAGTAGGTAAGGCTAGGGGTGTTAGGGTGTATTAGTAGGGGTATCACAAGTCGTGAGAGGGAGGTAATAATCCCTCTGTACAAGACATTGGTTAGGGCTCATCTGGAGTATCTGCAGTCACTGGAGGCCACACCTTCACAAGGACATTAACCAAATTGAGGCAGTCCAGAGAAGGGCAACCAAAATGGTGCAGGGACTGCATCAGAAGACATATAAGGACAGATTAACGGAGCTCAATATGTATACCCTTGAGCAAAGGAGGAGAGAGGTGATATGATCGAGACATTTAAACACCTTAAGGGCATAAACAAGGTGAAAGAGTCTAACATGTTTAAATATAAGAAAAATAGCAGGACAAGAGGACACAGCATGAGATTAGAGGGAGGCCGATTAAGGGGAATGTGAGGAAATTCTTTTTCACAGAAAGGTGGTAGATGCATGGAATGGCTTACCACAAGAAGTGGTGGCTATGAATACAGTGCAGGGCTTCAAACAGGCATGGGATAGGCATAAGGGAGCAATACAAATGACTATGAATAGATAGGTCACTGACAGAGCAAAGGCCGATGGCACATTTATAAGGTAGAAAAAGAAATGGGCAGACTGGATGGGCCTTGCGGTCCTTATCCGCCATCAACTTCTATGTTTCTATGTTTCTATGTTACCAGAGCTGCAGAGTTCATTTATGCAGTTTACTTGTAATTGTTGCTGACTTAGTCCTTATTGAAAGCTCCTCTTGAGCTGGTTTCTGCCTGGGGCCCGACAGCTGGATGGGGGGGTCCCAGGGGAGTGGGAGGAGCAGAGGTACCTCACTGATTGACAAGCAAAGCCCAAGCTACTCTTCAACATGCCCAATGCAGTCCATCTCATTGTTAATTCCCATGAGGCTAATCAGGACCTCCAGTGTAGATGTCTGAGACTGGGCGGAATATACAGACACCACTACCATGGGACAGTCCTCTATTTGACTCTCTAGCTATACCTGGACTTCGGTAGCAGCCATTTTCTATTATCTGCACCTTCGACTGGTAACAGCCATGTCATGCTGTGGCTCTTAGTGCGTGTTATATTTGGTTTGGTACCCCCCCCCCCTTCCCTGCTCAGCACTTCTGTTTCTTGAGACAAACTTGGTTTACAGACACACTTTTGTGGCTTTGCAATCCCTGGGATGAGCTCCCCCTAAGCAATTGGCCAGTTCGCTGGCTACCCAGTCAGTGTGCACTGTGTTAGATGGGATTTGCCATGTGAAGGATACAGCCTCACTTGTTCCGGCTGCGTCCTGTTGATCCAGGAGCACCTCATGTTCTTTTGGACTTTGTGGACTCTGGCAGTTCAGGATTGTTTCAATAAGGTGTGTGTGTTTTTTTTTCCATTCACTTAATAATAATAATAATAATAATGATGATATTTTTATTTATATTGAGCCTTTCAAGTGTCAAGGCGCATTCCAATAAAATAAGGTAAAAATACAAGAATACAGAGACAGATATACAGAAGTAATATTATAAAAACACACAAAAACAAATTAATGAACAGTAAAACCATATGCCTTTTCCCACGAAAAGGATTTAAGAGCCTGTTTAAAACTCCCCACGGTCATACACTCCCTAGTCCAACGGGGTAGAGAGTTCCAAAGGGAAGGGGCCATAAACATAAAAGCCCGGGCGCCAGCAGATTTTAACATCACCCTTGGAACCTCTAGCAACCCCTCGTCAGCTGAGAGGAGCGATCTCACAAGGCAGTTAGGAATCAGGAGTTCTTTCAGGTTCTTCCAAGAGGGATCCAGCAACGCTGACAGACGAGCAACAACTGATGCTCATATGTATTCTGTCACCGGCGCTTTTTTCCCAGGGGTTTTCATATGCTAGGGAGTGCCTTGTCCTCCCATCTCCAGCCCCTCATGGCAGCACAGTCTGGGCCAAGTTGGACATCTGCCCCCCGATGCTCATGATCTGACCTCTCTCCCTACACCTCTATATAAGTATTGCCAAGCCCTGGCCAGAGCTCCCTGATGTGACGAGGCTCCCCACTGATACAGAGCACTGACTCATGCCCCTTCCTCATCTGGTTAATCCCAGTAATCACCAGTATTATTTTCATATTTCTTCCCCACCCCCCCCCCAGAGCATGTGCTCTGAGGAGGCTGAAGTCTTTGTAACTTCACATTCATCCTAACTTGTAGGCTATGGTATACCATCTCTATAGACCCAAGTCATAGGGCTCTCTTGTTTAAGCAGTCCCTGCTTTGGAAGCTCAGGATCATTGGTGTCCAGTGTATGTAGTTATTACTGTTGGTATCTGTTTTTAATGTGCTTTGTTCTCTTTACAGCAGCATGCTTCTCTATACTGTTCATCATGGGCCCTATGCACGATGCCAATGCACCACGTAAACGGAGAATGCTTATTTATTTATTTATTTAAAAGTTTCACCAGGAAGGCATACTCAGCAGACAAACTGCTCAATTCCAGATGCGTCCTGGGGAAGGGGGGAGTGGAGACAGTACAGATTAAACAAAGCAAAACAGAAAGGAATAGTACATTTTACACAGAATACACTAGTTATTATGATACTGTACCTTTTACACAGATACAACAGATAATTAGGTACAGTGCAATGGAAATTACTTCAGATATACAATCACAGTTGATTTCAGCGAGTCCAGATACAGTATATACTCAGCCAGATATCCAGCCGGCAACATTAACTGGCCCCTAGCCAGACAGGTAGAAGTGCACAGGCCCAAGTCAGGGAAATGAAGGAATTAGGTGCATGTGCATGCAGTGCTGAAGTGGGTTTAAGAGGAGTGTTGAGGCAATGAGCAGAGGAGGTGTACTGAATAGCCAAGGGGAGTGGGTTCCACATTTTAGGCATGCTGTGTGAGACGGCTGCTTGACCTGCAGTGGTGGACTTACATGGGATGACGAAAGAACAGGTGTCGTAGTGCCTAAGGGAGTTCGAAGGAGGAGTAGAAGGGAATAGGGCTGCGGAGAGGTATGGGGCAGGAACTGGGTCCAGAACTTGGACATGAGCCTAGCACAATGGGACAGCCTTCTACCCTGAAGAGAGGGGAGGTGCAAGGATTGGTACAGGACACAGCAGTGGGTGATGGGAGGGCAGTCAAGGGCGAAACGGCAGAAGGAGTGGAAGAGGGTATCCAGTCTGGTTAGGGAAGTTTTGGGAGCGGCACTCTAGACTACATCGCCATAGTCAAAAATTGTGAGAATCATTTTTTGTACAATAGCGTGGTGAGCCTGCAGCAGGATACATCCATGGTTGCGATGTAGGGCTCCCAGCTTGGGATGCAGCTTCTTGTGGATGGACTCGATATGTACAGAAAAGTCAAGGTGCTGGTCAGGCCAGACCCCAAGGTATCTAAAGGAGGTGCAGACCTCCATCTTAGTCCCATCCAGGGTGTGGAAGGTGGGGAGAGTGGGGAGCCAAGAGAGTCTCTGCCTTGTGCTGAAGGTCAGGAAGACAGTCTTCCTAGCATTCAGGAATAGCTGATTTGAATGAAACCAGAGCTGGACATCATTGAAGTCATGCTGGAGTCTGGTTTCAACATCAGATGATGAGGGACCAGATGCATACAGGACAGTGTCATCCACATACATGTGAATGGATGTGTGTGGGCAGGCGGAGGGCAAATCATTGAGGAAGATGGAGAACAGTAGTGGGCCATGGATCGAGCCTTGGGGGTCACCAGTCGAGATGGGGAGTGAGGTAGAGATGGAGTTTCCAATCCTGACAGACTGTGTCCTGCCTATGAGATAGGGGTGGAACCAACTGGTGACCTCCCTGGAGAGCCCAGCGAGGGAAAGCTTGGATAGGAGAAGCAGGTGGGAACATTGTCGAAAGCCTTTGTGAGGTCGACAAAAATGCAGAGGTGGTGTGGCCTTGATCCATGCTGGTGAGGATGGATCCGGTGAGCCTCAGGAGGGAAGTGGTGGTGGAGTGGGACTTCCGAAACCCAGACTGGTAAGGTGTGAAGAAAGAGCTGGAGTTGAGGAAGGAGGAGAGTTTGGAGAGGACTAGGTGTTCATGTTGGCATCACTACATCTAAATGCCGCAGAGCAGGATCCCACAGACTATGTGCAGCATTCACAGACGGGACACGTGGCAGTTATGCACCTGATCCCGCGCAGATAGCAATGCACCAGGGGCAGGCAGGGATGTGTACCGGGGGCATGCCACCACTAAGCAGCATGCACCAATATGGGATGTGCTGTCTGCAGGGGTACAGAGGACTGCACAGGTTATGGCAGCCAGGACCCTAACGTAACCCACTGCGCACCCCCACAGACCTGACCCACTAGTCACGGTGGGACCGGGTGATGACCTGCTGTACTGCCCCAGCCCAGTAGGCTGCTGAAGAGGGCTGGGGCAGCGGAACTGGTGGGTGCCCATACATCAGGGCACAGTGCCCGCTGCTGCTGGGACACAGTCCGGCCAGACCCCCAGGACCCATGCAACTGCCCCCCCACACACACACACAAACAGCACCCCGACCCAAAGGAATATCTCCCCACACCCCATGCCCCATCCTGGACCAGTACCCCACAGGTACACAGTCATAGAGTGCCCATCCTGGTGCCTTATGGCAGGAGATGGTGCACCTTTTGTAATCCCCAGATCGGCACCCCACCCCCATTGGTGGTCTGTGTTCCCCCTGGCACTGACAGCCCACCCCCAGCCCGTGTACCTGCCAGTCGGTGCCAGGCACTGGACGGCCAATGGCACAGCCCTACTCACACTTCCACAGCCGTTGACCATCTGAGTTAGCTGGGTGTGCACAGCCGACATGTGCCCTGCGTAAGCCAGACAGCCAGCCACCATGGAGGTGTGAGGAGGGCTGTGCCGCTGGCCATCTCTGACTGTGGCACTGGTGGGATGGTACGGGGTTTGGGTAAGGGTTGCCAGTGCCACAGGTGGATGACCACTGGCTTCCGTGAGTTTGACTCGGGGTACAATGGGCACCTCTATGTGGTGGGGGGGTGTCCAGTACTGGGGCCACTGTTGCACTGGGGTGGGTGGTGGGGGATGCCTTGTATGGCTGGGGACAGGCAGCGAAGTGGTGGGGGGACATCAGTGAGGCTATGGCCCATCGGTCCACTGGGGATGGTGGCTTGACAGTGCGGGTCCATGCCCGCGTTAGGGATCCACTCCGTGACCCAGAACGAGCTTCCTATTGGATGCCCGCCGAGGTCCGCTACTCCATCCCTGGCCACCTTGCGGAGTCCTGTGTGCCGGGGGGGCAGGGCCACAGAAAGGTGGTGACCAGTAGTGCATACCGGCCAGCATGCACCTGTCCGCAAGTGCAGAGCTGCACAGGTGGGGTACATGTTTTGGGCACATACCGTACGCCCAATAGTGCTTAGGGGCCCATGAGAGCAACTACACAGTACTGTGAGTTACATCCACAGATGTACGTGGAGCAGGTATTGAGTTTAACTGCAGTTTCAGGTATTTGGAATCACTAGCTCAGATCAGGGGGTTTGTCCTTTCGAAAGATCATCCCTGGTTCCCCGACACAACACTCATGTCACATTAGCCTAGACTGAAAGTACTCTTTGTTAATGTGAATGGGTTAAATAACCTGGTTCAGTGGGCCAAGGTATTCTCAGTCATATGGAAAGATAGGTCTGATTTGGTATGTTTGCAGGAAACCCCTCTTTTCCAGTCCAAAGCAGCCAAGCTGATCAAATTTAGTTATTTGGCTGTTTCTCTTCAGCATATAAAACCAAGGAAGCATAGGGAGAACAGCCATTTTTGTGACTAGACAGTTAGCCTTTCAAGAGGTGAAGGTAGTCAGGACTGGCAGAGTCGCTGTGTTGTCTTACAGTGTGAGACAGATGAGGCCCCACTGACCATGGCTTCCTTATATCTCCTGCCTGGTTTGGACACCCATTTTCTCAGACAGAAACTTGGTACTGGATAATCAGAGGGAGTGTCTGCTCCTGGTAGGAGACTGTAACTTGCTACTGTAGCCTGCCCAATACACCATGATGGTATCCCCTAGTTGTTATCCTGTAGTACACAAATTCTTCTGGAAAACTGTGGTGGTCCCGGGGTGGATAGAAGCTTGGAGGGATTTATATCTGGGTCAGTGGGATTATTCTCATTACTCCCCACTCCATGGAATTTATAGCAGGACTGATTATGTCTTTGTCCAGCAGGAGGACCTTCACAAGATTCACTCTTGTCCCCTGGGGCCTATCGCCTTCTCTGATCATGCACCCCTTCTGAGATTGATATTGGCCTATTCCACAAGAAAACAAATTGGTGGCTGGACCCCTTCTGTTTAAAGGATGAGCAGTTCCAGGGTTTGGTATGCTAGCAGGTTAAGGGAAGTCTCCTGTTAAATGATCTTCCTGATACTTCACCAGCTTTGGTATAGGACACTATTAAGGTGATCCTTGGAGCTCATTTGATAAGGTATGCAGTGGGGAAAGAGAGAGAGCATAAAGCTCACTGATAGGATCTGTTGGCTCTTTATCATTCCTGCAGCACAACACCAGTTGGGCACTCTAACTGATCCAACACAATGGATACAGATAAAGAAACAACTGGATGATTTGACTGTGGCACAAACAGAGAAGACACTAAGGTACTTAAACAAAAGCACTACAATGGGGGGGCCCTGGTCCACCCAGTTACTAGCCACAGGGTAATAGGGTTTCACCAGAGAGCCACATAAATGAAGGTCAGACACCCTGAAATGTGTAGTGAGCAGAGACATTGACTCAATTGCTGAGGAGTTTGCTTCGTACTATTGTAGGGTTTATGCAGCTGATCTGGTCAAAGCTGTGGAGGCATTCTTGAATTTTCTGTTCCCCTTAAACTTCCCACAATTAGATGATACAGCAAGGGAGACTCTACAGGCCCCAGTGACCCTCACTGAGTTAGAGGCTGCCTTGAGGCCATCAGAAATCTCATAAATGCCCGGGTCCAGGTGGATATCTGGTGGAGTTCCACCAAATGTTCCCAGAAGAACTCTCCCCTCTTTTTCTCCAGGTGGCTAACACTCTCCTCTTGGGGTTGGAGCGACCGGTCTCTTGGAAATATGTCATTATTTTGGTACTATCGAGAACAGTTTAGCCGACTGAGCAGGGTGAGTCATACTGACCAAATTTCAGTACTTAAATATAGACTATAAAATCTTTATGACTATATTGGCTCAAACATTGACCATCTGCTTCCCTGTCTCATTCATCTGGATCAGATGGGTTTCATACGATTCAGGCAGACTACACATAGCAACAAGAGATCCCTCAAGATTTAGTACCAGGCCTCCTGTACAGGTTCCCCACTACTAGCCCTTAGTCTCAATGCGGAGAAAGTGTTTGAGAATGTGTCTTGGACCTCTCTCCGTGCGGCATTACATAGATTTGGCTTTCCCCTTCCTTTCATAGAGCAGTTGTTCCGCATATATAGTGCCCCACAGGCTCAAGTGCAAGTCAATGGACATTTCTTATCTCTCTTCCTGCTGCAAAGGGGCACTCATCAGGGCTGCGCTTTATCCCCTTTGTTGTTCACGATCTATTTAGAGCCACTTGTCCAGGCCATCTGGCAGCATGCTGAGATCAGGGTGTTTCGGGGGCAGACGGTGAGGACCATCACATTACACTATATGTGGATGATATAATGCTATACTTGTCCAGCTCGGAGTCCAGCCTCTGGCTATCTGGACCCTGCTCTCCACATTTGGCTTACTCTCAGGGTATAAGCTCAGTGAGAGTGAAACAGAAACTCTGGTGATTACCAGCCAAATGAAGAAACTCAATTAAGAGATCACTTTGTTGGGACTTACCCCAGCTAAAATACCTCGGGGTTAGACTCACTGCAGATGTCTCACAGTTATCTGGGGCTAACTTCATGCCCCTAAAGGCTCAGCTTAAAAAAAAAAATGGACAAGTGGCCTGTGCTCCCCCCAGTGCTGGAAAGGCAGGTAGCCTCCATCAAAAAGATGATACTACCAACATTTCTGTACCTTTTTTAATCTTTAGCATTCCCAATTCCTCAACAATCTTGACACCTGGAATACACAAATTTCTAGATTTCTCTGGCAGGGGAAGCACCCAAGGGACAGCTTTGTCTCCTTATGCAGACCCAAAGACTCCAGGGGCTGGCTTTACCAGACCTTAAGTTATACTGATAAGCAGCACAATTTCAACTGATAATACACTAGCTCCGCAATGATCCCTCACAACACTGGGCTCAACTACAGCAAGCCTCTCTCCCTACACATCCCCTAGAAAGTGGCCTTCTGGGCCTCAACACATTTCCATAGTATTCAACCTGCACGTCACCGTACATTGCCATGCCTTTACAGGTTTGGAAGATGTGGACCACTAGAACAGATCTTAGAGAGCAGCTCCCCTGGCTCCTTCCACTGTACCTTCAAACTGATTTATCCAAGGCCAGACTACACTCTGAGTATGTGACCTGGCATCGACGGGGTCTAAACTACCTATACCAGTTGCTCCAGGAATAAGTCATGAAGACATTTCAAGAAGTAAAAGAGGCCTTTGGCATCCCATAAAATTATATTTTACTACTTTTAGGCATGAGCAGGTTTGCAAAACTAGCCAAGGCAAGGGCCTGGATTGGACCCCACCGACCCTCTCCTACACATTGTTATATCAGTCAAGTTGGGGAATCTGTTTCATATCTCATATCTCTACTATATTCATCTCGCCTCTCCATGAGAAACCCTTCACCAATAAAAGCCGTCCTGCTTTAGAAGCAGGAATTTAGGACATAACTTTCAGATGGAGAGGTGGAAACTGATTTGTCAAAACATGCACAAAGTTACTTCCTCCCAGTTTGGAGGGATTATAATTGGAGATGTTTGGTCAGGTACTTTTGTACCCCAGTCCCAGTCCAGCAGGTCCATTGAAGGATGGCTGCAATGGCCCAGTGCTGGAGGGCCTGTGGTGAACTTAGGGTAACTCACTCCCACATCATGTGACACTACCCAAAGTTAATCCCATTCCTCCAAGAGACAGAAGTAGCCTTGCAGGAAATATTCAACCTTGGGTTGACCCTTTCAGATAGATACACACTTTCTTTTCAGAAAGTACCCACAGCGTTTTAAAGACTCCACCACAAGATACTTGTTAATAATAATAATAATAATTGTTATTTATATGGCGCCTTTCTGATTTCAAGGTGCCGTACAATTTAAAACAAACCCACCATTATAAAATTCCATAATGCTTGATACGGTTAAAAGTCAAATCAAATAAACAAATCAACTCTCCAAGAAGACTTTTTGCCAAAGAAAAGTTTTCAATCCATTCTTAAATTCCTCCACAGAAGTGCACTCCTGTAACCGATGGGGTAGAGAATTCCAAAGGGTGGGAGCAGCATAAGAAAAAGCTCTAGCACCAGATGATTCCAAATTCACCCTTGAAATCTCTAGCAGTTTATTAGTTGCTGCTAAGAAACATCTTACAAAATGTTGGCTCACGTTGCCCTGCCTATCGCTAGGGAATTGGATGATGCAGGAGAACAACATTTATAGACTAGAACATTTAACATAAAATTTAAGACAACAAGAAGAGAAAGTCAGGAATAGTGGAATTGTTGGCTGCTTTATGTAATGGCAGAAGACCCTGCATTTGTCCCATGAAAGGGAAGAGATCCGAGGTGGGGCCAAAGAGTGGAGATATTACAATAGCCTGCGGGCACACTCTGGATGTCATTCCTAAAAATAACTTGAGACTCTATTTTGGATACAGTGTAGAACTCCATTGCTGACTGTTCCTGTTTGTGTGTCATGCACCTGAAAATGTAATAAACTTTGAATATAAAAAAAATAAAGACATTTTGCATGAAAACAGGCTCTTAGCTCTTTAAACTTTATTAGTTCCACCTTCTCTTCCTGCCTTGCAGTTTTCTGTGATGTCACAGCAGAGGATTGTGACTTTGAAGCAGGAAAATAATTTGACCAGACGATAACTGGCAAAGAGCCTGATTTCCAGCAAATGTCTAAAGTAATAATGAACGGAATGCCCTGAAATGTAAACATTTGTGGATTACTATGAGATTTGAGCTCTGCTGATGCCAACTGTCAATGTCTTGCAGAAAACTAGAAAAAACACTCTAAGTTCATGCTGCTTGTTTGGTTCTACTGAAATAACGTATTGAAAATGTAATTTCAATGTTTTATTTCAGAATGTGTGTGCATGGTGACGGGGTGTCTCGCATCTGAAATATTTATTTTTTTCCTTATTGTTTTCAAACATACAAAATGGCCGGCAGAAAAAGGCCCACAATCTATCAAGTCTGCCCAATTGTGCAGCTCTTAGTTTCATATTACTACAGCTGTAAAGCCCCACCCAAACCCCCTCCCTTCTTCCCCTTTCCTGGCCTTTCCCGCTCTGTGTTCATGTCTGTACTAATCCTGCCCTTGACTCTATCCAAACCCCACTTAAAGCTATCCACTGTCCTCAGTTCAAATAACTCCTCCGGCAGTGTGTTCCATCTCACCACCACTCTCTCTGTAAAGTAGTGCCTCCTCATCTCTCTCCTGAACCTTCCCCTTCCAACTTCAGACTGTGCCCGCTAGTGACCCTTCACCCCTTTAAGCGGAACAATCCTCCCTCTCTGACTTTGTTTATGCCTTTCAAGTACTTAAAGGTCTCCATCATGTCCCCTCTTTCCCTTCTCTCTCTTCCAGCGAATACATTGGATGCTGCTACAAACCCCCTACAGCTGGAACTGAGGGCCTAAACAGCTTTCTCTCTGGCCTGCGCTCCATATCCCTACACAGAGACTCAGTTCTCTTGGGTGATCTCAATCTAAACTGGCTCAGTTCCCACCATCCTGACTATGCCTCCCTCCAAAAATAATACTGCATGGCCCAAACTATTAACCTTCCCACAAGGCAGAACCCTTGCAAGGGCACACAGACGCTCCTGGATTGGATTGTAGCTAACCAGGAGGACTGTGTCCTGCACGCTGGTACCATGGCTGACTCCATTAGCGATCACTCCCCTACGTACTTCTCCGGTCATCCAAACTTAAATGGCCCCCACCCAAATACCTGTATTTCCATAACTTCAGAAGCCCAAACACTCCCATCCTTCTCTCTGAGGCATGGGCACTGGACTGGTCTGCCATTTTCTCAGAATCAGATGCAACCCAGGCAGCACCCATGTTCACTCACGCTCTTCTGACTCTACAGGACAAGCATTTTCCAGTCACCACCAGAAGGATGAGGGATGGCTACTCGCGATGGGTCATGAAAGACCTCCTTACCATCATGAAAAACAGGGACCATGCCTGGTCAACCTATAAAGCATCCCCATCCCCTACCCTACGTGATGATTACAGGTATCGGAGGAACCTTTGCAAACATCTGGCCAAAGCTCTCGGACACATTTTCACAATCTCCAGCAAACTAAACTCAGGGACCCTAAACAAGTTTGGGCATCCATTGGCTCGCTACTAAATCCCCCCTCCAGTAAGCCTGTCCCACAGCTACACCCTACTGCTGGCCTCATTACTGATCCCCAAGAAAGGGCCAAGTCCCTCAATGACAAATTCTCTGACCTCACTATGTACCTGAGCAAACTCCCAAATGACATGCAAAAAAACCCTGTCCCCCTGCACACCCCCACAACATCACCCACTGGGCCTACCTCTCAACCTCCACCTCTCCCCTTTTTCTTCAAAATACTCTCACACGACTTCCGGCGACGTCACCTGGCAAATGGCAGCTTAGTCTGACAGCTCTGCTCACTCGCTAAACATTTAACTCCATCTAATTAAGCAGAAATCAAAATTTGTTGTAAAAATGAGCTCCTATAATCGTAGAAATGTCCATGAGACAAAAATCAGAGAATCAGCGGCAAATGCGGGGCAGAAAATCAGAAAGAAATCTACCCTCAGCTGGCCGGCCTCCATGGCTTCATCTGGACCCACGGCAGCCCCGATGGAGAATTGCCCTGACGGTCTTGAAGCAGAAGACTGGGAGCAAGATTACATGATCACGTCCAAACAACTAATCGGGCAGCTGCAGAAGATCGGGGGCACACTTACCAAGTTGGAATCCCTAGTAGCTGATAATAAGAGAGAGATATCCAGGCCGTGGAACACCGAACTATGGCACTTGAAGAGGCAACCACAGACCTGACGACTACGGTGGGGGTGCAAAATTCAGCGTTTCTGGACTTGAACCGGAGGGAAACAGAGCTGTTTAATAGAATAGAGGAGTTCGAGAATCGCAATCGTCACAACAACGTGTGATTGCATGGATTGCCCAAAAATTCTGAGTCAGGAGATATGTCTCGATATATGGAAGGGCTCTTAAAAGAGATCCTGCCCTTGCCTCAGGAGCTGCAGCTTAACCTAATACGAGCACATAGGTCGTTGGTAGCCCCACCAAAGGACAGTAATGCCAGACCACAATTTATAGTAATGGCCTTCTTTGATTTTTAAGTAAAAGAGCAGGTACTCAGGATGGCCTGCAGCAAAAAAAGAAATATTTTTTGGGGACAATGCCTGTTTTTTGAACACGATTACACTCCCACAACTGTGCAGCAATGATGCAAGGTGCTGGTAGTCCAAAGGCAACTAAGGGAGAAGGCCTGAAGGCATTCCTCGAGTATCCGGCCCACTTGAAGGTGATCACCCCCGATGATATTAAAAGATTCCAGGAGCTGAAGGATGCAGAGAATTTTTTGAAGGCTATGGGCATTTCAATAGAGGAGAACACCCGTGGTTGCCGAGAGGAAGATCTTCAACAGGCGGAGTGGCACCAGGTTTCGGGTCCTCATTCTACAAAAAGGAGAGTCAAAGATCTTTAGAGGAAACTACTAGAGAAAGGCACATCTGAAGAACAACCACAACAGCAGAAATCTACAGAACTAGCCCCTATGAAGGAACCCCAAGCCGCAAGGAGAAGTGAACTTTTGAATGTGAGCTGATTAAATATAAGCACGGGGCAGGGGCTTAAGTTTAAGTACCAGACTCAACTAAGGGGACATAGCATTTTCTGAACCTCTTTTCACTATTAAGAGGGAAGGAGAAAAGTGAGACTGGAGCAATTGTGTTATAGTAAAGTAGATGAAGTTTAAGGTTTGAAGTCAAGTCTGGTGGGGTGGGGAGGAGGGGAAATGAAATATAACAGAAAAGGCTGCTGAAAGTCCTAAGAGGGGCCTGGGCCACATCAGGAGTTTCTGATTATCTCCCAATCATCCCCCCTCTCTTCCTATCCCCCCTTTTTTCAAGGGGTTACTATCACTAGGCCAACCTTTCAGTTCGCAACCATTAAAAAGGTGGGCGACAGAAGACGGCCACCAGGAGACACACCTAGATCGGTAAGTGTGTGTCAGGAAGGTGTCGACCCCCCCCCAGCCAGTCTTTAACGCTAAGAGGAGTTAACAAAGCTCTGTGTGTACCATCTTTCTCCCATTGCCAGTCGATTCCTTAATAAGGGTGAAGGCTTGGGGGAGATTGCAGAGGCGTTTTTTACCTTGACGTCATGTACTCATTAGGGGCAAGACCATCAAGCCCCACTTAAAAACAATTATAGTTTCTCTACAGAAGGTTATTAAGAAGATTTGTTGAGATGTTAAAGTTGAAATGTTCGTTCAATTTTTCCAAGTTAATTATTGTTAAAAATGTGTGTATGGTAAAAAGTGGTCATGCTGCAGGAGGCGTATGGCCCCCTTCTGGTGACATCCAAGATGGGGACCCTTAAAGTTATTATGTATAATGTGAGAGGTCTGCATAGTCCCATAAAATGCTCCAGACTTCTATAGGAATTAAACACACAAAAGGCCGACACTGTGTTTCTTCAAGAAACGCACCTTGGGCCTGAAGATCATAAGAAGTTAAAAAGGTCTTGGGTGGGGGAAGTGCATGCATCCCACTACATAGAACACACACGGAAAAGAGGTGTTGCCATCCTGTTCAGGAAAAATTGCCCACTTAGGGTGACAGATGCATTCACGGACCCCGAAGGCCATTTCGTACAGGTGATGGGGGGCTTGGCGGAGCACAAGGTAAATTTACTGAATGTTTATGCCCCCAATGAAGAACAGCTGCAAAACACCTTCTTCTTGGAAACCCTTACTAGGGGGAAGGTTGATCCTAGTAGTATAAACATCATAGGAGATTTCAATATGATTCTGTCCCCCCTCTTGGACAGGTCAGGACAGGGGGGTTCAGGACTCAAACCCAGGTCATCTTCCACTCTCCAGAAAATTATGACCGAATTTGGTCTGCTTGACATTTGGACAAGCTTGAATCCGAGAGAGAAAGATTATAGTTTCTTTTCACCCAGACATAATCTGTATTCTAGACTAGACTTCTTTCTGGTGTCCACAGAGTGGGCCCATTTGGTGGAAATATCAAAGACTGGCATTTCTACACTTTCAGACCATGCCCTGGTTAGTGTGTCTTTCCATTTTGGAGAGGTGGAGAGGGACTCAACCTGGAGGTTAAACACCAGTCTTCTAAACCGGGCAGATTTTAAAGAAATGGTTTCAAGAGAGATCAAATCCTTTCTAGAGCTGAATGAGTCAGATAATACCCCACCACATATGGTCTGGGATGCCTTGAAGGCTTACCTATGGGGCAAAATAATATCCTTTTCCTCCCACCAAAAAAGCTAAATATGAGACATCAGGGGGAACTAGAAAAAGAAATAGCCTCGTTGGAGGCCCTGCACAAGAAAAATAAGAACTCTGAGAGTGAGGCAAGATTAAAGGTTGTCAGGAGAGAATTAGGAAAACTATTTGATCAGAAAATTGAAGCTAAGCTCAGGTATATGAAACAGTTCTATTATGACCATGGAAACAAATCAGGGACCTTCATGGCGGTTCAGCTCAGGAGAGAGACCGTTAATAGGACAGTGTTAAAATTGAAGGTAAACTCCCAGGAAACTTTGACAGGTAGTCCAAGGGAGATTTCAAAAGAGTTTGCAACCTTCTATGAAGCCTTACATGGTCAGGAAGGGGGTCCCAACCACACACAGGAGGTGGATGAATATTTGGGTTCCATAGATCTACCACAATTAAGTGGAGCAGGGAGAGAGGAGTTGGGCACCTATATATCCCAAAAAGTGCTTAAAAAACACATTATGGATCAGAAAAACTGTAAGGCCCCAGGGCTAGATGGGCTCCCTATGGAATTTTATAAGGCCTTTTTGCCAGATTTAATGCCCATTCTATGAAGAACCCTGAACTCAATATTGTTGAAGTCCAGTCCAGGTCCACCATCGTGGAAGTATGCACAAATTACCGTTCTCCCCAAACCAGGGAAAGATCCCCAAGAGTGTGGTTCGTACAGGCCAATTTCCTTGCTAAATGATGGCCTAAAATTTTTTCCGGGGGTCCTGGAGAATCAGTTGCAAAAAGTTATAGGCTCCTTGGTTCACCATAACCAAACAGGCTTTATTGGGGATAGACTCATACAAGATAATATTAGAAGACTCCTAAACATTATTTCATCCCAAAGAGGTAAACAACAATTTCAAATTGCAGTAGGAGTCGATGCGGAAAAGGCCTTCGACCAAGTCAATCGGTTCTATCTTAAAAAAGTCTTATATAAATTAGTCCTGGGAGAGAAATTCATAGAAGCAATCTCCAGTTTGTATGAGGGGCCAGAAGCCTTGATTAGGGTGAATGGGTGTGTGTCCAACCGGTTTCAGTTATACAGGGGAACTAGGAAGGGGTGTCCCTTGTCGCCCTTACTCTTTGCCCTCTCATTAGAGCCCTTGGTGGTGAAGATTCGGGACAATGCATTAATAAAAGGGATAATGGTGGGAGGTGTTAATCAAAAAATTTCGTTATATGCAAATGATGCAATGCTTTTTTTTGTCAGACCATCCTAGCTCCTTCCCCCCTTTGTTAAAGGACCTTGAGCAGTTTCAAAAATTAGCAGGCTACAAGATCAGTGAGGATCTGTCTGAGGCCCTTATGCTAAGCAGCTCCCTTCCCCCTGGGTTCGACTCATATTTCCCTTTTACATGGGCAAATAAGAATACACTAAGATACCTGGGGGTACAGATCTCGAGAGACTTATCAAAACTGTTTCCCAACAATTATATGAAGCTTCTTCACACACTGAAGGAAGATCTTGCTAGATGGCAAATTCTGCCCCACTCTCTATATCGTAGAACTCAGGTCATTAAAATGAACATTCTACCACGTGTTTTGTTCCTTTTCCAAAAACTACCAATCTCTATCCCAGACTGCTTTTGGAAAGAATTAAACACTGTGATAAAGAGGTTTGTGTGGGGTGGTGGAAAGCCTCGGCTCTCGCACACCTTTATGACAACCTTCAGAACTGGAGGTGGCATGGGGCTTCCAGACTTTAAGAAATATTATCTGGCGGCACAGGGACCATGGCTCTGCTCTTGGCTCAAACAAAGAGAGGAATCAGGGTGGTATGGCATTGAAAGGGCTCAATTGGGGGGGTTACCCTTTACGGACAATAGCAACGGGGAAAATCACTTCGACCATTAGGGCTAAAACGATTAATCCCTGGACAAAGCACACCATTAGGTCCTTACTGAAAATAAAGCAACTATTAGATACACCTAATGATTTGGGGCCACTCTCATTGATCAGGTACCATGCAGATTTTATACCCCACACCCTAGATGGAGGATATGAGTACTGGTAAAGTCGGGGCTTGGTCTCTTTTGCACAGTTCTTCCTGTGAGGGGCATACATGAGTTTTACCCAGCTTCAACAGAAGTACAGATTAAGAAATGAGGACCATTTTAGGTTCTTACAGGTTAGAAACTTCCTCCAGAGAGATGAAAACCAAATAAAAGTACTTATGAGTTGATCCGAGTTGGAGGGCTTGTTTTTCTGGTGGGTTCGCCTGTCAGCAAAAATTAAACCAATATCACAGTTACACTCCCTGCTAGTAGATAAGACCCCCCACAGAGTGAGCAGCTGTGCTCAACATGGGAAATCGAATCACAGGAACAGATCTCGACATATAGTTGGACAACAAGACTGGAAAAAGGTTAGGAGGTTACCTCGTCACCATCATTGAGTTTAACTGGAAAATAATTACTAGATTCTTCTTGACCCCTTCTCGCACAAACCATTTTAGTCCTTCCAGCTCAGATAGATGTTGGAGAAGATGCAGACACAGAGGTACACATTGTCACATATTCTGGGGATGCCCAGTATTGACAACATTCTGGTAACAGGTACATGCAAAAATCCAGGTAATACTAGAGTCCTCTTACCCTTGTTCCTTCCAGGCCTTGGTGTTGGGCCTGGGAGTGGAGGTTGGTGGGGCTAGGGGACAACATAAATTATCCCACATAATGAGGGTGGTGGTACTTAAGTGCATAACCATTAAATGGCTTTCTCCAGACCCTCCGACAATCTCCATGTGGCTCCAGAAGATGGAGGAGTTGGAGAGGATGGAAAGGATAACAGCCTTAATTCATTTAAGGTTGGAGAGGTTCCTACGGGATTGGTCCCCATGGCTTACCAGGGTTTCCTCATTGGAGGAAAGGTAAAAGGCCTGGAGTGGGAAGGCAGGGAGGACTCCTGATAGAGTCTTAGACTGAAGTTTTTCAAATATATATATTTTTGTTCATTTGTAGGCAGCAGTGACCACACACAATAACAAAAAGTTTTATTCAATAGATCAGCATTTATTTTATTTAAGTTAAAGTTAATTTTTTTAAGTTCCTTGGTTTGTTACTAATTGAAGCATGGTAATCAGCATGTAAATGCAGATCCTGGGAAAATAGAAGATGAAGAGGGTCTTTGGACATAGGACAGCTGGACAGTCCAAGACAGACAACTGCTGCACCATCCTCTGGCGTATCCAGTGTAGACTCAGTTAAGAGACATTTCACCTGCTCCTGGGAATGCAAGGACAATAAAATCAGAGTGTATGATCATCTTGTCTATAACTAATTAACTGTGGAATACATGCCTGTAATTGTTCCTGTTAATGGTAATTGTAATGATCTGTATCTGTTTTAACAAAGAGAAATAAAAATTAAGTTTAAAAAAAAAATACTCTCACACGCTGACATAGCTAAACTCCTAAAGAGCCTCCCAAATCATGGCTCCCCTGGAGCAGATGGACTATCCCTTGTCTTCCTTAGACTTATCTCCCCTGCCATCATCACCCCCCCTAACATTCATTTTCAACCTCACCCTGACCACTTCCTCTATGCCAATACATGGAAAACCACAAAGGTCATTCCCATTCATAAAGCTAAGGACCCACAATCCACAGACAACTATCACCCGATCTCCATCCTTCCTCACCTTCGCAAGCTACTTGAAAAAGCTGTCCACCACCAACTTGCTGACCACATAGATAAATATGACCTACTATGTAGCCAACAACATGACTTCTGCAAGAATCACTCCACCACCACTGCAACCACATCCTCACAAACTTGGACCATGGAAATGCAACTGGCACAGTCTTTGCTGACCTCTCCAAAGCCTTCAACCTGGTCAATCAATCACTCACTCCTCCTCTCCAAATTGCATCACCTTGGCTGCTCTCCAGAGGTCACCATCTGGTTCGGAAGCTACCTTACGGGTTGCTCCCAGTTCGTCTGCATTGGGCCGGCCCACTCGCCAGACCTGCCTGTCTCTACTGGGTTCCCCCAAGGCTCTATCCTAGAGCCCCTCCTTTTCTCCTTATTCATTAACTCCCTTCCAGTGGATAGTCTCAACTGTCACTCAATCCTTTACGCCGACGATCTCGTGCTCTTCTCCAGCGGAAAGTCTCCTACCCTCATCTCTGCAGCCCTCTCACAAAACTACCCTGCAGCCCACAACTGGTTCTCTGACTAGTTCCTCCTGGTCAATGCCAAAAAAACAAAAACAATGTTGTTCGTATCTAAGCCATTCCTAACTAAATGAAAATCTAACCCACCCCTAATCATCGCATCCCCTGATGGCCATGCCCTAGAAGACGTCAAACGCTTCAAATATCTAGGAGTTGTGCTTGACCCCTCCCTTTCCTTTACAGAGCACAGAAACTCCCTGGTTCTAAGATTTCACCAAAAACTAGGGGCTGCTTACAGATACTGGCAATACCTCACCCTGAGTCCCACCATGCCATCATCCAAGGAAACCTGCTACCTATCCTGGACTACTGCTCTCCCATCTACTCCAGGACCTCTGCATCCACCATGGTAAAACTATCAGTAGCATACACAGTGCCTGCCTCTTCTCCCTGCTGGCCCCTTTCTCCACACACCACTGTACACTCTACACTGCACTGGGGTGGCTCCCACTACAAGCCCACTTTGACCTTGCACTGTACAGTTTTATTGATTCTGCCATCCGTATAGGCCATAAATCGCCTCTTGCTCCCCTTATCACCATCCAAACATCACACCGCTGCCTATGCTCCTCCAGTATCCCCTCCATGAAAATCCCCAGGATAGCCACGAACATGGGCACTAGAGCCTTGTCTGTAGCAGCCCCCACACTATGGAACAAGCAGCCCACTGAACTGCGCAACACAAACACTCACCACCAGTTCAAGACTCACCTCAAAGATTGGCTCAAGTTGGCATCCACCTGCCACTGCTTTAAGGACTAGCATCCCCCCACCATTGGTTCCAGGGGTAGGGCCAAATAGGTTCTCTTATTTACTGAAACTGTACCACCATGAGCCTTATTTTGCTTTGTTATTTGTTGTCCCTCAACTATTGCCACTATGTTTTGCCAAATGTAACAACTGTAATCTTTCACTATGTATTACCTGCTCTTGTTATGTTTTTGTTATTTTGATGTTTTTACTCTGTGCCACCTTACATGACCCGGGTCGTGCCTGAAAGTGGTCCCAGGGATCAGTGCACCTACCCAGTTAACAAAGTCATAAATAAAAATAAAAAATCGCTGTAGTCAAAAATTGTGAGAATCATTTTCTGTACAATAGCACGGCGAGCCTGCAGCAGGATACATCCATGGTTGCGATGTAGGGCTCCCAGCTTGGGATGCAGCTTCTTGTGGATGGACTCGATATGTACAAAAAAGTCAAGGTGCTGGTCAAGCCAGACCCCAAGGTATCTAAAGGAGGTGTAGACCTCCATCTTAGTCCCATCCAGGGTGTGGAAGGTGGGAAGAGTGGGGAGCCAAGAGAGTCTCTGCCTTGTGCGGAAGGTCAGGGAAACAGTCTTCCTAGCATTCATGAATAGCTGATTTGAATGAAACCAGAGCTAGACATCGCTGAAGTCACACTGGAGTCTGGTTTCAACATCAGAGGATGAGGGACCAGATCCATACAGGACAGTGTCATCAGCATACATGTGAATGGATGTGTGTGGGCAGGCAGAGGGCAAATCATTGAGGAAGATGGAGAACAGTAGTGGGCCAAGGATCGAGCCTTGGGGGACACCAGTCGAGATGGGGAGTGAGGTAGATATGGAGTTTCCAATCCTGACAGACTGTGTACTGCCTATGAAATAGGAGTGGAACCAACTGGTGGCCTCCCTGGAGAGCCCAGCAAGAGAAAGCTTGGATAAGAGGAGTGGGTGGGAAATGGTGTCAAAAGCCTTTGCAAGGTCAACATAAATTGCAGAGATGGTATGGCCTTGATCCATACTGGTGAGGACGGAGTCGGTGAGCCTCAGGAGGGAAGTGGTGGTGGAGTGGGACTTCCAAAACCCAGACTGGTAAGGTGTGAAGAAAGAGGTGGAGTTGAGGAAGAAGGTGAGTTGGGAGAGGACTAGGTGTTCATGTTGGCATCGCTATGTCTGAATGCTGCAGAGTGGGATCCCACAGACTATGTGCAGCATTCACAGATGGGATACATGGCAGTTATGCACCCAATCCCCCAGCCATGCAGACAGCAATGCGCCGGGGGGCGGGAGGGGGCCGTGCTGGGGGTGTGCCACCACTAAGCAGCATGCACCAACATGGGATGTGCTGTCTGTAGGGGTGCAGAGGACTGCACAGGTTATGGCAGCCGGTACCCTAGCATAACCCACTGTGCACCCCCACAGACTTGACCCTCCGGTCACAGCAGGACTGGGTGATGACCCACTGTACTGCCCCAGCCCAGCAGGTAGCTGAGGAGGGCTGGGGCAGCGGAACTGGTGGGTGCCAATACATCAGGGCACAGTGCCCATTGCCGCTGGGACACAGTCCAGCCAGACCCCCAGGACCCATGCAACTGCCCCCACACACAGCCCCCGACCTGAAGGAATATCCCCCGCCCCATCCCGGTCCAGTCCCCCACAGGTGCACAGTCATGAGTGCCCATCCTGGTGCTGTATGGCAGGGGATGGCACACCATTCGGACCCCCGAATCCGTGCCCTCGCCACCCCATTGGTGGTTCAGCCCCTCGGCACCAACAGTCCACCCCCACCCCATGTAACTGCCGTCAATGCAAGGCACTGGATGGCCAGTGGCACAGCCCTCCTCACACCTCCACGGCCATTGACCATCTGAGTTAGCTGGAAGTGCCCAGCCAATGTGCGCCCAGCATAAGCCAGAAAGCCAGCAGCTGTGGAGGTGTGAGGAGGGCTGTGCCACTGGCCGTCTCCGACCACAGCACTGGTGGGATGGTACGGGGGTTTGGGTAAGGGTTGCCGGTGCCATGGGCGTGTGACCACTGGCTTCCGGGGTTTGGCTTGGGGTACAATGGGCACCTCTATGTGGTGGGGGGGTGACCAGTACCGGGGCCACTGCTGCACTGGGGTGATGGGTGGGGGATGCCTTGTATGGCTCGGGATGGGCAGCGAAGCGATGGTGGGGTCGTCAGTGAGGCTACGGCCCGTCGGTCCACTGGGAATGTGGCTTGACAGTGCAGGTGCGTGCCCACATTGGGGATCCACTCTGTGACCCAGAACGGGCTTCCTATTGGATGCCTGCCCAGGTCTACTACTCCTTCCTTGGCCACCCTGCGGAGTTCTGCATGCCGGGGGCAGGAGCCTGAGAGGTGGTGGCTGGAAGTGCATACTGGCCGGCACACACCTGTCCACAGGTGCCGAGCTGCGCAGGTGGGGTACGTGCTTTTGGAGCGTACTGTACCCCAATAGTGCATAGGGGCCCATGATAGCAACTACACAGTACTGTGTGTTACATCCACAGATGTACGTGGAGCAGATATTGGGTTTCACCGCAGTTTCAGGTATTTGGGATCACTAGCTCACATCAGGGGGATTTGTCCTTTCGAAAGATCATCCCTGGTTCCCCGACACAACACTCATGTCACATTGGCCTAGACTGAAAGTACTCTTTGTTAATGTGAATGGGTTAAATAACCCGGTTCAGTGGGCCAAGGTATTCTCAGTCTTATGGAAAGTTAGGCCTGAATTGGCATGTTTGCAGGAAACCCCTCTTTTCCAGTCCAAAGCAGCCAAGCTGATCAAATTTAGTTATTTGGCTGTTTCTCTTCAGCATATAAAACCAGGGAAGCATAGGGGGACAGCCATTTTTGTGACTAGACAGTTAGCCTTTCAGGAGGTGAAGGTAGTCAGGACTGGGAGAGTTGCTGTGTTGTCTTACAGTGTGAGATAGATGAGGCCCCACTGACCATGGCTTCCTTATATCTCCTGCCTGTTTGGACACCCATTTTCTCAGACGGAAACTTGGTACTGGATAATCAGTGGGAGTGTCTGCTCCTGGTAGGAGACTGTAACTTGTTATTGTAACCTGCCCAATACACCATGATGGTATCCCCTAGTTGTTATCCTGTAGTACACAAATTCGTCTGGAAAACTCTGGTGGTCCTGGGATGGATAGAAGCTTGGAGGGATTAACATCTGGGTCTGTGGGATTATTCTCATTACTCCCCACCCCTTGGAATTTATAGCAGGACTGATTATGTCTTTGTCCAGCGGGAGAACCTTCACAAGGTTCTCTTTTGTTCCCTGGGGCCTATCTCCTTCTCTCACTATGCAACCCTTCTGAGATTGATATTGGCCTGTTCCACAAGAAAACAAATTGGTGTCTGGACCCTTCTGTTTAAAGGATGAGCAGTTCCAGGGTTTGGTATGCTAGCAGGTTAAGGGCAGTCTCCTGTTAAATGACATTCCTGATACTTCACCAGCTTTGGTACAGGACACTATTAAGGTGATCCTTGAAGCTCATTTGATAAGGTATGCAGTGGGGAAAGAGAGACAGCACAAAGCTCACTGAGAGGATCTGTTGGCTCTTTACCGTTCCTGCAGCACAACACCAGTTGGGCAGTCTAGCTGATCCAACACAAAGGATACAGATAAAGAAACAACTGGATGATTTGACTTTGGCACAAACAGAGAAGTCACTAAGGTACCTAAACAAAAGCACTACAATGGGGGGGCCCTGGTCCACCCAGTTACTAGCCCACAGGGTAAGAGAGTTTCACCAGAGAGCCACAGAAATAAAGGTCAGACACCCTGAAACATGTAGTGAGCAGAGACATTGACTCCACTGCTGAGGTGTTTGCTACGTGCTATTGTAGGGTTTATGCAGCTGATCTGGTCAAAGCTGTGGAGGTGTTCTTGAATTTTCTGTTCCCCTTAAACTTCCCACAATTAGGTGATACAGCAAGGGAGACTCTACAGGCCCCAGTGACCCTCACTGAGTTAGAAGCTGCCTTGAGGCCATCAGAAATCTCATAAATGCCCGGGTCCAGGTGGATATCTGGTGGAGTTCCACAAAATGTTCCCAGAAGAACTCTCCCCTCTTTTTCTCCAGGTGGCTAACTCTCTCCTCTCAGGGTTGGAGCCACTGTTCTCTTGGAAATATGCCATTATTTCGGTACTATCGAGAACAGGGTAGCCGACTGAGCAGGGCGAGTCGTATTGACCAAATTTCAGTACTTAAATATAAACTATAAAATCTTTATGACTATATTGGCTCAAATATTGACCATCTGCTTCCCTGTCTCATTCATCTGGATCAGATGGGTCTCATACGATCCAAGCAGACTATGCATAGCATCAAGAGATCCCTCAAGATTTAGTACCAGGCCTCCTGTACAGGTTTCCCACTACTGGCCCTGAGTCTCGATGTGGAGAAAGTGTTTGAGCATGTGTCTTGGACCTCTCTCCGTGCCGCATTATCTTGATTTGACTTTCCCCTTCCTTTCATAGAGCAGTTGTTCCGCATATACAGTGCCCCACAGGCTCAAGTGCAAGTCAATGGACATCTCTTATCTCTCTTCCTGCTGCAAAGGGGCACTCATCAGGGCAGCACTTTATCCCCTTTGCTGTTCATGATATATTTAGAGCCACTTGTATAGGCCATCTGTTAGCATGCTGAGATCAGGGTGTTTCGGGGGCAGACGGTGAGGACCATCACATTACATTATATGTGGATGATATAATGCTATACTTGTCCAGTTCAGAGTCCAACCTCTGGCTATCTGGACCCTGCTCTCCATATTTGGCTTACTCTCAGGGTATAAGCTCAGTGAGAGTGAAACAGAAACTCTGGTGATTACCAGCCAAATGAAGAAACTCAATTAAGAGATCACTTTTGTTGGGACTTACCCCAGCTAAAATACCTGGGGGTTAGACTCATTGTAGATGTCTCACAGTTATCTGGGGCTAACTTCATGCCCCTAAAGGCTCAGCTTCAAAAAAAAATGGACAAGCGGTCTGTGCTCCCCCCAGTGCTGGAAAGGCGGGTAGCCTCCATCAAAAAGATGATACTACCCACATTTCTGTACCTTTTTTAATCTTTAGCATTCCCAATTCCTCAACAATCTTGGGACACCTGGAATACACAAATTTCTAGATTTCTCTGGCAGGGGAAGCACCCAAGGGACAGCTTTGTCTCCTTATGCAGACCCAAAGACTCCAGGGGCTGGCTTTACCAGACCTTAAGTTATACTGTTGAGCAGCACAATCTCAGTTGATAATACACTAGCTCCGCAATGATCCCTTGCAACACTGGGCTCAACTACAGCAAGCCTCTCTCCCTACATAGCCCCTAGAAAGTGGCCTTCTGGGCCCCAACACATTTCCAAAGTATTCAACCTGCACCTCACCGTACATCATCATGCCTTTACAGGTTTGGAAGATGTGGACCACTAGAACAGATCTTAGAGGGCAACTCCCCTGGCTCCTCCCACTGCACCTTCAAACTGATTTAGCCAAGACCAGACTACACTTTGTGTATGTGATCTGGCATCGACAGGGTCTATACTACCTATACCAGTTGCTCCAGGAGCAAGTCATGAAAACATTTCAAGAAATAAAAGAGGCCTTTGGCATCCCATAAAATGATGTTTTGCAACTTTTAGGCATGCGCAGATTTGCAAAACTAGCTAAGGCAAGTGCCTGGATCAGACCCCACTGACCCTTTCCTACACATTGTTATATCAGTCAAGTTGGGGAATCTATTTCATATCTCATATCTCTACTATATTCCTCTCTCCTCTCCATGAGGAACCCTTCACCAATAAAAACCATCCTGTTTTAGAAGCAGGAATTTAGGACATAACTTTTAGACAGATAGGTGGAAACCCATTTGCCAAAACATGCACAAAGTTACTTCCTCCCAGTTTTGGAGAGGTTATAATTGGATATGTTTGGTCAGGTACTTTTATACCCCAGTCCAGCAGGTCCATTGAAGGATGGCTGCAATGACCCAGTGCTGGAGGGCCTATGGTGAACATAGGGTAACTCACTCCCACATCATGTGACAATGTCCAAAGTTAATCCCATTCTGCCAAGAGACAGAAGCAGCCTTGCAGGAAATATTCAACCCTGGGTTGACCCTTTCAGATAGATACACACTTTCTTTTCAGAAAGTACCCACAGGATTTTAAAGATTCCACCACAAGATACCTGTTAGCAGTTTATTAGTTGCTGCTAAGAAACATCTTACAAAATGTTGGCTCACACTGCCCTGCCTAACACTAGGGAATTGGATGATGCAGGAGAACAATATTTATAGACTAGAACACTTAACATATAATTTAAGACAACAAGCAGAGAAAGTCAGGAATAGCTGGAATCGTTGGCTGCTTTATGTAATGGCAGAAAACCCTGGATTTGTCCCGTGAAAGGGAAGAGATTTGAGGTGAGCCAAAGAGTGGATATATTATAATAGCCTGCAAGCACACTCTGTGGATGTCATTCCTAACAAGCATTTGTCAATGCCGAATGTTTGCTTGCTGGCATTGGCATTGGTAGTGTAGAAGTTACAGAGCTGCATAATAGGAATGGCAGTGAAGTATTAAACTGAAGCCAACCCCACCACCACCCTGCAGAGAGTGACAGGCATTGGGGTGTGCCTTTGGGTCGTCAGGCATAACAGCCACACCATTTCACCACACCCTACCCTGCAGACACTGACAAGTGTCACAGGTGTGCCTTGGGGTCTTTGGCCCTTATGCGTACCCCATTCCATCAGGAAATATGATGAGATGTGTGCGGTATAGGAGAATGGGGTGAACTTTGGGGCCGAAGAGTCCAAGGCATACCTCAATGCCTCTCACTGACTGCAGGGTGTGGAATGGTATGAGCATTACAGGCAAGAATCCCAAGTCACACCCCTGATGCCTGTCATTCTCTACAGGGTGGGGCGTTATGGTTGGAAACCCTAACACCTCAGGCATTCGTTGGTATTTTCACTCCAAATTTTCAACATGTTTTTTTTGTGACCCCCACCTCATGAACAGTGGCAATATCAGTTTGTTAGCGGAAAGCTGCTTATGCACAGTGACTACGGCATTTAGCACCACAGGTGCAAAAACACATTCCGAACAGGATGTGAAAAATGACAGCTGTACTGTTCATGGGGAGGTGGAAAAAATGGCAATGTTGCAAATCTGCAGTAAAATATTAAAAAAACTGAAGTCACGAGCGTGCATAGAAACTGTGCAACGCACACCCGTAATGTAATTAGTTTGGGGATTTTTTACAGCAGATTGTCAACTCAGGCATTTTGGGACCTCCGATCATGAACAGTGTCACTGTGATTTTCTTTATCTGTCCCGAACAATGATTTCCCACAGCGACCACGCATCTCTGCGCTGAAAGTGTGAAAACACATTTAGGCCATGTTGTGAAAAATGACAGCTGTACTGTTCATAAGGAAGTGTGGAAAAATGCAACTGGTGAAAATCTGGACTGAAAATATTACAAAGTCATGAACTTACAAGGGTGCGTGGAAACTGCGCAATGCTGTCTCGTAACACAGTCATTTTATGGACTTTTGTCACCAAATTTTCAACATAGCCTTTTTAAGACCTCTGCTCATGAACAGTATAACTGTGATTTTCTTAATCTGTCCCAAACATTGCTTTCGCACACTGACTGCACCATTGTGCGCTACATGTGCGGAAACACATTTTGGGCGACATGTGAAAAATGGCAGCTGTACTGTTCATAAGGAAGTGTAATAAAATATGTGGAAAATCTGGAGTGAAAATAGAAAAATCAAGAACTTACAAGCGCATGAGGAACTGCGCAACACACGCTCATAAACAGTCATTTTGGGAATTTTTTCACCAAATTTCAACATAGCCATTTAAGACCTCTGCTCATGAACAGTGTCACTGTGATTTTCTTAATGTGTCCCATACATTGATTTCGCACACCGACTGCACCATTGTGATGCGCTCATGGCGGAAACATGTTTTGGGCAAGATGTGAAAAAATGACAGCTGTACTGCTCATAAGGAAGGTGTAATAAAATGGCAATGTTGAAAATCTGGTGAAAATATTGAAAATTGAAACTTACGCGCGCGCATGCGAGGAACTGCGCAAGCACGCATCGCCGTGAAACAAAGTCATTTTTAGGAATTTTTTCACCACATTTTCAAGATAGCCATTTTAAGACCTCTGCTCATTAAAAGTGTCACTGTGATTTTCTTAATGTGTCCCATACATTGATTTCGCACACCGACTGCGCCATTGTGCGCTACATGGGCGGAAACACGTTTTGGGCAAGATGTGAAAAATGACAGCTGTACTGCTCATAAGGAAGTGTAATAAAATGGCAATGTTGAAAATCTGGAGTGAAACATTGAAAATTCATGAACATAAGATGAGTGCGTGGGAACTCGCGCTGCAGCTAAATAAACAGTCATTTTAGAATTTGTCCAAAGAATTTCAACATAGGCTTTTTGAGAGCCCACCTTATGAACAGTGGCAGTGTCGTTTCATTACTCAGTCCGAAAGGTGATTTCATGTAGTGACTGCAAATCACCCTTGGGCCCGAATAACGCCATGACAGTGCAATAATTCATGAGGAGGGGTCCCAAAACCCATGTTGAAAAATTTAGGCCAAAATTCCCAAAATGCCTGAGATATGCAAAAGTTGAAAAACCCTATCTATCATTATACAGCTTACGGCGTTTCCCCAGTTCGCGGTCGGCTTTGAAGAGTGCAGGCGTGTTCGGTCCACGAAGATCGTCGCGCGAAGTCCGGTAAGTATGGGGTGGGGGTGGGGGAGGCAGGTGCGCAGTGGTGGGCGCGGGTGGGGGCAGACACAGCAAGGACCGTTTTGATTTTCAGGTTTTGTTTTTATTACAACAGCCTTGGGGCGTTTACGCTGGGGTGGGCTCCCAGCGTGGCAGAAGGATGGCTGGGGTGGCGTGGAGCGATGGGGATTGGGCACCCCATCGGCTCTGACGTCAACCCGCTGGGGTGGGCACCAGCGTGGCATATGTTTGTGTTTTTGGGGGCGCAGCACGGTCGGCCGGGGTAGGCACCCCGTCGGCTATATAGTGTGTGCGTGGGGGCACGCGGGTGTGTGTGTGTGTGTGTGTGTGTGTGGTGGCGGGGAGCGCGCGCGATGGCAGGCGATATCTTATCGCTGCTCACCGAAGCGTAGCTCCCCTTTCAACTGTGCGCCACTTGCATTTGGAGCTGTCATAGACAGCTCCAGCAGGCACTGGAGAACTGCGGCCGCCTGCAAACACACACTGGACTGAATTGGAAGAGGGCTGACACACCTCCGAAAACCCGGATGATGGCACTATGTTTCTTGCACATGCGTGCAAGCAAACATAAAAATGACTTGTGACTCTATTTTGGATACAGTGTAGATCTCCATTGCTGACTGTTCCTGTTTGTGTGTTATGTCTCATGCCTGTTTGTATTGTACCTGAACATTTAATAACTTTTGAATATAAAAATGATAAAGACATTTTGCATGAAAACAGGCTCTTAGCTCTTTAAACTTTATTAGTTCCACCTTCTCTTCCTGCCTTGCAGTTTTCTGTGATGTCACAGCAGAGGATTATGACTTTGAAGCAGGAAAAGCATTTGACCAGATGATAACTGGCAAAAAGCCTGATTTCTAGCAAATGTCTAGAGTAATAATGAACGGAATGCCCTGAAATGTAAACATTTGTGGAATACTATGAGATTTGAGCTCTGCTGATGCCAACTGTCAGTGCCTTGCAGAAAACTAGAAAAAACACTCTAAGTCCATGCTGCTTGTTTGGTTCTACTGAAATAATGTATTGAAAATTTCATTTAAATATTTTATTTTAGAATGTGTGTGCATGGTGACAGGGTATCTCGTATCTGAAATATTTCTTTTTTTTTCCTTATTGTTTACGAACATACAAAATTGCCAGCAGAAAATGGCCACAAGTCTATCAAGTCTGCCCGACTGTGCAGCTCTTAGTTTCATATTACTACAGCTGCCCCAGCCCCACCAAACCCCTCCCTTCTTCTATTTTCCTGGTATTTTACCCTCTTTGTGTTCTTGTCTGTACTAATCCTGCCCTTGACTCTATCCAAACCCCGCTTAAAGCTATCCACTGTCCTCAGCTCGATTAACTCCTCCGGCATGCGTTCCATCTCACCACCACTCTCTCTGTAAAGTAGTGCTTCCACATCTACCTCCTGAACCTTCCCCTTCCAACTATAGACTGTGCCGACTAGTGACCCTTCACCTCTTTAAACGGAACAATCCTCCCTCTCTGACTTTGTTTATGCCTTTCAAGTACTTAAAGGTCTCCATCATGTCCCCTCTTTCCCCCCTCTTTCTTCCAGCGAATACATCGAGTGCTGCTACAATCCCCCTACAGCTGGAACCGAGGGCCTAAACAGCTTTCTCTCTGGTCTGGGCTCCATATCCCAACACAGATACTCAGTTATCTTGGGTGATCTCAATCTAAACTGGCTCAGTTCCCACCAGCCTGACTAAGCTTCCCTCTTAAAATAATACAACGTGGCCCAAACTATTAACTTTCCCACAAGGCAGAACCCTCGCAAGGGCACACAGACACTCCTGGATTGGATTGAAAATTACCAGGAGGACTGTGTCCTGCACGCTGGTACCATGGCTGACTCCATTAGCAATCACTCCTCTACGTACCTTCTCTGGTCATCCAAACTTAAACAGCCCCCGCCCAAATACCTGTCTTTCTGTAACTTCAGAAGCCCAAACAGCCCTATCCTTCTCTCTGAGGCACGGGCACTGGACTGGTCTGCCGTTTTCTCAGAATCAAACGCAACCCAGGCAGCATCCATGTTCACTCAAGCTCTCCTGACTCTACAGGACAAGCATTTTCCAGTCACCACCAGAAGGGTGAGGGGTGGCTACTCACGATGGGTCATGAAAGACCTCCTTACCCTCATGAAAGACAGCGACCATGCCTGGTCAACATATAAAGCATCCCATCCCCTACCCCACATGATGATTACAGGCATCGGAGGAACCTTTGCAAATACCTGGCCAAAGCTCTCAGACTCATTTTCACAATCTCCAGCAAACTAACCTCGGGAACCCTAAACAATTCTGGGCATCCACTGACTCACTACTAAATCCCCCCTCCAGTAAGCCTGTCCCACTGCTACACACTACTGCTGGCCTCATTACCATCTGACCCCACTATATACCTGAGCAAACTCCCAAATGACATGCAGAAAAACCCTGTCCCCCTGCACACCCCCACGACATCACCCGCTGGGCTTACCTCTCAACCTCCACCTCTCTCCCTTTTCTTTAAAATACTCTCACACACTGACATAGCTAAACTCCTAAAGAGACTCCCAAACCATGGCTCCTCTGGAGCAGATGGACTATCCCGTGTCTTCCTTAGACTTATCTCCCCTGCCATAGTCACCCCCCAATGCTCATTTTCAACCTCGCCCTGACCATTTCCTCCATGCCTGATACATGGAAAACCATGAAGGTCATTTCCATTCATAAAGCTGGGGACCCACAAGCCACAGACAACTATCACCTGATCTCCATCTTTCCTCACCTAAGCAAGCTACTTGAAAAAGCCATCCACCAACAACTTGCTGACCACATAGGTAAATATGGCCTACTATGTAGCCAACAATATGGCTTCTGAAAGAATCACTCCACCACCACTGTCCTCGCACTCCTAACTGACCACATCCTCACAAACATGGACCCTGGAAATGCAACTGGCACAGTCTTCGCTGACCTCTCCAAAGCCTTCAACCTGGTCAGTCACTCACTCCTCCTCTCCAGATTGCATCAGCTTGGCTGCTCTCCAGAGGTCACCACCTGGTTTGGAAGCTACCTTACAGGGTGCTCCCAGTTTATGTGCATTGGTCCGGCCCACTCACCCACCCTGCCTGTCTCTACCCAGTCCCCCAAGGCTCTATCCTAGGGCCCCTCCTTTTCTCCTTATTCATTAACTCCCTTCCAGCAGAAAGTCTCAATTGTCACTCAATCCTTTACACTGACGACCTCATGCTCTTCTCCAGAGGAAAGTCCTTCATCCCTGCAGCCCTCTCACAAAACTACACTGCAGCCCACAACTGGTTCTCTGACAACGTCCTTCTGGTCAATGCCAAAAAAACAAAAACAGTGTTGTTCGGGTCTAAGTTCTTCCTAACTAAATGAAAATCTAACCCGCCCCTAATCACCACATCCCCTGATGGCCATGCCCTAGAGGACGTCAAACACTTCAAATATCTAGGAGTTGTGCTTGACCACTCCCTTTCCTTTACAGAGTACATAAACTCCCTGGTTCTAAGATTTCACCAAAAACTGGGGGCTGCATACAGATACCGGCAATACGTCATACCTGAAGCCCGCCATGCCATCATCCAGGGAAATCTGCTACCTATCCTGAACTACTGCTTTCCCATCTACTCCAGGACCTCCGCATCTACCATGGCGAAACTATCAGTAGCATACAACAATGTCTCCCGCTTCTCCCTGCTGGCCTCTTTCTCCATACACCACTGTACACTCTACACTACACTGGGGTGGCTCCCACTACAAGCCCTCTTTGACCTTGCACTGTACAGTTTTATTTATTCTGCCATCCGTATTGGCCAGAAATCCACTCTTGCTCCCCTTTTCACCGTTCAAACATCACATCGCTGGCTATGCTCCTCCAGTATCCTCTCCTTGAAAATCCCCAGGGTAGCCACGAACATGGGCGCTAGAGCCCTGTCTGTAGCAGCCCCCACACTATGGGACAAGCTGCCCACTGAACTGCACACCATAAACACTCACCACCAGTTCAGTCTTGCCTCAAAGACTGGCTCATGTTGGCATCCACCTGCCACTGCTTTAAGAACTAGCCCCCCCCCATTGTTTGCTTGTTTATTGTTAAAAGGTTGTATAAAACACATGTTTGTTACATCCATAGAAAACATATCATAAATATGATATATAAATACTAGCACCATACACATTATTTGATTAACAGATTACATTCTTGCGGTATAAAACTTATTGCCATTCAGTCACATAAGAAATCTTGCAAGCCCATACATATATTTAATCTCAAGCATTTTTAACATTACCCTAGCATCAATGTATTGCCTCCCAAATAATGGAATTAGCCGTTTCCTTCTTTTGTCTTGCCATATTTCACATTCAGTTAATATGTGCACAATCTCAATATCATTTTTATCAGCACAATTGCATTTTGTTATATTCAATCCAAACAGTTTGTTATGAAAATTGAAGAACGAGTTATGCAGGACAGACAGCCTCATCCAGCACAACAAATTTCTATGTTAATATTTTTCACATTTTACCAAATACTTCTCTATTCCCCAATTAATTTTAATACTGGAGTATAGCCCCACTGAATCAAACTCATGTATCTTTCCTAGATCTTCTTGCATCGCAATATCTCTTAGCCTTACACTTACTTCCTTCACAAATAAATCAGGACTATTAGCTACATTCCCATTCCTAATATCCACGAGGCCAGCCCTTAATAACTCTTTTTTCAATTTTTCAAACCAACCATTATTTATCCCATAAGCTCGTTTATTTACAAAATCATTCCAACACAGCCTTGATAATCTACCATCTTTCATTTTCAGTATTTTACCAAACCATTTAGTAGAACGAATCAAAATATTCGTTTTTATAGGAAATGACCTAGTTTCTAATCCAATAAAACCAGCTGGGCAGTCTCTGGGTAAATTTGGCATCGATCTCATAAATGAATTTTGAATTACTTCTATATTATACTTCTCCATGTAAAGCCCCCATATTTCACTACCATAAAGCAACAGATTAACACATTTAATATCGAATGTTTTCTTTAAGGCCACAAATGAATTATTAGCAAATTTATAAGCAAAACTTTTAATTGCACTAGAAGTTTTAGCTGCATTAGACTTAACCTCAGCCATATGCCGCAACCAGGATACTTTTTTATCAATAATTACTCCCAAATATCTATATTCTAAAACTTCCTCAATTTTACAATGCCCAATTTCCCATTCTTTGCTATCTTTCTTATTTTTTTTGTCCACATACCATAATTTTAGATTTATTTACATTCAGTTCTAATTCTAGAACACTCAAGGAGTCCATAACATTTAACATTGCTTTAAGTAGACCAGCTGCCATTTGAGAAATTACTATCGCATCATCTGCGTATAAAATAATTTGAATAGATACATTATTTATTTTAGGTGCGAAAGTATCAATCAGATTAATATTTCTAACATGTGTTTCTATATAAAGATTGAAGACTATCGGTGCCAATAGACATACCTGTTTTACACCACAAGCAACTTTAATTTCTTTAGACAGTGCCCCATCTCGGCCTTATCTAATACTTGCTGTAGTAACTATATGCAACTTCTTTAAAATGGCTAACAAGTGACGGTCAATTCCCAGGCTGTCCAATAAATTCCATAGTTTATTTCTATTTACTTGATCAAATACCGATTTGATATCGATGAAGCCAACATATAGGGTTCCTTTTTTTTTTTTTTAAATTGCTATTTATTCCTCCTCCCCAGCCTGCCACCTCCGACCCTTCAGGGGGGACAACTGGACATCCCACTGCCCGGAACCCTACCCAAGCAGACCCCTAGGCCCCATGGAGCCGTGGATTACCCTCCGGGTGGGGACGAGGCGGGGGTCTCAGACCCCGTAACTTACATTTCGTCGGTCTGAGGTCTGCTGGGCGAGCACAGGCAAATCGTGGGCACGGCCATGGTCCTCCCATCTTCCCGGCTGAGGCAGGCTTGTTTTCGCGTTTTCTCCCTCCCCGAGCAGCAAGTAACCTCCCCCGACATCATGGCGTGCCGCGGCGTCCATGCTGCTCAATCCCAAATGGGCTTGCAGTTCCTCGAGCCTCCGCTCGGGGTCATGCAGGTGTCGGGCATCAACCCGAATCCTCCCGGAGGCGAGCTGTAGATTGGACACTCCAACCCTATCTCCCGAGCCGACCCACCGGCGACCGAGTCAGCTCCCGAACCCGGGTCACCCGGCGTGGTGCAGTGTGGCGTCCAGCGCCTCAACCCTCAGCGCAACCGGGCCAGCCCCTAGGGTTCCTTTTTCATTGCTTACACAGATATCGAATAGGTAATTAAGTGTAAAACTCAAATCCATAGTCCCACATTCCTTTCTAAAACCGCACCATTGGTTCCAGGGGTAGGGTCAAATAGGTTCTCTTATTTACTGAAACTGTACCACCATGAGCCTTACTGGTACTTTGCTTTGTTATTTGTTGTCCCTCAACTACTGCCACTATGTATTGCCAAATGTAACAACTGTAATTTTTCACTATGTATTACCTGCTCTTGTTATGTTCTTGTTATTTTGATGTTTCTACTACGTGGCCCGGGTCGTGCCTGAAAACGGTCCCTGGGATCAGTGCACCTACCCAGTTAACAAAGTCATAAATAAAAATAAAAAATGTTGAGCTCCCTCAATCTTTCCTCATACGGCAACTCCTCCAGTCCCATGATCATTTCGTAGCCCTGCGCTGCACCCCTCCAATAAACTCACATCCTTTTTGAGGTATGGGCACCAGTACTGCACACAGTGCTCCAAGTGTGGCGTCACCAGTGATCTATACAAGGGCAGGATGACCTCCTCCTTTCCAGAGGTGATCCCTCTGGCAATGCACCCGGTATCCTAATTGCCCTTGCTGCCACCCTCCTACATTGTGCTGATACCTTCATGTCCCCTGTGACTATTACCCCGAAGTCCCTTTCCTCCTCCTCCTCTGAAGCTGTTACCTGCACTCCCTCCAGCCAGTAGCTGGTCCTGGGATTTCTTGCTCCGAGGTGCACTTCTTAGCATTAAATCCCAACTGCCACTACCTAGGCTAGTGTTCGAGTTTAGCTAGATCCCCCTGAGTGCCTGCCTCCCTTCCTCATTGTCCACTTTTGCACAGAGCTTCGTGTCATCTGCGAACAGGCTGATCTTACTCTTGACCCCCTCTGCAATGTTTCCAATGAAGACATTGAACAAAACAGGGCCCAGCACTGCACCATGCGGTACCCCACTTGTTACTGGCCTATCACACAGGGCACTGGCAGGTCCTCCTTCTACCCTCAGCCAATCCCAGTTCCTGCTCTACCAAGATCCAGCCACTCACCTGACTGGGCCTCCAGGCCTGCCTGCGACACACTGCTGTGCTACCCCCTAGCTTCCCCTCCCAGGTCTGGGGTTGCCTTCTGTCACTTTGGCTACTTTCACCACTGTCTGTCTGGCCACCTGCAGCAGAGGTGAAGACCTGGAGGGTTCCCAGTCAGTGGTGGTGGTGTGAAATCCAGTGGTGAGCATGGTGGGCGGCGGGCAGGGGTTTCATCTGCCCTTCCAGTCCCGAATTTTTCCCCCTAGTCCTGCCCTTCCCCTAGAAGCATGACACGTCACATGATGCCAGCGAGCCGACGAACCCCCATGACCTCAACATCTGCTATACTATACTGTGCCACTATGAAGTTCCTTCTGTGTGTTTTCTAAGACTAAAAAAGGTTACAGCAATTAAAAAGCATTAGGTCTAGTATGTTTTTTTGCAACCAAAAATTTTAAATCTGCTTAAATGCACATCCCGGATAAAAGCACAACATTTCCTTACTAAATGGGTGTGCATTTAAGCAGTCTCTACTGCAGTGTGTATTATGAACTAGTAAAGCTGCAATTTTCTCATGTGGGGAAAAACACATATATACACATGAAATACATAATGGATTTCAGTAGAAAAACACATTCATTTCCACTAGAAGTGCTAAGACCTAAAACTCACAAGTGCTGAAGCCAAGAGTTAATTATGAATGTCTTAAAACTCATGTGTAAAATGAAATGTGTTATGTAAGAAATAAGGCACTACAGGACATGAGTTGTGCTATGTTTACCACAATCCCAGTGCATTGTGAGGCACAAGGCTACAGGCTGAGTGCCTTCTACTCCTGGGTATGCGGTATACCCAACACAACTTAAGCCCTGGAATGAATAATGTTTATATAAAAGGCCTTTTTAACCAGAAAGGGGAAAAAACTGAAAATTCTAGCCATTTCAACAGTAATTAAAAGTTAATATGCATAGAAAACATTCCTGAAACTTGGGATGCTGGAGAAAACAAGAAACATGCAGTCAAACCTCAAAAGGCACTTTTTTATGGGGTGAAAAAAACATATCTGCCATTACCAATTAAAGGAACTGGCCCAGAGAATTTGTAGTTTACCATATTAAATGGGATGCTACTCTTTCTCTTCAGTGGTGTTTTTCTTCTCTCCAGCAGGTAGCGCTGTGCTGCTGTTCATGTGGGTTAGAAGTGCTGTTCCTGTTCCTGCAGTTCAGTGACTCTTCAGTTTTGCTGTAGACAGGATCACACTACACAGCCTACAATCAAATGAAGAGGCAGCCCAGTAATGTCTAAGGCAGGTTTTGCATTGGTGTCCTCTGACCACCATATCTGTCAGGACTTGAGACTGGCATCATAGAAACATAGAAGTTGACGGCAGATAAGGCCTCTCAGGCCCACCATGTCCACTCTGTTCTGTTGCTATTGTGACCCAGTGAATCCCAAAGTTAGCCTACTGATCACTGTCATTAATCGATTTCAGGCTTCCTACATGCCTGTCCCATGCCTTCTTGAAGCCTGTGATCGTATCTGCCCCACCACCTCAGATGGCAGACTGTTCCATCTATATATCATCCTCTCTGTGAAAAAGTACTTTCTCACGTTTCCTCTGAGCCTCCCCCATTTCATGTTGTGGCCTCTAGTCCTTGAGCAGATTTGTCTTTGGAAAAGTTCATCAGCTCGTGCTCTGTTTCTTCCTATTAGGTATTTATGTCTCAATCATGTGCCCCCCTCTCGCCTCTCCTCCAGCGAATACATATTTAGCACTCTCAGCCTGTCTTCATAGGGTTTGTTTGGTAGGCCTCCCACCATCTTGGTTGTCCTCTTCTGCACAGCCTCTACTCTGTTTATGTCCTTCTGTAGATGGGGTCTCCAGAACTGGATGCAATACTCGAGGTGTGGTCTCATCAGTGATCTATACAGTGGGAGGATGACCTCCGGCCTTGTGCTAGTTATACCCCTGCCTATGCAGCCCAGCATCCCGCTAGCTCTTGCTGTTGCCTTGTTGCATTGTGTGGCCATCTTTGGGTTATGTGAGATGATGACTCTCAGGTCCAGCTCCTGCTTGGAGCTTGAAATGTTCTCACCCCCTAGGTTGTACAATGCCCGAGTTATTGTTTTCCATATGCATAATCTTACATTTTTTGGCATTGAACCCCAGCTGCCACTTCCTAGAACAGTTTTCCAATCTTTTACATAAAAACGTAGAAATTGTCAGCAGATAAGGACCGCTAGGCCCATCTAGTTTGCCTGTAAGCCCTTCACTTGTTTGTAGCCTCTGACCCTACCTGGTCAACAGCTTTTCACCACTCCTTCCAACCTCTAAGGTTCCCTTTTGCCTGTCCCAGGCATGTTTAAATCCCTACACTGGGATCACTTCCACCACCTCCTGTGGCAGACTATTCCATGTGTTCACCACCCTCTCCATGAAGAAAAACTCACATTCCCCCTCAACCTGCCACCTTCCAATTTCATATCATGCCCCCTCATTCTTGTACTCCTCCTATATTGGGAGATGTCTGCCCCCTGCACCTTGTTTATGCCCTTAAGGTACTTGAATGTTTCTATCATGTCTCCCCGTTCCCTCTCCTCCAGTGAGTACATACTGAGGTCCTTTAATCTCTCTCATATGTTTTCTGGCGCAGGCCCTGTACCATCTTTGTCATCCTTCCCTGGACAGCCGCCACCCTGTCAATGTCCTTATGAAGGTGCGGCCTCCAGAACTGCACATAGTCCACTAGGTGAGGCCTCGCTAGTGTTTTATGCAGTGGCATCACTACCTCCCTCCTTCTGCTAGTGATACCCCTGCCTATGCACTCCCAGCATGTCACTGGCCCTCTCTGCAGCCTTTGTACTCTGCTTAGACACCTTTAGGTCATCTGAAACGATAACTTCCAGGTCCCTTTCTTCCTTGGTCATCATCAGCAACTCCTCCCGATCCTGTAGCTCTCCCCAGGGTTCCCTCGTCCCAGGTGCATTATTCTGCACTTCTTTGAACTGAACCTCAGTTGGCACACATCAGACCATATTTCAAACTTCCTCAGGTCCCTCCTCATCTTCTCCACCCCGTCTGGAGTATCCACCCTGTTGCAGATCTTGGTGTTATCTGCAAACAGGCAGACCATTCCCTCCAGCCCTTCCACAATGCCACTAATGAAGACATTACATAGAAACATAGAATCTGACAGCAGATAAGGACCGCTTGGCCCACCCAGTCTGCCCATTTCCCTACCTGATGGATAAGTTGCAGATCCTAGTTAACCAACAGCCTACTTCTTCCTACCCCACCACCCTAAATTGCCTTATGCTGTCCCATGCATTCTTGAATTCCACCACTGTTTTTGACTCCACAACCTCCTCCGAAGGCGTCCATGCATCCACAACCCTCTCTGTGAAAAATACTTCCTTACATTACCTCTGAGCTGCCCCCCTTCAAATTGTGCCCCCTTGTTCTTGCACGCCTCTTTCTCTGAAAGATGCTACCATCTAGGATTTTGTTGATTCCCTTGAGGTACTTGAAAGTTTCTATCATGCCCCCCTCTCCCTCCTTTCCTCGAGGCTATACATATTAAGCTCCTTAAGTCTCTCTTCATATGTCTTTGGTGCAGACCCTGCACCATTTTGGTTGCCCTCCTCTGGACTGCCTCCATCCTCTTTATGTCTTTGTGTAGATTGGGTCTCCAGAACTGCACGCAGTACTCCAGATGGGGTCTCACCAGCTGTCTGTACAGAGGCATAACAACTTCCTGTTTTCTACCGGTGATGCCTCTCCCTATCCCATTACCCCCCCAACCCTCCTTACTGCCCTCTCACATCGCTTACGCACCTTTAGGTCATCTGATATGACTACCCTCAGGTCCCTTTCCATTTTTGTTGTCGTTAGTATCTCCCCCCATTGTGTACTCTTCCCTGGGTTTTTGTTTCCCAGGTGCATTACCTTGCATTTCTTAGCACTGAATCTATGCTGCCATACATTTGACCATTCCTCCAACCTTGTCAAGTCCCTTCTCATCCTTTCCACCCCCCCTTGTGTATCAACTCTGCTGCAGAACTTTGTGTCGTCTGCAAAGAGACAGACATTTCCTTCCAGTCCCTCTGCAATGTCACTTATAAAGACATTGGAGAGGACTGGTCCTAGTACTGAACCCTGCGGTACCCCACTAGTAACCCCACTTTCTTCAGAGTGGACTCAGTTTACTATTACCCTCTGTGCCCTGTTCTCCAGCCAATTCTTTACCCAGGCTACCATCTTGGTACCCACTCCCAGGCTGGCTAACTTGTATATTAATCTTTTGTGTGGGACTGTGTCAAATGCCTTGCTAAAGTCTAGGTAGGCCATGTCCACAGCCCCTCCCTGATCTACTACTTTCGTCACCCAGTCAAAGAAATCTATTAGATTCATCTGACATGACCTTCCTGCTATGAATCCATGCTGTCTTGGGTCCTGTGCCCCTCCAGCCTATAGGTACTCAACAATTTTTTCCTTCAGAAGTGATTCCATCATTTTCCCTATCACTAAGGTTAAACTAACAGGTCTGTAGTTTCCTGTTTCTGCCCTGCTCCCACTTTTGTGAAGTGGAATCACATCTGCCCTCCTCCAGTCCTCAGGTACCACCCCATCCTCCCATGATTTGTTAAAGAGTGTAGTCAGTGGTGTCACTAGTTCTACTCTTAGTTCTTTTAGAATTCTGGCATGAATCCCATCAGGCCCCACTGCTTTGTCCGCCCTCAATTTTAAGAGTTCTTTCAGAACCCGTTCTTCTGTGAATGGGCTAGTATCAACTCCTGTATCCAGATTGTTTCTACTGTCTGGTTTAAGTACCTCCCCCCTCTTCATTTGTGAATACGAAGCAAAAATATGTATTTAGTATCTCTGCCTTTTCATAGTCACCTTCTGCCCAATCCACCTCCCCTTTATTAAGCCTCACTATCCCTCCCTTGGTCTTACTTCGCTCCCTGATGTACCTATAAAAGGTTTTATCCCCCTTCTTAACTGAGTTGGATATCTTTTCCTCGGTTTGGGCTTTTGCTGTTCTGACTGCCTTCCCAATTTCCTTTTGCTTTAACTGACACAATTCTATGCCCTGCTCCTTCTGTGATGCCTTGTACTTCCTGAATGCTTTCTTTTTCTCTCGAACCTTCCCTACCACCTCCTTTGAGAACCATAGTGGTTTCTTACATCATTTTGTTTTGTTTATTTGCTTCACACAAAGGCTTGTTGCATCTGTGATGGCAGTTTTGATGTTTCTCCACTCCACCTTCTTGCCTATTATTCCCCAATGTTCTTCCGCCCCTCCTTCCTGCTCATTTGCTAGTGCATTCCTTAGGCACTCACCCATTTTGGCAAAGTCAGCCTTCCTAAAGTCAAGAACTTTTGCCTTTGTATGGCTTGACTCTACTGCTGTGTTTATCATGAACCATACTGTTTGATGGTCACTAGTTCCCAGATGGCTACCCACTTCTACATCTGTGATCCTCTCTTCATCTCTATTTGAGAGTACCAGGTCTAAGATTGCTCCCTCTCGAGTGGGTTCCAATACTACAGTAGTTGTCTAAGGCATGCCCACTGTAGGGCATCTAGAATAACCCCACTCTTAGTAGTGGCTGCTGCAACTGCACTCCAGTTTACATCTGGCATATTCAGATCCCTCATCAGCAATATCTCTCCTTTTTCTGCCATTCTAAGGATACTTTCTATCATTTCCTTGTCCATTTCCTCCCCTTGCGATGGGGGTCTGTATACAACCCCTGTGCGGATTGTGGTGCCACTGTCTGTCTCCAAATTGAACCCATGGTGCTTCCTCTTCTCCTTGTTTACCCTTTTGTTCTGTTGCTTTGATTCCTTCCCTTATGTAGAGAGCTACTCCTCCTCCTCTTTTACCCTCCCTGTCCCTCCTGTAGATAGTGTATCCTGGTATGTTTACATCCCAGTCATGGTTCTGTGTGTACCATGTTTCTGTGACTGCCACGATATCCAGATGTTCCTCCTCCATCAAGGCCACTAATTCAGGAAGCTTGTTACCCAGACTACAGGCATTGGTACTCATTGCTCTCCATTTTTTGATGGCTTTACCTCTTGTAGCAACATCCCTGTCCTCATTGACTTTGCTTTCTCTATTTACCCCATCCTGCTCCCCAGTGACCTTTCTACCTTGGTCTTTTCCTCATTTAGTACCCTGTTTTGTATGGGGAGGCTGGGAATTCCCTGCTGCTTATCAGTGCCTCCCCCTTGACTAGTTTAAAAGCTTGCCAATGAAGCATTTAAACCAATCGTCCAGAAGACTTCTTCCCTTCCTGGACAGATGCAGACCATCCTGCCAGTATAGGCTGGTATCCCTCCAGGTGGAACTCCAGTCCCCAGTGAAGCCAAACTCCTGTGCTCCACACCATTTCTTCAACCATTCATTGTGTAACCCCTATGTGGTGCTATCCCAAGGGCTACAACCCCTGCCTGCTTGGCTAGTAGCAGGTTAAGGGGCCTGAGTTCTGAAACGGGTGCCTCCACCCAGAGGCCAGGGTTGGTAGTGGTCAAGCTAACCTGGGCACAGCTCTCCAGGACACTGTAACCCCCATCTTTCCCCTCTAGTGGCCTGAACACTGTACAATAATCATTTTCACAATACCCCGCTACACCACACAAGTACCCACACTGTTTGCACTTACCACCAGGGCTGGTTCCTCTGGCTTGAACCTGGGGACCCCCTGTAAAACAAGGTTATGCACAGCAAATAGCAACAGTACACTACTTTGAGCATAAACTGGAACCACAGTCAGATTACATACAGAAAAAGTTAGATCCGATTTATTCAGGGGACTTGAATAAGGGAGGGGCAAAATCAGGTTAATTAGCTTAAAGGTTTTATCAATCAAGCAGTTATGCATGTGCTTTGAGTCCCCCCACACAGTCCACCTCTGGGTACCCAGGTGGAGAAGAGATGGGCTAGCCAGGACCAATACCCAGGGTTGCAGCTGGTTGGGGCCCTGTAGTGGAAAACACAACATGCACAGTACACAATATTTGTAATCCAGAGCCAGAGGGCTCAGTTCGAAAAAAAAAAATGAAACAACAAGACAATCAGAAGACACACTCAAATTAAGCTGTTGTTGCAGGGAGCTACCCTGATATTTACTCACGATACCCAAGACTGGAAACAGGCTGGACAAAAATCGAGACTGCAAGTGGTTGATCTGGAATGCCAGGAGAAGCAAGGCCCACATAAGTCAAAGAGGCGTCATTCCTGTTCAACTGTGGAGCAGGGGGCTGATCCCCAGACAGGTCTCTCGTCAATGGTTTCTCTGTGCAGTGGGTAGTCTGGCTGGACCAGTCTGGCAAGACCCAGACCGCATGGAGACAAATTTGGATGCAGTCCATTTTGGGCTGGATACAGCTTCCAGCAAGCAGAACAGAGTTCACACAGTGGGGGAATAACTCACGACCCACTAGCAGCTCACTGCACATTTACATGTAAGGGAATTCTACTGTACCAGGCAAAGCACTCCCCAGTCACAATCATGAAGTCTCTGCACACACCAGGAGCTTAGGGGTAACTGGAACTCCTGACAGGCCGATCGCATTCAGCAAAATCTTCAGTCTTCTTCAGGTTCACTTCAGTAACTTACTTTAGTCACACAAACTTGGATTTAGTCCAAAAAAATGCTCTTCTCTCCCTCTCAGGAGCAGCACACCGACATGCAGGCCAAAACTTAGCCTTTTTACAGTTTTCCCTTGCAAATCCACTCAGGATTGTTGTCCAGATTCACTTCAGTTCTTCTCATTTCACTTCCCAGCTCAGAACTAACTGAAAACTGCAAGCAGCCCAGGACATCCCAAGATCCAAAAGATCTGGTTGGCTGATGTGGCTGTCAGTCAAAGCAAGAGGTCCCCCTTCAGTTGCAAAAAAGGCGCAAAAAGTTCAATCTACAGTTCCTACAGATTTTGAATTCAGACAGCTCCTGTTGGTCCAATTTGCTGTCCAGGACCAAGACAGTGGAGACAAACAAAGCAGTCCTTGCTACAAAGAAAGCAGGTTAGACAAACTACATTATCATTATCACTCTAAATGATTTTCAGTAAATAGTTACATCTTTCAACAGAGCTCCCTCTCAGATTACTTAAACTGCAATCAGGCATCTCTTAAAGAGACAGTTACACAGAGGCTATACAGACTCTGGTAATCACATTTAAACTGCTAAAATGCAATACACCAGCATGGCAGTGAGCATTTAGGCAAGCTCAAGGAAGACTTTTTGGGAACCTCCATTTGTACGGGGGTTACACCCTTTCCTGCCTGAGAAAACTTGGCATCCGCGTCAAGTCTGTACCATCATGACATTGAAAATGCAACATATACAAGACATTTATACCATTAGCATGCTATACAAGTACTATCTGATTCATCAATTGGCATAACTTGTCACTTTACTGTACATTTCAATGTACTCCACTGTATCATTTCCATTCTGACAATACATTATGCATATTTCACACAGGTAAATTGAACACTACTATACATAATCATGTAATAACTTCTTCTACTCTAAACAATGCAAGAGGGGACCCTTCCCTATCAGCTAACTTGGGGCTGGATGAGGTAGGGGCACCATGGTGAGAGGGCAGAACAAGTAACCTGGAATGAGCCATCAAGCTCGAATTTGGGCAGTGAGCGCTGAGAGATATAAACACCTTTGTGGACTACACTGAGAGGCAAATCCACTGGCCTCCTGAGGGAATCGTAACTGAAGCATGCCACTGGCTTGACAGCTTGGCCAGTCTTTCTGGGGTGAACAACCACAGTCTCTATACTTTCAGCAATGGTCTTGGAGCTTTCATCACTTGTGAGGGGTGCCTCTGCATGAAAGGGAATGTCCAAGCTGGGAGCACTGTCAGCCTCTTGCTCTGTAGTCTCTGTTTCTACAACAATTGGCTCATTTTGAAGACACTCTGGCACTGAAGGGGGGGTGTCAGCACTCTCATAGTGTTCCTCAAGTTCTGGCATGTCGCCAGAAAGACTCATACCATCAGCCTCTCCTTCAGGCAAATCATACAGTTCCACAATACACAAAGACTCAGCATCCTCAAATGTGATACTTTGCACTTCACCTTCAGGGAGCATTGGTTCCAAGGATGATGCTGGCGTGTTAGGCAGTCCAGAAGTCCCAGCTTCATCCCCATAATTCAACATAGGATTTCCACGAAACAACTGACTCAGTTCATATGAGGGGTAATAGGCATTATCACACTCACTGCCATCCGAGTTGGACTGGCAGTCACTATCATTCTGGGCCTGCTGCGGGGGAAGTCTTAACTCGGAAACCACGGGGGCAGGCTGACTGTTTCTTTCTTGCAGCAGCATGAGTCACTGGTCCAGAGGAATCAATCTCGGTGGGTTCAGCCTCAATTATAACTTGACCAATAGGTAGCAAGTGGTTACGGTGCATGGTCTTGACAGCTTTGGAGTTATTCTCTGGGCACACTTTGTACACTGGCAAATTGTCCAACTTTCCAACTACAACATGGAGAAGATGGTGCCATCGATTAGCAATTTTGTGTTTACCTTGCAATCCTAAATTTTGCAACAACACACAGTCTCCAGGCCTAAACTCTTGAGCATTTACTTTTCTATCATGTCTCTCTTTGTTGGCTAGATTTCTTTTGGCGGCCATTGTCTGGGCCAGTTGATAGGCATGGTTCAATTGAGCTTTCAGTTTTTGTACATATTGCAGGTAATCTTCGGCTCAGACCCCATCGGGAGAAACCCCAAAACAGACATCAACAGGCAGCCGGGCCTCTCTCCCTAACATGAGGCGGTAGGGAGAGAACCCGGTAGCATCATTCTTCGTGCAATTGTATGCGTGTACCAAAGTGCTAATCTGCTAGCTCCATTTATGTTTATTTTTTGGGTGGAGGGTGCCTAGAATGTCTAGCAGGGTGTGGTTAAAGCATTCTGGTTGAGTATCCCCCTGTGGGTGAAAGGAGTGGCTCTTGACTTTCGCACTCCCCCTAGAGAGAGCATTTCTTTAATTAGCCGACTCTCAAAGTCCCGGCCCTGATCAGAGTGATTTCGCTGGGGGGCCCCATAGTGGACGAAGAAATTTTCCACTAGCACCTTGGCCATGGTAGACGCTTTTTGATTTTTGGTGGGAAAAGCTTGTGCATACCGTGTGAAATGGTCCGTAACCACTAACACATTGCCAATGTTTTGCTGATCAGGCTCTAAACTCAAGAAATCTATGCAGACTAGTTCCATTGGGGTGCTGGCACTAATGTTGACAAGAGGGGCAGCCCTCTGAGGTAGGACTTTTCTCTGCAGGCAGCGACTACAAGTCCTTACATGGTGCTCAACATCGGCCCCCATCTTGGGCCAGTAGAATCGAGATCATACTAGATCAAGGGTCCAGTCGATACCGAGGTGGCCCATATGATTGTGGAGGGACCTCAGTACCAAATCTTTGAAGGCTGTGGGCAGGACCAATTGTTGCTTGTCTATCTGGCCACCCCGATCTACTGTCTCTCTATACAACAACTGATTAAGCAGCTTCAACCTAGGGCGTTCTTTAAACAATAAAGTGGTTTGCAGATCAGAGGAACACAACTTGGACGAATCTTTTCCTGCACGAAGGGCGTCAAGTGCTGTCTGAATCAGGATCTCAGGACTGAGCTCATTGAATGCTGTCATTGTCAAACTGAGGTAGTGTACTAATATCTAGAGCAGAAAAGTGGCAATACACAACCAGTATGCAGGTGTCAGAGGGGCCCAAGCAATCTGCTAAGCAGTCCGCTATGTCCATAGACATCTGTTCATTTCTATCAAACTTTTGGCACAATGCTCGGATGTCAGGTTCAGATAGCCTGACCCAGTCGCTCTTGGAAATGGGCCTCCAGGATAGGGCATCAGCATCAATATGATTCAGGCCCGGTCTGTATTCAACAGCATAATCATATGTTGACAATGCAGAAAGTCACCGGTGTCCCATGGCGTCTAACTTAGCTGAAGTCTGTACATAGGTCAACGGGTTATTGTCAGTCCTCACCAATATTTTTGCCCCATAGATGTAATCATGAAACTGGTCGACAATGGCCCATTTTAACGCAAGGAACTCCAACTTGTGCACAGGGTAGTTTTGCTCTGTCGGGGTCAAGCTCCTACTGGTGAATGCCACTGGTCTCAAACCATCCTAATGTTCTTGATATAGTACAGCTCCTAGACCCTGCAGACTGGCATCAGTATGCATCACATAGGGTTTGGTGGGATCAGTATAAGCAAGGATGGGGGCATGGGTGAGCTGGTATATGACTTTGTGGAAAGCTGCTTCACAGTCAGGTGTCCAACGGGACATGAAAAGCTCACCTAGGTGGAAATATGCTTTGTCTGGTTCTTGGATGGCCCCTTTTTTTTTCGATTGGTAGGAAGGTAACACTGGGTAAGATTCAAGAGTGGCCAAATCACTTTGGAATAGTTCTTTATGAACCAGAGGTAGTAGCCACAGAATCCCAGGAAACATTTTAGTTCTTTCAAATTGTGGGGCTGGGGCCAAGTAGTCAGGGCTTCAACTTTACTAGGATCAGTCTCTATCCCCTCTGTAGACACTATGTGCCCCACATACTTCACAGAGGTTTGGAAAAACTGGCACTTGTCAATGGACAGCTTGAAGCTGAAATCTTCCAGTCGGTCTAGTACTTTGAACAGTCGACTCTCATGTTCCTCTAGGGAGCTCCCAAACACAATGACATTGTCCAAGTACACCAGGCATTCCAGCAAATTTATGTCTCCAACCGCTCATTCCATCAGTCGCTGGAAGGTGACTGGGGTGCCAGATATCGCGTGACATTCTCAAGAAATCATAGAACCCCAAAGGACAGATGAAGGCTGTCTTCTCATGATCCTCCGGAGCCATCGGAATCTGGTAATATCCACTACAAAGATCCACCACCGAGAACCATTTGCTCCCATTCAAACAATCCAGAGCATCTTGTATACGGGGCATGCTGTATTGATTAGGGATGGTCCGCCTGTTGAGAGTCCGATAATCCACACACATTCATACTGTACCATTCTTCTTATGCACACCCACAATGGGAGAAGCATATGGGCTCCTGGATTGTTGTATCACACCAGCTGCGAGCATTTCCTGCAAGTGTCTTCTCACATCGTCTATGTCTGCTGGGGCTAGGCATCAAGACGTCTCTCGAAATGGCCATTCATCATGCAGGCATATGTGATGCTCCGCACCCTGGACACATCCCACGTCCCATTCCTTCAACAAAAACACTTGATCTCTCTGGGCAAGTTTCTGGCTAATTCTAGTCTTCCGTCAGCTGGCAACGGGGAGTCACCAAAATCAAACAAGTCGGGAGCCAGGGGGGTTGTTGCTGGGCAACACTGCAGTGTCTGTGCAGTGTACTGTAGCTAGGGTGCATTCTCTGTTCACCCGGATCTCCCGATCTGACACATTATGAATCTGGACCATCACTCGTCGTGCATAGGCATGAGCACAAGCTGGCAAGATGCTGGGCTTAACCAATAATGCTTCTGGCAATTTTCCATTGCCTGGTGTGTCCAACATCAGTATTTTGTTCTTAACATCTTTGCAGAGGTTCTGTTGCAAATCATAGGCCCTCTTGATCAGAGCGGGAATTCTTAGGGCCCTCCCAGTCCATCGCCCTTGTTTCTTGCAACAGAGTTGTGCCAGTCTCCCAAACATATGGGCATTGGTCCCAATTAACAGGGGAACCCCATCATACAGTCCAGTAGGGGGACACACTAAGGCCAGTGTCTCGACTTGCTCCTCTACACCGGTTAGAGCTGCAGGAAATGACAACCAGAGGTGGACATATCCTAGGTCGGGATAAGACTTGTCGCTCAGCCCCCCACACATGTAGGCCTTCCAGGGATTATAAGGGCACAGCAGATAAGTGTTTGTCATACCAGTCCTTAAATACAATGGTCATTCGCAACCCACTGTCCAGCACAGCCCGAGTAGGAATACCATTCACAGCCACGGTAGTCTCCATTGAAGGGCCCACTATTTTGGACCAGTCTGGAGGGACAGCAGCAGGGGCTTGGACAGATGATTTAGCCACATAGGGATTTGAGTTACTTCTTCTTGAACCCTCACTGCAGTCATTTTGGGTACCCCTCGACCACTGATTCATTCTCCTAAGCTCGCTTTGAAGCCTATATACAACTTTATCTAGTTCTTTTGTGGATCGGCATTCTCTCTTCATGTGCCCATCCTTCCCACAATTATGGCAAAATACGTTTTCTGGGATTTGGTGTGGCCGAGGCATCACACTGGGAGCTGGGGCGGTGGTACTACCAACTGAAAACCTTGGTGCCATCTCCGCCTGCTGTGTGGTGAGCATTTGGATACATCTCGTCAATTCTCTTACTTCCATAGTCAAGACATCAAGTTTCAAGCTGCTGTCAGCAAGAGATGCCTGTGTGGACACCCCCATCCCCATAGCAGATGCAGTTGGATAAGGGTCAGTGCCTGTTCTTGCAGTAGTGGCCTTCATAAAGAGACTGTTTTTTGTTTCCCTGAACTCCCTCAGCAGTTCATCCCATGGCAGCACACCCTCATTGGTCCCCACTGTGGAAGGGCCTTCTATTGATGCGTGATCACTTGGGCTGCACTTACCCTAGAATTACAATCCCCATCTTCATCTTCAACCTCCCGGAGTTCTTTTATTAAGTCACAATAGTCCGGTGGGGTTCCCCTTCTATCTGGGAGCCTTAATTGAAGGAGCTGCAATTTAGAATGCTTTGCATGTTGCGTATGTACCCCAGCCTCATATGGTTTAAGTCATGGCGGCTACCCACCTTTTGGTAAGCCTTCTGCAGCGCTCTTTTCAGACGAGTAACATATGCAGACAAACTTTCCCCTGGCCATTGTTTTGTACCTCGAAATTTCCACATCAAGTTCTCCCCTGACTCAATGCTCCTAAAATTGCCTTCCAGTGCAGATAGGTACTTCTGGGCAGATGCATCAAGGTTTGCGGACCTCAGAAATGTAATGGCCTCTAGGGCGTGACTCCTCAAACTTTCTATGATCCTTTTCCATTTCTCAGCCTCCACACACTGCCATTCAGGTATCAAAGGGGCAACACAATCTATCCAGGTCTCCCAATCATCCTCCCCTTGGGGGGTGGGGAGGGTGCCGGAGAAGATTCTCAACATTCGGTAAGAGTCGTGACTAATGGCAGATACAGACATAGGAACCAGCATTGGCATGGCACAGAAGGACGGGCAATAATGGGTGCTGGAGCAGGATGGGGTGTTGGGGGAGGAACACCCCCAGGTGGCAGGAATAGTTTCTTTAAGTCCCCCACAGTTTTCCCTTCTTCCAGCAACAACTTAGCAAATCTCTCCTCAAAAGTCTCAGATAGTGGGAGGGGAGCTCATTCTCCCATGGTTCTTTACTGTCTTTAGTTATCACTCTCCAGGCAGTGAGGGCTCCTTCGGGGGTGATAGTCCGTGGCACTTTGGAACCGTCTACTGGGTCCTTACACTTTATTAACACCATGAAACTTTGGACGAGCAGATTAACCTGTCGACCCACCACCACAGGGGTTTGTAAACATTCAGCCTTGGAAAGTACTCCCTCTACAATGTCTTTTTGGTACCCAGGGGAATATCCAGAATAAGTATAGCATTTTGGGGGTCAATCTCCTGCCCAGTACACTACCCACCAACTGGTGTACAGCCACTTCTGTTGGGGTAGCCATTTATTTTAACAGCAATTCGCAAATTTCGCCACTAGGGGATGCTAATCCCAGTGGTGACCCTCCAAGATGTAACCCCTAGGTGGCGCTATCCCAAGGGCTACTACCCCTGCCTGCTTGGCTAGTAGCAGGTTAATGGGCCTGAGTTCTGAAACGGGTGCCTCCACCTGGAGGTAAGGGTTGGTAATGGTCAAGCTAACCTGGGCACAGCCCTCCAGGACACTGTAACCACCCTGTAACCCCCCTCTTTCCCCTCTAGTGGCCTGAACACTGTACAATAATCACTTTCACAATACCCCTGGTACACCACACAAGTACCCACACTGTTTGCACTTACCACCAGGGCTGATTCCTCTGGCTCGACCCAGGGAACCCCCTGTAAAACAAGGTTAGGCACAGCAAATAGCAACAGTACACTACTTTGAGCACAAACTGGAACCACAGTCAGATTACATGCAGAAAAAGTTAGATCTGATTTATTCAGGGGACTTGAGTAAGGGAGGGGCAAAATCAGGTTAATTAGCTTAAAGGTTATATCAATCAAGCAGTTATGCATGCGCTTTGAGTCCCCCCACACAGTCACACCTCTGGGTACCCAGGTGGAGAAGAGATGGGCTAGCCAGGACCGATGCCCGGGGTTGCAGCTGGTTGGGGCCCTGTGATGGAAAACACAACATGCACAGTACACAATATTTGTAATCCAGAGCCAGAGGGCTCAGTTCGTAAAGGAAACAAAACAACAACACAATCAGATGACACACTCAGATTAAGCTGTTGTTGCAGGAGCTACCCTGGTATTTACTCATGATACCAAAGACTGGACACAGGCTGGACGAAAATCGAAACTGCAGGTGGTTGATCTGGAATGCCAGGAGAAGCAGGGCCCACACGAGTCACAGAGGCGTCGTTCCTGTTCAAGTGTGGAGCAGGGGGCTGCTCCCCAGGCAGGTCTCTCGTCCATGGCTTCTCTGTGCAGTGGGTAGTCTGGCTGGGCCAGTCTGGCGAGGCCCATACTGCATGGAGACAAATTCGGACGCAGTCCATTTTGGGCTGGATACAGCTTCCAGCAAGCAGAACACAGTTAACACAGTGGGGGACTAACTCACGACCCACTAGCAGCTCATAGCACATTTACATGTAAGAGAATTCTACTATACCAGGCAAAGCGCTCCCCGGTCACAATCGCAAAGTCTCTGCACACACCAGGAGCTTAGGAGTAGGTGGAACTCCTGACAGGCCGATCGCATTCAGCAAAATCTTCAGTCTTCTTCAGGTTGAACCTGGCCCACTTCAGTAGCTTACTTTAGTCACACAAACTGGGATTTAGTCCAAAATAATTCTCTTCTCTCCCTCTCAGGAGCAGCACACCGACATGCAGGCCAAAACTTAGCCTTTTCACAGTTTTCCCTTGCAAATCCACTCAGGATTGCTGCCCAAAATCACTTCAGCTCCTCTCATTTCACTTCCCAGCTCAGAACTAACTGAAAACTGGAAGCAGCCCAGGACTTCCCCAAGATCCAAAAGATTTGGTTGGCTGATTTGGCTGTCAGTCAAAGCAAGAGCTCCCCCTTCAGTTGCAAAAAAGGCGCAAAAAGTTCAATCTACAGTTCCTACAGATTTTGAATTCAGACAGCTCCTGTAGTCCGGCTACATTTTAGGTCCCACCAGTACTGTTTGGTCCAATTTGCAGTCCAGGACCAAGATAGTGGAGACAAACAAAACAGTCCTTGCTACAAAGAAAGCAGGTTAGACAAACTACATTATCATTATCACTCTAAACGATTTTCAGTAAATAGTTACCTCTTTCAACAGAGCTCCCTCTCAGATTACTTAAGCTGCAATCAGGCAGCTCTTAAAGAGACAGTGCACAGAGGCTATACAGGCTCTGGTAATCACATTTAAACTGCTAAAACGCAGGACACCAGCCTGGCAGTGAGCATTAAGGCAAGCTCAAGGAAGACTTTTTGGGATCCCCCATTTGTGGGGGGGTTACAATTGAATTGCATGGTGCAAAGTACCCTCGCCTCACCCATGCCATAGACAGGCAGCACCTCTAAGAAGGATACTGTGTGTGCTACTTGTCTTAGGTCCCTCCCAACTCCACAAACTCCTCCTGCACCATTCTAATCTCATGTTGAGCCAAGTCATTCATCCATAGGTGGACAATGACATCCATCTCAGTCTCCTGTGCAGCTGTTCTCATGATCCTGCAGATGTGCTTCCTGTCCTCCAAGCCATGGCGCCAGGCAGGCACCTTACTTCAGTTTTCCCTGCTCCCCCAGTTCTATCCCCCTTATAAATGAGTCCCCCACCAGGAGCTGCTTCCTTTCCCTGTGGCGTCCTCTGCCTCCTTCCTGTGGGCCTCCCTTGCAACAGTTGTCTGCAGCCTCCTTAGTCTCCTCTGCGGGTGCATCAATAGGGGAACTATGCTCCACCAGAATGGTACATGGATTGTGGAGTGGTACAACTGACTGGGTGTGCCTCTGTTCCACCACCTTCACCCTCCCTAAGCCCACTGTGGTCCAACTGCTGCGCTTTCTTGGCAATCTCTGAGGCAGTGGTGGTGGCCTTAGTGCTCCCTGGTTGGGGGAGGTTCCCTTACTACTGTCCAGTGTGGCCTGAAAATGAGCAACCTCCTCCCTCAGGGCAGAGAGTTGCTTGCAAACAGGGCAGCATCTGAGCCTCCAGAAAGACTCCCGGAAGACTGCTGTCCCATAGCCAGTACATTGCACTACTCCCCACTTGTCTATCTTACTGTTTATCCTGTGCAAGGTTTTTATTTGTTTTTTTTTCCTCCTTCCAGTTATTGTTTCGTTATACATAAACATATATATATATATATATATAATATAATGTGTACGCTTATATCATCAGTGCAGTGTGCTGGAAAGGATATGACAGTGGTATGCACCTTGTCCTTTTGAGGAAATGATGTCAGAACCCCTGGTATAAAGGAAATGGTACCAGGGATGGGTGGGGTATGGGGAAGGGGGGATTTGGGCCCAAACTGTGCCCTCTCTAAACAATCAGTTAAAAGCTCTGACCCACCACTACGATGAGTGTTGACCTTCCTGTCAGCAAGACAACCTACACAACAATTTAACAAAGAAATTACCCTGCTAAACAACTGAACAACATTAAACAAGACCGGTCCAAGGACCAATCCCAGAGGTACCCCTCTGGTAACCCCCCTCTCCCCGGGTTGGATCATAATTACAACCACCCTCTGCCTCCTGTCCGTTAGTCAGCTCCTAACCCAGTTAACCACCTTGTGCCCCATGCCCAGACTACCCATCTTGCTGACCAGCCTTTTACGTGGGGATGGTGTCGAAGACCTTGCTGAAATCGAGGCACCAGACGTTCACTGCCCCCCAATTTACTTTCTTTGTCACACATTTAAAAATTATACTGTTCAGCATCGTTGTGATGTCATAGTTTAAACTGCTTCAAATGTTAACCCTTTAAGAATCAAATAGCTGGAACACCATATATCTATAGTAGTAACATAATAAATAACACAAACATAGTATAGCTTAAAAATCCAAACAAATTTACAAATAAAAAAACTTCCTATATGTAACCCCCCTGCAAATGGGGGTTCCCAAAAGACTTCCAGGAGCTTGCTTGAATGCTCCAAGCCTGAATGGTGTTTGGCATTTAAGCCATTTATCAGTGAGTGTTTTTAGAGCCTCTGGTACTGTCTCTTTAAGAGCTGTCTGCTTGCAGACATAATTAGTTTGTATGGGGGGACTGTGTGCTTCTCTGTTTGAGTACCACTGAGCTGCTGCCAATTCACTCCATTTTTGCAGTCACTAGAGTGCAAAGGAACCTATCTGAAAGATGTAACTGTTTGCCAGAAATCATTTAGGTAATAATGAAATTACAGTTTGTCTAACCTGCTTCTTGCAGTCAGAACTGTGTCTGCCTAGTTCCCATTCTGGTTTTGAACTGCTAAACTGGACCAATCAGTGTGGGGTAAGCTAGCTCTAAAATGGTGCCTTGATGAATCAGAACTTGGACTCATAATCTGAGCCAGCCACAAGAGGATTGTATGGGCAGTGACTTGGGAGATGTAGTTTAGACTTGGCGCCTTTTGGACCAACAGGAGCAGTCTATTGTGAGTGACAGCCAATCCAGTCAGAACTGGGAGGAACTCAAAGGAAGTGCCCGGTTTTGTCTGTTGGAGTTTCAGTTTTAGCTCTGGCAGTGAAAAGGAAGGAGCCTTGTGCTTTTTCAGTGTGCAGTTTTAGTCGAGAAACGTGTGTAAGGCCCAGAGTTCGGTCTGCAGCTTGTGTAACTGCTTGTTAGGACTGAATCCGTCCTGTGAAGAGAATCAAGGATATCTGAAGAGTGAAACCAGGCTCACCCTGTAGAAGACTGGAGAAATTGTTGAATTGCACTCGGTCTGTCAGGAACTGAATCTGCTGTGTGTTCTCCTGGGTATTGTGCAGTAATTGCGATCGGGATAGAGAAGCAGCCTGCGGTATAGTACTTTCTGTTTACCATATAAATGTGTGAAGAGGCTTGTTACCTCAAGTGAATCCTGCTGCCATTAAAGGACTTTGCCTGTTGCAGTTTGCCATATAAATGTGTGAGGAGTCTCGTGGAGCTCAAGAGTAGCCCTGCTGACATTGAAGGACCCTATCTTGTTTGGAGGTCGGAGTACTAATTCAGGGTCACTCCTGTTGAATTGCCACGTTGAATCCAAATGGAATCACTGTACTGCTGACTGTTTAAACTAATTTTTCTTTTCTCTGTGGGAAAGGGCCCCTACCAGCCGCCACGGTTTGGACTAGCCACTAGGGCTTGGGTACCCAGGGACAGTAACTGGTAGGGATAGGCCTGTGCACAGAGCCATAGGTAGATGAGTAAAGTGATAAGCTAATTAACCTGATTTCCCCCTGTCCTTGTTATATTCCCCTAAATAAATCAGAGCTGCTTGTTTCAGCAAAGTTATACTCCCTGAGGTATTTGTCTATGTTAAAGTATTGTACTGTGATTGTTGCACTGTATCTTATTTTACAGGAGGTCCCAGTGCCTGAACCAGCCCTGGGGGTAAGTGTATACTGTGAAGGTAATTCTGATATATTGTGTGGGCCACTAGTGGGAAGAAAGGGGGGTTGCAGTGTCCCAGAGGGCTGTGACCAAGTAAGTTTAACTATTGCAAACCCTGACCTCTGGGTGGAGGCACCCGCCATTGGATCCAGGCCCCTCAACCTGTTAGTGGCAAATCAGGCAGGGGTAGTAGCCCCTGGGATAGCGCCATCTAGGGGTTACATATACATCACAATGATGCTGAACAGTATAAAAGGTCACATCAATGTAAGCCAGTATGCCTTTGATAAAGGATGGGAGAACATCCGAAATGCGTCAGGCTGTTGTTGAGTATATGTAAACAATAAATTATTTGGATTTTTTAAGAGGCTGGTGCTCCTGGTATCATTTCCATGAGGTTTGTGTGTGCTCCGCTTTCTTTTGTGTTTTACTACTTCATTTTTAGCATAGCAGCACCACTATCCTTGTGCATACCCAGTGTGAACAGGTACTGGATTCCCCTTTTTTTTTCATTTTAGGTATTTGTGGGCCTGACACACATAGTTACTTCTGCAACCCATCACCACGACCACACGTTGGACCTGGTTTTCTCACTGGGGCTTGAGGTTATGAATCTCAAGACTGATCAGGTCGTATGATATGATCATTGCACGGTGAAGTTCCTGTTTGGGGCCTCCCCCTAAAAGTCCCTCCCCTGTTGAAATGATTAGCCTTTGCCCTTTAAGGGGACTGTCCCCAGGGAGACTGCTGGCAGTAGCTGATTTATCTAGTGTAAATGCTGCATGTGTGTGTTTGGCACAAGCTAGTCGGTGGCCACCTATAATAAGACAATATCCGAAGTGCTCAATGCCATTGCACTGGTCTGTATATGACCCAGATCTTCTCACTTGAACCTCCCTTGGTTTGATGGGGATCTCAAGGTGATGATGATCAGGAGTCGAAAATTGAAGCATTGCTGGCAGAAGACCCGGTCGGGGAGGACAAACGGGCCTTTGTGTGCTCATTATTATGAGTACTAAGGGGCACTCAACCATAAGAAGGCAGAGTTCCTGTCCAGAGAGATTGCTGCAGGGAGGAACAGACCATCTCAGCTCTTTTGGACTGCGGACAGACTTATGCATCCAGTCTGTCTACAGCTGAAGAAAGCTTTTTCAACCACATTATGAAAAGAGTTTTCTCAGTTCTTCTCTGACAGGGTGTCCTCTATCTGGACAGGGATCTCGTCAGTGAGGCAAGTTCTGCCTCGCAGTGATCAGCATGGTGGGAGCGGAGGTGCTCCAACTGCCTGGGGAGAGTTTAAACCATTGGAGGTGGCCAAGGTCATTGAAGTGATCTCGCTCAGGCCCACTTACTGTGAACTGGACCTGGACCCGACTCGTGTCTTGATGAGATGAGTCAGGACATCAGCCCAGTGTTCACTTGGATTGTCCGGTGTTCGTTGTTGGAAGGAGTCTTTCCAGCTGCCTTGAAAGAGGCTCTGGTGAGGCCCGTCTTGAATAAACCATTTCTCAACTTTGATGTCCTAGCAAATTACCGTCCGATCCCCAACCTTCTATTTTTAGGAAAGGTTGTTGAGAAAATAATGGCACAGCAGCTCGAGGAGCACCTCATGACCTTTGATATCTATGAGCCATTCCAGTCGGGTGTCAGGGATAGGCATGGCACCGAAATGGCATTAGTTAGGCTGCAAAATTACCTCCTTAGGGCAAGAGATAGAGGAGACAGGTCAATTCTTGTGCTCCTTGATCTCTCATCAGCATTTTGACACTGTGGATCACATTATGCTTCTAGATTGCCTTAGAGAATACTGTGGACTCACCGGTACTGTCATCAACTGGTTTGAGTCCTATCTCTCTGGCAGGAAGCAGCAGGTGGTGATGGGGAATTTCTCCTCCTCCCCAAAGCTCCTGCCATGCTGAGTGCCTCAGGGTTTGATCTTGTTGCCACTGTTATTCGCAGTGTACATGCTGCCACTGGGTAAGCTTATTAGGCATTACAGTGTTGGTTTTCACTCCTATGTAGTTGCTACCCAATTGTATATGTCCTTTGCTCCTGGAATGCAGGGCACCATGGAAGTGCTTAACAGCTGCCTGGATGAGATCAGTGACTGGATGTCCTCCAACTGGTTGTGACTGAACCCCGACAAGATGGAGGCCCTGGTGATTGAGCCAGGTTGCGGGCTTGATGGGAGTACCGCCAGTGTGGCTACAGGATTGTTCATAGAGTCCACTCCATTGATGGCCTCCCCTAGGGTGCAGGATCTTGGCATTATCCTGGATGATAGATTGACACTTGAAGCTCAGGTGTCATCTGTGGTCCACAGCGGTTTTTACCACTTAAGGAATATCACTAGGATTAAACCCCTAGTTCTGCCCGAGGACCTGCCATCACTGTTACATGCCTTTGTTACATCCAGGCTTGATTACTTCAATGCTCTATACTTCAGGGTCACTGAAGGAACCCTCTGCCAGCTGCAGCTGGTGCAGAATGCAGTGGCCAGGTTACTGATGGGCCTGTCTAGGTCTAGTCATGTGATTCTGGTCCTGCGAGCTCTGCACTGTCTGCCTGTCAGGTGGAGGATCATCTTCAAGGTGGGCTTGCTCACCTTTAAGACCCTACATGGACTGGGCCTTGGCTACCTATCTGATCTCCTGACACCTGCCACCTCAGTCCACTCCCTCCGCTCCTCAACCAGAGCCAGATTAAACACCTCCAGTGACCGAGCCTTTGATGTCGCTGGTCCAGCCCTTTGGAACTCCTTTCCAGCTTCTGTTAGGGAGGCCCCGAAGGTCAAGATGTTGAAAAATGGTCTAAAGACTTATTTATTCTGCTTCATCTTTCCTGATGAATTTGACTGAGCAGAGCTAGTTCCATTTTAGACATTGTATTACTATATTTATTGTTTTTGTCACAAACGCGGTCTGCAGGTCAGGCCCTCTGCTCCATTGCCAACCTTGAAATGTAACAGTGTGAATGGGAAAGATAGGGTAACCCTCCTGTCTGTTTTGGGTCTGAATCACCTACTAGCCTTGAGTCCTGGGGTCAAATGTGACCCTTACGCAAGCGCACACAGTTAACAGGCTCAGATATATATTCTCTTCAGGGAAATGCAATATAATCTTTTGTCCAGTGGCACCCAGCCAGGTTTCCAAAATGTACCCTTACGACTCAATATGAGACCTAGATATATTCTTACCTTTAGCAAGATTAGTACCACATTCAAGCCTTAACTGCTGTCAGACTTAAACACTGGTTCAGCATTCATGTGCAAAAGAAAACTGAGAAGACACAGGCAGTATTTCAAGGAAAATATTGTTTACCAAAAACTGTAAAATAGCTAAAATATCAAACACAGAACAAATATACAGTATCAATAACTTACAGTAACATAAAATAAATGGAAAGTTACAGAACACAAATACGTCTGCCACACATACTTACAAATTCTTGCCTAGCTAGATGCTACCATAAAGTCCCTCCTTAAGTCCAGAGAACTAAGTATCTCTCTTGAGTCCAGAATAAAAAGCAATGTTTCCTTCAGATGCCTGATCCTTTCAAAATCCATCTCCCCACCCCTTTAGTGAGGTCACAGTTAGATCCTCCTATAACTTTAACTTCTTAGCATAAATATCCACAAGGATGTATGTTATTACTGTGGAAATCAGCAACTAGCAATTTCCCAAAATATGAGTCTCTTTGATCAAAGCATTTTCTTTGGCATTTCATAACCTCACAATCAGTCACTGGTTCTCTTCTTGGTAAGAAAACCATAAAGGATCAGCCAAATGACTTCCCTTCCTGCTATGTCATAAAATGCATATTTAGTTTCCAACTTTAAAAGCAGGAGCAGGTTATAAGGGGTAATAAACTGTCCCTCTGGAAGGAAGGCTTTGATGATTAGTGGTTTCCCTGGTCTGTTTACCACAGCCCGCTGTTTCTTCACACTGACACCACTGAGGTCAAAGATCAAGTCTCTCACACCCTGGCTGACTTGAGTTCCAAGCAGTCAGCACAGACATTTATTTATAATACAAATATCATACATATAACCATAAGCAGTGGGCAGAGCATCACAGTCCTCCCCACCTAGACTGAATTTAAGGGCTCTATCCCCTGCATGTGATGAGCTCCCCAAGTCAGTTCATTGCTCAAACTGACGCAAAAGTCCATCTGCATTTTCATTGGCTGCCTCTGCCCTGTGTGAGACTGTCATGTCACACCCTTGCAAGGCAAGGCTCCATCTTAGTAGTCTACCATTCGTTTTACCCATTTGTGCCAGCCAAACCAGGGGGTTGTGGTCAGTTTGTACCTCAAAATGCTGCCCATATAGGTATGGCTCTAACTTCTTTAGTGCCCACACCATGGCAAGACACTCTTTTTCTACAGTAGAGTAAGCCTGCTCCCTGGGAAGTAACTTTTTACTGAGATACACTATGGGGTAATCTTTCCCTTGGTTGGATGTCTGACTCAGCACTGCCCCAATATCCATATCTGAGGTGTCAGTCTGGACTACAAAGGATCTGCTAAAGTCTGGATTTGTCAATACAGGAGCACTGCACAGTGCCTCCTTCAGTCTGGTAAAGGCTTGTTCACAGGCTGGTTCCCAGGTAACTTTTTTAGGCATCCTTTTCTTTAACAGGCCAGATAGGGGAGCAGTCAGGGCACTGTAATTTGGTACACATTTCCTATTGTTCCCTGCTGCCCCAAGAAAACTCCTGACCTGCTTCTGCATTTCTGGTCTGGGCCATTTTCACTTGGTTAGGACAGAGCTGTCCCCGGCTTACAACATGCCCGAGGTATGCCACCTCAGCCATGGCCACCTGGCACTTCTCAGCTTTTACAGTGAGTCGGGCCCTCTGTATCCTGCCCAGCACTTCCCTAAGGTGGGACAGGTGTTCCCCCCAGTTGACACTAAAGATGGCAATGTCATCCAGGTATGCCATGGCGTACTCCTTAGCACCATTTAACACCTGGTTCACCAACCTTTGGAAAGTGGCCGGGGCATTCTTCATTCCGAAAGGCATTACTTTAAATTCAAATAAACCTATCGGAGTGATTAAGGCCAACCTCTCCCTAGCTCTGGCAGTTAACTCTATCTGCCAATACCCCTTTGTAAGGTCAATAGTTGTAAGGTATGTCGCCCCTCCCAACATGTCTAGGAGTTTGTCCGTCCATGGCATTGTGTGGGCGTCTGACTTTGTGACTGTATTCAGTCCATGATAGTCCACATAAAAATTAGTAGAGCCATCTGGCTTGGGAACAAGGACTACGGGTGAGGCCCATGGGCTGTGGGATTTCTGGATTACCCCTAAATCAAGCATTTCCTCCACCTCCCTCCTAATATCCTTTTGGACAGCCTCCGGCACCTGATATGCTGTCTGCCGTATGGGCGCCTGCGTCTCTGTCTCCACATCGTGCGTTGCTAAGGGGGTTAGTCCAGGCTTGGTGCTAAACAGTGGGGCAAAGTCTTCTAACACCTCCCTTACTTCCTGGATCTGGCTCGGGATCAACTGGGGTGACATTCTGATTACCTCCCCAGAGGACTCTCACTTGCTTTCTGCCAGCAAGTGAGTCCAGAAGGGGTCTCCTTCGTCCATCCCCTCCCCAGGACTACACACTGCAAACACCATGTCAGCCCTATTAGCATATGGCTTCACCATGTTGGCATGGTGCATTCTTTGTGTATGTATCCTGTCAGGTAGCTCAATAATATAGTTTACATCATGTTTCTGACTACTTTGTATGGTCCTTCCCACTCGGCCTGCAGCTCATCGTTCCGGACCAGGATTAGAACCATGACTTCCTGACCCACAGTGTATGAGTGAGCTCTGGCTCTGCAGTTGTACCACACCTTTTGTTTTTGTTGGGCAGCTGCCAGGTTGCTCTGGGCTATCCCCATAAGCTTCTTCAGCCTTTCCCTAAACCTAAGGACATAATCCACTATGGGAGTTCCCTGGGTGGCGTGCTTGCCTTCCCAGTCTTCCCAGATCAAACCCTAGGGCCCGTTGCCCTCGTCCATATAAGAGCTCGAGGAAAACCCTGTCAACTCTTGGGGCACCTCCCTGTATGCAAACAACAGGTGTGGAAGGTATTTCTCCCAGTCCCACCCATGCTGTTCAGCAAACGCTTGGAGCATTAACTTAAGGGTACCATTAAATCTTTCCACAAGCCCATTGGCTTGCGGGTGATAATGTGTTGTGCATCTCTGCATCACCCCATACTTCTCCCACAAACATTTCATCAGGTCCGACATGAAGGAACCCCCTCAATCGGTGATAACCTCCTGCGGAAACTCAACACGGGAGAAAATCCCTAGCAATGCATCTGCCACTTTGTCTGTCCTCCATGAGGATAGGGTGACTACCTCTGGGTACCGGGTGGCATAATCCACCACAGTTAGGATGAATTTCTTCCCAGAGGAGCTGGGGGTATTTAAAGGCCCCACAATATCCATTCACAACCTCTGGAATAGCTCCTCCACTATGGGTAAGGGAATTACGGCAGCTTGGGTTTTCTTACCTGCCTTTCCTATTTCTTGGCACCGGTGACACAATACTCCTTCACCTGCTGTGTGAAATTGGGCCAATAGAAATTCTGGGCCAACCACTGCATAGTACGCATGATTCCCAGATGGCCAGACATGGGAATATTGTGTGCAATCTTGAGCAACTGCTCACGGTACTCCTGGAGAATGACAAGCTACCTGCCCATCACCCTTCCCTCTGTCTTAGCATCCTGCGTATACATCAGTCCATTGTTCCAATAAACTTTATGTTTCCCGTCACCTCCCTGTGCTCCATCAGAGTCTGCCCAAGCCCTCAGCTTCTCTAGACTAGGGTCACTTTTCTGAGCAGCTGCAAACTTCTTACACATTCCTAAGACATGGGACAGGTCCCCTTCAGTGTCTAAGCTAGGGTCCCTAGCTCTAATGTCAGGGCATTCAGGATCACTGCCATCCCTAACCCTCTGACAATGGGTCACCCTTTTCTCCCCAGAGTAACCCTCCATAGCTGTTTGGTTAACTGCTACCTGTGGAATTACTACCCCCTTTTCATTATCCTCCATATCAGAAAACACAGGCTGGGGAACCAGCCTCCCAGTGTTTTCCACAGGGGCTTCCATGGGGTCCAGAGAACTATAATTTTCCTTTGCCGCTAGGCTGTGGGTAACTGCACACAGCATCCCATTTGATACTGTTGCCAATAATTACACTGACAGACAAAGTCTCGACTATGGCAACCTTTTTGTACAGTCCCACCTGTCTCACCCCAGTCTAGGAGGACACTAGCAAGTGGCAATGTTTTCTCCTCCCCAGTGAATCCCCGTACAATCATAAATTGATTGGATATAAGCTGGCTCTACCAAATCCCCTTTTACCAAAGTCAGAGATGCCCCATGTCCCTTAACCCATGTGTCTGTACACCATTCACAATGACTGCATGTGTTCCCTCATGTTTACTGGCATGCTTTCAGGGACACACAAACAACCCACTTCTTTCCTAGCACCACTTTGTGCACTGCTTGTCCTTTTGGGACACTGCCTGGCCAGATGACCAGGTTCTTTACAAACCCAACATTCATTTCTTTTCTCAGGTAAATCTTTTCTTTGTAACCTGGGGCTACCTGGTTTTGGTGGAGGCAGAGAGGGTTTTAGCTGCCCTGAAGGCACACTGTTCCCTTTCTGTGATGTCACAGCCACCCCATTCCCTCTCAGAGCAGGGTCTGCTTCTGGCATAGCAGTCCAAGAGTTCAGCAGCCTCTTGCACTGTTTTGGGATCTCGATCCTCCAGCCAGGTTTTCAGCTCTGCTGGACATGTCCAAAAAAACTGCTCTAACAGTACAGCATTTTCAATTTTCTCTACAGTGTTTGCTTCAATTCCTTCCCACCAACATTTTAAAAACTGCCATTGTTTAGTGGCTAGCTCCTCATAGCTCATGTCAGAGCTTTTCCTAAGCTTGCGGAATTTAGCCCTGTATGCCTCTGCTGTTAGCTCATATTTTTTTTAAAGTGCAGCTTTAAGTTTACTGTAATCATTACTGTCCTCATCGTCCATTTGACCCAATGCATCTCGTGCTTTTCTGGTAAGTAGTGGAGATAGCTGGAAGCTCCAGGACTCTCTAGGAATATTTGCCTGAATGCATACTTTTTCAAAGGAATTTAAAAAGGTATCCATATCTTTCCCATCTTTAAATTCAGTTATCAATTTGGAATTTAATTTGTAACCCAGTCCTGGAGTCCTAGTTAACCCCAGGCCACTTACCTGCTTTGGTGTTGGTGTTTGGAGTCATAGCTTCTCCAGTTCATGTTGCCTCTGGCACTCAAGCTCTTCTCGCTCAGTTTCTTGCTACTGTCGCTCAGCCTCTCGCTGCTCGCACCTCTCTTCTCTCTGGAACTCCAGCTCCAGTCTCCGCAACTCCATCTGCATCCTGAGCCCTGCTGACTCCAGAATGTTGGTGACCTTCCTCTGCTGCTGTGGCCCTTGGCTTGCACTGGTCCTGCTGTCATCCTCACTGCATCTGGACACTGCACTGGACCCTGAACCCCCCATGCCCAAGGTTCAGTCCTTCTCAGTCACAGACTGTGACTCGAGGTTTTAGGAATCAGCTGCCACAAGAGCCTCTACGAAGTGTTTTTTGGTTCTGCCCTTGTGCCGGACTATTCTCTCTTGGCACAACTGCCTCAGTTGGTCTGCAGTGTGCTCACTGTAGTTGGAAGCTATCTTCTTCCCTAACTACGGCTACACTAACTTGCACTCGAAAAAAAAATAAATCAGGTAGGGAACTTAGACTGTAAGCGCAATGATATAGTTCTTTTTACTTTAAAAAAAAAATCACTGCCTTATTTTGAATGTGAGCCGTACAGTATTAGTCTGACACACTGGACTGTTAATGCGCATGTTACCAAATACTTTAAAATCGCACTGCTGCCAACCAAATCTGTCACAAACGCACTCCGCAGGTCAGACCCTCTGCTCCCACAGTGCAAACCTTGAAAGACAATAGTGTGAACGAGACAGACAGGGTAACCTTCCTGTCTGTTCTGGGTCCAAATCACCTACTAGTCTCGAGTTCTGGGGGTCAAATGTGAACCTTATGCTAACGCACCCAGTTAACAGGCTCAGATATATATTCTCTTCAGGGAAATGCAATATAATCTTTCACCCAGTGGTACCCAGCCAGGTTTCCAAAATGTACCCATACGACTCAATATGAGACCTAGATATATTCTTACCTTTTGCAAGATTAGTAACACATTCAAGCCCTTAACAGCTGTCAGACTTAAACACTGGTTCAGCATTCACATGCAAAAGAAAACTGAGAAGACACAGGCAGTATTTCAAGAAAAATATTGTTTACTAGAAACTGTAAAATAGGTAAAATATAAAACACAGAACAAATATATCAATAACTTACAGTCACATAAAATAAAAAGAGCAGAGGGTAGATCGTCACAGTTTGAATATTGTATTACATGTTGTATGTGTTTTTCTGTTTCTATTTTGTATTTATGTTTATGTAAGGCACCCAAAACCTTATGGATTGGGTGCCATATAAATAAACGTGTCTTGCCTTGCCATTATCTGGATCTATACTTTTGATGTTTTTGATACTATCTCAATGAGTCAGTGCACCACATAGGGCTTCCTTGGGTCTATTTTCTGCTTCCTCCACTTTTCATATTTTTTTCAAGCAACCATGTATCTTGCAAATGTGTAAACTCTGTATATATATGTATATTTATTGCTGGTAACGTTGTGTCAGTGACTCTGTACCTTATTACATTGACTGTGCTTACTGTTGTAACCTGAGACATCTTACTATGTATGTTATGCTTCTCCAGACATCAGTGCATCTGCCCTACTTGCTTCAATTTGTACTCTGTATGTTCTTTGATTTCCTGTACTCTCCCGGGTCGTACCTGAAAATAGACATGTGTTTGTCTAGTGTACTTACTGTACCTGGTTAACAAAAGCTAAATAAATAAATAATTAAGTAAGAAAGAAACAATACTAAGTAAAACATAATACAGCCTGTGTAAGACAAGCATATGCAGGATATCTGTGCATCATGATCTGCCTGTGTGCGTAATTGAGCTTTCATTCAATTATCTTGTGAGCACTGACATTTCTGCAAGGAGCCACACTGATAGCACTATGCATATACAAGCATTACTGTAAGAGGCAGGCAGTTACATACACACACACAACCCATCTTCTTAAGACATGTAAGCAAATTATCTTTTTTAATTAAATACCGGTAAACAGAAACTTTGATTCTAACACAGCACAATTGTTTATCTTTCTTTCAGTAATTTGTTATTTTCTTCTAGTTTATATCTCAGTTGGTAGTCAATACTGAAAATTACGTTTTAAAAACAAAATGCATAGCATTTCTAGGGACATGTTAAAACAACATAATATGATAGTATATTGCCACCCCCTGTTGTGAAGGGATTTCCATCCTAACTAAAACACTGCTCTGCCATGGGTCAAAGGTCAAATAATGTTGTTGTACCCATCTGTGGGGAAGCAGTTCTTTTTTAATTAGAATGACAACTCATGACACCTGCTATTTTTCTTTCATTTTCCACGCACACACACATATACACACACACACACACACACACTTCTAACAAAATCTTATGTTGTTTCACTATTTTGAAAAAAAAAACACAGAAAACCACCCCCTGCTGTAACATCATTGAATACAATGAAACTATAATATATTATTATGTATTGTAAGGCACCTAAAGGATCTCACTGAACATGAGCTCATCAATTGAATTTCCTGTATATATCTATAGATGAATGACAGTTTTACTATAACTACTACTACTGCTGCTATCTGGGTGGATTTTCAATAGCTGGATGAGGGTAAGTTTCTGTTTTTTTTATTTTTTAATTAAACCAAATATTTCCTGGGAAGAAACAAAAGCAGTATTTTTTAGGTTTCAAACCACATACCATGCTTTACAAATTAAGGCCCAGATATTCAAAGCTTTGCATGGGGCGCAAACCATTTGCATGGGTTTAGCGCGGGATGAGCATGGATCTCCCATATCAAAAAGGCCAAATAGCACATGCAAACTGCATTAGCACCAGGCAAAATCATAATATATGCAAGGGGCAAACTGAACATGAACACAGGTGCACTGCTATATTCAGTGACCAGCACTGCGCAAAGTGGTTTTGCGTGACTTAGCGCGACCCATTTTTGCGGTACAAATTACTAACCAGGAAAAGCTGGTCTTTAACCCTGGGCAAACCAGCATTGTGTGACATTGTGGTATAGCGTGGCTTTAGCGCAGCCCTGCATGACCCTAACATATGACTATGACACAGAGAAAAAGCCAGACATGGAGGAAACATGCTGCTCACTGATGGCACCACAATGATGCCAACAGTTGCCACTAGTCCCAGCCATGCCAAGTAGTATGTGGTGACCCGGCCCCAGGGGGCCACCATGGTAGTGTGGCCATACAGCACATACCTGCAGACCATACGTCTGTGGTGACCAAAAGATGCCAGCACACACATGCAGCACTGTGGGCATGGTGGGTGTTGAGGGGAGGGTGTATGGGTGGCAAGGCCTCACCACAGGCTGAGTGCAGCCACAAGGCTGGGACACAGCACACAGTGCACAAGAGCCAGTATTGGGAATACCCCAATACCAGTGTGCCTGTCCGATTGTACGTGCCCCCCCAGTCACATACCGCACAGCTGTACAAACACCACAGCACACACAGCCAGCCGTGTATATGTCACTACGAGCATCCCATGCCAGAGGTGCAGCATCTGTGGGCCACACAACAGTGTGACATTAATGTCCACTGTCAGTAAACACCTGCAAGGTGGGCTTGTCACTGTGTACTGTATAGTGGTCATCACTGCCCTATGCACCATAGGCATTGCTGTGTCCTTCACACTACTGGCCCCTTGCTACTGTGGTGTCTGCTGTGCACTGTAGAAGCATGCCCTACAGTGTGACAGTTGCATGCATCACCACCACCACCACCACCTGTGCCTATGCTGTTGTCCCCCGGGGAACACAATGTTATGCTGTACTGTATACATGTAGCCTGCAGCTACCATCATGCACTGTCAGACAGACCTACAGGTGGAGCTATGGCCAGACCTGGCCAGGCCCTGTACTTCCAGACTGACCTACAGGTGGAGCTGTGGGACCCTGCAGGGGCAAACTGCATGCAAATCAGAGCATAATGAGATGCTAATCTGGATGTTTGCCCAGAGACTACCTAAGTAGGCTCATTTGCATGTCACATTTGAATATGGCAAAGTTTAGCGCCAGGCAAACATGTTTGCACTGGGCAAATGGCTTAGCTCCTCACTAAAGCCCCGCAAATGTGTTAGCACAGTGCTAACAGTTCAGGGAATATTACACAGTTTTGAGCACTGTACTTTCACATACGCTGCTGCATGCAGCTGTACTGGGTCCACGCATTTGCTGGCACACACATTGGCCACATAGTTCACCGCTCCCTACCTTCACATCGCTGTGAACTGTGTTGCTGTTGTGGTTTGCACTTCCAGGTTGCCATATTCAGAGCTGTCTTATTCCAGGGCTATGTTTGCCCTGCACTCCCAGCCCAGTTTGAAACATAGAAACATAGACTTTGATGGCAGATAAGGACCGCTTGGCCCATCTAGTCTGCCCATTTCCCTACCTACAGGATAGGCCGCAGATCCTAGTTAACCAACAGCCTATTTCTTCCTACCCCCCACAAGAATTGTCTTATGTCTGTCCCATGCATTCTTGAATTCTCCCACAGTTTTAGACCCCACAACCTCCTCAGGAAGGCTGTTCCATGCATCCACTACCCTCTCTGTGAAATAATACTTCCTCAAATTGCCCTGAACTGCCCCCTTCTATCTTTAAATTGTGTCCCCTGTTCTGCACGTCTCTTTTCTGAAAGATGCTACCCTCTTGGACTTTGTTGATTCCACTGAGGTACTTAAAGTTTCTATCATGTCCCCCTATCCTTCTTTCCTCAAGGGTATACATATTAAGCTCCTTTAGTCTTTCCTCATCGGCTTCTCTTGCAGACCCTGCACCATTTTAGTTGCCCTCCTCTGGACTGCCTCCATCCTGTCTATGTCCTTGCGGAGATGGGGTCTCCAGAACTGGACGCAGTACTCCAATGGGGTCTCACCAACTGTCTGTACAGAGGGATAACAACTTCCTGTTTTCTGCTGCTGATGCCTCTCCCTATGCATCCCAGTATACCCCCAGCCCTCCCTACTGCCTTCTCACATTGCTTGCTAACCTTAAGGTCATCTGATATGATTACCCCCAGGTCTCTTTCCTTCTTTGTTGTTGTTACTACCTCCCCATTGTGTATTCTTCCCCTGGGTTCTTGTTTCCCAGGTGCATTATTTTGCACTTCTTTGCATTGAATCTAGCTGCCATACTTCTGACCATTCCTCCAACCTCATGATCCCTTCTCATTCTTTCCACACCTCCTTGTGTATCAAACCTGTTGCAGATCTTTGTGTCATCTGCAAAAGGCATACTTTTCCTTCAGTCCTCTGCAATGTCACTGATGAAGACATTAAAAGGACTGGACCCATCTGAACCCTGCGGTACCCACTAGTAACCCCTCTTTCTTCAGAGTGGACTCCATTTACAATTACCTTCTGTGTCCTGTTGTGCAGCCAATGTTTTACAGGCACCACCCTGGGACCCACTCCAGGCTGGTTAATTTGACTTTTAATCTTTTTTGTGGGACTGTGTCAAATGCCTTGCTAAAGTCTAGGTAGACCATGTCCACAGCCCCTTCCTGATCTACTACTTTGGTCACCCAGTCAAAGAAATCTATTAGATTCGTCTGACATGACCTTCCCGCTGTGAACCCATGCTGCCTAGGGCCCTGTGCCCCACTGGCCTCTAGGTACTCAACTATTCTTTCCTTCAGAAGTGACTCCATCACTTTCCCTACCAGAGGTCAGACTGACAGGTCTGTAGTTTCCTGCCTCTGTCTTGGTCCCACTTTGTGAAGGGAATCACATCCGCCTTCCTCCAGTCCTCGGGTACCACACCATCCTCCCATGATTTATTAAAAAGAGTAGCCAGTGGTTTCACTAGTTCCTCCCTTAATTCTTTTAGAATTCTGGGGTGAATTCCATCAGGACCCATTGCTTTGTCCACCTTCAGTTTTAGGAGTTCTTGCAGAACCCTTTCTTCTGTGAAAGGACTGGGATCGACCCCCCTATCAAGAGTGTTTGTTAATTGGATTAGGCACTTCCCCCTCCTCTTTTGTGAATACTGAGCAGAAATATTCGTTCAGTATCCCTGCTTTTTCACTGTCCCCCTCTGCCCACCCACCGTTCATTCTATTCAGCCTCACTATCCCTCCTTTGTCTTTCTCGCCGCTGATGTACCTATAAAAGGTTTTATCCCCTTCTTAACTGAGGTTGGCTATCTTTTCCTCAGTTTGGGCCTTTGCTCTTCTGACTTCCCTCCCTGCTTCCTTCTGCCTTAACTGGGTACAGCTCTCTGTCCTGCTCCTTCTGTGTTTCCTTATACTTCGAATGCTATCTTTTCTTCCTGACTTTCACAGCCACCTCTTTTGAGAACCACAGTGGCTTTTTCTTTCGTTTTGATTTGTTTATTTGTTTCACACAGAGGCTTGTTGCCTCTGTGATGGCAGTTTTGATGATTCCCCATTGTTGCTCCACACCTCCTTCTAGCCTGTTTGCTAGTGCTTTTCTGAGGCACTCTCCCATCTTGCCAAAGTCAGCCCTCCTAAAGTCCAGTACCCTCACTTTTGTATGGCTTGACTCTGTAGCTGAGTTTAACGTGAACCACACTGATGGTCACTTGTTCCCAGATGGCAACCCACTTCTAGATCTGAGATCCTCTCACTGCCCCCGTTTGAGAGTACAAGGTCTAAGATTGCTCCCTCATGAGTGGGTTCCGAAACTAGCTGTCTGAGGCCTGCCACCTGTAAGGCATCGAGAATGGCCCTGCTCTTGGATGTGGCTGCAGCAAATGTGCTCAAGTTAACATCTGGCATATTCAGGGCTCCCATCAACAGTATCTCCCCTTTCTCTGCCATTCTAAGAATGCCTTCTATCATATCCTTGTCCATTCCCTCCCCCTGACACGGGGGTCTGTACACAACCCCTGTGCGGATTGTGGTGCCCTTTCCAGTCTCCAAGGTGACCCACAGTGCCTTCTCTCCTCCTTTTGTTCAGTTACTTTTATCCCTTCCTTTACATAGAGAGCTACTTCTCCCCCTCTTCTCCCCTGCCTGTCTCTCCTGTAGGTTATGTACCCTGGTATGTTAACATCCCAGTCATGGTTCTCTGTGTACCATGTTTCTGTGACTGCTACGATATCCAGGCATCCCTCTTCCATCAAGGCCACCAGCTCAGGGAGCTTGTTGCCCAGACTATGGGCATTGGTACTCATTACCCTCCATTTCCTGATGGCCTTACTCCTTTTTGCCCCATCCCTGTCCTTCTTGCCTTTGTCACTTTCTCCATTTACCCTGCCCTTCTCCCTATCAACACCTCTATGTTGGTGTTTGCGCACTACTACCATGATTTTTGGGAGGGGCTGAGATTTCCTGCTCCTTTCAGTGCCTCTCCCCCTTGGCTGGTTTAAATGCTTGCCAATGAGCATTTAAACCTATCAACTAGGATCCTGGTTCCCCTCCTGGACAGATGCAGCCCATCATGCCAGTATAGGCTTGCATCACTCCAGGTGGACCCAGAGCCCAATGAAGCCAAATCCCTGAGCTCTACACCAGTTTTTCAACCACTGATTGAATCCCATGGTGCGGAACACCCTAGTCTCTCCTATGCCATAGATGGGCAGCACCTCCGAGAAGGCTACCATGCGTGCTACTTGTCTAAGGCCCCTCCCCAATTCCACAAACTCTTCCTGCACTTCTCTAATCCCTTTCTTAGCCTGGTCATTTGTCCCTAGGTGGACAATGACATCCAGCTCCCTCCCCTGTGCAGCTACTCTGGCAATCCTGAGGATTCGGCTCCTGTCCCTCAAGCCATGGCGCCAGGCAGGCACCTTCCACCTCCCTCTCCCTTCTACCTTCCTAACAATGGGTCCCCACCAGGAGTTGTTTCCTTCCTGTGGGTCCCTGCCACCCTCCTATGGGTCTCCTTTGTGGAGGTTCCCAGCATCCTCCTTGGTCTCCACTGTAGGTGCCTCCATACAGGAACCACGCTTTGCCAGAATGGCATAGGAATTGTGGAGAGGTACAACTGGAGGGATGTGCCTCTTTTCCACCACCCTCACCCTCCCTGAGCCCACTGTGGTCCAACCACTCCTCTTTCTTGGCAACCTCTGAGGCAACGGCAGAGGCACTGGTAGTCCCTGGATGGAAGAGAAGGTCCCACAAATCCTGGCCAACTCAGCCTGGAGATGAGCAACCTCCTCCCTCAGCCCAGAGAGGTGCCTGCAGATGAGACAACAACGCATCCTCCAGAATGTCTCCCAGAAGACTGCTGCTCCACAGCCATTGCACTGCACCACTCCAATCATGTCTTATTTCTGGCCCCTTAACTGTTTGCAATCCTTACTCTTTCCTCTGTTTTTTTTTTTCTCTCTCTCCTTACTTTCTGCCTGTGTACCCTTTAAGCTCCTGATTGTCCTGTTTGGAAACAAGAATATCCTATCTTTCTCAGTAGACCCCTTACTTGCTCAGAGGCAGACCTCTAGCATCTAGAGGGGGCCGGAGAGCTACTCTTGCCCTTCTAGGATGGTGGGTCTTTGGTGGCTCTGTGATCACTCACTTCCTGCTCCCAAACAGGAAGTTCCTGTTTTCAGTCAAATCCTGTGCCTATAAAAGTAGAACTAGCTTTGGGAGGGAAGGAGGGCAATATAGTCCCAGTAGAGAAGTCCAGTCACACAGCAGTCCTTTCTCCTGGTGTCTTCTGCCAAGCAAGTTTGCCAGGCCTCATTCCCATGCTATATTCAGAAGCTGTTTTCCCTGGGCTATTCCTTTTAAATATAGCTTGCTTTTTGCTCTGGGCTAAGTTTGCCTGCCGGGCAGTGCTAATTTAGACTCGTGGCAAAGTTCTGAATATCTGGTCCTGAGACTCGGGTAAACATGCACAACTTGGCTGTGTTTCCATCTCATGGTTCTGGTATCATCAGTGACCTCTCAGGCTTTGCTTTAAAGGTCCCTATGATGTCATCCCGACCCTGAAAGGGAAACACAGCCTTGTTGTGCAGTAGCCCATTTCTCTGTAGATATACACAATTTATCTTAGATTTTATATATTTTTATATTTTCAGCTTCCTGCCTTGTTTTTTATTTTAATTAGGCTCATTAACATAAACACAGGGTCACCTTCATCTATAATGGCTGCTCGTCTACATCTGACATCACAATCCCCTGCTTGTGTGATAAAGCCATTGTCCAAATGATTATAATTGTACAAACAGAGGACAGTGATGTCAACTATAGACAAATAGCCAGGGTAGCAGTGCTGTTTTCAGGTTAATCTGCATAGTTACTTTAATACAAACTCTGGCCAGAGTCAATAGGGCTGCAGCTGAGGAATTTGGAGTAAAAATATTGAAGATTAGCAAAGGTACAAGCCTGCATTTGTAAAATTTAATGTAGGCTCATAAATCTGTTGTAATATTTTTGCACCAGACTTTGAACATAGCCTTGTTATGACTATGCCTCGTGAAGAAGGGCAGAGAAAATGTTCACCTCCTGGCTTAAAGGTAATTTTACGTAGGAACTGCGAAAGCAACTTTCAGGATACAGAAACACATTTGAGCAGGAGTTGAAAAATCACAGCTGTCACATTCATGAGAGGTTCTGTAAAGAAATGGCTATGTTGAAAATTTGAGGTAAAAATATTGAATATTACCAAAGTTACAAGCCTGCATTCATAAAATTCAATGTAGGCTCATAACTTTGCTGTTTTTTAATATGTTTACACCAGATTTTCAGCCTAGCCTTCTTATGACCCCACCACATTAGGAAAGGCTGAGAAAATGTTCGACTCCTGTCCAAAAGGTTATTTCATGCAGGGACTGCGAAATCACTTTTTGAGATGTAAAAAAAAAAACATTTTGGCCGGGATTTGAAAAATGACAGCTATCACATTCATGAAGTGCTCTAAAGATATGACTATGTTATAAATCTGGGGTAAAAATATTGGTAATTACCAAAGTTATGAGCCTGCATTCGCAAAATTCAACATAGGCTCATAACTTTTTTTTTTTTTTTTTTACACCAAATTTTCAGCATAGCCTTCTTAAGACCCCACCTCATGAACAAGGGCAGAGAAAATGTTCAGCTCCTGCCTGAATGGTGATTTCACACAGGAACCATGAAATCATGTTTCGGGACAGATTTTCCTAATGTCAGTGCAATTGTTTATAGGGTGGGGTCCCAAAAAGGGCATGTTGAAAATGTGGGCAAAAATATGCAAAAATGCCCAAGTTATGCCACCAAGTTTAAAAACCCATTGAAATACATTGAACCACATACCTGTTTCTTCAGTTCGCGGTCTGGCTTTGAAGAGTGAAGACGTGTCTACAGTCCACAAAAGATTACGGTGTTGGACCTCTGATCAGTAAGTAAGGGCTTGGGAAGGGTGGGTGGTGGGTGCTGAGTGAGAGAGTCAGGTGGGGGGAGTCTAACAGCCGCCAAAGACATCAATGGACGGTTTTGTTTTTACAGGTGGAAAAAAAAAGACACAGGATTCCTGCATTGGGGGACTGGGCACCCCCCAGTTTCACTATTAAATTTTTTTGGGGGGAGTGGAATGTTGGGTGCTGAGAGGGAGGGGCAGGTGGGGTGAGCGATGCTAAAAAAAAATAATAATAACCGCCCATGTGCGGTAGTGGGGGGGGCACAAAAATAAACAAGATTAGTGATCACAACACTGGGAGACTGGGCACCACTGTTGTGTTCTGGGGGGTGCTGAGAGGGATGGTCGGGTGGGGGGAAATGCTTATCACGACACTGGGGGATTGGGCACCCCCAGTGTCACTCTTATGTTTCTGGCTGGGGGAGAAAAATGCTTATCACGACACTGGGAGAGTGGGCACCCCCAGTGCCACTCTTATGTTTTGGGTGGGTGCTGTGAGGGAGGGAGGGTTGGGTGGAGGGATATGTATAATTTTACAAAAAGAAATCAGTGGTCACGGTGGAACACAGCACAGTTCGTCATGACCAAGATGGCCGCCGCACAGTACTGCGCATGCGTTAGTGGTCACACATGCACCATACAGTTTGGCAGCCATCTTGGACATGGTGGAGTATGCCATGTTCTGCCATGACCACTGACACAGAAAAGAGTGGAGTGCGTCATGGACGCCGTGGTGCAACTCCAACATGTTGTTCAGTCGGAAAGAATGCGCTAAGTCCTTTTTTTCATCACAAGAGGTCTGCAAGGCTACACCAACTGCAGCCCTAAAAAGGGAAGACAGGAAATAAACTGATTTGTATATAAATATGATTTTCCGTTTCCCTGGATTTGTCAATGGCTCCTTAATGGAAAAGGTTTAACCACCTCTCATGCAGAATTTCTGGTAGGGCCATGAGTTATCTAGCACCCCACACAGGGATTCATTTTAAAAACATTAAAGATTAAGTAAACTTGATTTTGTCTGTACTGTGGGCCAGATGTTCAAAGCATTCACACTTGCAACTTGGATGCACGTGTAAATTAAAAAAAAAAAAAAAAACATATTTTTGGGATGTAGAAAATGCTTTCCCAGAATTTCTAGGGCCATAACGCAATCTCCCCACCCACTTGCACTTGCATTTCCTTCAACCAGTAGACCCTTACACCCCTCTCCTCCCTCCTCATTTGACTGAATTCATTATAGTCCCATTCAGCAACCTCATCAGCACTTAACATCCCTCTAACATCCCTCCATGGATTATGAATGTATAAACCAGTATCAGTCCACTGTCAGTGAAACTTCTTACTGTTCATTGTTGTCAGTGTATGTTATTAATTTCTAAATTACCATACCATTGAGTATTATGATCTTCTTTGAGGCAATCTCTTGCAGCAGGTCATAACACATGGGATTACAGCCGCAGGCTTTATTTCCTCCAGATGATTTATCAGCAGTCGACCCTGGCACCTCCTCCTAATACTACCACGTGGTGTCTGCATTTCAGGCATAAGGGGGGAGGTCCCAGCTACTCCTCAGTTCTTTTCAAACGTGACCTGCATGAAACAAGTCCTCCTTCGGAGCTCTGCTTACCAGTCATCCACGAAGAGTTCTACCAACCAAAATGTACTATAAACAAGTTTATATACTGATGTCTTCAGATCTCTTATTCTGAAGGTGTTCCTGTGGTCACAGAATCACTATAGAAGACCTCCATGAAGTCTATGTTTGTCGCCTTGGTCCTGAACACAACTCCAGGGAGTGTGTCTTCTGTAACAGATTCAACAAGGCCACAAAATGTTGAAGGCTTCAGCAGCTCCGTGAGTTCCTCATGGAGCAAAAGGCTGCCCTTCTGGAGCAGCAGCAATGCTCCAAGGCCAAAGAATCTTCGACATCCTCCTCGGGGTCTTACCGCTCTATGGGTGACCCCTCCACATCGATGGCACAGGGTCCTGGTAAGAAACATGCAAGCAAGACAAAGCCATGTTTCTACTGCTCCCTTGTCGTCGACGCAGGCTACTTCACAATAAGTAAGTATGGAGAAGGTTGCCCCTCTAACATCGTCCTCTACAACATCAACGATTGTGGGCTCCTCTCTTCCCTCATTGACAGCTCCTCAATCGACGGTGGGTTCTGGGGTCAAACTATAGTTTCCAAAGCTGCCCTCCAATGCTTTCTAACTATCATCCATTGACAATGGCTTCAGGCCCATCGACAATACTATCATCGTTGACAATGGCTTACAGCCAGTCGGGCTTGCAGCCCATTGACAATCCTATCATCAATGGCAGGAGCTTCAGGCCCATTGATGATCCCATCATCGACAACCGGCCTTGCCTCACAAAGCTTAATGTTGCCACCCTCGGCAATAGTCCTGGGGTCATACAAACACCCCTCGTCGACAGCTCAACATCTGGTTCCATTGCCTGCTTCTATTCCATCAGTGGTAACAATTCACTCTGTCCAGTCTGACCTGTCCTGACTCAGACCCCACGCTCCCCCTAGTGAGGGGTCAGCTCCAGTCTCTGCTCTCTCTCATCCTGCTTCAGCCCAGCAAATGGTCAGCTCTTCCCCTGTCTCCCCACGTGCTTACAATCAGGAAATAGATGTGGAGGAACCTTTCCTACAGGACTGGGATCTGCTAACCTGGAGGACGAGGATGGCATGCACCAAGAGGAATCCTCACAGTCCTCCTCAGCCACCTCCTCTATTCAGGGGGAACCTACCCCTGAGCTCCCTTGTTCTCCACCACATGACCCAACATTTTCGGACATTATGATCCACCTCCAGAAAATGTTTGGATTCCAAGGTGCTGAGCAGGATGCTTCTCGAAAGAAATTGGCTCAGTACTTAGGTGTGCCTGAATGCCCCACTCTGATTGTCCCCCCCCTTTGGTGGATGCCTTTGAAGAGGCTATCTTGGCTGCATGGAAGCAACTTTTTAAGATTCCCTCCAATCCTCTTAAGGCTGATAGGATTTATTAGGCTCCAGTGGCTCACCCCTATTTCATGTCTCCACCTCAGGTGGACTCCATGGTGATCAATGCCGCACATGATTGATCCTCTAGGCCTCAACACATGAGTGCTCAGCTCCCAGATAAGAAATCCAAGAAATTGGATGTTATGGGAAAAAGGGTTTTGCCTCAGCCACCTTGTCTCTACATATACTTAATTACATGGAACAGCTCCTGAAATATCAGGAGGAAATCCTAAAGGCCTCCCAGTCAACAGTCCAGTCCCTCCTGGTGGGTTCTGTCCAGGAGGAGCTGACGGTCAAAATGTCTACTGCGGTAGCTGTATGCCACCACCTGCTACAGGCCACTTATGATGCCATTGACACTATGGCTCGTGCATCCTCTACAGGAGTGTGTCTCAGACAACACGCCTGGCTCAGGGTGTCAGGATTTTCACAAGATGTACAGCAATCTATCCTGAATGCTCTTTTAAAGGGGTTCAGCTGTTCGGTCCACAGACCCAAGACATATTGAAAGACTTACAAGACTCAGGTCATACCCTTCAATCAGTCTGGATTCTGTACCATCCTAAAACCAAAACGGCCTTCAAGGGCTCCTCGAGGGGCCGCCCCTACAGAGGCTGTCCCATGACTCAAAGACAACCTACGAATAAGAGAAAACCTTAATTACAATTGCCAGGTCCTAGAAATGCTCAAAAAACCTGTTATATACCTGTTTCCCCCCAGCAGGGCCTGCCTTCAGCTTGAAGGTCATCCTCCAGTCATGGGACTAGAGACCCTACCCACGGCCATCAGGGGCACATTTTCCCTGCACCTGCAAGGGTGGCAAGCTATCTCCTCTGACCAGTGGCTCCTGCAATTGATCACGACAGGGCACACACTGGAGTTCACGGAGATACCTTTTCCTTTGCCACCCCAGGTCTCTCATTAGCCCCCTCTCAGACCAAGCGTTGGTCTTATGAACCAAAATCAATGCTTTGTTCTCAAAAAAGGCCATCGAACCAGTTCCCCTTCCTCACAAGGATGTGGGATTTACTCCCACTTTTTTCTTCTTCCCAAATGGACAGGGTATTTACGCCCCATTTTGGATCTGAGATGCCTCACCAAAAGTTCTGACTAGTGTCTCTTCTGACACTTCTCCTTTTGCTGAACACAGGCAATTGGCTCTGCTCTCTAGATATGAAGGATGCATACTTCCATATCCTGCTGCACCCAGCCCACAGACGGTTTCTCTGTTTCATGTTTCAGGGTCATCATTACTAGTTCAGAGTCCTCCCTTTCAGCCTTTCCTCAGCAACTCAAGGATATTTACAAAATGCCTAGTGGTGGTCACAGCAGCTCTCTGCAAGGAAGGCCTCTATGTCTTTCCCTACCTGGATGACTGGCTCCTGAAAGTGTTCTCCAGCCAACAGCTGTTGCTCATGCTTTCCTCGATCCCTGCAGTTGTTCGCCTAGGTGGGGATAGCGGTAAACTATCCAAAGTCCAAAATGGACCCTACACAATGGCTTCAATATATCAGAGTCATGTTAGACATCTCTGTGTAGAAGGCATATCTGCCCATAGCTCAAGCAGATGCCCTAATTGCTTTGGCATGCAGATTAGAGTTCAGGAGAGTGGTCTCGGCACGAGACTACCTTTGCCTCCCGGGACATTTGGTGGCCACGATACCAACAGTCCCCAATGCCAGGTTAAATATGAGGGTCCTGCAGTGGTCTCTCAGAGTCTAATGGGACCAGAAGTAGGACGAGTTTGATGTCCTGGCCCTGATGTCTTCCCCAGCTCTTCGAGCTCTACAATGGTGGAAGTCCAGAGACAACTTAATGTGAGGCATGCCATTCCATTCTCCTATCCCAAGTCTCATTCTGACTACAGATGCCTCCTTGACTGGGTGGGCTGCTCATCTCCTGCAAGTCAGGTCCCAAGGATCTTGGACACCAGTGGAGGCCCACCTCCACATCAATGTCTTGGAGCTGAGGGCAGTTCTCCATGCCTTACTGGCATTTGAAACTCCCCCTGATTGAAGTGCAATCAGACAGTTCTACGGTGGTTCACTACCTAAACAAGCAAGGAGACACCCATTCCTACCCTCTCTGCAGAGAACAGATCAGGGTTTGGTATTGGGCAATCCAGAGAAATATTCATCTTCTAACAGTACACATCTCCAGGGTGTCCAACACCCTGGCAGATGCCCATAGCAGAGCCACTGCCCTGGTTCACGAGTGGGAAATCTTATCCAACATTCTAAACAACGTCTTCCACCTGTAGGCTGACCAGAGTTGAACCCATTTGCCTCGCCATAAAATGCAAAACTGCTGCTTTACTGCCCTCTTGTGCGAGGTCCTGGAACTGTGTGGTGGAACACATTACCTCTTTCCTGGACAGGACGATTTCTTTACGCCTTCCCACCCTTTCCTCTCATTCAGAAAGTACTACTCAAACTGGTCCAGGACGGGGCATCTATGATTCTCACAGTGCCATTCTGGCCAAGACAGATTTGGTTCCCTCTACTTCTACAGCTCTAGGAACCGGATCCCTACCTCTGCCGATTTGAAGGGCTTGACTGTCCCAGGCACAAGGCTCCCTGCTACACCCGGATCTTCGCTCCATCCATCTGCATGCCTGGCTCCTGAAGACGTAGTCCTTTCATGCTTATGGATGTCCCCAAAGGTGGTGGAAGTTCTCCGGGCTGCAAGAAAACCATCTACTTGGTCTTCTATTCCATGAAGTGGAAACGCTTCTCTATTTGGGCATCTACACTGGACTTAGATCCTTATGAGTGTTCCCCTCATCTTAGATTATTTGCTCTCCTTGTCGGGGGGTGGACTGAAATATTCCTCTGTGAAAGTCCACCTTTCAGCCATTGCCACATTTCATTTACCTGTGGGCAACATCCCTTTGTCCCAGTTACTTTTGATTCGAACCTTTTTAAAAGGTATTCTGCACCTCCATCCCCCTATCTGGGATCCAGTCCCTGTGTGGGACTTGAATTTTGTGCTTGAAAAATTGACTACAAGTCCATTTGAGCCCGCTGAATCCAGCGATCTCTGTTATCTTTCTTGGAAAACTATGTTTTTAGTTGCCATTACGTCAGGCACATGTGTCTCAGAGTTACACGCACTAATGTGCAAATCTCCCTGCCTGCAATTCCATATTGACAGGGTGTCTTTATGCACAAACCCATCATTTTTGCCTAAAGTTGTTTCTGAATTTACTTTAAATCAGGCCAGCCAATTACCAGTGTACTTTGTGGAGCCTGCAAATCCAGGGGAAACCCTGCTTCATACTTTCGATGTGCATAGAACATTGAGCATTTATCTTTTCCACACTTCACAGCTACGAAAAACTGAGCAACATTGTGTTTCTTTAGCCCCTAGAAACCAGGGTGTTAGTGTTTCAAAGTAGTGCTTGTCCACATGGTTGGCCAACTGCATTACATTTATCTAGGTTTATTTAGGTATAGTAAGAGGTGTGAAGTAGGAGGGGCATAAGGGGGAAGAAGACCACCCTCAGCACAAGTGTTTTGACTCATTTATTTATTTATTGGTTTCTTTTTCCTTAAAAAAATATATATCTGAGGATCAGTTACAGGATTTTTAGTACTGTAAATAAATAAAAAGAGAACTAAGAGACTTCAGTAGCAGGATAAGTAGTGAACTGCAGTATAATGTGGGAGTGGTGCAATGCAGTGGCTGTGGGGCAGCCATATTCAGGCAGACCTTCTGGACACTGAGGTGCTGCCCCATCTGCATGCATCTCTCGGGACTGGGATGAGGTAGCCAGACTCAGAGCGGAAGTAAACTGGGTCAGGAGTACCATCACCCTGTTCAGGAACCACCCAGTCCAATGCAGCTGCCTCAAAGGATGCCGAGAACGAGGAGCACTTGGATGACAGTGGGCTCAGGGAGGGTTAGAGCAGTCAGGCAGAGGCACATCCCAGATCCTATTCCTCTCAAGAACTCATATACCACACTGGCAAATGAGGACAACCAAATAGAGGTACCCAGGGAAGTGGAAGGAAAGGATGTGGAGGTTAGGCAAGGAGGTGACCTCAGTGGGGAAAGCAGTGGACCCCAGAGGAGGAGGAAGCAATCCTGGTGGGGGACTCCATCATAAGAGGGATCCAGCTAGGAACACAGGAGGGGAGGACAGGGAGGTGAGGTGCCACCAGGTGCCACGGCATGGAGGGATGGAAGGAAGATACTGGGATCACTGGGAAGGCAAGACAGGAGGGGAGCTGGATGTCATTATCCACCTAGGTACTAATGACTTGGCAAATGGGGAGCCAAAGGAAGTTCAGGAAGAGTTTAGGAAACTGGGAGGGTCTCACAAGTAGCTACTTCTGTCACTTTCTCAAGTACTACCTGTGAGAGGCAAGGAGAGCATAGGAGTGCATGCACCAGGAACTTTAACTCATGGTTGAAGAACTGGTGCTGTGAGGAAGGGTTTGGATCATTGGTGACTGGGGACCCATCTGAGGGGTGGAGGTTTATTCAAGCCTGACGGCCTGCATCCATCCTGGGAGGGAATCAAGCATCTCAATGATAAGTTTAAATGCTACATTGAAGCATTTAAACTAGCAAAGGGGGTGGCAGGCCAGCAAGGACGGGTACCCACTTGCTCACCCCCCCACAGCTAGTAATGGAACCAGGAACCAGAGGAGTGGCTATCTCTGCAAAGCAGTGTGCAAAAGATGGAGATTAGTGTCCAAAAGGTGGATAAGCAGAAAAGGGGCAAAATTCAGCAGAAGGGCAGACAACAAGGAGAACCAGGGATAAATGACAACCAAGGAAGGGGCTGGAGTAGAACAGTGAAGCAGTCTAGGGAGGTCAAATCATGGAAAGCCATGTGTGCAAATGCCAGGAGCCTTAGCAACAAGATGGAAGATCTGGAGGCTGTCATGGTACAGTCAGACCTGGACATTGTGGCCATCACTGAAACCTGGTGTAATGATAACCATGACTGGGAGATGGCCATACCTGGCTACAACATATTCAGAAGAGACAGAGCAGGCAGGAAGGGAGGAGGTGGCACTGTATGTGAAAAATGACATAAGGCCACACAGATCCAGGAGGAACAAAATGGGGAGAGAAATACTGTGGGTTAGCTGGAAAGGAAAATGGGGCCAGCCATCCGCTTTGAGTGTGATCTATAGACCACCAGCCCAGGAGGAAGAAACAGATAGGAGTTGATGCTAGCCATCCAAAGGATGGCAGACAAGTGAGTAGTACTGGTTGGAGACTTCAATATACAGACGTGGACTGGAGCATCCCAGCAGCAGCATCAACTAGGAGCAGATTTATCCTGGACTCCTTCAGGTGCCTTCCTCAAGCAACTGGTCATGGAACCAACTCGGCAGAAGGCAATACTGGACCTTGTGCTCACAAACAGGGACAGTGTGATGGGGGTAACAGTGGGGAGCACCTGGGTAACAGTGACCACCAGTCATTGTGGTTTGAAATCACAGAAAGAGCAGAACCAAACCACACAAAACACGTATCCTGGATTTTAGGGGGCAGACTTTGGGAAATGGGGAGATGCTTGAAAGAGGCATTAAGGGAATGGGACAGGAATCAGGGATTGAGGAACAGTGGGCAGTATTTAAAATGGGGATTATAAGAACAACAGAATTATGCATTAAGCAGGTTAGCAAGAGGAAAAGAAAGAGGAGACCATTATGGTTTCCAAAGAGGTAGCAAAGAAAGTGAAAGCCAAAAGATTGCATTCAGGCAATACAAAAGACACAGGCAGAAGGGATAGGAGAAGTACCAGGAGAAACAAAGGGAGGCAGGGAAGTCAGTAAGGGAAGCCAAAGCTCAGACAGAAGAACACATTGCAAAATCAGTGGTTAAAGGGGACAAAACCTTTTACAGGTACATAAGTGAAAAAAGAAGGACAAAGGGAGGGATAGTGAGACTGAAGGGGGAGGATGGGAGCCGCGTGGAGGACGACAACAGTAAAGCTGACATATTGAACAGGTATTTCTGCTCAGTCTTTACTAAGGAAGAGGGGGGTAATGGGTCTGAAGGGAGTACAAGGGGTGAGAATGGTGCAGAAATGGACACAAGTCCCTTTACACAAGAAAGGGTCCTGAAGGAACTGGAAGTAATAAGAGCTGATAAAGCAATGGGGCCAGATGGGTGCACCTTAGGGTCCTTAAAGAACTAAGAGAGGTGGTGGCTGAACTCTGGCTATCCTGTTCAGCCAATCACTGGAAACAGGGAGGTACCCAAAGACTGGAGGACAGCAGATGTAGTCCCCTTATACAAAAGTGGAAACAAAGAGGAAGCAGGAACTACAGACCAGTCAGCCTCACCTCGGTAGTGGGAAAGATCATGGAAGCACTACTGAAGGAGAGATTGTGGAACATCTGGTCTGTCAATGGACTACAGGACCCAAGGCAGCATGGTTTCACCAGGGGGAGGTCATGTCAGACCAACCTCATTGAATTTTTTGACTGGGTGACTAGGGAGGTGGATCAGGGAGGGCAGTGGACATGGCCTATCTGGACTTCAGCAAGGCCTTTGACACTGTGCCACATAGAAGACTATTACACAAACTGGGGAATATGGGTGTGGGCAGGACAGTAGTGTGGTGGGTAGGTAACTGGCTGGGTGGCAGGACACAGAGGGTGGTGGTAAATGGCTGTCACTCCCACAGAGGGAAAAGTGACCAGTGGGGTACCACAGGGATCAGTGCTGGGACCGGTCCTATTCAACATCTTCATCAGTGACATTGCACAGGATCTAGAAGGCAGAATTTCACTGTTCGCTGATGACACAAAGCTCTGTAATAGAGTAGACACACCAGAGGGTGTAGACAGAATGAGAAGGGACCTGCAGAAACTTGAAGAATGGTCAGGGTTTGGCAGTTGAAATTCAATCTAAGAAGTGCAAGATAATGCATATGGGGCACAAAACCCTGGCACAATATATCAGTTGGGGGGTGAGGATATAGCATGCACCAAGCAGGAAAGGGATCTTGGGTTGTCATCTCTGATGACCTCAAGAGTAGGGAAACAGTGTGACAAGGCATCAGGTAAAGCAAATAGGATGCTGGGATGTATAGGCAGGGCATCACCAGCAGGAAAAGGAGGTCATAATTCCGCTATACAAGACACTAGTGAGGCCCACCTGGAGTACAGTGTACAGTTCTGGAGACCATACCTACGAAAGGACATAGACAGGGTAGAGAAGGTTCAGAGGAGGGCAACAAAAGATTGTGCATGGGTTGCATCACAAGTCCTATGAAGACAGGTTGAAGGAACTGAACATGTACTCCCTGGAGGAGAGGAGGGAGAGAGGGGATATGATAGAGACATACAAGTATCTTACAGGGAGGAACAGGGTGCAGGAAAACACTATTTTTAAGTGAAAAAGATGTTTCAGAACTAGAGGGCATGGGATGAAGTTGGAGGGAGGACGATTCAGAGGAAACATGAGAAAGAATTTCTTCACAGAACGGGTGGTGGACAAGTGGAACACCCTGCCAGAGGAAGTGGTGGGAGCTGAAACAATCACGGGATTTAAGAATGCATGGGATAGACATAAAGGAATTCTAGAGGTCAGGGGTAAGGGGAAATAGACTTCTAGGAAAACAAACTGAACTTACAAGCTCAAATGGGCAGACTAGGTGGGCCATAGGCCCTTATCTGCCGACACTGTCTATGTATCTATGTATCTATGTATGCAAAATAGGAAAAACCTCTCACAGGGGTTGCAAAACCCCATTCTACCAGAGGCATGGCTGCCTCTACGGCATGTTTCCGGGGCATTTCTGCCTTGGATATTTGTGAAGCCACCACGAGGTCTACTGTACATATCTTCACTAAGCATTACAGTCTAGACATGCAATCCAGGGAATGGCTGTCAGTCTCACAAAACAGCAAATGGCTCTTTTTGTTTGTCATTCATGCTGTCAAGTAAAACAACTTAAATCAAAGAAGCAGAACATTCTGGCCCATTGGCACAGCAGTTGGAGTTCCGTCTGCAACACTGGCGACCCGGGTTCAGGAGCGAGCTCGGGTCGCCGGAGGGCCAGCCGGGGGGAGCAGGCTGAAGCGTCCTTTGACAGCTCGCCTGCTCTGGGGGAGGGTTGGGAAGCAGTTCAACATTTTTCAACCTCTGGCAGAGGCCACGGGTGTATCATTATGCCGAGCACTTCGGTGTCTGATTGGCCTCCAGGCGGAGGTCTGAGGCTCAACGACCCTCGTAGGCAGCTTGGGAGGGACATCGGCGGTCACGCCTTGATGTCAGGGCAAGTGCAACATCCACAGAAAAAACGAGAAAATAGCCTGCCATCTCCGGGGGATGGAGTGCTGGAGACATGCCCACAATGTGCCTTCACCCGCTTGATGGCTCCGGACCAACGCAATATAAGTTTCAGGGTGCTATGTGCCCCACCTTGTCCCCACTCGGGGATTAAGCTGCAGCTCCATGGGGTTCTGGAGACTGTTCCACGTAGAGTGTATGGCAGCGGAATATCTGCTTGGCTCTCCCTATGTATCGGGGATGGCAGGCTGGGGGGGGAGAATAAATAGAACCTTCAAAAAAAAAAAAAAAAGAAGCGGGACCATTTTTGGTCAAGCCATTCTAGAAGGACTCCTGTCCTAAGTCCTGATGGTTCGCTTCCTCCTCCCACTGGGCATAATAACTGCTTGGGAATCTTCCCATGTGTTATGACCTGCTGCAAGAGATTGCCTCGAAGAAGACAGTATGGTTGCCTAAGAACTTACCATAACAGTAGATCTTCAAGAGTATGTCTTGCAGCAGGTCATGCAGCCCCGCCCTCCTTCTCCCTTGCTGTTACTTCAGAAGGGTTCCTTGCTCCTGTCTTTTACAACTGCATGAGTTGCTGCCTTAATTTCCATCCTCAGTTCCCATCGGAGGCCTAGGAAATGTTTTCACATTCGATCGCCAGGATGGAAAAAAAATGAGGAGTAGCTGCAAACTCCCCCTTTTATACCTGCCATGCAGACACCACATGGTAGTGTTAGGGGGAGGTCCCAGGGTTGACTGCTGAGAAGTCATCCGGAGGGAATGATGCCTGCGACTGTAATCCTATGTGTTATGACCTGCTGGAAGAGATACTCTCAAAGATCTACTGTTAAGGTAAGTTTTTATGCAACCTTACTTTCTCATTTGTTGATTGCTACTCTCCTATATCGCTCCTACTCAATTTGATCCATTCATTTTATGTGTACATTGTACTCCTTTTATTCCTTCCCCTCAGGTCACACCTGGAAACGAGCCACAGCTCAGTGTGCCTCTCCTAGTTACCAACTTTTAAATAAATAAATAATAAATAAATTACTAGAATTTGCAATAGTTCTTAATTCAGATGATTGCCACAGAAGACTGCAGACGGTCAGTTTTCAACATCCCACCCCCAAAAAAGTACTTTAATACCTGAGAAACAGGTGAAAAATGTTTTGAATCTCAAAACATTCGTTTTTACACATTTTACCCGAATAGTCTCAGGTAATGTACCATCTCATTGACATGAGGGTCCCGAGTGGGCAGCAGCTGGTACAGTCACACAGTTTAGTAATCAATCATCATGACACTGACAATAACATTTCATCATACATTTGCAATACAAGCAAACAGTCTATGTAATTATAAACCAAAGGCAAGAAAATAAGTAACAGAAACATTACACAGATATGCAGTCCATAGCTAACAAGAAAGTATGGAAATAAGGAATTAAGGCTTGGAAAACGTGCAATGCTGCCCACTGATGCTCTGTTTTCTCTCATGCGTTAGGTGAGTGATGAGTCACATGATCACCATCACAGCAGAGGAAAGGCAGGCAACTTCACAACAGCAGTACAATGTGGTGGTGTGAGCTTTAGAACAGAGCTGGGCAGAATTGCAGGTATCCATTTCCACAGAATTCAGCTGTAGAATGAAAAATAGCCTCAGATTTGCAGATTACAAAGAATATTTCCAAACTGTGGAATTCCTATTTCCATTGTATTCTGTAATGTTTTCTGTCTGATTTCCAGGGATGGGGTAAAGGGATTATGCAACTTGTACTACTTTTACTTCAGCAGGCAAACATTCTGCAGATCACATACTGTATATTCTGTATAACACAACGTGATCTGCAAAATGTTTACCCTGCACAGTAAAAGTGGCATGACTTGCATATTTTCCCCTGCAAATGATTCAGAAAAAAAACCAACGGAACAAAATGTTCTTTTCAGTGTGGAATACAAACTGTCCAGAATTTCTAGCAGATGCAGAAATTAAACATTCATCATAGCATTCCACAGCCAGAAAGAAAAACATACAGCATCTAGTCTACAACAGTGTGTGTGTGTGTGTGTGTGTGTGAGATTTCTCAATGTAAGCAGATGATTGGGGTATTAGAGCACAAATAAAGGAAAAACAAAAATGCAAAAAAAATGTATATGCTTTTCTTACCCAGGTCATCATCTGGCCAGGTACTTATATACAGCACAACAGAGCACACTCTATCCATCTAGAAGTAGTATGTCCTTGTGCTGAATTTATTTTTTTATTATCTGCTACTCTTCCACAGGAACAGCCTACAAAGGCAAGGATCTTTAGAGGTATGAGAAGCATGACATGGGATTACAATTATTCAGAAACACTGCAGAGTATCATTAAATATAATGCTACAGAACTAATGATAAGAAAATGTGAAATAAAATACATTAGAAAAATAATAAAATATGAACCTGCACTGTATAGACAGAATTTGAACTCGTTTGATACTATATGAATTTACATAGATACATAAATCTAGAGATGATCATGTCGGCTTTATTTTGCACTCCTGGACCTTGCTTTTCCCTTAAGATCCAGTGACAACTCCTTGCTTGCCGTCCCAAAAACCTGCAGTGCTATGGGGTGATCAGGCACCTGCTGCATGTGCACCTAGGCTTTGGGACTCCCTTCTGTTCAAGGTGTCTCCTCTCACCACCTTTTCAGAAGGTCCTTATGGAACTTCTGTACTTGAAAGAAACCTCTGCCTGCACTTGCAAGAGGTGACTGGTTCTTCCCCTAACAAGTGCTTATGGGCCAAAGTACTCGCCCGTTTGTTTTCTTCATGGGATTTGCTCAGCTCGTTGTGCTATATGCACCTGCCTTGTACTTCAGGTTTTGTGCTGCTACTGTGCCAAATTATTTTGTTTGCTTTCTAACGGCACAGATTTGTATTTGTATTATGTACCTTTATGGTGCCTCTTTGTAACCTGTTGTTATCTTATGTTTTGAATTCACTTATTTGTGCCATCCTTATTGTAACTTCCCAGGTCATACCTGAAAATAGGTATTTAATTGACTAGTGCGCTTCCCTGGTCAATCAAAACTAAATAAATAAATGCCAATTCTTAGTGCAAATGTAACCCCTAGGTGGCACTGTCCCAAGGGCTACTACCCCTGCCTGACTGGCTAGTAGTTGGTTAAGGGGCCTGAGTTCTGAAATGGGTGCCTCCACCCGGAGATCAGGGTTGGTAGTGGTCAAGCTAACCTGAGCACAGCCCTCTGGGACATTGTAACCCCCCTCTTTCCCCTCTAGTGGCCTGAACACTGTACAATAATCACTTTTACAATACCCCTGGTACACCACACGAGTACCCACACTGTTTGCATTTACCACCAGGGCTGGTTCCTCTGGCTCAACCCTGGGGACCCCCTGTAAAACAAGGTTATGCACAGCAACTAGCAACAGTATAGTACTTTGAGCACAAACTGGAACCACAGTCAGATTACATGCAGAAAAAGTTAGATCTGATTTATTCAGGGGACTTGAACAAGGAAGGGGCAAAATCAGGTTAATTAGCTTAAAGGTTATATCAATCAAGCAGTTATGCATGCGCTTTGAGTCCCCCCACACAGTCACACCTCTGGGTACCCAGGTGGAGAAGAGATCGGCTAGCCAGGACTGTTGCCCAGGGTTGCAGTTGGCTGGGGTCCTGTGATGGAAAACACATGCACAGTACACAATATTTGTAATCCGAAGCCAGAGGGCTCAGTTCGTAAAGGAAACGAAACAACAAGACAATCAGATGACACACTCAGATTAAGCTGTTGTTGCAGGGAGCTACCCTGGTATTTACTCACTATACCCAAGACTGGACACAGGCTAGACAAAAATCGAGACTGCAGGTGGTTGATCTGGAAAGCCAGGAGAAGCAGGGCCCACATGAGTCGCAGAGGCGTCATTCCTGTTCAAGCGTGGAGCAGGGGGCTGATCCCTAGGTAGGTCTCTCATCGATGGCTTCTCTGTGCAGTGGGTAGTCTGGCTGGATCAGTCTGGCAAGGCCCAGACCTCATGGAAACAAATTTGGATGCAGTCCTTTCTGGGCTGGATACAGCTTCCAGCAAGCAGAACACAGTTCACACAGTGGGGAACTAACTCACAACCCACTAGCAGCTCATAGCACATTTACATGTACGGGAATTCTACTGTACCATGCAAAGTGCTCCCTGGTCACAATCACAAAATCTCTGCACACACCGGGAGCTTAGGGGTAACTGGAACTCCTGACAGGCCGATCGCATTCAGCAAAATCTTCGGTCTTCTTCAGGTTGAGCTTGGCCCACTTCAGTAGCTTACTTCACTCACACAAACTTGGATTTAGTCCAAAATAATTCTCTTCTGTCCCTCTCAGGAGCAGCTGGCAGACATGCAAGACAAACTCAGCCCTTTCACAGTTTTCCCATGCAAATCCACTCAGGATTGCTGCCCAAAATACACCTGAGTTCTTCTCATTTCACTTCCCAGCTCAGAACTAACTGAAAACTGCCAGCAGCCCAGGACTTCCCCAAGACCCAAAAGATTCGGTTGGCTGATTTGACTGCCAGACAAAGCAAGAGCTCCGGGGGGGGGGCGTGGCCTGGCTATGCTGAAGATGGCTGCTTAAATTTCTTTCTCCCTGGGACCCACAGCTATCATCATACCTCCTTCCTCTCCCAGATAGCCATTGTGTGCCAAAACAGAGACCTTATTCAGCGAACATCATTAATCAACTCTGGTACAGTATTTTTCACTATATCTGAACTCTAAATCTGTTTTTTCTTCATCAAGCCTATCTACCCTGTGTGAGACCTACACCATGGATGATCATTTTCTGTACACTAACTCCCTCAGTAGAGTGGAGACAATGTTTCAGCAATTAATTACTGAGATCAATGACTTAAAAACAAATTCACAGCAGAACATTACAAATATGCAATTACTTGACTAGAGAATTAATGCTACAGATGTAAAAACGGCCCAAAATGAAAGCTCGATTAATGATTTGCATGCTACTATCAGAGAACAAGACAGGGTCATCAGAAACCTACAGGATAAAATAGATGACATCGAAAAAAGAAACAGAAGAAACAACCTTAGATTTCGTGGCTTTCCTGAAGGTACAGAGCTCAGTAATACCAGTGCTTTTTTATCTCATGTGCTTCCTACTTTACTCAAACTTCCTCCTGGACAAGAGCTCACCATCGAGAGATCACATCATACTTTAAATCCGAGGCCTGACCCAGACCAGAAGCCCAGGCCAATCATTGCAAGATTTCTAAATTACTCTCACACAGAACTTATCCTTAAGAGAGCCAGACAAATGGGAGTACTCATGTGGCAAGAACACAGAATCTCAATTTTCAGAGATTTCTCAAGAGAACTTTCTAACAAACACAGAGCATTTAATCCTATAAAGCCTATTCTACACCATCGTGGAATTAAATTTGCTTTAAGATATCCCGCTACCATGCGTCTCTTTTTAGGTAACTCGACAAAAGATTTAAATTCCCCTGAAGCACTGTCTGCATTTCTAAATGAGACTCCCTCTAGTCCGACCTTGCCTTGTGGTAATGACGTATCACAATCGACTAGCATTCCAGAACGTATTCAAACAGCCACACACGCTTTCCCCGCTGTAATTTCCAACTCAGATCCCGGAAAATTATCTCTGAAACATTCAAGCACTGTACCTCCTATTAGACTTTCGGCTCACATTCAAGAAAAGAAATCTTCTAGTTTGCATCCTGCTAAGCATACTTGCTGTGCTACTGATTCTCCACTAACTCCTTTTCGGCGGTCGGAAGGCCACATAAACATTACCTCTCCTCTTATTTTGTCTAACAAATTCTCTCTGCTTCACAAGGATTCACATTCCTCCCAAGAGGATCTTCATAGAGATAAATCGGACCCTCTCAACGAGTCCAATACTGCTCTGTCTGGTAAGGTCTCTACTAACTCTTTGTGGGCCGAGCTGGCAGCTAGCTCACCTTCCAAACCAGCTGAACCGCCGAAAAAGAGAAGGAAAGGGAAGCAAAGAAACAAATCTACTTCTGTCATCGATGGATCACATAAAAGCAACATCAACTAAATATACTGCGGGCTCTCCTTCCCCTGCATGCAAATTTAGCTTTACCCTTTTTTTTTTTTGCTCTCAACACGCAGCGTAACTCCCATGGTGTGCAACGCTATCGCATCCAAATGGTATGGAATATGATATGTTGTGCATTGTGGCAGCTGGATCTGGGGTAATCATGTTCAGGTTTAAATAATTGTTGCTATGCTTATAGCTTCGTACATTTAAGGAATTTTAGTTTTAATCACAATATTAGCACTCTTGTATTTTATCCTGTGTGTCACCAGAAACAGAGCATTTAACATCGCGATGTTCGGCCCTCTTAAAGCTGTATTACAACTAGAACTACATACTGTAAATAGAGTATCTGGCTGTATATTGCATTCTTATTTGATAATGCCATGGTCCAATTACATTTATTATTATTCCACCCTATTTACACAACACTACTGTTTGTGTGGATACCGTTTAAATGCTGCACAGAACATTAATAATTATGATTATTAGTAGGGAGGGCTACAGTGATATTTTGGTCTGCATTTAGTATTCAGCTCTTATTATCCAACACTGGAACACTATAATAAATCACAATTACTCCTCAGGAGTATATACGTCTATATTTCTTCCCTTCATTACTCCCCCCCCTTTTTTCCTCATGTTTTAAAATACCACACTGAAGGTTATTTTCAAGGCTCCTTCGCTGTATATACAATACCCAATATCCACAAGGATATTCTTATAGCATATCATTACTCAAAGCCTTATCTTGTAAAGCTGATGAATCATTTATATACATTCATAGTTGGGGCTTGCTGGGCCTTTTCTTAGACCTAGTTACTCCACTATAAACACAGGATTATATTTGGCTATGTTCGAGTTATGTGCTAATCTCATTCAGTCTAACATTCATATTACAGGTAACCGGAGCCTTGAAGCCTGGAATATTTAAACCCTGCATGTTTTACAAATACTACAGTGTTAAGATCTCTCAGTATACCTACCTACCTCCCTACCCAATTAACAAGGTATATTGCTCCACTTCCAACTGAGTTCCACAATACCCTGTTGCCCTATCAATCATTACTATATTAACCCATTTCATTCACTGTATATATTTGAGCAGCCTCCATACATAATTAGTGTCACCCTATCAACACTGTTATATGGAGTCTATCTAACAGTATGACCTGTTTCTGGTACACACTATATAATATGGGACTTCAGAGGAGCTGACTTTGATAAGATGGCCAACAGAGTTAAGCTAGCCCTGGCAAAAAGAAACACAGGTGAGGAGGTACAGGCAAAGTGGGCAAGCATTAAGGGTGCAATACTTGAAGCAACATCCCATTGTGTTAGACAGAAAAGGAAGTGCAAAAGAAGAAGGAAACCACTTTGGTTCTCAAATACAGCAGCAGAAAAGGTCAGAGCCAAAGGCTGGCCTTCAGGAAATATAAGGGAACACAGCAGGATGAAGATAGGGAGGCATACCAAACTGCCCTAAGGGAAGCAGGCAAGGCAGTAAGGCAGGCAAAGTCCCAAACTGAGGAAACACTAGCACTAACAGTAAAGAAGGTGACAAGACTTTCTATAGATACATTAGTGAAAGGAGAAAGTCCAGAGGGGTATTGCTAAGCTTAATGGAGAAAAGGGAGCAAGTGAGGAGGAGGACCCTGTAAAGGCATCTATCCTAAATAGATACTTTGCTCAGTATTTACTGAAGAGAAGGTAGGGCAGGGCCCACAGCTCAGCATCATGGACACAGGGGAGGAGGTGAGCACTACTCCTTCACAAAAGAAAGGGTCCTACAAGAGCTTGCTAAGCTCCAGGGTGGATAAGGCAATGGGACCTGATGGCATACATCCCAGGGTACTTAAGGAGCTAAAGGAGGAACTAGCAGAGCCATTAGCAGAATTGTTTAGTGAGTCTCTGAGCACAGGAGAGGTCCCAGAAGACTGGAGAAGGGCTCATGTGATCCCACCCACAAGAGTGGTAGCAGGGAGGAGGCGGAGAACTACAGACCGGCCAGTCTTACCTCAGTAGTGGGCAAGATTATGGAGGCACTCTTAAGGAAAGGATAGTGCAACACCTGGAATCCATAGGGCACAGGATCCAAGACAGCATGGGTTTACAAAGGAAGGTCCTGTCAAACTAATCTCATAGATTTCTTTGACTGGGTAACCAGAGTGGTGGACCAAGGGGAGCAGTTGATGTCGCCTACCTTGACTTCAGCAAAGCTTTTGACACTGTTCCACATAGAAGATTGATAAATAAGCTAGGTAGGCTCGGGTGGGTCAGAAGTTGGTCAACTGGGTGGCAAACTGGTTGACTGGCAGAAAACAGAGAGTGGTGGTAAATGGTATACAGTCAGAAGAGATGCAAGTCACAATGGGGTACCTCAGGGATCAGTCCTGGGCCAGTCCTATTCAACATCTTCATTAGTGACCTCGCAGATGGACTAGAGGGTAAGGCTTGTCTGTTTGCAGATGACACCAAGATCTGCAACAGAGTAGATGATCCAGATGGGGTGGGCAGAATGGGAAGAGATCTGGATAAACTAGCAGAATGGTCAGAAGAGTGGCAACTGGGATTTAATGCAAAGAAGTGCAAAATCATGCACATAGGGAAGAGAAACCCAGAGCCACTTATAGGCTGGGAGGGAGTTGCTAGCAGTCACAAAGGAAGAAAGAGACTTGGGCATCATCATCACTGTTGACCTGAAATCATCCAAGCAGACCTCTAAAGCAGTAGGTAAGGCTAGGGGTGTTAGGGTGTATTAGTAGGGTATCACAAGTCGTAAGAGGAGGTAATAATCCCTCTGTACAAGACATTGGTTGCTCCCATCTAGTACTGCGTGCAGTATTGGAGGCCACACCTTCAAAAGGACATTAACCAAATTGAGGCAGTCCAGAGAAAGGCAACCAAAATGGTGCAGGGACTGCATCAGAAGACATATGAGGACAGATTAACGGAGCTCAATATGTATACCCTTGAGCAAAGGAGGAGAGAGGTGATATGATCGAGGGCATTCAAACACCTTAAGGGCATAAACAAGGTGAAAGAGTCTAACATGTTTAAATATAAGAAAAATAGCAGGACAAGAGGACACAGCATGAGATTAGAGGGAGGCCGATTAAGAGGGAATGTGAGGAAATTCTTTTTCACAGAAAGGGTGGTAGATGCATGGAATGGCTTACCACAAGAAGTGGTGGCTATGAATACAGTGCAGGGCTTCAAACATGCATGGGATAGGCATAAGGGAGCAATACAAATGACTATGAATAGATAGGTCACTGACAAAGGCCAATGGCACATTTATAAGGTAGAAAAAGAAATGGGCAGACTGGATGGGCCTTGCGGTCCTTATCTGCCGTCAACTTCTATGTTTCTATGTTTCTATTATTCCATAATTCTATGACAATGTGCTGGTACACTTGTTTCTCTTTTATTTAGCTTAGATTTTATGGTTCAATTTGTACCATTATATCTAGGTTTAATTACTTCAGCAATTTTCTTCTATTTCTAGATATGATAGATATTGTTCCTCCCAGGGTATTATTATATGCATCTTAGTACTAGTCTCAATTACAACTTTATAGTATATTGTGGTATATAGTTTGTATCTTAGGAATATAGCATGTAGACTTTCTCTTAAGATTACTTACTTCCTTCTCTACACGCCTAGTGGTGTATAGAGAGAGTCTCTGGTTTTCACACCGACTCTTATCTCTCTAATCCTCATTAGTGTTTAAATTTAATACATTGCATTTTTTAAGGTTCTATTTTTCGACTGTTTTATGGCTATTGGAACTTCCACACTACATTATTCCTCTGCGAGACATAATAACCATACTCTCTTTAATTTTTGGAATCCATACAACTTAATAGTCCTGCATACATTTGTACACCTTAAACATCTTTCTTTTGAGCATGGGACATCCTTAGCCTCAATCATAGAGTCCCTCATTCCCGCTTGTAAAACCATACTCTTTTTTTTTACCATTATGAATGATCTAATTTTACATTCTTGGAATGTTAAGGTACTCAACTCTCCTTGTAAACGTAAGCAAATTCTCACCTACCTTAAAAAACATAAAACTCATATTGCTTACTTACAAGAAACCAAACTTGTAGCTGAGGATGTCGACAGACTCAAAAGGGACTAGGTCGGTCAAATTTTCACCTCTTCCTCTCTTTCTAAAAAACGCAGGGTGGCTATTTTATTACATAAATGCCTCAAATGGTCCCTAATTAAAACTATCACTGACTCGGACGGTAGATGGGTTATTGCCCACCTGAATACCACCTGTGGCCCTCTTATGTTAGTTAATGTTTATGCCCCTAATTCTGATTCCCCTGAATTTTTCCATAACTTAACTCAACAAATTATGATTAATAACAGCAATAACTCTCCTATTTTAATGGGTGGAGACTTTAATCTTGCATTACAGGTGCAATTAGACAGAAGTAACTCCTTCTGTGATGCTCACCCCAGAAGTATCAATGCGCTTTCAATGCTAATGAAAGACTTGGGTCTTTCTGACATTTGGAGATTATACCACCCCAGACAACATGATTATACCTTTTACTCTTCACTTCACAAATCATATAGCAGAATTGACTATTGGTTTTCTTCTCCTCTCATCACTGAAAAAAACAAAAACATTGACACTTCCATTCTCCCAATCACTATTTCAGACCATTCCCCCATAAAACTACATTTACTATGGGGCCCTCCCTCTGTTAAATCTCCCTCCTGGTGCTTGGACCCACTCTTATTGACAGACCCAGAATTCTTACCTTGGATCAAAATCCAGATCCAGGATTTTCTCTCTTTTTTAATAACTCTACCAGTGTTTCTCAAGATACTATCTGGGAAGCATTAAAAGCCACAATCAGAGGTAAAATTATCAGCTTCACAGCTCAGAGAAAGAATTTAAGAGAACAGCAACTGGCCAACTTCGAAAAGTTTCTTAAAGATAAAGAGAATCACTATTATACAACAAATAAACCCAAGCCCCAGTCACAGCTTCACCTTGAAATCCTTAAGTTAAGAATTAAAATTAATGAGTTAATATCTAGGAAAACCGAACTTGCCATCTTAAAGCATAAACATAATTATTGGGAACAAGGAGACAAATGTGGGAAGCTGCTTTCATACCAACTTAAAGCACAACAGACAGATAGACACATTGCTGGTTTGAAAGACCTATCAGGCCAAATTCACACTGATAACCCCTCAATTAACCATATCATGAGTTCTTTTTATCAAAAGTTATACTGTCAACAAAATTCTACAAAAACTCATCTCATACAACATTTCTTGGAGAATTTGCATTTACCTCATCTCTCTCAACACGATGTAGCAAAACTGGACGAACCTTTCTCCCTTCAAGAGATCCAAGCAGCACTGTCCTCTTTAAAATCTGGCAAATCCCCAGGGAGTGATGGTTTTCCTGCAGACTTCTACAAATCACTTTCAGAAACCCTTTGCCCTTACTTTTTAACCTTTTCCTGGAAGTAGTTTCAAAGGGCAAACTCCCTTCTACAATGACAGAAGCTATTATTACTGTTTTACCAAGAAAAGATAAAGACCCTTCTCTTCCCTCTAGTTATAGGCCGATTTCGCTTCTGAACACAGACAGCAAAATCGTTGCTAAATTATTAACCCTTCATTTAGAATCTTTAACCTCAAATCTGGTCCATACTTCACAAGCTGGCTTCATTAAGAATAGATCAGGTTCAGATCATCTTCACTCCTTATTTAACCTAATTCACAAAGCAAAGTCTCTCCAATCACCAGCCACTGCTATCACTATTGATTTTGATAAAGCTTTTGATTCCCTAAATTGGAATGATCTATATCATGTATTATCTCATTTTGGCTTTCCTAATATTTTTTGTAAATGGATCAAACTTCTATATACTTTGCCTTCTGCACGAGTTCTTACTAATTAATTTCTGTTCCCCTCCTTTCAACTGGCAAGAGGAACCAGACACGACTGCCCTCTATCACCCTTTTTGTTTATACTTGCCATGGAACCTCTATCAGCCTCCATTCACCAATCTAAAAACATCGACGGCATCCCTATCAGTAACTCTCGCTAAACCTCACTTTCTTATGCAGATGACCTCCTAATTTTATTAGAAAATCTAGAGGAATCAGGTCATCCACTAATTAAGTTACTTAACGATTTTACTTCCCTTTCCGGCCTAGCATTAAATCTTAATAAATCCGAAATGCTACCACTGAATAGCTTTTGCAAACCCTATATGAATACTTCTTTGGGCTTCCACTGGGCTCCACACAGTCTCTCCTATCTCGGTATCCGTATTACTCCAAATTTAGACAAAATATGGGACGCTAACCTGTCACCCTTATTATCCATCATTAAATCTACTCTTGATAGATGGAAACTTCTCAATCTCTCCTTTAATGGTAAAATATCTGCTGTCAAGATGGCAATAGCTCCGAAGATTTTAGCAATTTGCCAACATTCCCCTAATACTCCCTTCTAGTTTCCTCGTCAAAATTGATAAAATAGTTGGTCATTTTATCTGGGATGGCAAAGCCCCTAGATTTAGCCATAACAAACTTTGTTCTCATTGGTCTAGAGGTGGTTTCTGTCTACCTTGGTTTCAAGCTTACCTCTGGGCCTTCCGTATAGCCCAAACTATCAAGTGGTTCCGTAAACCTAACAATAAATCCCCGCTATGGGTCACTATGGAAACATCCCTCTGTCCTGGTAATGTTTCTACTTCTTTTATTTACAGTACAACCCTCTCCATTCCAATTTAGAAGCTCACCCCACTATTGCATCCTCAGTATTTTATTGGAAAATAATTCATAAACATCTTAAATCTAACCCAATCCCTTTTGCCTATGCACCTGTTTGGGGTAACCGTCTTCTCTCTCTCTCTCTCTTGACAACCACCTGATATTTTGCTGAACCTGGAAAAACAAGGGTATCTTCTTCCTGAATGACATACTTGAAATTCAAGATTTTAAACTCAAACCCTTCTCCAAACTCCGCGGCCTTTGGAACATCCCTCCTCATGAGTTCTGGAAATATTTACAGTTATGCTCTGCATGTAGTTCTTATCTCTCGCACCAGTCCATTCAGTCCTTACATGATCAATGTATCTCCAAATGGATCAAGACTACATCCAATCTGAATAGTATTATTTATAAAGAAATCCAAGATTCCCTTCCGGATCAATCCATTAATGCGAAAAACAAATGGTGCAAACTTTTAAACTACAATATATCCAATGTACAATGGCACAAGTGCTGGCTCTCATGTCACAAAACCTTTAATGATAAACGCAGTTCTCTAATACACACCAAAATTTGTCATTTATGGTACAGAACTCCAGCCGTGCTGCAAAAAATGGGTTTAATGAACACCAACAATTGTTGGCACTGCAATTCTCCCAGTGGAGACTTACTACATATTTTATGGAGTTGTCCCTCCATATATAACCTTTGGAGAAATATTCATCATTTTGCAATGAAAGTGATTGGTCAGTCTTTACCGTTAGATCCTCAGCAATGTATAATTGACGCATTTAACTTTAGTTCTTACAAAATCTCTCAAGCTCAAAATAGATGGTTCACCATACTATTCCTTCAAGTTAAATGTCTTATCCTTATGCACTGGAAATCTAGTGTAACTCCAAATTTCTTAGACATCCTTAAACAATTATCCCAATACGTTACCTTAGACCTATGACATATATCTCTTCCAATCGACTCAACATTTATAATAAATGTTGGCAGGACTATTTTATTTACTTGGATATATCCAAGTCCTCTATTAACTAATGTGTGGATTGTTACAGCTTGCTAATTCTTTCTGTTATTAAGCCTTAATCTCTGTTATTAGAGTCTCGCTTCCCTTTTCTTTCTCCCCTTTTCTTCCCCACTTCTCACTTACTTCATTCCTCTTTGTTCTTTTTCTATCCCTCTCTAGTTGTTCTAACATTGTAGTACTCAGTTATTCTTCCAAGTCTTCCTGTTTTTCTCTATGATTCACAATATTGTATCATATACATACCTTGCCAATGCATAAACATGACTATATACATCCCCTTTCGTAATTTTTTATTTTTTCATTTTATTTATTTATCTTTTATTTATTTATCAAGTCTAGGATTACAAATACCTTTGAGCCTTGGCTCTTTTACAAAGGTTCCACGTCAGAGAAATACAAATTATAGGGAACATCAAGACAGACATTACAACAATGTGGACATTGCAAACAGTACAGATTAATACAATTCAAGAGAAGCATTGTAACAAGGCAACCAGCAGCATTTGTCAGAGAAAATAGACAACAGATAAGAAGTGACAGAGTCATAGGGAGAGGGAAGAGGGAAGGGGGGAGAAGGAATGTAGGAAGGTTGGGGAGAGGGTGAAAAGTGCAGCACTGGGTATACCAAGATGTGAGGGTAGAATCCAGTGAGGAGGGAAGGGGGGGACAACTAGAGTGGAAAGGGAAGTGGAGAAACAAGGTTAAGTTGGGCAGTCACAGGAGCTGTTGGTAGTGAGATAGTCATGGAGCCTAGTTTTAAACATACCAATTGTTGGGGCAGAGATGATGGTTGGGCTGAGGCCATTGTACCAGAGTGGCGCTCGATAAGCAAAAGAGCATTGTCCCTGTGAAGTGTGACAATGGGGGACTTTCAGTAGCTGTAGCGTGGATCTCCTAAGGCACTATTTGTTAATTCAGTGTTGTAACAGAGTTGAGACCCCAGAAGGTGCAAGGCCAAGGTAGATTTTTTTCACCATGGAGCAGGTGAGAAACTTTATGTGGTTTGATATTTGGAGCCAGCCGGTCTGAGTGTACAGGTTACATGTGTGGGTGAGACAGTGAGCACCAGTGATGAGCCGACATGCTTTATTTAAGGCAGTTGAGAGGCGTCTAAGGGTTATGGTTGTGGCCGAGCCATAAATGATGAGACCACAGTCTATTACAGAGATCACAGAGCTCAGAACTGCAACCTTCAAAGCTTCTGGCGTTAGGTGTGGTCTGTGTTTGTAGAGGAGACCAAGCCGTGCAATTTATACTGCTTATTTCCTTCCTAGGTTGTATAATGTTTGTTCTCCCTCAATTTCATGGTTTATAATATGCAATCTAAGCTTACAATATAAGAAATCTATGTTATTCATTCTACAATAATTGTGATTATATGTTTTATCTGTGCCTTGTTCTTACATGTACCTATATACTTGGAGGATATATGTTTATCATGTTTAAATTCTTAATAAAAAGATTATCTACAAAAAAAAGCAAGAGCTCCCCCTTCAGTTGCAAAAAAAGGAGCAACTCAAGTTATCACTCTCCAGGCAGGGAGGGCTCCTTCTGAGGTGATAGTCTGTGGCACTTTGGAACTGTCTAATGGGTCCTTACACTCTACTAACGCCATGAAACTTTGGCTGAGCAGATTAGCCTGTCGACCCACCACCACAGGGTTTTGTAAACATTCAGCCTTGGAAAGTACTCCCTCTACAGTGTTCTTATTGGCACCTAGAGGAATATCCAGGATAAGTATAGCATTTTGGGTGTCAATCTCCTGCCCAGTACACCACCCCACCAACTGGTGTACAGCCACTTCTGTTGGGGTAGCCATTTATTTTTAACAGCAATTCACAAATTTGGCCACTAGGGGATGCTAATCCCAGTGGTGAGCCTCCAAGATGTAACCCCTAGGTGGCGCTATCCCAAGGTCTACTACCCCACCTGCTTGGCTAGTAGCAGGTTAAGGGGCCTGAGTTCTGAAACGGGTGCATCCACCCAGAGGTCAGGTTTGGTAGTGGTCAAGCTAATCTGGGCACAGCCCTCTGGGACACTGTAACCCCCCTCTAGTGGCCCGAACACTGTACAATAAGCACTTTCACAATACCCCTGGTACACCATACAAGTACCCACACTGTTTGCACTTACCACCAGGGCTGGTTCCTCTGGCTCGACCCTGGGGACCCCCTGTAAAACAAGGTTATGCTCAGCAAATAGCAATAGTATAGTACTTTGAGCACAAACTGGAACCACAGTCAGATTACATGCAGAAAAAGTTAGATCTGATTTATTCAGGGACTTGAACAAGGAAGGGGCAAAATCAGGTTAATTAGCTTAAAGGTTGTATCAGTCAAGCAGTTATGCATGCACTTTGAGTCCCCCCACACAGTCACACCTCTGGGTACCCAGGTGGAGAAGAGATGGGCTAGCCAGGACTGTTGCCCAGGGTTGCGCTGGTTGGGGCCCTGTGATGGAAAACACAACATGCACAATACATAATATTTGTAATCCGGAGCCAGAGGGCTCAGTTCGTAAAGGAAACGAAACAGCAAGACAATCAGATGACACACTCAGATTAAGCTGTTGTTGAAGGGAGCTACCCTGGTATTTACTCACAATACCCAAGACTGGACACAGGCTGGACAAAAATCAAGACTGCAGGTGGTTGATCTGGAATGCCAGGAGAAGCAGGGCACACACGAGTCGCAGAGGCATCATTCCTGTTCAAGCGTGGAGCCTGGAGCTGACCCCCAGGCAGGTCTCTCGTCGATGGCTTCTCTGTGCAGTGGTTAGTCTGGCTGGGTCAGTCTGGCAAGGCCCAGACCGCATGAAGATAAATTCGGATGCAGTCCGTTTTGGGCTGGATACAGCTTCCAGCAAGCAGAACACAGTTCACACAGTGGGAAGCTAACTCACAACCCACTAGCAGCTCACAGCACATTTACATGTACGGGAATTCTACTATACCAGGCAAAGCGCTCCCAGGTCACAATCGGAAAGTCTCTGCACACACCGGGAGCTATGGGGTAGCTGGAACTCCTGACAGGCCAATCACATTCAGCAAAATCTTCGGTCTTCTTCAGGTTGAGCTTGGCCCACTTCAGTAGCTTACTTTAGTCATACAAACTTGGATTTAGTCCAAAATAATTCTCTTCTGTCCCTCTCAGGAGCAGCTGGCAGACATGCAAGACAAACTCAGCCCTTTCACAGTTTTCCCATGTGAATCCACACAGGATTGCTGACCAAAATACACCTGAGCTCTTCTCATTTCACTTCCCAGCTCAGAACTAACTGAAAACTGCCAGCTGCCCAAGACTTCCCCAAGATCCAAAAGATTCGGTTGGCTGATTTGGCTGTCAGTCAAAGCAAGAGCTCTCCCTTCAGTTGCAAAAAAGGCGCAAAAAGTTCAAAACTACAATTCCTACAGATTTGACTTCAGACAGCTCCTGTAGTCCAGCTACATTTTAGGTCCCACCGGAACTGATTGGTCCAATTTGCAGTCCAGGACCAAGATGGTGGAGACAAACAAAACAGTACTTGCTATAAAGAAGGCAGATTAGACAAACTACATTATCATTATCACTCTAAATGATCTTCAGCAAATAGTTACATCTTTCAACAGAGCTCCCTCTCAGATTACTTAGGCTGCAACCAGGCAGCTCTTAAGGAGACAGTACACAGAGGCCATACAGGCTCTGGTAATCACATTTAAACTGCTAAAATGCAGGACACCAGCCTGGCAGTGAGCATTTAGGCAAGCTCAAGGAAGACTTTTTGGGAACCCCCATTTGTAGGCCGGTTACACCAAGGTATTTTTGCACCACCAATCCAGGGAATGGCTGTCAGTCTCGCAAAACAGCAAATGGCTTTTGTGTTTGTTATTCATGCTATCAAGTATAACAACTTAAATCTAATCTTTCACTGCCTTTCTATTGTGTCTAACCACCTGTTGCCTCCCCTGTGATTCAGTGCCTGCTTACCTGAACTGCCTTATTAATATGTCTCAATACCAGTGGCATCAATGCCCCAAAGACTGAAAAGCAGGTGTTTCCACTACTTAAGGATGTAAGTCCTTCTAATTTAATTAAATGTGCTTGAGTTGTAAGCTGCCAGCCCACTCTCCAAGAAACCGCAAAGCAAACATGTATCATACTCCCCTGATATACACATTCAGAATGGCAAGTATGTCTTTGGGTACGGTAAAGAAGGCAGTACATTTTTATATCACCAAGCACAGTGGTGTTCTCAATGAAAGAACTGTTTGAAACTTTAAAAAAGATCACCTAGAGAGAGACTGAAACTGACCCCAGATCCTACTCAGACACAACCCCATTTGCCTACCAAGTCTCAATGGAGGTGAACACCACTGCAGGAGAATGTGGAGGTAGAATTAAAGCAAATCATTAAGGCCCTGTATACACTTTAAAACGTTCTAAAAGGGTTGTGTCCAGATTGTAACATGGGTAAAAACTGTGCTACAATCCATGGACCAAGACTTTAGCATGGTTTTATACAAACACAATGGCCTTAACAAGTGTTAACAGTAGTGTGGACATGATCTGTGCTGCAACATGGGTTAAGACAACCCATTCTGAAACATAAATCGTTAAATATGCAAGAAGTAAAGAAAAGAATATTTCTCACATATGCCCAGGCTCCCAATGAGCTCCCGATTCAAGTATGGTACTTTTTACTGTGATCAACATCACACCTGATCACAGGTATCCCATAGCACATTGCAGCAACCACCCTGCTTTGCACTGATGCCTCAATCATGCCTGGGAACTCACTCGTGCTTGCACTCTGCTGGAGCACAGCATGAACACTATAACAATCATGCCTGCAACCAGATTCTAAACAATTTTTTAAATGTTTTTTGAAACACTGTCCAGTGTGTACAGGACCAAAACGTCTGAAAAATGAAGGCACGGGTATAAATACAAAAGTTGTCATAGCAACTGCTACCAGAGGCGTGAACACTCAAAACCTGAATCTGATTTTGGAAATGAGGGTAACTTGTGCTTCATGCATCAACAGGCCTGGACATTCCCTAATAGAATGAGGTCCTGTAAAAGAAAGGGTACTTTTTTAAAAAGAACTGTATAGTCTTCTAGGTAGAAGCCAGTCCCACCAGAGCTAATCCTTAATGTCGATGAGACAGGCATCAACTTAGTTGTATGTTCACGGTAGTCTATGGCCCAGGCAGGACTGAGGAAAGTAGAAGTGGCAGGGTAGGTGATAAGAGGCTGGTGTCATTAGTCCTCTAATGCACACTGACTGGGGGCTGTACCCACCACAGATCATTTACCAGGACAACCTGCTTTTGAATTCCCCCATGACTGGAATGTGACGCATAGTGACAACCTCAGTCCAGTACTGATAACATAGTGGAGTACATTGCCAGAATTCTGGACCCTTACATAAGTTTCCAAAAGTTAAAAACTGACCATCCCTGGCCACCCAATGGCCCAAAGAAAACACAACGTGCTTCCCTGGTTCAGGAACGGACACGGGAAGCAGAAATCATGGTGGCTAGGGCTGGGGAGTGCAAGCCAGCCCAGGGTGAGAGACAGCAGGTGCCTGGTGATGCAGTGGCCCCTTGCAGTGGACCAGGAAGCCTAATCCCACGCCAAGGGTCATGTTCACATCCACTGCATGATGCATCAGTAGAGGACAACAGTAGGCTGGTCAACGTCACGGAGTGGGAAGTAGAAAACCAGGGATGAAAATTCAGCTGCCATCTGAATGATAGCTGGGGCTCCTCAGCCCAAACAGCATATACTGTATCCCTGAAGGACAAGCAGCTGGCTGGGAAAACAAGGATCATCCTGCAGAACAACACTCACTTCTGTTATGGATCTGATCAAAGCTCATACAAGTGAGCAAGTGTTGAGTAAACCAAATGAATGCCATATTATCCCCACCTTTATCCACCCCATCCTGCACAGATCTTCTCTATCCCCTTGATCTTACAGTAAACAAGCTGCTGAAATATGAGATGATGCAATTGTTGACTGCCTGGTACATCAAGCTTTTTTTCTGACCCGTGGAAAAAAGGGGGCCAGAGCCATCAGTCATTAAAAGTGGGCTTATGCATGTGTTCCCTAAAGTCCACATATGCATAGTGGCTACTGGTAAGACTGGACTGCTGTTTGAGGGGATTTACACTAACCGTGATTACAGATGCCCATATGAACTGGCTTGAGTAACTCCTAAGGAAAAACAATGTCCATCAACCACACTTCCAGTTAACGGTAGGGACTTTGCAAATGCCAAGAAGTGCTTGGAGGAAAGTTTTTAAGTTTTTTATTATTGCCTTTATGACCTTTATGATTCACTAAAGTATCACCAACAGCTTAATCTGGTTCATTTTTAGTTGACTTCCATCTGTATCACCTCACCCCACCCCCTGGACAAGGCTGAAAATAGGCAGCATTCTCTACCCACCTTTCCTGGTCAACAAAATTCAATAAATAAACACCTTTTTTTAAAACAGAAATATAGACAAAGACAGCAGAAAAAAGACCAAAGGTCCATCTAGTCTGCCCACAGTTCTCTATCTGCCCCAGGACCTACCCTCCATATGGGGTTTTGTTTTTTCCAGTCTCAGCATTTAAAAGTTAAAACACTGTACAAGTTGACATACAGATTAAGTTAAAGTCAACCCATGTAAGGTTAAGAACTGGTTTTCGAACACCGAGGCCAAACAATGACTGAAGTCATTTGTTTGCACAGCATGTGACATTGATTGATTGTTAGTAATGTAAATGTTCCACAGTGTTTATTCATAAGTGTTTATCTAACAGACGAACCATAAAAGGGTAGAACACCAAGCTCGGTTTCTGACACTGTGTTCACACATCACTTTTTATTTGCAAGGTTGGAGCCAATGTTAGTAACGATTGCTGCAACGGAATTGTTATAAACTGTTTCAACTGATTTTTTTTGATGTTGTACTCCCTAACTTATCCATAAATGAATAAATAAAATGGCTTTGCAACAGTATTGCTAATCACCGTTATGTATGGGAATCACAGAACTGCACTTTACACTATCACAATAAAATGCAGAAATTAAATCTAGCTGTAAATGTATTTTCACACAGCAAATATAAGGGAAATATTTTTTCAGCTAACCAGCCCCAGTTCTACAATATTTATGTGTATTAACACAATGTCATCTTATAGTGATACAGTGCTCTTTGATGCCATCTATTGAAGAAAATAATCATAGTATCAATACAAAGTTGTCTCACACTATATCACTTTATAAGGGTTCTGAACAACACAGCTTCCTCACTGGTTGAAACCTGGTCACATGGGTGTGTGCTAACCTACAAATAACATACCACAATGGCATCTTATCTGAGAAATAACATGTGGAGGTCAAAGATTAGTATGCAAAATAACACAACCACAACATCGAATCACATCACAACTCCCTATCCCCTAGCACCATGTAACTAGCCCACACCACCTCAAAGAAAAACAAAAGTGAGTCACAAAAAAAAAATGCAAACCACTCTACTACAAAAGACAAAAAGAAACCAAAACAAAAGCAGTCTTCAAAATACACACCAAAAAAAAACACAAAATACAATTTGAAAAACCCACCCACTCCCAACAGGCAAAAAATAACCACAAAATATAAATCAATTCCAGCAACAATTTAAATGGCGTGCAACCTTTAGAAAGAAAGACAACTAGCCCAAAATGGGAACATTTTCTAAAAGACCCTAAGACAAACAGCAACCAACCTCAAAATTCCAATGGCATGCAACCTTCAGAAAGTAAGCTAAGTCAAAGTTACCTAAAAGACCCTCCAAAAAACAAGACAAACTGCAACCACACCCAATAAGTACAAAAGAATGTTAAAGAAAAATATGCAAAACCACTGCTAAAGGGAAAGCTACAATGAGAAAGCTAGTAAACAAATAATTAGTAAAACTGCTTCATACAAAACTACTTCATCCATACCTTCTTCTTACTACCTTTAAAACAGTATCTCAACACAAAGGAAAACAAATACAGACTTAAAGCAATTCAAACAATTATTTAAAACAGCAAAAGCATACAGGCACTCAAACTACCATCCCATCTCCCTCCTCCCCTCTCTTGCCAAGCTGCAAGAGTCTCTTGTCCAGACCAGATTAACTGATTTACTCAGGTCCACAGATTACCTCTCCCCATACCAATCTGGGATCAGGAAGCACCACTTAACAATATCTTCCCTCCTCTGCATCACTGGGCATATCCAATCTGCCTCTGACCAAGACCAACTAACTGCTGCTATTTTTGTCGATTTGGCTAAGGCCTTCGACTCAGTCTCCCACCCCTGCTTCTTGACAAATTCATGGGAGCTGGACTCATCCCCGCAGTACAATGGTTGAAATCCTACCACATAAATAGGCAACAATCAGTCAAGATCCTCCCCATCCCAATCCTCACTGGTGTTCCCCAAGGGTTGATCCTAGGCCCAATTGTATTCTCCCTTTCATCAACGATCTCCCCGCAGTCTGCACAAGGTCCCATACACATATGTATGTAGGCGACACTATACTTTTCGCATCTGGCCCTGTTCTAAGTGACGTCCACTCTCTACTACAATGCAACTACAACAACATGCAGTCTTGGTTTCGTACAAACAATCTCAAAATAAATACCTCCAAAACTGCTTCCATGACCTTCGGGTCAGCCCAAAAACTGGCAAGAACACCCACCCCCCTCTGATCACCACCCTGGATGGAAACACACTAAACACCACCTCTTCCTATAAATACCTAGGAGTATGGCTAGACCACCTGCTAAACTACTCAACCTACATAGATGCCATCACTACGAAGCTCCACCCGAAGCTTCATCTTCTTTATGGAAACCATGACTCCCTCCCACTACCTGTTAGATGCACACTGCTAACAAAAATGATCACTCCAATCTTTGATTACACAGCAAACGTGTACAACACTGCCCCCCCTCCACCTACCTATCCATGCTGGACTCCTTATTCCACACTTTTTGCTATTTTGCTACAAATTCCCCTTTCAGAACACACCACTGCAGACTCCTTTCCTCCCTCGGGTTGGCTCCCCTCTCCCATCACCATTTTTGCCACTCCTTTTCTTTTATTTACAAATTCTGGTTTGACCTACTGCTCCCCCTACCTGGCCGAGAAACTAGCCCTGCAGCCTTTTCTCCTTACTCACTGCGCTCTAGGGACTCCTGTTCCTTCTCCCTTCCCAAACCATCCTCATCAGCTGGCAAATCTGTCTTCTCCTACCATCTCCCCTACCTATGGAACCAGCTTCCCCAGCCCCTCAGAAACTCACCTTCGCACAGCTCCAGTAAATCTCAACTTCAGCAACTCCCCTTCCCCACCTGTAACTGCAACTAGTCTGCCTTTAGCCAAATGAACATGGTTTAAACTTCATAACCTCTGTACTGTATATTATTGTATGCATGTAACTGACTGTAAATAACTGTATATATGTAACTGAATGTAAATAACTTCTTTGTACAAATTTATGTGATTGTATGTAATATTCTCATGTATCTATTCTATGTATGTATACCAGGGGCGTAGTTTGTTATTTTTACAGGGGGGGCAAAGAAACAAAAAAGTCCTGATTTTCACGTATCACGACAGTGAAGAGGGCGGGTGGCTTGCGTAATGCAAACAAATCAACCAGCAACAAATAATGCCCAAAAAACATTTAAGACTACAGCTGAATAACTCCTGGGAGGGACCAGCCCAGGCCAAGTCAGAGCACTTCCCCACCCCACCAGTTTTACTGCAGCCTGCTCTTGGCCCAACTCCTCCTGAGACCAGAGTCGAAAAACTGACCGAGATCTGTTTTGTACTCAGTTCTTCGTTCTTCTGTCTTGGTAGTGAGGACTTACTTGTAAAGTTGAAAATATGTAAGGAACTTAACTTCCTTCTCAAGAGGACAGGACCTCCTCTCAGCTTCAATTCAAATCAGTCTTGACCTAATTTTGCCCCCACCTGAACCTCCAGGTGGATAGCTCACTAGTCTCTCACCCTCCTTTGCTGCTTACATAACCCTTCCAAGTCCAGCCCTTATAGTGGATCCTGAACTTCTTGAAATGTCCGCTTGAGCTAGCCCTCCCACCCTTGAGGAGTGCAAAAAGCATGATTCAAGGAAGTGCAGCAAATGGCTGTGCCACCTCAGTATACCTATAAACATGGATGGTATGGGAAACATCCCAGCATATGCATCCTCACAGCATGAGCCCTTATTTACAAAGATTACATAAACAAATGCGATTGTACAATGACAAGAATGAATGCTGGCCTCTGATTGGTCAGTCTTGGGCTAGACCCATGATGTTATCCCAGTACATCCGATTCATCACAGGTCTAGTCTCAGCCTCTCCGTGAACCTCTTGATGATTGTTAGCATTAGAGTGGTTTTTTTGTATCTTCTCTTAAAAATATTTTTCCACACCAAATAAAACATCTTTAAAATTATTTTTTTGTTAATTCTGTATAACAACACGCCATGGTATAATAGCAATAATGTCCTCTAGGATGTGTGTCATGGTAGGATAACATCATGCCTTATGTATTGGATGCACTCGTGCCCAACCACCTGAGGCGTGACGTTATCCCAGCATGACACACGCCCTGTCGGGCATTATTGCTTACTTGCACCCAGTGTTAACACTTTTCTTTGTTATAACCAAGTTAATTCATTAGTCTCCCATCCCATATTATTCAATGTCACATGCCTGAATCTGGTTAGGTAAGGTAAACGAAGAGGATAATGCTCTCCTCAAGCAAGCAAGCATTGCATACATAAGCATGGGACTTGCTGATATCCCTCAGGCGGTGCTCTTAACAAGCATGCTGATGTACCTGGGACAGTGCAACAGAACAATGTAAATCCCCTAATTGTTCAAGATGATCATGGGCATGGTGTGGTCACACCACAACCCCTACCACTCTCCTCCCCATGGGCTCCTAAGGAATATGCATCTCTGTCCATGCCCAGGGTTACACAATCCCATCCAAGCAAACACGGACTGCCCTGGCACAAAAGTGGTTGCATCACATAACCTAAGAGAACAGATGCCACAGGAAGTTTGCTGGAACAACGACTCAGATACCTGTGCACAGCCTCAGAGGACCCACCCTGAAAGGTAAGTACTTGGTTGGTGGTTTTATTAGCATCACCTATGACAGTGTGTGGTGGGCCGGTTGTGGTAGCCCAGGCTGCCGTGGATGCCCGCCCCTACAGACTACTTCAAAATCTCGCCTCATCTGACAGTTTTGAAGGGCACAAATGAAACATGGCTGCCCAGTTTGATGTGGTTTAACATAGTTTTTTATCCGAAAGGCAGTGTCTCATTCTTTTCTACACACAAACACAGACCGACATACACACCACCAAAATGAACTTTTTTATACCATGTTTACATCTAGATAGAGACAGGGTAAAGCAGGTCCAGGTAGTACAACACAGTAATGAAACAATGCATTTTACAATGCCCAACAAACCACCAAAAGACCACAAACTAATGGACCTTCCTGCCCTGGGGAACTTACTAGGTCACAGGTCAGGTGCTAAATGAGGAGGAGAGACCACAGAACATCTTGTCGAACCACACAGTAAGGTGAAACTACATAAACATGCATAATTTTATACTGTTGGATTTCATACTTTCCAACAGTTCCTAATTTTGATGCAGAAACTTATCTTTAGTGCTCAGAAGCCCTTGTACTGGTGTGGAGGTAAGCATGGCATGGCCATCAGACTGGCATACATGTTGAAAAATATTTCTGTGCAGTATGCCCGTCCACCCTCCCTCCTCCATCACCAGTGGCCAGAACCATTTTTTCAGCATGTGTACCAGTCTGCCCTTGTCAGCACAGCAGCACAAAACTGGCAGGGCAGCAGAAGGCACAGCAAGCAACAGTGAATTAAATGTCCATGCAAAAGCTACAGCCCACTCTCCCACCCAGACCTTCAAGGCTACTATCTCCACCCAGACTGGCCAGCTCAGCTACCCTCTGCACCCTGATGGACTTGCACTGCCACTCTCCACACTCTGTGTCCACCCCATCAGCACAGCCACTCTCCCCACTGCACCAGCACAGCCACTCTCCCCACTGCACCAGCACAGCCACTCTCCCTACCCCACCCAACCAACACCATTTCCAGCTCCATTTATCTGGTATCCTTTCCAGGCATCCAGGTCTGTGCTCCTCCTCTATCACAGGCACACAAAAATAAATAAATCCACATTTAAACTGCGCTGTTTATGTTTCTTTTCTTTGTCTGAAAGAGAGATGTTGAGCCATGGGTCAGCACAGTTTGCCTGGTATACAATTACAACCCCGCCCCACCGACACAATGCCAGTGCCTCCACCCACCCACACAACAGTGCCCCCACCACACCCAAATAGTGCCTGTATCCCCAACCCCACCCACACACATGACCAGCAGTGTCCCCAACCCTCAACACACACACGACCAGCAGTGTCCCCAACCCTCAACACACACACACGACCAGCAGTGTCCCCAACCCCACACACACACACACACAACCAGCAGTGTCTCAACCACCACACACACACACACACAACCAGTAGTGTCCGGAACCCCACACACACACACACACACACACACACTACCATTGTCTGTTCCTACCCCCCAAAAAATCATGGTAGTCAGTAGTTGCTATAATAGCCAGGTAGTAGTATAATCATTTCTTTAGGGTGCATTATTAGTGCAAGCATTTTTTGCTAGTCTTGTAACACTGTACTGGGAGAACACAAAAGCTACCCCTTAGGTTGTGTTTGCCAGGCAATGAGACGAGAGACAGCAAGGCCATGAATTGTCCACCCCTCCACAGTGATTATCGAGAGATCAAAAAGTGAAAGATTACTTTACAGCCAGGTAAAGGATGAGGGGAAATAATGTTTCAACATTTACTAATGTTCATATGTTAGTGCGGCACAGGTCAGTGAAACATGATTGATAGGTAAAATGAGGTGGAAATTACGCTTAACATTTACTTATGTTTATATGCTAACACCTGTCAGCAAGCACAGAATGTCCCTCCAACTACACACTTATAGTCCACCAGAAACCCAGTCAGCAAACATGGACAGTCCCTCCTTCACCCCATCCACATGGACAGTCCCCCAGACACTCAAACAGTCTCCCTCCCCACTAGACACCGGGCCAGTGAGCATAGAATGCCTCCTCCCAACCGACAAGGACAGTCCCACTAGGTCATCCAGGTAGCCAGCAAACATGGACGGCCCCATATCTCACCAAGGACAGTCCCCACCTTTATCACATGTTAGCAAAATACAGAATTGTCCACCTACCATGAAGTCATCCTCAAACATTTGCTAGAAAACATGGAGAGTTCCCTCCCAACATTGATAGTCCGTCTCCCGACACCTGATCAGCAATCACCACATTCACCCTGGTAAGCCAATGGAAAGATCCCCCAGACACCCCACCAGCAAATAGACCTTCCTCCCTACACCTGCAGGTAAACATGGCAGTCCTTTCCACCATCATGGACAGTCCCCCAGACAAATGGCCAGCCAAGTCCACTCAAACAATGGCTAGTGTCACCACCCCACCATCACAGCCAGTGTCCCCATCATCATGGCCTGTGTCTCCACCCCACCTGACCCCAGAATAGAAAAACAGACTGTCTCCCAGTCCTCACCACAACACTGACTCGCACCCAGTCCCAAACACTAACCACCCCAGCCCCAAACACTGATTATCCCCAGCCCCACCCAAACACAGGCCCTCCCCAGCACCAAACACTGACCATCCTCTCAGTGAGTCTGCCCCAAACACAGACTGTCTCCCCTGATTCCAACCCCACAAACAGACCATCCCACCCATCAAACACAGACCATCCAGTGAGTTTCCCAACAAACCCCACCACACATGTAGTACAGTACTGAGTGTCCTCCCCACTAACATGACCAGTGTCCACACCATACCAAACATATGGCCCCCACCCACCCCACCAACATGGACAGCCTCAACAGCCAGCAACCTCCAACCCAAAGAAACACAAGCTGATTGCAACCTTCCTACCACCCTCTAGACATGGCGATGGCCAAGACACCCCCACAAAAGACACATTTCTGATGATGGAATGGTATTAATTTCCAACAACCAGCTTGCAGCAAGATTACTCATCAAATCAGGTAAGGGCACAGACAGGGCAGTATGCAGCAGGGCAAGGCCAAGAAGAGCAGGTCAGGTAGCTAAGTCTCTCCCAACAGTTCTGTTCCTCTTGATTAACCTCTACAGACAGTAACTCATTTTTCTGACACCAGATGAACGTGTCGCATTATGGGTCTGCTATAGCCTGCATGACCACCGCTTCTTCACTATTCTGGCCTGGCTGTTCACTGACCTGAATAATCCTCTCGTGGACTGGAACCGTGGGCAACGGGCATGGTGTGGGACTCACCGACAACACGGTAAATCTTTTCTGGCCTGCTGGACACAGGAGCTGGTGTGCAGGCAAGCCTGGCCATCACCTCAGACTCACTGTAATTGTACTCGCTCCCTCCGCCTGGTCTATCCAGGTGGTAGAGGCCTTGTGGCCGCAGGCCTCCTAGGATCTCAGGGATGGGAGGCTCAGGTGACAGCGGGAGAGCCAGAGCACAGCTGGCTGCACTGAGAAAACAGAGAGTAGGTGTCAGGAGGTCTCGGTGAGGTATATTTAAACTGGGCTGTTCAGGACAGGAGGAGGGTGGGAACACTAGACTGCTAAGACACTGGTGACACCTGACAGACAACCAACAACTGCTGCTCGAGCATCCTCGAATAGCTATCTCTCCTCAGCCCTACTCTATATGGATGCTGCTGCTCCTTCATGGAAGCACACAGACAATAAATGGGCGCCACTAGCAGGAGTACTGCTCACGCGATGGCGCCAGCTTGCAGCACTCTCTGATTGGCTGTAACATGCAGGCTACTATGGTTGCAGGCTTGCAGCCAATCGGAAAAGGGGATAGTTTTTGTTTAAGAGACACGGCGCCGCGCCACCACCCCGCCTCCCTCCCCCGGAGAGGTGCAGGCAGTCCGGGCATAGCCCTGAGCCCATTCAATATTAAAATGAAAAAAATGATAACCGGAGAACGGTGGCTGGGCTCCTAAAAAAGTCCTGGTCTAATTTCTCAGGGGGGGCAGCTTGCCCCTCTGCCCCCCGCAATCTACGCCTATGATGTATACTGTTTGTAACTCCTCGCTCACCCCTGGGTTGCACCTGGAAATGAGCCTTGGCTCTCAGTGTGCTTTTCCCGGTTATCAAATGTTTAAATAAATAAAATTAAATTAAAAACCCATGACTCCTTCATGCCTGAAGTCTAAATCAGAAAGGTAGTGGTAATATTCATTACTCCCTTAAGTAAGCTCTGAAGGAAATGGTCATATTCCATTACTCCCTAAGGTAAACCCAAAAGAATCTGGTAAAATTCCATTATCTCCTGAAGTAAGCTCTGCCTTTTTAAGGCAAGGCTCTGAATGGCTCTTAAAGCCACAGTACCAAGCATGCAAGGACACAGCATTCATAGACCCTGCCTTTAAAACACCATGGTTCATTTACCACAAAAACACAGATAAGTTGATTAAGACACTTCATAGTTGGTATTATACTGTATATTGTCATAGCATGCCTTTGGATAGTTTACAGCCCTTAAACCAAACAGAATAAAATGGCAGAACTCATAAAAACTAGCAGACAGTACTTCGAAATATAGAAACACAGACAATTATGGCAGAAAAAGACCACTGGTCCATCCAGTCTGCCCTAAACCCTAACAAACTCGGGCCTGTTGTCCATACAGGGTTCTAATGCACACTATCAACCCCCATGTTCTCTGCCATATTGCTAGTACCCTGAGCAACCACTGAGCCCTTCACTCTGTCCCAGCTGTGTCTGAAACCAATGATAATTTTGGTGCCCACCACATCAGCTGGCAGATTATTCCACAGCTCCACCACCCTTTCTGTAAAATAAAACTTTCTTACTTCCTTCTTGAATCTCCATGCTGTCAGTTTCCATTCATGCTCCCATGTTCTTGATTGGCTATTTATGCTAAATAGTTCCTCACAGTTTACCTTGTTTATTCCTTTCAAGTAGGTCTCTATCACATCTCCCTTCTCTCTTCCAGCCTGCTGCAAGTACATGTCCAGTGCCTTGAGCCGATCCTCATAAGATCTGCCCTGCTGGCCCTGAATCATTTTGGTCACCCTACAATGCACTGTCTCCAGCCTGTCCTTCTCTTTCTTGAGGTGAGGACTCCAGAACTGAGCAGAGTACTCCAGGTGGGCCTCACCAGTGCTCTATACAGAGATAGTAATACCTCTTTCCTTCTACTGTCAGTACCCCTTCTTATACATCCCAGCATAATGTTTGCTTACTGTAGGCCTTGTTACACTGATCTGATTGTTTTAGGAAGTCACTGATGATGACCCCAGGTCTCTTTACTCAGAGGTTGTGCACAGATTTACCCCCCACACCCACTATCCAATACTCTGTCCTCAGGTTCTTGCTCCCTATGTGCATCACCTTGCACTTTTGGGCATTGAATTTCAACTGCCAGACCTCTGACTACCTCTCTAGCTTTTGCAAGTCTCTCTGCATCTTTTTTTTTTTACAATTGTTTCACCAGGAGTGGCACACTAAGCTGAAACCTTGTTTACAGGTGCAACCTGGGAGCACAGAGAAGTTAAGTGACTTGCTCAGGGTCACACAGTATGCAAGTGGGGGCTGTGGGATTCAAACCCAGGTCTCCAGATTTGCAGCTCAGAGCTTTAAACCACTGCGCTATACTGCCTCCCTAACCTCCTTAACCCACTCCTCACTGTCTACCCTGCCACAGAGCTTAGTGTCATCTGCAAGGAGACACATCTTGCCCTGGGTTACTTCTCTCATGTTACTAATGAACATATTGAAACGGAATGGTCCCAGGACTGATCCTTGTGGCACCCCACTGGTGACCCCCTCTCTTCTGATTTTACACCATTAACAACTCTCTGCTGCCTCTCCTCCAATCAATTTCTCACCCATCTAACTGTGTCTTTCACTGTACCCAGATCCTCTAGCATCTTCAGCAACCTTCTGTGAGGCACTGAGTTGAAAGGCTTGCTCAAATCAAAGTAGAGTAAATCCATGCCATGACCCTTATCCACTATGCTCATTACCTAGTCAAAGAATAATATCAAGTTGACATGACAAGGCCTTCCGACCAGGAACCCATGCTATTTACTATCTTGGAGTCCATTACTCTCCAGGCAGTTCACAGAGTTCTTTTTGACTAGTGTCTCCATCAGTTTACCCACAACACAGGTAAGACTAGCAGGTCTGTAGTTACCCAGCTGCTCCTTGTTCCCCCGATGGCGTGGAACTATGTCTGCTACCTTCCAATCTTCTCGAACTACCCCTGTCTAAACTGAGCTATTGAATAGCCCCACCAGGGGTTCAGTTAGTTCCACTGCCAATTCCTTGAGCACCCTTGGATGCATCCCATCTGGCCCTGGGGCTTTATCTAGCTTTAGGGCTGACAGCCCTTTCCAAACCGTTTCACTTGTAAATGCATGCTGCCTCATCTCAGGGATCCCAATTACAGTTGCCTTAATGCCACTCTGTGGCAGAGGCCCTCTGACTTCCCTTGTGAATACAGAGCAAAAGCAGTCATTAAGAATGGCTGCTTTCTGCCCATTCCCCTCAATTAGGGGTACCAGATTTTGGGATGCCAAAAAGAGGACACTTAGTCCCTCCCCCGATGAGCCCTTGTGCCAGACTCCAAGTAAATAGGTTTAAAGTTCCCACCACCTTCACAGCTCATTTACAAGGAGATTCTGGGTAGGAGAGAGTAAAAAAAAAATAATAATAATAATAATAATACAACAGGATAGAGAAGGTACATGAAGAATATTTGGCAGCTGGAAAAGAGGACATGTCCTCGTAAAAGAGGACATCTGGTAACCCTACCCTCAATTACCTAACCTCCTCCTCCCCCTTCTTTTTCCCTAATATATCTAAAGAACTGTTTCTCCCCACCTTTGATCCCCCTCTGCAATATGCAGTTCTGTGTCTACCTTTGCTTCTCTGACCGCTCTTTTGGTTTCCCTTGTTTTCATTAGGTACTCTACTCATTATTCCTTCCCTTGTCTTTCCTTGTACCTGGTGAAGGTCTTCTTTTTGACTCACTGCTTCTTTGACCGTTCCAGAGAACCATACTGGTCTCTTGTACCTTTTTCTTTTGATCACCATTCTCATGCAAGACTCTGATGCCGCGAGAATGGCCCCCTTGATTGTTCCCATCTTTCCTCCACATCCCTAATGCTGTCCACTCTAACTTGTCATGGACCAGATTTCTCATCCAGCTGAAATTTGCCCTTCTGAAATCAAGGACTTCAACCTTTGATGAGGGCTTACTTTTTCCGACAGCCAGTTCAATCCATCCAAAGTTATGGTTGCTGGAACCTAAGGAGGTTGTGGGGGGCAACAACAGTACGTGAATTCAAGAATGCATGGGATAAGCAGAAGGCAACACTAGGAGTGGGAAGCAGGAGGTATCCTGCAGATCAAGTAGGATCTAGAGTTTATACAGTAGGTAGGGAAATCAGCAGACTAGGTGGGCTAGGCAGTCTTTATCTGCCATCAAATTCCTTGTTTCTATGTGGTTTCTCCACCCTCACACCTCCTACCACTTCTGAGTCGGTGAGCACCACATCTGGAATGGCAGCCTGCCAGATGGGTTCCTTAAGTAGATGCACCAACAGACAATCCTGCAATGTGTTCAGTAGGGCCTGAATTCTGGAGCTTCTGGCTGCTGGAATGACCCAATCAATATTTGGCAGGTTTAGGTCTCCCACAACCACCACCTCCCCCTTCATCACACCCCCATCTACTACTTACTGCAGATAACAATTGAATTCATATATTGTGGCATGTATCCAGCTTCAATTCTTTGTACAGCAAGACAAATACTCCAAGCAATTGTACAAGGTGCCCCTCAGAGTGTCAGTTGCTGCCTCACTGCTTCCCCCCCGACAAAGGGCATGCAAAACAAGGGACAATCTGTGAACAGCCAGTACCATTCACAACATGGTAAACAAACATACAAAATGGGAAAGCACTCAGACATGAGGTGCAAATAAAGCACTCATGAGTAACTAGCGCAAGAAACTTCTTTAATTCCAAGATGTGCAGTGTTATACAAAAAAGACTCTTGAGCTTCAGACGACTGACATGCCACCGCTAGCCTGATATTTCACCCTCATGATAGGCTTTGTATGAGACCTCCTGATGAAGTTCTATGTGGAGCAAAGCACCAGGACAGCAACTCATTTTACGAGTGTTAGTGCTGTTTGGTTTAAGTGCAGGAGTTGGCCATCCTCCTCATTTTGCACTGCCCAGCTCTGTAGCAGGATCTCTATTCTGCTTGTTGGGTTACAGCCCTTGCCTTCAGTAAAGCAGTAAACACATCCCTCAGCATGTTATCAAGGTATAATACCTACTCTAAAATGCTTTATTCCTAACACGGTTCTCTGTACTGCCATCATTTTGAGAAAAGTAATCTGCTGCATGCAATCACAGTACTTTATTGATTTTAGCTTCATATCAATAAACTTAAAACAGTAACTTAAATCAATACAGTGACAGAAAGTATTTGAAAGCAACAAAACTTAACAACAGATTAAACTTAGAGGTGCACAACTCAAGCTGTTTTAAGTGTCTAATATATGGAAGAACTGAAAAATAAGCCCGGAGTAGAGGAGAGGAAAAAAAAAGAAATCAGAAAAGACACACACAAAAAAAAACAGGTGCACACAATCTTTGTGGTACTGCATGTGTCAAATTTTATATATAACTTTCAGAATGACTGCAAAGATCTCAAACAAAACAAAACTTTTTTTAGTTTCCAAACTTTCTGAGACAACTTGAACTTGTAAGCATTTGTAAACTGCTTAAAAATTATGGTTTTCGAAAGACCAGATTAAGGGGAGGAGACAAGATGGTGCCATGAGCAGGGAGTGTGCTGAACTCTGTATATCTCCACAGGACTTTTCTGCATTTTTTCTACTTAAACGCTGTGTTATGTGACCATACCACAAAGTTGGAAAAAGAGATTTTATGGTGTTTTCCTGGATTTACTCTCTCATTTTGTTTTTTGTTTTGTTTTTTTTCTTTGGCGAAGAGAACACCTGAGGTTCTGGCTCTAAACCCCCACATTATGTATGCAGGGCAGGGTGTACTAATGGATGGCTACCAAACCCAAGAACTTGCAGGAGATTCAAGTGTTCTTCCCTACAGCAGATTTAAAGCCCCACTCCAAGAAACCTACTAAAAAAGGGAACAGGAAGGCTTACTCACCAGTATCGAAAAGAAGACAATCTCCGAGGAGGAAAGCCATTACAGCCACCTATATGGGAGGATTCACACTGTTTCGACATACTAAAGACGTTGAAACACTTCCTAAGGAATCTGTAAAAACAATCAACGTGCAGTCTCAGGAAACAGAGAGTTATGTGGCAATGCAGCAGTCAGAAATGAGTGGGACAACTCACGTCTCAGAAAACAAAGAATTAGGAGGTGAGTCCAGTAAAGTTCCTGATAATATAATAAAAGTACGAGCACTTAGGGGCCAAGAAGGGGAAGAAACAGAACAGGCAAGGGAGGAACAGAGTCAATGGAACAAAAATAGGGATACGGTTAAAACTTACCCTTTTACACAAAAATTAATGAAAGAGCGTGATGATGAGCCAAATCCAGGGGCCTCAAGTCAGAGGGCGGGCGCATCTGAGGTACACGTGGAGTAAACAATTGGGAGAGTGGAGGTGCAAGGGCAGAGGTGACTGAGGGAGCGTTGGTAAACAAATGCCTATGAAAGACCCTCAATCCCAGACAGCATTAAAAAGTACTAATGTGGGCAAAATTGCATTGAAAGAGATGGAGAACCAAAAAGGAAAAAGGAATAAAAATACCACTAATAAAAGCAATGAATCAGAACAAGAGGAGGGAGGACACCATAAAAAAAGAAGGCAATAGTAAATCAAGGGGCAAACAAGAAAGTACCCAAGCTAAAGATTTTATGAGAATTATTCTGGAGCAAATGAAAGAGGGATTCAAAAATCTAGGTGATAAACTGGATAAAATAAATGGTGAAAAGAGTAAAAACTGAAATCCAGGATTTAAACAGCAGGATGACACAATTGGAAAAAAGGGTGTCAGTATTAGACGACAAATTACCTGAGATTAAACAAGGATCTGAAAACAAGCTGGAGATTTGAAATATTTGCAGGACAAAATTCTAGATTTAGAATTGAAATCCAGGAGGGACAATATAAACATTCTGGGTATCCCAAGGGGACAGAAAAGAATTATATGCCAACTTATAAAATGGGCAAAGGATTTCAAACAATCTGATTGGTTGTTAGCCATGCATTAGATGTGTCTAATGCACAGCTAAAACTAGAACCCTCATTTAGAATACACAGGCCCATTTTATAAGCGCAATAAGCCCCTCCAGAGATGTGCATTAAACAGTTCTAATGCACAGCTAGGGAACTGGACGCACTCAGCCTGTGGCCTCATGCCTCACTACGTCCCCCTAGCCATGCATTAGAACTGCCTAATGCACACCCCATCATGTCTTATTGCTTACATATTGTGAGTAATTTTGACTGACCTTTTGAGAAGAAAATATCCAGTGGAAAAAGTGGAACTTCAGAGAGTGCATAGATCTCCAGCGAGGCCCAATCCACTTTTTAAATACCCTTGAGTGGATCCACGACACGAGTCTGGCAGTATTTCTGTCGAACACCCTGTCAGCAACACCGGCAGGTCAACCGCATTCTGTAGTCGGCTGCCGGTTCTGTCCATCATTTCCTTTGTTTTTGCAGGGGCTTCACCATCCCCACATGGGGGGGCCTGAGCCCCACAAACCCCCACTTAAAGATTCCCCAACTCCAATCAGAGCTGATTGGGGGGGTGCAGGACCCCCGACAGGCAGCGCCGGGTTCCAGCTGGTTTCCCACCACGGGTAGGCGTTGTAGTCGCTGTGGGGGACCTTCCTGGCAAAATGTCGCTGTGAGGGGGTAAATGTCCTCGAGCTACATATGCGAATTTCCTCAAATACCAAGGTAGGGAAAATATCCAGTCAGTGGCTAGGAAAAAGAAACCACTGACGTATTTGGGTAACCAGATACTAATATTCCCTATTCTGGGTCCAGATGCACAGAGAAAGAGAAATGCCTACAGAAACACCAAAAAGTTCTCATGGGAAAAAACATATTCCGTTCTTTCATCCTACCCTGATCTCTTTCAGGATAAGATATTTGAAGTACAGCAGGACCTTTTATATTCCATGGGATGCAGGAAAACTATGTCTTCAAAGAACTGAAGTGAGGACCCTCAGAAAACAGGGCAGAATCGGAAAGAGGGCCTATGGAATAAAAAAAATAGCCTGTTAAATGAAATGGAAAAATGGAGGCAACAAAATATGTTAGAAGGGAACAAAAAGAAAAGGGTGGAGTAACATGGGGAGCTGCAGGAAGGCATCTATGTGAATCAATATTTATATCTGTATTTGTTTTAAACAATAAAGACAGGTAGATTGGAAATTATAAAGAATAGGGGAGAAGAGCTCAGAGGTGGAAAATGTGACATTGTTCAAAACAATTGGGGATACAGGGTCTTGGGAGGGAATGACTGTTAAAGGTGGGGATGAGGGAAGGGGTTAAGTGAATGGGAAAGGGGGACTGAGTGACACAAGGAGGGTACGCAAAGTAGACAGAAAGGGAGAAGAGGGAGGCACGTAAGGTCCTTTTTTACACAATTGATGTACAAGATTTAATTTGAAAGTATACAATGTTGCAAGATGGCTGCACAAACTAACTGGAATCCAAAAGCAACATATGATAATAGGCAAGTGAAGATTCCCATCTCATGGTGGCATCCTCTTTTTTTCTGCATTCTAAGGCTAGAATAATAAACAAGCTAAATATAAGAGTTCTTGGGTTTGGCTTTTATAGTTTAAATCCACTGAAATGACAGACACGATTATGGTTATGTCCTGGAATATAAATGGGATCATTAACCCAATTAAAAGAAAGATGATAGTAAATTACGTGAGGAAAAAAGGCATAGATTGTTTACTGCTCCAAGAAACCCATCTTACAGAGCTAGAATCTGAAAAACTTAGGAACATCTGGGGTCGGCAGGGACTACATGCCAGATATAACAAAAAAACAGACAGGTAGCAATTATGTTTTCTAAAAAGAGAAAAAAAACATAATTAAGGAAAGCTTTCACAAGAAATACCAAGCAGGTAGATTTCTTATACATTGAGTAATTATTAAATCCACAAAGGTTACTATAGTCTGTCTATATGGTCCTAATGAAGCTAACCTGGAATTCTTTACAGAATTATTCTACCAACTAACAACATTTCCAGAACCTTATTTAATAGGGGGGTGGCTTTAATACAGCTCTGAAGCCAGTGTTGGATAGAACAGGGCCACACTCCATCCTGTCAAGGGCAGCTAAGTGTATACATAAGAATATGGATGCACTAAAACTAGCCGATTTCTGGAGAAGTGTGAATCCTGTTGTTCATGAATTTTCTTTCTACTCAAACCCTCATCAAACCCACTCTAGGACAGATATGGTGTCAGGTTCATATAGATTCGAGCAGAAGGTTATAAGTATTTCTTATGAAGGTGTTCTAATATCAGACCATTCCCGTTACAGCAGTAATACCGGGGGGGGGGTGGGACAAAGTAGGAAATAAACAATGGGTCATGGACCCATTACTTTTTAAAGTCAATAACGTTTCTGAAATTATTAAGGAACAAATGCAAATATTTTTACAATATCATAAAGCAGAAGAAATCTCCCCTAAGTATAATTTGGGAGACATTAAAAGCTTTTCTGAGAGGGCAAATAATAAAATATAGAAGAAATAAGATAAGAAAGGGACAAATGATAATACTAGAGAAGGAAATTAAAAGAGTGGAAATGTGTTACATACACACTAGGAAGGAACTGAAGCTAAAACAATAGGAAGATTTAAAATGGAGATATAAAACTAATAAATGAAAAAAAAAACAGAAAGACTGATATTGCAGACAAGGTCAAAATATTATGACTAGTCTGAAAAATCTGGAAAGATCCTAGCGTATCTACTTCAGAAAGAAAAAACAGAAAGAACAGTAAAGGAGATTCATTACCAAGGAAAGATATTAAGCAACTTTAGATCTATAAATAATGAATTTAAAAAATACTATGGAAAATTATATGCATCAGAAATCAAAGATGTAAACTGGGACATTATTAACAAAGTAAACATCCCAAGGATTAATACTCAAGATAAGCAAATGCTCAATGAATTAATAACAGAAGAAGTTAAACACACTATTAGACAATCAAAAATAGGAAAGCTCCTGGACTCGACGGGCTGCTGGCGGAATTACACAATATATGCATGTCAGAATTAGTTCATTTCTTAACAGAACTTTTTAACTTCTTTGTTAAAAAAATGATTGTCCCAGAAAGTTTTCAAGAAGTCTTAATTATAGTTTTGCCAAAGGAAGGGAAGGATCCAAGGTTATGTACGTCATATCGACCAATATCCCTCCTATACTCTGATTACAAGATATACACAAAAATATTGGCTAATAGATTGGAGACGGTTCTGCCTTCAGTAGTACACACTGATCAAACTGAATTCCTTAAGCGGAGAAAAGGCTTCAACAATATCAGAAATGCATTAAATATAATAGCTATGGAAAATCAAAAAGAGGCATTTATCATTGGATGCTGAAAAAGCATTTGACATCATGGAGTGGACATACCTGTTTCAAATAATGCAAAAAGCAGATCTGGGCCATAATTTTATAAATTGGATCAAACTAATTTGGCTTTTTCTAAAAAAGCAAAAGTTGTTTACCATTGGTTGCTAGAAAAAGACTTGTTCAAACTACCCTTTCATCCCTTCTGGACTGTGCAAATATGATATATAGTCATGTTGCCCTTGTCTCATTAAATAAGCTTGACATGCTCTATCATTGAGCACTACAATTCATTATAAATGCCACTTGTAGGACACACCACTGTACTCTGTATTCTCTGGTGGGTTGGTCATCACTTTCAAATAGGAGATTAAAAAATCTCTAGCTATGGATTTATAAGGCGTTAACAAACAACCCCCAGAATATATCACAGATATTGTAATACCACCTAACAGTAGGTATGCACTAAGAAAAAATAATTACTTCTCTCTAGACTCACCCAGCTATGTGACCCTCTATGGCAAATCTGTTACTAGTCGTATTATTCCCAGGGCCTTGAATAATTTGCAGCAATCTCTCAGACTTTCATATTTAGTGAGTACCAATTTATTTAACACATTATTAGCTGGAATCAGTAGGCCTCATGCACCTGCAATGGACACTGAATTTTTGGAGGCCTAGTAATTGTTGGTTTAGGATCTGATGGTAAATCTAAAGCACAGTGTTCCACTGTGTATTCCCTATTATTATCAGTTGTTTAATTTATACATACTATGGTTCCACTGTTTTATTTTTAAATGAATTCCCTATCTGTGGTATTGCTGTTCTTAAATTAACTTCCTATCTATGGTATTGATGTATTACTATTTGGCTGTATATTCTTACTGCATCATGCACTGTATTATTTTCTCCTGTGCTGATTAGCATCTGTGGTTGTTCTATCTAGTGGACATTAGCTGGGCTGTGCACTCATATGTCTTGCCATATTATATTTTCTGTTGTGAATTATATGCTGTCCTTCCCAGGACTTCCTTATGAATGGGTTTTGATCAATGGAGTCTTTTCCTGGTAAAATAAATAAAAATAAAATTTACAGGTCACCAACTGCAAAGGTCTTAACAAATAATAACATCTCCCAGACCTTTAAACTAGAGAGCAGTACTAGATAGGGATGCCCCTTGCTGCCCCTCTTATTTACATTAGCAATCAAACCACTAGCAAACTTAATTGGGGACTATAAAGATAATGAAGGGATTCAGATTGGTGACAGGTGCTTACATATTTCTTTATATGCAGATGGCATTCTATTATATGTGAACTACCATAGTAAGGCCTATAGATAACATTATGAATGTTATCAATGAATTTGGATCAGTATCCAGTTACAGGATTAACTAGGACAAATCGGTGGCTGTGGGCATTAATCCCAAGAACAACTCTGCACAATTTCAAGACTACTCTTTTAGACTCGACTAAGATAAAATATTTAGGAATTTTTTTTGCTTGAACAAAAAAAGGAGTTAATAAGAAGGGATTAACCCACGACAGAGTATGGGTTTACTGAGCATCAGTCCATGCCGGGGGGGGGGTTGGATTCATGAGATGAAGCCAAGTGACTTCAACTACCTCGGCATGGATTAATGCTCAATAAACCCATACCCTGGAGTGGGTTAATCCTCTTATAAGATGGGTAATGTTATGTTAAGAGTTTTACCTAAAGAAATAGTAAAATAAAGCCCTGTGGGTATATCAGGGATTAATCAATGGTCAGGTGACCTGTTTGGACAAATCAGAAGACAGTATTTTTGGAACCCATGTTATAAACTGAAATATTGATCTGGTACTAGGAAAAGTTGAAAGTATGCTGCAAAAATGGACAGACTTGCCACTAACATTAACTGGAAGAGTTCAGGTAATTAAAATAAATGTACTTCCCAAAATCTCATACACTTTTCAGTCATTACCTACTGATATAAATAAGAGTTGGTTTAAGAAACTTGATAAGATAATACAGAAATCTGTATGATAAAATAAAAAGGCGAGGATTATTATGAATAAACTCAAAGCTCCTTACACAAAAGCAGGTCTAAGACATCCAGATTTTAGGAAATATAATCAAGCTGCTTTGATGAACCAAACTGAGGAATATTATGAGAGAAGCCACCTAGGTGGGTACATTATGAAACTAGTCGTACCAGATGTACCAGTTAGCTGTTATTTTCCAATATGAGCTAAAAGGAAAGAACGCAGATTAGAAATGAGCTGAATAGAACCTGTCTAGAAGTGTGGATAAATTATTATAAAAAAATTAAAAAAAAAGAAAACTTGAGAACAAACATAGAGATATGGACCTTTTTGAAATGGTAATCATACACCGTCACGAGATAGGGAATATAAGAAAAAGGAAGAGAAAGGAGTTAGCCGCTTGAATGACTTGTATGACAAAGCGGAAGATTTGTTGTCATTTAAAAAATTTATGGATAAATATGATATCAGTCAGAAAGTTTATTATATCTTCTTGCAAATAAGAACTTATTATAGTAAAGAGCTGGGTTCTAGATTAATAAAACCACCTTTGACCTCTATTTAGCTACAACGAATGACTAATAGCACAAAATAATTTCAAAAATCTATAACTTTCTGATGGGGACAGAAGAGTCCCCTATAAAAAGATTAAGGCAAAAATGGGAAACAAATTAAATATTATTATAATGGATACAACTTTGGAAGAAATGATAAAAGATATAAAACTTACAGTAAATAACAAGTTGAACCAAATACAGTTCAGCACCTTTCATAGACTGTATTACACTCTGTAGTTATTAAACAAAATAATTCAATCTCAGCCTGGTGCAATAGCTGTGGCTTCAGTATAGGGACATTAGAACACGTTTTAGACCTAGGTGAAGATATTGTCCCCTTTTGGGAGCAAATTTGTTAACACACTGAATAGAATACCAGGCATATATATATAAAACTGGAACAGAAGTTTGCATGCTAGGTACCAGCACTACACAATGTCTCTCATCAGAAAACCTTAGAAAATTATCAAATATATCTTTGTTGAATTATACTTGGAAGACATCGACATACAGAAGGCCGAAGGCCCATATAAGCATGTCTCCAGCTGGTACATCAGAGAATAGATCATAACAATAAATTGTCAAGGCCCTGCTTAAATTTAACATGGTCTGTATTTTCCAGTAATGAACCTGGAAGGGAATTCCACAGAGGGATTATTCTTTGGGTAAAATAGAATCTCCTTTTATTTATTCTTGGGTATGTTTCTATGTTAATAACAGCTGATAATTATAGATTCTAAGGCCTGCTGTAAGACATATCCAACTGGTAGAGTACCTCTTCATCCTTATAAATTTTATGCATAAATAATATGTCCCCTCTTTTTCTTCTCTGCTCCAGGGAATACATACCCAAATCCTCCAGTCTATCCTCATAACTTTTACTGGACATGTTTGAGACCATTCTAGTTATTCTCTGTTGCACACCCTCTAGTCTATTCACATCTCTTCTGAGATATGTGCTCCACAAGGGAGAACAATAATCCAGGTGTGGCCTCACGTAAGCCCTATACAATGGTAGAATACATCCTCTATCCCGGGAGATGAAACCCCTCTTTATACAGCCTATTAGTCCATTTGTTCTATTTATATTATTGAAATGGTTCTGAAAGGATAGGTCAGAATCAATTAATGCATCTAAATCCTTTTGTTGAGTTATAGGTGTTAAGACTTGGCCATTTAGTTTATAATGATATTGCTGGTTATGTCCAAAATGCATAATAACACATTTGTCAACAATGAAGGTCATTTGATTTTTATCTCCCCAAGTTTCAAGTTTTTTTAAATCATTCGCTAGCTTAAAGCAGTCATATGATGTTTCAATTGATGCTGCTATTTTAGTGTCGTCTGCAAATTTTATAACGAAACTGTTTGTATCCTTAGTCATGCCTGATATAAATATGTCAAACAAAATCAGTCCCAAGACAGATCCCTGAGGCACTCCACTACTCACAGCAAGAGTTCCAGAGGTTTGACCTCTAATACATACACATTGGGTATGATCAGTTAGCCACTCTTCCACCCGGTTAGTGATTTGATTGTTAATACCCAATGATCTCATTTTAGAGATTAGCTGTCCTTGGGGAACTATATCGAAAGCCTTACAGAAATCAAGATACGACTACATCCATAGGTATATTTTTTTTCCAGTTTTTTGCTGATATATTCATAGAAGACCATGTTTCCAGATAAACAAGATCTGTTTGCTCAAAATCCATGTTGTGTTTTGTCAACCAGACCTTTTGTAATTAAGCCTTTTTCAAGTCTAGTTTTAAGTAATGACTCAAAAATGTTGCCAGTTATACTAATCAGGCTAATAGGTCTGTAGTTTGTTATGTCACTATGGTTATCCTTTTTAAAAACAGGTGTCACAGCCACTGCTTTCCAATCATTTGGTACATTATGTGAAAGCAGTGATAAATTAAAGAGTTTATATAAAGGTTCGACTAGCCACTCTTTGATTTCTTTTAGTAGCCTAGGATGTAATTTGTCAGCCCTGGTGATTCATTAATGTTTATTGTATTTAATTTGCTCAAGATCTCCTCTTTAGTTATTTCCATTACATCCTCCATTATTATTTTTTTTATTTTGTTTAATGTCACAGATAGATTTTGCATTAAAAACTGAGCAATTTGGGAATGGACTTGGGTGCTGGAGGGCCGACTGGGGAGAGAAGGCTTGAGCGTTGGTTGATGACTCACCTTCTCTCGGGGGAGGGCGGGGACATGACCCAGCGCTTGCTGACCCCTTGTGAAGGCTGGGGGCATGGCAATACACGGGGTCCCACTCACTAAAGAGGCGTGGTGAACGTTGGTGTCAGCCTTACGTTGTGGCACACCATGCCCCCGGGGAGCAAACAGGAGCCCCGTAGCTGACCAGATGACGGTCGCCAGCTCCTGTAGCCACGAGTCCAAGGACAGTGCATGCACCATCCCCAGAAGCACCTCGGAACAGGTTTGGCACTGGTCGCCCCCACTAGCGCCTTCCCCTCAGAGGGGGGAACCCATCCAGTGAAGGGTTACATCCGGGGGTCACCTGGGGGGGCTGCTATATGGGGGCGAAGAGGTGGCTGCTCCAAGGTAGTGCAGCTTGGAGGGCACAGGCGGCCTGAAGGAGAGGCCCACCCAGAGCTGGGGGAGTATAAAAAAAAAACTGAGCAAAAATATTGATTAAATTCCTCAGTTGTATCCTGCGGTGCAATTTCTTTGTTATTAATAATTAAAGGCCCAATAGTTCTTGATGTAAGTGTTTTGTTGTTAATATAGGAGAAAAACCTTTTTCCACCATCTTTACTATAAACTAGTTTATTTTCAAACCTAATTTTTCAGTTTTGATTTTAGTTATACATTTCTTTAAAGACATCTTATATTTCCATCTATTGTAATTACTACCTTCTCTTTTCATAGCTTTAAAAGTTTTTTTTTGTTGTTTAATTAGTTTAATTACAGTTGGTGTGACCCAAGGTGGAATCTTGCCCTTTTTGTTGCAAGCAGACCTCATAGGAATGTGTTTATTTTCTATTTTCAGAATTTTATTCTTAAGTTTTAACCAAAAGTCATTACAAGATGTTATCTTGTTATCCCATTTCCAGTTTAACAATTCTTGATTTATTTCATCATAATTAGCTCTGTTACAGATTTTAAAGATTGCTTTTCCTGTCTCTGGTTTTGTTTGTAAAGTGCAATTAAAAGTAATAATCATGTGGTCACATTTATGTAAGGGGGGTTTAACTAGGATATTATTAATCTTATCTGGAATGTCCATCAGTACTAAATCAAGAATGTTATCATTCCGAGCTGGTTTATGAATCAGCTGATGTAAACCATTAGTTAGACATATATCCAGGAATAGATTTTCTTGATTATTACTGCCTGTGTTATCCTTCCAGTTTATCCCTGGGAAATTAAAATTTCCCATTAGTACCATTTTTTTATAGCTTGTTTTGTCATTTATATTATTCATGATTCTTGATTTCTTGATTTGTCTCCAAATTTGAATCCGGCGGCCCGTATCAAAGACCAGCAAGGAGCTTTGGTTGTCTGTCCCCTAATATTTCAGCCCAGATAGTTTCACATGAATTATTATCTGCTAATTTTGTGATCTGATTGGATTTAATTCTGTCAGAATGTGACAAGATGCACTGTGAGGTGCTAGAAAATAAGGAACCTCCAGCTTATATAATGTGGAAGAATTTGTTCCTAGACTGTTTGGATCTTGAATGCCTTCATTATGCAAGTCTAGGTAAAAATGAATATATACAGTAAAATCTGGGGCCTGGTTCATAAGCTAGTTGAATTAAATATACTATAGAGGAGGGTACTATTGGTATTCATGATTAAAAAGGTCAGGACTCCCCCGAAAAAGTTTTGGAAGTTTAGGACAACTTTACGGAGTGTAGGCTGGGGGGTGGGGTGGGTATCATGACTTATACTAAGATATGCAACGAGGGGTTCTCTCTGGTGTTTTACATCCTTCGAACTGAGGGATGTGAGATGCTTGATAACCGAATATGATGCAACGGTATTATCTCTGAACCACAAAAGGAGGAAAAATGGAAACAAAAAAAAAAATTACAGTTTACAACACTTCCAATAGTTATTTTCTGATGTTTGTGACATGTAACTGTACTTTGCACATATCTGAATGTGCCATATAAATGCCTGTACAAAAATATACATTATGCTGCCTTCATGTTTAATGTTCAGTGAACAAATGTGTACTTTACAACATGTTTTATCACATTATCATGCTGACACAGTAGCAGCACTGCTGCTCATGGTGCTAGAGACCACTGCTCATGCCGAGCCGAGAACACCATGAGGACAGATGGGAGGAAGAGGACTAAACATCCCAGAAGATGGAGGGTAATGCCTCATGTTGTGCTACTTGTGGCAGTGCAGCTGGAAGAGCTCATGGGAGGGATGGTGTGAGTAGTGTGTCCAGAAGCATGTGGATGCCAGTATGTTCCCATGGGGCAGGGCCAAGGGGTAAATACGAAAATGAAGGCCCCTTCCAGCAGATAAAGCTCCTTCACCTACCAACCACCCAGCTGGGGTGCCCAAACCTTAGATTTCTTCCTTTTTCTCCTACTCTAGATTCCTCTTACAGGGGTGCAGCAAAGAGTTGAAAGCTGGCCCTGGAGGAGACACCTTCTAATCAAGGATGGGATGCCCTGCCTTGGTAATATAGAAACGGATGGCAGATAAGGACCCCTAGGTCCACCCATTCTGCCCATTTTTTTCTATCTGCTACAGAAACCACAGGCCCTATCTGATCTCCGGTGTTGATCTCTTTTCTATCAGTAGGGTTCCCTTATACCTATACCATGCATTTTATTTATTTCTTTATTGATTGATTGATTTAAAGAGCTAGTAGAACCCAAAATTGCAGACAGGAAAATGTTACAAATCTGAAGAAGTAGTCAGTTGCAATTTTTCATTTTTAAAGTATTTTTCTTTTCCTTTTGCTCATTAGAAAGTTTTCTATGTGATAGGATCATGCTAGGTGTGTGGAACAGCACTCTGCCTGGCACCTGACATGTTCACTTCTATTCCTCCCACCGCATCATCAACACTGTGACCATACCGAGAGTGACATCACTGGTGGCTGATCTAGCAGCTACTGAGTGGCTCTTCCTGAGCAGCTGTGATGTCACAGTCAGTGAGGTCACAGTGCTGATGATTATAGAGCTAGATATGTCAGCTGCCAGGAGTGCCACAACAAACATCACACCTATTAACATCAGGTAAAAAAACACTTTTAATAGGGACTTCCGGTGATGTCACCATGCAATGTGGCCACACTGAAATGGAGCTCTGAACCCCCACAAATGAACAAAACTTTTTATAACCTTCCTCAGTTACCTAGCTCACCAAGAAATAGCTGGGTTTCATCCCAAACCAGACACAATGAAAGGAATCAAATCCGTGTCATCGGTGGTCTAAAACAACTGAAACTAGATCTTCAAGTCCGAGGTGCCCATAAGGCCCCCCCACCAGTCAGGCCACCTGAGACCATGGCACCAGACTTGGATGGCAACTCCTTGGATGACGAGGAAGATGTTATGATTACTTCTCAGCAGCTCTGTAGAGAGCTGCGGTGACTAACAAGATCTATGGACGCCTTTAGAGAGGAAGTTGCCAAGGGGGGAGGGGGGAAAAGGAAGGGACTACATGACTCATGGCCCTGGTCTTATACTCCCCACAACCCCGCCTTCTTGACAGCACTGTGTTCGTGGGGATCACTCTTTTGGTGCTACCAGCATGGCAATTGAACGACCACGCCAGTCACTCTCTGACGGCGGAGCAAGGCAGCACGGTACAGGACTATGTCCTGCACCCCCCCTCACCGCTTCCCACCCACAGTGTGGGGGGATTAGCGTGACATTTCTGAAGCAACATGTTGTCATATTGTTCTGTTTGTTACAACTGTTAATGGTTAATTGGGTTCGGTTGACCCAGACAATTTTGGTGTTATTTTACGGTTGTGTAGTTACTTGGCTACTCCGGGATATTCTGGAGCTGTATGTCTCTCCTTGTGTCTCCTCTCTGAGGCTCGATCTATGGGAGGGGAGGGGTATTCACAGGCGAACAAGCCCATCTGATTTTTTAAAACTCTTATCATGGGTGACTTAAATATTATATCATATAATGTCAGAGGTTTGAACAGCCCTATTTAGAGGGCAAGAGTCCTCGGAGAGTTAGGCAGAATGAGAACTCACATAGCTTTACTCCAAGAAACTCACCTCACAGAGAGTGAGCATCAAAAACTACGTCATAGCTGGGTGGGTCAGGTGTATGCCTCAACTTATTTAGAACACCCTCATTGTAGAGGTACTGCTGTCTTGATCCATAAGGCATGCCCTATCCAGATCAAAGCCTCCCAATCAGACCCAGAGGGACAATACATTATACTGCAGGTGCTGCTGTTGGATACCCCTTTGCACTAACATTTGTTTATATGCCCCCTAATGATGACAAAGAGGCCGCCTCATTTTTAAAAAAAAATCTTTCTAACCACACTACAGATCACTGACCAATTGTGTATTGTGGGAGAGTTCTTTAACACTATTCTCTCTACATTCCTGGACAAACGAGGGGGGCTCCTTGAAGGAAAAACTGGGGTTGGCTGGCCAATCCTTGCTTAGAATATCACAGAACATAGGACTAGCAGATGCCTGGAGGAGACTTAATGGGAAATCAAGGGACTTTTCTCACTTTTCTGAGAGGCACAACTGCTATTCCAGAATCGACCTCTTCTTCACAGATGAGTGGATGCATGCGGCATCATCATGTCAAATCATGCCCCGTACCCTCTCGGACCATGCCCCATTCAAGCTCACACTGACTCTTACTCCCCCTAATCCGTAATTCCCATTGGAGATTTAATGTGGGCCTTCTTAACAACCAAGAATTTAAAGACCTGGTGGCCAACACTATTCAAACTTATGAAAGGGAAAACCCGGTGGGGACGACCTCCCATGTGGTTAGGTGGGATGCACTGAAAGTGGTGCTTAGAGGGACTATTATAAGATACTCCTCCCAAGAGAAATGACGTAGGGAATGGAGGAGGGTGGAGTTGGAACGGGAACTGGAGGAATTGGGATTTATGCATAAGATTTCACTAAACAATCAGACACTACAACTTCTGACTGAAAAGCCCTCGGCCCTAAAGTCACTATTTACAGCTTACACAGAAGCATCTTACAGAACAGCCCAACATATTTATTATGAGGGAGGTAATAGGGCAGGGAAGGTTCTAGCAACCATGCTCAGACAGCAACAGTTAAGCAGATTGATCCTAAGACTTATGGATCAGACAGACAGACAGACTCTGGGAAGATGCTCTCCCACCCGGAGAAAATAACAAACGCCTTCTACAAAAAACTTTATTCCCAAGAACCTGTCTCGGACTTTGGGCAAAAGGTGCTTCCTTTTTTGAGGGATTGGAGATGAGAGCCCTCTCACAATCGGCGTTAGATTACCTGGATTAGCCTATCTCCAGACCTGAACATTTGGCCCAAATCACCAACCTAAAGAATAACAAAACTCTGGGGCCAGACGGGTTTCCTTCAGAATTCTTCAAAACCTCTGCTGACCTTCTGCTGCCCATTCTGGTCCTGGCATGCTAGGAGGTTTTAGATGGGGGAACCATCCCTGACTCATGGCAGTTCACCCATATTTCAATAATTCACAAGGAGGGCAAGGATAAACTGGAGTGTGGCTCATATAGACCTATCTCCCTTTTGGCAAGGCAAAGCAAGGCAACATTTATTTAAAAGACGCCCAATCCCAGAGGCTCTGGGTGCCATACAAAATAGATAAAACAGCATCAGAATAAAATAAAACATCACAAATTTTAAGCAAGAAAAAAATAAAATACATAACTCAGCAAATGATTTCAGGTTCTTACTACAGTTTATGGTTTTATCCCATAAAAGCTTGGGAAAATAGGATGGCCTTCAGGCGAGCCTTAAATATACATACAGTGGGTGCTCCCCGACCTCAGCCAGCAAAGAATTCCAAAGATTGGGAGCTGCTACACTGAAAGCTCTGTCGCATGTGGACAGCAAGCTGTTCACGGGCTTGTTGACAGGAAAGCTTCAGTCCTACATGAGGATCAGACAGGTTTTATTACAGGAAGATACCACTTTGATAATATTAGGAGACTTCTCAACATTATCTCCTCTCAGGCCAACCAGCAAAATTTCCAGATAGCAATTTCCATGGATGCAGAGAAAGCATTTGATAGGGTTAATTGGAATTTTCTAAAAGCCTCCATGGAGAAAATGAATTTCAGCCCTAAATTTTTGCATACTCTGGTCCGCAGGCGCTGGTAAGGGTGAATGGGATTAGTTCTTCTTTTTTTCCTCTATCTAGGGGTACCAGACAGGGATGTCCTCTCTCTCCAATCCTTTTTGCCCTTTTCCTGGAACCGCTGGGCAGCAAGGTTTGACAAAGTTCAGAAATCTCTACTATTATTGGGGGGAGCAGAACAAAAATTGTCACTCTACGCAGATGACTCTATTTTTTCTATCCTCCCCCGAAAAGTCGATTCCGGCTTTGTGTGAGACTTTGCAGTCCTTTGGAGAGATTTCAGGTTATAAGATCAAGTTCTTAAAATCTGAAGCTTTGATCCTGAGTGGTACAGCCCCCCCAGGGATTTAAGGATAATTTCCAGTTCAGGTGAGCCAATAAGGGCCAAATTTGATATCTTGGCATTCAGATATCCACAGACCTTTCAAAACTTTTGCCCTCAACTATGGACAACTCTGGGACCAGGTGAGTAGAGACCTGGCCAGATGGTGCCTTCTTCCCCTCTCTCTAGTTGGCCAGATTTTCGGTTCTCAAGATGAACATTCTCCCCAGGTTCTTGTTCCTGTTCTAGTGCCTCCCCTTACAATTGTCTGTCTCTTTCTGGAATAAACTATCAAAGGAGACTTAGGGGTTTATCTGGCAGTGGAAGAAACCTCGGGTTACCAGACGCTTACTTTTTCTTCCCTGTGAGAAAGGGGGGCCTGGAACTAACTAATTTTTGCTTTTATTACCTGTCTGCTCAGGTGACTCCTGTTCTTTTGTGGGCTAAACAGCGGATCGTGTCCAGGTGGTATGAGATGGAGGAGGCCTTGCTGGATGGGAGACCACTTTATACTCTGGCGCTGACCCCACCACCTCTAGAGTACATTCGACAAATTAAAAATAGATGGGTGAGACAGGGGATGTTCATTTTGCAGAAAATTAGGAGACTTACCAACACCCCAGATGGGGTGGGTCCACTATCCTTAAATATGCAGGAAACAAACTTTCTTCTGCCCAGATGGGATTCAGGATTCACTAGATGGGCTAAGGAGGGAGTTACCAGATTTACCCAACTAATCGAGGGAGACCACTGCATCTCATTCCCAAGAGCAAAGGATAAGTTTGCCTGGGATAATAGGGAGTTTCTCAGATTTATTCAGGTCAGACACTTCATTAACTCCTCAGATCACCTATTAAGATTGACCAGGTCATACTCACCATGGGAGCAGTTTTTATATGGGGTGGTAACCATTTCTGCCAAGACCAAACCAGTGATGAATTTATCCTGGCTGCTTCTGGAAAAAGGAGAGGACTCTTTGCTCCACTACAAAACACTTTAGGAGAGGGAGGCGGGCATTACACTTAGAGAGTCCGACTGGCAACAGAGACTAAAGGTGGGGTGGAGGGTGACCTCATCTCCAGTATGGCATGAGTTTTACTGGAAGGTTCTGATTAGATTTTTTAGAGTGCCACTGATAACTCAACATTACAGAGCGGGAGATGCCTCATGTTGGAGGGGGTGTGGGGGGAGGGCAGACGCTGGAACATTTTCTGTGCCTGTCCAGGTCTAACCACGTTCTGAAAAGACCTGGGGGGGCAGTGGGACAAATTCTGGGAGTGTCGATCCCTTTCACTTTCGAAGACTGGGTTCTGGGAACCCCCACAGCCGTTCATTTAAAGGGGGACAGCCATAAAGTAGCACATGTGCTACTAGCAGTTGGACTGAGATGCATCACTTCCAGATGGCTGAGTAGGGAATCCCCCACCATTCTGGAATGGATTAACAGAGTCAAGAAGGTGGTGCTGATGGAGTCCCTAACAGTCGAACTGAGGCTACAACAACACCATCACTTGCAGCACTGGCAACAATGGGAATCATGGTTATTGCAGCACGGAGAGTAGATGTGGGTACCTCACCACTCCCTAGCTGTGAGAGAGTAGACACTAATCCAATCTAGACACAACTGGGAACTTGGATATGATTTTAATTGTAGGTATTGTTAAAAAATTGTAAATTTCTTATGACGCACAACCTAACTGTTGAGGTCCATGTTAGGGCCATCAACATTTTTATTAATGTTTTTCTTTATCCTCTCATGTTAGTACCAGCTTCTAATTGAAGTAAATGGAACCTGGAATCAACTTTATTATTATCTTGGGAGAGTTTAGCCCACTCATAATTTACAAGCACTATCTTTGACCAGATGTTTGTTTTGTGGGTGTTTTAGCTGTAAACACCAGCTAACTTTCTGATGTTTTGTTTAATAACTGAGATATGTGTTTCCAGATTATTAATGTACTTGTGACACTAAGAAGCCTTTAATAAAGCTGAGTTAAAAAAAAATTAATTAACCAAACAAAAAAGAAAAGGTACCACAGATATAGAAGGCAATAGCTGACCATTTTTAAAACCTAATATTAGTTTTAGGCAATACACTAGCTCTTAGAAGAGAAAGTCCCCTCAACCTATTTTCTGTATACCGGTGTAGTTTGTAGGCATGAACAATAATTTCCTGTATTGCAGCCCCCTAATTTCATCCTAATTTAAATATAAAAGAGGTTGCTTCACTCGGTTTTGCCCTGGTCTTAAAATCTGTTTGTCTCCATTGCAAAGGTCATGACTCTACTCATGCAAGGCATCATGGGAGTTGATAATGCATACCTGCACAAGCCAGCAGAAGTTATACTCTCATTCAGTTCTGCTTCATGTCTTGTGAAGTCACTGTATTCTCTAAAAGCTTTTTTTTTCTAACTCAGATACAGAAAACAGCAGGGCACTTACAGGTACTATGCCTTGAAAAGCTGCATGGCCAGTATAAAACAAGAACACGTGGACTGCAGAGGAGAGCAACAGCACTGACTGATACATTATAACTACTGCAGGCTTTAGCATTAAAACATCATAACATTCCAGGATACCTTATATTCAGGTCATGACCTTTGCAATAGAGTCAAGCAGGTTTTCACACCAAACTTACGTACCTTTATTTTCGTTTACATTTATATCCTGATGAAATTAGGAGGGTGTGATTGAGGTAATCAATGTTCATGCTTACAAACTACACAGGTAAACAGAATAAAAGGCTGAGGGGACCTTCCCTTTAAATTTTATTAGACTGGGTTGGCAAGCAGAAAAGAATTACATAATCTTGTCTCCAGCTGTAACCTGGGGGTAAGGGTATTGAAAGTTACAGTATGAGAAGGTAACCCTTGAAATGGGTGCATGAAGAAGGGCGCTGTCTGTTATGGTGACATCTTCCTTGCGCAATCCACTCATGGCGACTGACAGGTAGGATGACCCGGATGAGGGGGTGGGCGAACTAGACGACAGGATGTTGCTATATGTACCCACGCGGGGTGGATGACAGCGAGCAGGGCGAGCTTGGACTGGGAGGGGGTGGAGAGGCTGTAGGGGGTGGTACTGCGGTTGTCAGTCAAGCTGCGGTGTGGCGTCGGGGATTGGGCAATGGCTGGGGTGGCTGAGGTACTGGGTCCGGGCGCTGGTGCAATTTTTATTGCGCCCGGCCTGAACCTTTTTATTTTTACTACTTTCACCCCCAACAACATGCATCCCCCTAGAGTTGAGAATCCTTAAGTAGGCGGGTCCTGGCGCCATTGTGCTGGTGCGCCAGGGTTGTCAGAGTGCCGAAAATGTGTTCGGCACTCTGACTGAGCGATACCGGCGATTGCCTTTAGGCATTCGCCGTTATCACACAGACCCATATGAGAACTGGTAAAGGAGCAGTTCTATTACAGAAATAATAATACAAGTATAAGAACATTATGAAGAAACAATGAAATTACAGGGAATAGAAACCCCATTCATTACATTTTGCATTGTAAATTTGTGCACGTGTGAAGTCTTTTTTTTCCCACTGTTTGTTTCTTTATCTCCAAATCCCCTGGCCATCCAACATGTTCCAGCCCCATTACCAACCTTCTCATGTACTTACCAGTTATCCATCACTTGCCCAGGACCACACATGATGGTTGGTGACCTGCCATGTCAGTTGTATGTGGGCCTGCAGGAGATGCCAATTAGAACCGGGGTATTTTCCCTCTAGATTTCTCCCCATGGCACCAGTGTGAAATGATATGTGCACAAGTGCAGTGGTAACCATACATGTATGGCATCTGACAAGTCCCTTCCATGCATAGTGCACTTGCCAGTACTACCACCTGGCTTCCACCAGGTGTCAGTCGGCCAGCACAATGCAGTGTCCCTTCCCCACCTAAAGGGAGGAGAGCTATCTCTGAGATTCTCGATCCTCCCTCTAGTGGCCAGCCTCCTACAAACCAAGATCATTCCAAAACCGGGACTGCCGGTATTGCAAGGGGTAGCTTTACTGCTGTGATGACAGTACACTGTTTGAAGTTTGTTTAATAACTCCAGTGCATTGTTTCTTGTGTTTGTTTCGAAATAATCATATTTTTCCTTATTTAGAGTCCTTTGTTAATGCTGCCTTTTTTCCCACCGAATATTAATTGGTAAATTACTTATGAGTTCCTTAACCCAGTAACATCAGTTAAGTGGAAACCTGTAATGAAGCTTTCCATGCAGGACTTCCACTCAACTGAAGTCACAAGGTTCCAAAACAGCTCTTGTACTATTCTGCTCAATGAAAGGACACAGGGGATAAAGGTGGGAGTAGGAAAAATAGGTACAAATTATCCACTTATATAGATGACGTGCTGCTGTGTTTAGACTACCCCAGTGCATTGACTTCAGCAGTATTCAGGGTGCTTAATAAATCTGGGAAACTATCAGGCACAAATTAAACATACCAAAGTCAGTAATAATGCTCCTCAATGTGAACACTGCAAGGGAGGAGGTGAGGAGGTGGAGCAGCACTTGGGCACCCAATTCCCTGAAATATCTGGGTGTGGAAGTGAGTAGAAAAAGGCAATTTATGGTAGACAGTACTATAAACAGACTGACAGGAGTGCTTAAACATTATAGTCCAGAATTAACATGCTCAAAATGAATGTGCTCCAAGAGTGCCACATCCATTACGTATGATAGGGCTATTCTCACCTAAAAGGTGGTGCAGCAGACTAAACTCTATTTTGTCAGTGTTTCTATGGGGAGCCAAAGCTCCTCGAAGGGCATATGGTAAACTACACAGACTAAATTGAGAGGAAGCTTCCAACTCCCTGATTATTTTCTTTAATATATATCCAGTCAAGTGTGTCACTTCTTTCGGTAAAGAAGGAGAAATGTGGGGAAAGAGAATGGGAAATAGTTGCCTTTCTACAGAATAATGGAAACAGATGTCTGCCATCAAGAAGGCATGAACAGCAAGGCCCTTAAGCAATGTCAGCATAAAACACTACCCAGCAGATAAAAGGTAGCCCTCTAGAGATATCAGGGTTAGTCTGTAAGCAGCTACATGTCTTTTTGGATATGACACTCATGTTTGACCTAAACCAGCCCCTAAGGAACAGTCCTAACTTCAGTACTGGCACCAATGTGCAGGCAGACAGTGTACAACTGCCTGGTCAATCCATACACACACCACATTGTAAAATGGTATTGATATATCAACAATGTTATGTGTGTATAGATGAGGACAGAGGAAGAGGCAAGGTCCTTTGTTAACTGGCTTAATACTAATGACTGTAATATGTGTTTTACATGCACAGAGCAAAAAGAAAAATTCAATTTCAAGATGCCACACTGCATGGTATGGTACAAGAAAAGATGATTTCCATAACGTTACGTAATTCCACAGCTGGAAGCACAATTCTGGTGGAAGACAGTGCACAGCAGCAGCCATTGCCAAATTCAGTACCTGAAACTCAGGAGAAACTCTTCCCTATTACAAGATTTTGAGCAACAGGCAGCAGAAGTCACTGCAAGGTTGAAACACAGGTTACAGTGAGCACTTGTTGAAAACAGCACGTGCCAGAGCAAGGAAAAAGGGCAGAAATAATTCACTTGCCCCCAAAAACATACAAATGACCCCAACACTGATAAACAAATGGTAACTTTTCTGACTATAGTCCTACTGCAAGTCAGATAGTGGCAATAGTGAGAAAGAACTGACCAATATTACTAAGTAATGAAAACCTAGCAGGAGTCTTGGGTGAAATACTCAGGATAACTTTTGGAAAGGGGGAAAATCTGTGGGACAAACTGGTCTATAACAAATGCACAGAGGATAGAAAGACTGCCCAACAGGGAAGCTGGCTTCAGAGACAACGTCAAGGGATGGTCACGTCTGGACACTGTAATGTGTGCCAGTTTTGCCAACAGAGGGAAAGAACTCACCACAATTGAGAGCAATAAAGTAGAAATTGGGAAACTTATGAATTGTACCTTGTTTGTAATTTATGCCGTGTGGTGTAGCTATAATAAAATTTATGCAGGGAGAATCATTTGCCCCTTAAAGGATCAACTTAATGATTATGTGCAGATTATCTTGAAAGGAAATGAGGGAACCCTGGTAGGAGCCCACTTAAAAAAAAATCACCATGACTCTGTTTACAAAACTTGCAAAATTTATGAGGATTCGATGGGTCCCACCACCAAGGTGGGTAGGAGATAGACTGCGGAGGTTGTTGCAGAAAGAAAGCAGATGGATTTTTGTTTTGGAGTATAAAACCAAAGGGTCTCAATGAGGAGTGGGACCTGAAGCCCTTCCTGTAAATAAATCATGGGACCCTAATACTACCTTTGAAATACAAATGTAGTCGTACTGCTCCTATGAGAAATAACACACTAAAACCTTTGTCCCTGAGTCACTAATAACAGAGTTCTCACTGCATATCCAGTAGCTTAGGGTGGAAAGCTGTAACAGTTTTTTGTCAAAAGTGTATTGTCAGCAGTTTCCACCGCTTATAATGTGTTATCTCGAGTAAACTTTATTTACAGCTACAACAGGAAATGTGCATGTGCAGGTTAAAATGACTTTGCTCTAATTAACAGTTTCACTAACATATTTTCCTTGTTGTCCCCTTTCTTTTTCTCGCTCTAATATCCTCTAGGTTAATCACTTGTTTGTATCAGGCACCAGCCAGCTGTTTTTGATCTCCGAAAGGCAAAAAGGCACTGAAATACAGGTGCTCATGGCCGACACCAGGCACCATGGAGGGTGTGGTAATCAAATTCCATCTGTTCTACCTCATATGGGGACAAGTATGCTATCACTTGGATTTACAAACTACTCAGGTTCCAATCTGTTTGGTAAAGTTATGAATCCAGTGATTTTAACTGACCAAAGGTCAAAAGTAACTTTTCATTCTAAATGGACAGTATTTGCCAGCAAGGAATTGTAAGAGAGTCTTGTAATAGTAGAACATGAAAGACAGTAAAAGTATGGTCAAGCAACAAAATACAGGAGTTCCTAGGTTTGAGCCCCACTAGAAACACTTTATGACGTTCAACCTTAATATAATGCAAGTTCTGATATAACTGTGTTGCACATTTGTAAAGTTGGTATTAATTGTTGGGAAGAGGCATACGACAGCAGTGTCCCTTGTCCCCACTACTCATCACTGTATATCTGGAACCCTTAGCCATGGCAATAGGTACCACACCCCACATATCAGGGATCCCACTGGGGTGTAGACAACACAAAGTGTTGTTATTTGCAGCCAATGTATTATTGACCTTAACTTCCCCTGTGGAATCAATTCCAGTAGTTTGGGATACCCTAAAGTCATCTGGCGATTTATCAGTATATAGGCTAAACATGTTCAAGACCAAAGTCCTGCTCTATAATTACACACCTTCACAAAACCTGAAAGAATTATTTAAGCAATAAGGCATGACCAGGGGTTAGATTAACAGTCTGTTAATCACCCCCTAGGGGTGTAATGTGGCATAAGGCACAGCCGAGTGCCATATTGCCCCTAGGGGGTGATTAACTGACTGTTAATCTAACTCCTGGGAGTGTCTTATTGCTATTATAAAAACAATTCCAAAAGAAAAGTGTTAAAAGTATACTTTTTGAATGTTATCCTCACTAAGGGAGATATTTTTAACAAAATAGTTCTTCCACCAACAGTTTAAGAATGCTGATTCAAAATCAGAATGCAGCATTCCAGTTATTCAGCAGTGCTAGAGGATGGAATGCTGACAGAAAGAATCCATGTGCCATGGTGATCAGGCTGTACATGACAGTATAACATGGATTAATGTAAGGCTGTTAGAATCCTAACAACCAATCAGACTGCAGCATTTCTGAGACCCTTTTTATAATCTCCTTTAAGTGATATAAAACAGTCTTAAGATTACTGGGGATCAAGATAACAAAAAAACTCGAACATTTATTACTGCTCAACTTCAAACCCCTAACCCAACAAATAACTGATGACCTTTCCAAATAGACCCAATTATATACTAGATATTTTAACAGAATTGAAGTTATCTGACAGAATGTCCTCCCCATGATCCTATATTTTCTACAAACCCTTATGCTTATGCCTGATAAGAGTTACTTCAGAGTGTGAGACAAGGCTATCTTGAGATTTATCTGCCTGGGGAAACCCCCAGATTAGGTTTTCTATTCTGCAATTGCCTAGGAAATGGGAGGGGATGAACCTCCCAAATCTTAGATGGTATGTATTAGCAGCCCAGCTGTGGATAGTGTATACATGGATAGCGCCGCCCTGTCAATAATACTGGAAACAACTTGAGTTTGCATTAAACAATATCTACAACCAGGACAAATATCTACTTGGATCCAAGAATCCAAGGATTTGCAACTGGGACACATGTAACTGATATTCATGTCACCCATAAAGATGTACTCACTCTTTAGCAGGCTAGCCATAAAAGAATTATGGTTTCAAGAACACCTAGTACTGAATCAGAGCAGCTATGCATAATACAGTAGCTTCCAGTAACAAGTGTAATGGAAAAGGGAAGGGAGATTTGGCAGACCAGAAGCCAATGAGATCAGATTCAGATAGAAGCAGGATAAGACAAATGTAGACAAAACATAAAGGAGTACACTTCCTTAATTTATTCCAGTTTTTTTCTATTGAGGTTGTAGCCTGGAATGGAAATGTTATTGTAAACATCCCCAAGTGTGGGTGCTTACTATTCAGCTCTTGCTCCTTCCCATTCTCCTTTTTGAGGTGGGGCTATGACTCCCAGCTGGGTATTTAAGGGAAGTTTTTGGTGCCTTTTAAGGGGGAGGAGAGGAGGAGGAAGACTGGCGAGAAGAAGAGGTCGAAAGTTCAGGGCCATGGCAGTTAGCACTGCCCTCAGTCCAGCCAGGATCCTTAAGTGGGCGGTGTGGAGTCAGTCATCTGGGCAACAGTGCCATGGGAGGCCAGTAGAGAGATGCAGTGAGTTGAATGGCTGGTGGATGTTCCACCTGGGTAGACACCACAATGTTAAGAGGACGCCTGTGAATTCTGTATTGGAGTGGGCCTCACCACCACATTTAGGGAAACCATAGCCTGGGGGAGTGTAAGTAGGATCTGTCATGTGAGCTACATCACCAGGTGGGTCAGTAGTGGGTTTGGATGATCAGTATGCCTGCTTTCTACTGCTAGGGCAGCGCAGTTGTTACAGCCCGCACTGCGGGGGGTGGTGGTGGTGGTGGCAGCCCACCTTCCCCTTTCCGGTGTGGCACTACAGCAGGACCCATATGTCATTTGGGCCTGAAGGTTTTTCAGAAGGCCACGTCCGTGTGTCTCTGGGATCGCCAGGCCTGTGTGAGTTGCCCTGGGATGCTCGGAGCCTGGTGCGCCTTGAGAAGCATATGGGTCGGTATGTGTTGCAGCCTGGGAATGTGAAGTCTGCAAAGTATCCAGAAAGTGTTGAGCCTACACTCTATCTGTGTTGTTGCCATCAAATTTGGAAGCCCTAATTGGCTTTCTGGACTACCCTGCTTTGATCTGTCTGATCACCAAGTATGTGCCGTGGCCTTATGTCACTGAATTTCTGCTACCTCAGAAGCTATGCCACTTGTGCCCCATTGCTCCATGGAATGGAAGTTTCTATTTTACTAAAATAATTACATTTGTTTCTATTTTTGCTGCATCCTCAGTGTAGACATTGGACTTATTTTATGAACTGTTTGCCAACCTATAACCATATAGCTGCCCCCTCTAGCTGCCATTACCCCATGGCTGATGCACCCCTAAGCCTGATCTCCAGTAAAGCACACAGTTTGAACCCAGGTAACTGCCTTTCTATCCGAATATTCTGTGACTATTGTCTATGTTGCCAGGCCCCCTTCCCCTCATTAACATCAGGTACCCCTAGACATGGGAGTGGGCTTACACTATTATCAATCCTAGGAGGGCCACGTTTCCAAGAGGATTAGTAAGTCAGACTTAGGTAGACTGGTCCAAAACATGACTATATCTAGTTTGGGAAACAGGCTATGTACATTTGTATGACATATAAGAAAACCTTTAGGAAGGTGCATGCAGAACTTGGCTTAATGCAGTGGGGGTTGCACAGCCAAGACTTGACTTCAATGCCACCGACTAGAACAGCAGCAGTACCAGACATCGTTTAGTAGCTTGGGCTATTCTGAAGGAACCAGGGGAGGCCCTGTGGCCTTAAGAGATTATATGTACCAGAAGGACAATCTGAAGGCTTGAATGCAGGAAAGCACTTGGTTGCAAGTGATGAAAATCAGTTAGCTGTCAAGGGGCCAAAACTGATTAAGGAGTAGCTGTGTGCATTTTTAAAGTCCCTTATTTCACCCACAACTAAAGAAAGAGTAAAGGATGCAGATGTGGCGAGATACCAGGAACCAGGTGGTGAGGAGAAAAAGCGCAATAAACATGTTACCAGATACTGTAAACCAGCTTAATCATATAGGTATAAGGCAGCAGAATACAGTAACAACCATGCGTACCATATTTGTTATATGAGTGTAGAGAGATAACACATACAACTGACAAGGAAGTGGTCACAACACAGGAAAGTAGCCATGGACTGAGTAACCTTCAGCCCTGAGGCCTCTACTGCAGACTCACTGCAGACTCAACTCACTAATCCAGTTGGGCTACTCATGCTGGAAACACTGATGCAATGACCACTATTGGACACTGCGATAACAAGCCAAATTCTGCTTACCAGTCAATGTCCTGGCATCCAACTGGTGCACTGAGCCAGCCCCTGTGATCCAATTTGTCTCCTTCCCTAGCCAAGCCATCATAACCTAGTTCAGGGACAAAGTTCCCAACACGAGGAACAAAGACAGGTGTTCAGAGGGGGTTCAGGTGAGGCAGCCCCTGCCACCATGGCTCCAGGAAGAGATAGCCAATGTCCTGACACCTGATTGGTCTGTTGAGCCAGACCTTGTGACCCAACTGATCATGTTATCTAGTCTGATTCTAGCACCCTAGCTTAGGGGCCAGAACAAAGTTTTCCCAACAAAGAACAAAGATTCATGATGGGGGGGGGGTCAGGTGAGGCAGCTCTGGGTGCCATGAAAATTATCTATTCCTAGACATACCTATACAACCCTAGACTACTAAACAGTTGGTCGGTAAGCCCTATATGAGTAGTAGATGTCCAAAAGGGGACCGACCCGGAAGGAGCCAGAAAATATCTGGGGTAAGAAAAAATCCTGACAATTCAAGGAAGTAATGCCAGACAAAATAGTTATGTCGGACTCCTCTACTTGGACAAATACACTTCCAGCACTTGCTGAGAATTATGTCACAGATCTGGAGTGCCAAAGGCAGCTGCCCTAAATATTCTGCTAAAGGACACTCATCTTGATAGTAGCTCATTTACCTCCTTGTATGGAAAGCTTTACTTGAGGCTTTTGCTCAGCTGATATTACTGGTTCTGGAACTGATAAGTAATTAGACAATTAATACTGGGAAGGAAAAGGGGAAGCAGAAGAGCTTGGATGTTAGAGCACCAAGATGTGAACATGAACACCCAGCATGCCTGCGTTTGAAACCCAAAACAACCTCTTGCAAACTTAATGACCCTGAGCAAGCCATTTTACATTCCTGTACTTGCAGGATACACCTGGAAACGAACTTCAGCTCAGTGTGCCTTTCCCCACCATAAATTATAAAATAAAAAATAAATATATATATAATGCAACATTAGTAAGAAATCCTAAACAATGAAAAAAAAAGCTATTTAAAAACAAACACACAAAACAACACACTTGGTGTGTTACTCAGACTTTACACATGCCAAAATTTCCAGTTATGTTCAAAAATGTTCAAAACAAGGTTTATATACCCTTTAAGGTACTCAAGTACACCTCATTTGAAACCTTAAGATCTGAAGACATGGCATTATCTGGACATGCCTGACTCAGAATATGGATGTCACTCACCTGTAATTGAAACGCCAATGTAACTGGATGCCATGAAAAGGAAACTGGGCATTGGGAAGGGATCATGAAATGGAGGGCCCTTCACCCATCACAGCAGTGATGCGTCTGCTAGGCTCCCAGTCTGAAACCCACGTTCAGAAGCCCCTAGGTGTAGGGGTCCTAGAAGGACTGGTATAATGAGCCTGCAACATCTGGTGGGAGATGCAAAGATAAAAGTCATAAGAGTCTGCAGGTGTGGAGACAAACAAAATGCATCTGTACTAGGAGTAAGGAATGCAGTGTCGATATGAGTGGCTTACTGACGATATACAGTTCAGTAACAAAGGTACCACGATCAAGTAAGAAGAGATTCAGTTCAAGGAATAAAGTGTAACTTACTTTATTATAATGCAGGCAGATCTCAGTAAGAATAGACTTATACAACTGCACTTTACTTTGAACTGAACCTCTTCTTATGCAAGTGACGTGACTCTGAACTGAAGTATACAAGTCCTATATGCTTTGTTTTGGTTTGAATAAATGTTGCACTACTTAGACACTGATTTTCTTCATGTGGACAGTGACCTTTGTACCACATTGGCAAGTGCCAAAAGGGTATGAGTGTGGTACCCCTTAAGTTCTGAAAATTCTGGACTTGAATTCATCCCCAACACGACCACCTGAGGTGAGAACTAGGTTACACAGGCACAGCAACAACACCATCATCTATGTTTTTGCTAAATGCGTCACTGAGCTCAAAAGAAAACTACAAACAGCCTTTGACAAGAAATTACTAATGGGCCTATGCTAAACATAAACAAAACTAAAGTTATATTATTCCACAGCAAAATGCTTCCTCTTAATTTACTACAAAGCCAACCTCAGTTCGTTTCCATACCCCATCCAGAAAATGTGCAGTGCTTTAGATATTTAAGATGAACATCAATTTCAAACTTAACTTCAACAAATATATCAACAGAGTTGTTAGGAGTTTCCATCAAAAGTAGGGCCAATTATTTTCCATTTTCAATGGAAAACATTGGGGGAAAAAAACAGAATTTGACATTTTTAAAATCAGCACTTGGGAGTCAGTTATTCATAAAAACCCTCTATTTGCATGACGAAAAAATGAAAATCCCATGGGTATCACTAAGAGGCCAATAGGGTGGTCAACCCTTGCAATGGCCTACCGCAAGAGGTGGTAGACGTGAAAAATGTAAGGGAATTCAAACCCGTGTGGGATAAACACTACGCACAAATAAGGAAATAGTCTAAAAGGAGGGAGGTAAGTATTCTGGGCAGACTAGATGGATCAAGAGGTCCCCTTCTGCCAGCAAATTCTTATGTTCTTAGAACAGTCATAGGAGCTGGCAGCCCCAAGGTGTGTAGCAATACAAAAAGATTATCTCTGCAGAACTGTAAGGCTTATCTGAATAGTATCCCTTTTAGGTGGAATGCTGGGGCACGGAATAAAAATAAAAATCTTACTTTGAAGTTATATGTGTTGTGGCCTTATCTTGGGCCTCAGGGAGGCTCAACCAGAGACTGTGGAACTCTATCTGTAATTCCTTATCATGCAAATAATCTCACTTTTCACCAGCTTTGTGTGCAGACCCCTCCATTCTGAGCCAATCTGTGTGTAAAACATGGTGATTTGCCCACAATCTGGGGAAAAAAGGAATGAACAGATTTTAAGATTTTTGCCAAACCGAACTGGCCATTTTCAATAATTGAAAATCATTCACTCTGTAAAACTTAAGTCTACTTTGGCCCTCTGTTTAAAGGACTCATAAACAGGGAATGCTGATGTAACCCCTAGGTGGCACTATCCCAAGGGCTACCACCCCTGCCTGTCTGGCTAGTTGCAGGTTAAGAGGCCTGGGTACTGAAATGGTGCCTCCACCCAGAGGACAGGGTTGGTAGTAGCAAGGCTAACCTGGGTACAGCCCTCCTGGACACTGTAACGCCCTCTATCCCTTCTAGTGGCCTAGACAATATGCAACAAACACTTTCACAGTAGCCCCTATCCAGCATACAAATCCCCACACTGTTTGCACTTACCACCAGGGTGAGTTCCACCAGTTTGACCCTGGAGACCTCCTGTAAAACAAGGTTAAGCACAGCAAACAACAACAGTACAGTGCTTTTGGTACAAACGGGAATCACAGTCAGATTAAATGAAAAAGAGTTAGATCTGCTTTATTGAGGGGACTTGAACAAGGAAGGGGCGTAATCAGGTTGATTAGCTTAAAGGCTACATCAATCAGGTAATCATGTATGCACTTCAGAGTCCCTACACAGTCAAACACTCTGGGTACCCAGGTGGGAGTAAGATGGGCTAGCCTGGAATGTTGCCCGAGGTAGGCTGGCATCACAGATGGCTAGGGCTCTGTGATGAAAGTAAGTAAGTATAATTTATTTTTAGGCACTTTTCAAAGAACCAAAGAGCTGTACAGATAACAACATTTAAAAATAACAAGCATTAAAACAGTAATAAAATCATTCACCATAAGCTTTTAAAAATAAAAATGTTTTTAACTCCGTTTTAAAGCTCTTGACTGTCAGGCAGCCTCGTATCCGACGAGGTAGAGAATTCCACAGGGCAGGGACAGTGTAAGAGAATGCACGTGCCCCAGATGTCTTCAAACGAACCCTGGAAATCTCTAGCAATCCCTCGTCGGTGGATCGGAGCGAGCGAGAGGGGCAGTGGGGCGTAAGGAGATCTTGCAGATACTGCGGTCCCTATTCGCGTAGGGCTTTATAGGTCAGTAATCCGATCTTGAAGGTGATCTGCCACTGAACCGGCAGCCAGTGCAGCCCATACAGGACAAGCGTAATATGACTATTTCTAGATGTCCCAGTCAAAAGCCTGGCCACTGTGTTCTGCACTAGCTGCAGATGGTGGATATCAACCCCTGGTAGCCCTAGGTACAGGGCATTGCAGTAATCAAGGCAGGTGGTCACGAAGGTGTGGCCCAAGGTAGGAAGGTCAGCCGGAGGAACCAGGTGTTTCACCCAGGTGATATTCCTAAGATGGGTGTAACCCCCACTCCTGCCTTTTTGCAAATGACAGGTGGTATGCTCCTTCTGTAAGGACTTGTTAATGAAATCTGCTGGTGACTCCAAGAAATTCTGGTCCGTCATAAAAACTCTCCTTGGAACAAACAATACACCTACCACAAATGACATGCTGATAAACAACATTCATTGTAATAATCCAGTGACCATAGCTAACGCACTAAACTACCATTTCTCAGACCTATAGAGCTTTTAGGGCTCCTTCCCTCCTTGTCCCCCCACTGGCTCCACTGACACAGAACCGGCTCTCTCTCACCCACCTTTCCAGCTTCGCACGATCACCAGACAAGAGGTCCTAAAGCTGTTACTATCCATCTCTGACAGCACTAGTACTGGAGCAGATGGATTGGAACCAAGGCTACTGAAAATCGCTGCCCCTCTCATTGCCTCCCCTCTTACAAAAATCTTTAACTTATCCATATGTCAGGGTTTGGTTCTCAACATCTGGAAGATGGCCAGAATCACTCCTATCCTTAAGAAAGGTGATCCTCAAATCATGTCTAACTATCGACCTGTTTCCATACTCCCCGTACTCAGTAAAATCCTGGAAAAATTAGTAGCAACCCAAACCACAGCATACCTCCAGAAGCATAACCTCCTTGCTGTTTCCCAGCATGGCTTCCGCAAAGGCCACAGTACTACCACTGCCATCCTAAAACTTACAAATGACATCTATGGTGCAATGGAATCTAGCTCTTTGATAGGTGCTCTCATCATTGACTTAACTAAGGCGTTTGACCTGGTAAACCACACCCTTCTCCTTGCTAAACTCCAGTCGTTTGGTTTCTCCACTGAAACAGTTGCCTGGTTCAAGTGCTACCTATCCAACCGGATGCACGCTGTCACCTTTAACTCTGCCCTGTCCAATACTTCTCCCATACATAGGAGTTCCTCAAGAGCTCCATACTTGGCCCGCTACTTTTTTCTATTTTTATAAATCACCTCCCATCGTGTGCACCTGACTGCTCTTTCTTGCTGTATGCGGACGACCTTGTCACTTACCGTAGTGGAAGTAACATCATTGACATAAACCGCTCACTTACTAATGACTTCTTAAGTATTCAGTCCTGCCTAATAGAAAACAATCTTGTCCTTAATGCTAGCAAAACTCACTCTGTGCTTTTCGGCTCTCCAGCTAGACTCAAATCTAATCGAAACTCCTTTCAAATTTTGTGTGCTGATGGTTCCCTGGTAGTTAGCATTAGCTCCTTCATATACCTGGGTATCCTCCTTGATGAATCCTTGGACTTTGACCTCCATGTCACCACCACCTGCAAATCGGTCAACGCAAAAATTGGAGGTGCCTACCGTACTAGCTATGCCCTTACGCTATCTGCTCGGCTTGCAGTGGCTCAAGGCCTACTGCTCCCAGCACTTGCTTATGGCTCAGTCACGTACCTTGGATCATCAAAAACCTCTCTACATAAATGGGACACCACTTATAATAACATCTGCGGCTATGCCCTTGGATCACCACGTTTCAAACATCACCGTCAGCTGTATGCTGACCTAAAATGGCCCAACCCTTCTGCCCACCGGCTACTGGCCCTTGGCTCCCCACTTGATGGTATAACTAGATCAGGTCTCCCCAAATCCTTCGCCTCCTTGCTACACCCTCAAACCCCCTCCTATGGTCTCCGATCTAGTGACAATGCCCCTCTCTTCATCCCCAGATGCAAAACTTCTATGGGTGCATGGGCTTTCTCCTACTCAGCCCCTAAGTATTGGAATTCTATCCCTCAAGCAATTCACCTTGCTACTACCCATGCTGGTTTCAAGAAACTCCACCGTGAACATCTACTGGCCTCTAATCCTTGCACATGCTTCCATCCACCTTGACCCTTTTAATCCTTCCACCTTGTTCTTTCCTTACCCTCCCTCTTTCCCTCTCACCCCTTCTCCTGTTCTCCCATCTCCCCCTTTTCCCTCCCCTTCCTTCCTTCTCTCTATATTGAGCCTTGTAATAGCGCTTATCATTTCTAATGTACTTTCCAGCCAGTTCCAGTACAAATTTGTTAGCACTGGTTTTGTTTTTTTCATTACAGTACTGTTTATATTTTTGACATTATCTTACTCTGTTTCATCCAGTTGTCAATTGTTTGTATTGCACTAAATTCCATTTTGTTTATCTCTTCCTTGTGCTGCGTCACATTGTACAGCTCATGTATTTGTTTTTTCCCTCACTTGTATTCTCCCAGGTTGTGCCTGAAAATAGGCATCTCTATGTCTAGTGCACTCACCCGGTTACCAAAAGCAAATAAATAAATAGAATAATAAATATGCTGTTTGAATCTGACAGCAATACCAGGTGGGGACTGGGTTTGGGGAGGAATAGGTTACTCGGCACAAGGGCTAGGTTTGGTTACTCTGCACAGGGGCACCCAAGTAATTCCGAAACACAGGAAGCAATAACTGTAATGTCCAATACCAGGAATGGGATTCTAACGTGTGGCTTTATTCACACCCAAACAGAACAACCAAAGCATAGACGGACCCCCACAGGGCTACACTTCTGGTAATGCAGATTGAGAGAAACAAGAACCCTTCTTCAACACTTCAGCCCTCAGGCTCTGAACCCACCGAGCACACAGCCCAGACTTGCATGCTGCTTTGGTTACACAGCCCGAACATGTACACTATTCTGGGTTGTCCCTGGCTCGGCTCCCTTGCCGGCCACTCGGATACCTTCCATATGTCATGGAAACCTTTTCTGGTTGCTTCCTAAACCACTTAAGAGCACCTCAGCTCTATCAGGGAGTTCTCCTTTTAATCCCACATCTGGGTACTTTCCTCAGGCACTGGCCAAGTACCTGAGAGAAAGTAAAGGTGCCACAGAGCAAATCCGTAGAGGTGAATTTGGTTACTACTGATGGGGGGGTCTCCTTACCTCTCGCTTCCACAATCCATACCCGGCCATTTCTCTGGACATTAAAAATCTCATTCTGTAAAGCTTGGCAATGTTGATTATGGCTAAATGTATGTCACATTTCCTCTACTTGTCCTACTTTCCCATTGTGCTGGACCTGAACATACTTTTACTTGGCTTAACCCATTGCTCTAGGCGTCCCACTGATTAAGCAGTCCAGTCCCCACTTTACTTTACTCTTTGTGCTGGACTTGAACCTACTTGAATTAACCAGCAATGTCTATTACACTAGACCTCCTACAAATTAAGTAGTCCAATCCCCATGTTCCAACAGTTCAGGTGAAAACATAGGCCCTGTGTCAGAGCGAACTCACCCTTTGGTTGCAGGTGCCCCACAGGCAATTCCTCACAGGAATTTCTTTCCCACAGCTTCTGGTGCCGCAGCACAACTTGAAATAAGGCAGCTTCTTCCTTAGCCAGAACCAGGAGGGTTGCCCCTGGAAGACAGGCAAACCTTTCCACCCCCATCCCCTCAGGGATGGGGCACATGGACCAGTAACAGCAGTCTCCACCACTTCACAATCAGCTTACTGTGTTCCTCTTTCAGTGGAAACACACACCTCCCTTACAGTAGCTCTAAAACAGAGCTTAAGGCTCTGAGAGCCTGCACACAGACTGCTGTGCTGCTCCTCTCACCAAGACTGCACACAGACCTTGTTCAAAAATCCCCAACATTTCTATCCTAACTTCCAACTGCAGCATTCCAGTGTGGCTCATGCAGATGCGAGAGTTCTATGGTGATGTCATCCCTCAGTCTCAGCTGAGACTGAGAACAGAGTGAGACAGTGTGAAATCCATTTAATTGGAGTTTCACAAGCTGCCTTCCCTGCCTACCACTAGGTCCTACTGGGATTCTAGTAACCCCGGGTAACGGGGGGGGGGGTTACAATGGTAAAAAGAGGACTTGACAATGGCCGACACCTGAGATTTCAGGGTCAGACCGTCGTCAGTGATAACGCCCAGATTACACACTTGGTCTGAGGTCGAGAGCTGGACACCATTAAGCCAAAGGCCCGATGAAATCCCAGCCCTACGGCCCACCTCAAGGCGACCCGGGTCCACAACCAACACCTCAGTCTTATCCGGGTTTAACCTCAGCCAGCTGGCACTCATCCAGTCTTTGATTTTGGCTAGATAGCTGTTAAGCAGAGAGACTGCATCGTCCTGTCCGGGAATAAAGAACAGATGCAGCTGGGTATCATCTGCATAGCAGTGAAAACCCAGACTAATGCCTAGTGATATCTCCTAATGGCAGCATGTAAACTGCGAACAACATGGGCGCCAAGATGGAGCCCTGCGGCACCCCACAGGACAGAGAGATGGCATCAGAGGAATAAATTCCAGTGACAACCCTCTGTGTCCGGCCTGTGAGGAAAGATGGAAACCAATGTAGAACTGTACCAGACAGTCCACAAAAAAGCCACAGGCGCTCCAACAGCACACCATGGTCCACAGTATCAAATGCTGCAGAGAGATCAAGAAGGACTAGAATAGCACGAGCCTTTCGATCTCTCGCAATTAGGAGATCATTTAAGACCCAGATGAGAGCAGTCTCAGTACTATGTCTTTTCCTAAACCCCGACTGGAGAGCATCATAGATATTGTGATTTGTGAGATGGTCATCTAACTGTAACACAGCCACCTTTTCAATAACCTTATTCACAAAGGGCAGGTTAGAGATAGGTCTGAAGTTAGCTAGACAGTCTGGGTTCAATGAAGGTTTTTTAAGGGTGGTCAAATGACTGCCTCCGTTAGGGGATCAGGAAAAAAACCCTGCTCCAAAGACTTCCAGACAATGTCAGCAAGGAACAGGCAGATAACATCTTAGCAACCTAATAATAGTGACGTAGGGCCCGGATCCAAACTACAGCTGGTTGGTCGTACAGTCTGAACAATCCTCACAACATCCACGAATTCCGGCCTACTAAAGTCAGACCAGGTAGCACGAGAGTTCGCTTCCTCCTGCCGACCACCGCAATTCCTTAAAGAGGGAGCAGGACCGATGCCCGACCTGATGCTGGCAATCTTATCTGAGAAGAACCGAGCAAGCTCATCACACTTTATTTGTGAAAAATCTCTTTCAGACTGCAGACAGAGTGGATTGCACAATCTGTCAACAGTCTGAAAGAGCTGAGCTGGTCGGTTTAGCACAGCAGCAATCTCCCTGGACAGGAATTCTGCCTTCTTACAGGTGATTGCTGATTGATAGACATCATAACGGTCCATCAATCTAGGCCTGTCAGCATCCAGGCCAGATTTCTACCAAGCCCTCTCTAGCCTTTTCACCACTCTCCTCAGCTCCTTCAGAGACCCATCAAACCATGGAGACCTTGGGCACTGAGTGAGTGGGCGAACCCGAACAGGAACAATTTGATCCAGGGCCTCACCCACAGCCTTATTATAAGCAAGAACGTGATACCCTGGACCCATGCACTCACTCGAAATACCCGATAGGTCCAGTACCACCAGTAGACCTTCTGGGGTAATTCCCCTTAAAGGGTGATACTGGACCATCTCCGTAGGGGCAGGCCTATTTGGGGGTGCCCCGAAGCTGAATCTTATGATATGAAGGTCTGTCCACACATTTGGTTCCACCCCCAGATGCGTGACCCCCAACTCCAGTAGGAACACTAGGTCCAATGAGTGACCCCCTATATGGGTAGCAGAGGTAACCACCTGTGTAAGGCCAAACATTGTCATAAGTTGGAGGAGATTTTTCCAAAAAGCGAGAGTTCATCGTCGACCCAGGCATTGAAGTCACCCAGTATTAACCACCTGGATGACTCCAATGCCACGTCGATGATGAAGTCTGCAAACTCCTTCAGGAATCCTCCACCATCACCGGGTGGACGGTAAATGAGGAGAATCCTGAACCCTGCACCTGCTCCCAGGATGCACTCAAAGGAACGAGTGAAACCTACTGGTACATCCACAAGACCCAGCTCCATTCTAAAAAAGATGGCTACTCCCCCACCCCTACAATCCAACCTCAGGCAGTGTATCACCAAAAACCCAGCCAGAGCAGCAGATGCCAATATAGGGCCTGCATTCTCATCTAGCCAGGTCTCAGTGATGCATGCCAGGTCAGATGTTGAAACAAGATCCGCTATAATGGCGGTCTTGTTTTTAATTGACCTGGCATTACACAACACCACCCAGGTTGGATGGGTTTTCGAGGAGGAGGAGCGCAGTACCTGCCCACAATTTGCGGAGTCCTTGGGTATGGGAATCAGGCAGGGGAAAACCCCTCTCCTGAACCCATTTCACCCCAGGGCATCTCCTAGTCCCCACTACCTCTATCGGTCGACCCCTTTCCATTATCTCACTCTGCCCAGTCCATCCACCCCTCAAACGCCTTCTCACTATCCCCAATGTACAACATCTATTATAGACGTCGGCCTCCAAAGAGGGACAGTGAAAAGGGCGGAGGTCCCGAAGCAGAGTGGGAGAATAGCGCCTGACTGTCTCGGAGCCCCATCCTCCACCAGCATAATTTGTGCGCTACTCACAAACCAGCAAGTCCATTTCACCAGACAGTAGAATTTCAGGCCAGCAATTCCAAAATACACAAAAATGAAATGTGGTGTGCAGACTATAACAAATAGACTACAGACTATGGGGTCAATACACACTCCGAAAAGTCAATTGGAAGGTATGGCAAAACCCCAAGGTACGAAGAAACAGCGGTCCCACAGTCGAAAATAGTCCACTCCACTCCACCACACAATCCGTTCCTCTCCATGACAGCACCAAATCCACCTCTAGCAGTTCAGATATTCAAGATAATCAAACAGTTCACAATTCCACAGTTTCACAACAAATCCACGGCACAGTCGAGATGATCAGCGATGTCACAATTCCACAACAGTTCCACAGTTCACATAAGCACCATGCAGCGTATAAACTGCTGGCTGCTAGCTGCAAACACCGGAACAACCAGAGAGTCAAGCTAGACAATCAAACGATAAAGCCGCAGTGACTTCAACAGTCGGGGCTGTCGAGATAGTCAACAAATATGCCGTACAAAAAGACGGCAAAATAAATAATGATCAATGCAACATTAAGATGCGCAGAGACGGCGCCGAACAGTAGAGAGACGCTCAAAATGGGTAAAACAAATAAAGCAGAATAAAACCACAAACAAACAGAGCAAAGGAGCTCACAGTGTCTGACTCAACGTGGCTGCCATCTTACTTGTTATTTCAGCCAAAGGCAGTGAGGACAGAGATGGAGCAAAAAGGGCACAACCACACATAATTTTTAATCCAGAGCCGGATGGCTCAGTTTGTGACAAGAAAACAAGTAAATTAGATGACAACACTTTTGATTTAGCTAATGTTGCAGGGAGCTACCATGGTGTTTACTCATGATACCCCAATACAGGACACAGGAGGGATGAAATTGAGACTACAGGTTGATGAGCTGGAGTGCCAGGAGAAGCAGGGCCCACACGAATCACTGAGGCATCATTCCTGTTCAAGGTGCTGAGCAGGGAGCTGATCCCCAGGCAGGTCTCTTGTCGATGGTTTTCTCTGTGGCATGAGCAATCTGGCTGGACCAGTGTGACAAGGCCCAGACCGAGGAACAGTTCGCATGTGAGTCCAAGAAAGCTGGATGTAGCCTCCAGCAAGCAGAGCACAGTTAAACACACAGTGGGGAACCAAATCACAACCGACTAGCAGCACACAGCACATTTATAGTAAAGTAATCACCGCTATACCAGGCGGATGACAGTCCAGTCACAATCACAGAGTCTCTGTGCAAATCCGTGAGTTCAGCAGTAAATGCAGGTCCTTACAGGCCGATCACATTCAGCAAATCTTCGGTCTTTTTCAGGTTTCAAGCCTGGTCACCAATTCAGTGGCTTAAATCCCTCACAAGCTTCGGGTGCCATCCGATTCCTTAGAGCTCCCTACCAAGGGACAGCAGACAGGCAGGCCAAGACTCAGCCATTCCACAGTTCTCCAGCGCGAACTATGCAGGAACTGCTGCTCAAATCACTCGAGCTGTCTACCCTTCCAACTCTAACTCCATACTGACACTCTCTGCAAACAGCCTGGGACTTTCCCCAGGATCCAAATGGTTCAGTTCGCTGATCCACCTGTCAGTCATTTCAAGGGCTCCCCCTCCAGGTCCATTTGGGCACCAAAGTCTCAAAACTACAATTCCTACAGAATTTTGCTCCCACAAGACCCTTGGAGACAGACACCATTTTAAGATCTCCAAAGGTACTGACTGGTCCACAATGGCAGTCCAGAACCAAGATGCTGGTGCAATATCGAAAATGTCCATGCTGCAAAAAAGGCAGATTAGACAAACTTCCATAACATTACTATCCTAATAGATACTCAGCAAATAAGTACAGCTTCTAACGGGGCTCCTTCTGCGCAAATAGCGATGGCAGAACGGAGCGATTATCTGGCAGCCCAGGCTGGACTCGAGCATAGAAATACTCAGCCCCCTCCCAGATTAACTAAGCACCACGTTATAGGCATTAAGACACTCTCACACCACCACTTTTAAACACTAAGAAGCAGGATACCAGCCTGGCCATGGGCATTTAGGCAAGACCAAGGAAGACTTTTCGGAAACCGCCATTTGTAGGGGGGTTACAGTGATATGCCCCCCAAAAGCACAGCATTGTAGGTCAGGCGATTACCTACGTAATGCTGTCATCTGTTTTCGTCCAGAAGTGTGGTAATCATGAGTTGCTAATCAATAGATGTTTCAGTGAAATGTAAACAAACCTATGGCTCCTGTTTATGCTCCCAGCCGCAGTAACTCCCTAAGATGGCGGATACGTCACTACGCGATGACATCAACATAGCAACAGAGCCCCAAAGCTATAGTGCAGGCTGAATGGGGACTTAAGAATAATATATGAAATAACCTTAACAAAGCACTTCCCATCCAAATCCTTTACCTGTGCAGGTGTGGCCACCGATTTCACACCTACACAGGTAAAGGATTTGAAGGGGAGGTGCTTTGGTGAATGTTCCCTTCGGCTAATTGAGCTTTGAAATCTTTGTAGATTTCAGTTACGCTGTGTCCAGCAAACTGCTTGCCAGTTTGAAGCTAAGAAATGGAAGTCTTTGTTCAACTGACTTATGAAAGTAATAGAATCGTCATATTATGTGAGAACAGATTACAGCTATTCTTTATAAACAACTTTACTGTAACAGCAGCTTCCTTGACATCAGCAACTGTAAGCCAGTCCTGTGGCAATTCCTTCCACTTGTCCACCTGTCCGGTGATATGGGAGAGAAATGTATGAATCAGAAAGCTCATCGTTATGAAAATTACTCTTGTCTTCATTAATTTGTGTAGACTGCACAAGACTGTAATAGGCAGACCCACCATCCCCTCATGTACAGCAACCCTGGCCTTTCTCCCTAAATAAGAAGAGAAATCTCAACCAGAGTAAAGTAATTAATGAAGGTATAAAAAGACTTGACCCTGCTTTCCTTGACAATTTGATTACCAAACCGGCACAAACCAACCTCAAAGTCTCAGTCTAGTAACTTGCATCACGTACTAAGGAAAGACACATAACAGACGATCAGAGGATCTTTGTTGCTGCAGTCCTATCATCTGGAATAGTCAACCTCACACCATCAAAGAGCCTAGCATCATCCAGTCCTTCAAAACTGCCATGTTTAGTCAACTACTCAGCCCATGCAACAGCCAATTATCTCACACAAATTCTGTATCAACTAAACTACCTCATACCTAGTGCTCCTGTATCCTGTCTCATCTTCTTTGATGGTCTGTCTTACTATACTCTCACCTATTTCGAAAGGATAAGGGGGGTACCATGAAGGGTGGGTGTAGCAGTGTATGTAAGACACTTGGTAGTATATCTGCCTCTGGGCCAGAAGGTCATGGGTGTTAGTCCCACACCAGGATTGGGCTTATACCCTAAACACCGACACTCGAGTGCAGTACTAAGGGGATGCTGTACTGTTGGGATGTGCAGTTCTTCAAATGAGCTGTTAAGCCAAGGTCCTATCTACCTTTTCTGAGAGTTGTTCAGGTGGATGTTAAACATCCCATGGCACTTCCTGGGAAGAGTAAGAGAATTTCCTAGTGTTCTGGTCACATTTTTCCCATTCACTAAAATACTACCAACAGCTTAACCAGGTTCAGTTTCAGTTGGTGTGTAGCTGTACCCCCTTCCCCTTTCCAGGGAAGAAGCTGAATATAGCAGCATTATGTAGCCCTCCTTTCTCGGGCAACAAAAACTACCTAACTAAATACAGCCCTACCAGTCTCAGAGAACAAACCTGTCTTAGGGGGGGTGCTGAGTCACCACTGCTCCAAATAATGGAGAACGGGGGGGATATAAGATGGGTATAATGTAGACTGCCAAGCCAGGGACCACAAAAAGACAAGGAACTGGAAAAGGAACTGGGAAGGCAGATACTTTGGGTACAACTCTGCTTATGGGAGACATCAATTTTCCAGATATAGTCTCGGACATTTCAGTGGCAATAAGCTAAAAAACTCAACAGTTTATAGAAGTAACAAAGGACTTCTTTGTCACAAAATGGGTGCAAGAGGTAACGGGGGACGGGAGGGTAAACAATTCTGGACCATGCAATAGCCAACCAGGACAGTTTCAGGGATATGTCAACTGAAGACCCAATATGACAGTATGACCACAGAAGTATTAAAGAGCTAGTGGAGCCAACACTGGCAGACAGGAAAATAATACAAATTTTAAGTTGTAGTCAGTTGTAACTTTTTATTTCTGAAGTATTTTTCTTTTTCCTTTTGTTCATCAGAAAGTATTCTATGTGATAATATTGTGTTGGATGTGTGGAACAGCTCTTAGCCTGGCAGCTGACATATCAAACTCTACTGCCCCACACTGCATCATCAGCATTACGACCTCACTGACAGTGACATCACAGGTGAATGACCTGGCAGTCACTCACTTGCTGTTCCTTAGTAGCAATGATGTCACAGTCAGCAAGGTCACAATGCTGATGATATAGTATGGGGCCGTAGAGCACGATACGTCAGCTGCCAGGCTAAGAGCTGTTCCACATATTACACCTACTAACATCAGGTACCCTGTAAACAATCTTCTAATTAAACAAAGGGAAAAGAAAAAGTACCTCAGATATAAAAGGTATTGGTTGGCTGCTTTTAAAATCTGATATTAGTTTTAGACAGTACACTAGCTCTTTAAATTCAACATTGTACTGGATTCTTAACAACAGAAATCCAGCACTGTGGTCCCCAACATTAGGAAGGCTGACTTTGGCAAAGAGAAAGAAATAATCAAGGATCAGCTGATGAAGGACACAAACAAAATATAGAGTGTGGAATACGAAGGTAGCAATTAAAGGGGCAATATGAGAGCTGAAAACAAAATAAAAATGTAATATTAAATGCATGCTGAAAATAGAAAATAAAGTTAGAATCAACATTTTGACGATGGGTATTCTTGAGGAATTATCTAAAAGAGAACACCTTTGCTATTTTCTGTTTTAGGTACTGTATAATAGGTATGTATCATGTCTCATCTATTTTAAGCTGCTGGGATCAGCTGTTCCATCATGCACATCAAGTGTGCACATCCTGCTTTACTGGGAGCAACACGGCACCTACTGCCAGCTGTAACTGACAGACTGAGTGCAAGGTTACTGTAACTGCCAAATGTAATTGACGGATTGACCAACTGACAGATTGAATGCAAACTGTCACATCCACACCAACAAAGGTTAAAAACACCCTCTGTGTCCCTCGCTCTGCTTCTATCAGTAGTTTGTTTCTCTGACCACTGACCAAGTGTTTACTGCAATGGCTGGAAAGGTCTATAGCTCAGAAGCAGGCTTTAAATAATGTTTCAGAAATCACTGCAGAATCTCTGAGTTATTCTGCTGATGTCCCTCTCCAAGTGGCAGAGAGCGCTGTTACCAAATTACAGCGCTCCTCCCCAGTGGCCAAGAAATGGCATTTTAGTTACAGCATTTACAGCCCTTATGTCAGATTTAAGGTGAGCAAGCATTCAGTTTAGAATGTGATAATGGGAGCCAGCCTAGTGGCACTGAGGGTTAAAGGTGCTGGGCGCCACATCTCGCGCCATGCTGGCGACTGGGGTTCGGGAGCAAGCTCGGGCCACTGGGGGTCAGCAGGGGAGGGAGAGGATCGAGCGTCCAATGACAGCTCTCCTCTCCTCTCCTGGGGACGAGTGGGCACATCATCCTGCTCCATAGCTGCCTCTTGGTGGAGGATAGGGGGGCAGCACCAGACCCCGGGAAATGCAAGAACATGACTTCATGATGCGCGTGCACCTCCACGTGTGCACGATCACGGCCGTGGGGGGAGGGACCAGAAAAAGGAAAAACATGGCTGCTGGCTCTGTGATGTCCCTTCCAGCAAGCCGGCGCTGCCACCTAGGCACCACCCATAATAGCCCGCTCTGGATGTGGTCACGATCCCCTCCCGCCCCGCCACGGGGGGGATAATCCATGGGGAAACTAGGGCACTGGGGTACATGGGAGGTGCGACCAGAGACTGGAGAAGGGACGGATTACTGCCTGCAGGCCAAGGAGGCTAAAAATAAATATGGAAAAGAAAATCTGGTAATGAACGCTGTTCATTTTTATAACACAAAATGACAGCATGATTAATGAAAGTGCTGCCTGCAAGTTCAAGCAGGATTACCTTGCCAAGCAAAACGCTGTTCCCAGCCTAAGCAAACTAACCCCTTAACGTCTGACCAAACCATGGGAGAGGCCCCTTCTGCTCCGTTACAATGCTAAAAATTAAATAAAAATCAGTGATTCACAGCATGAGGTCTGACAGAGCTGCAGTGAACACCAGGGCATGATAGTGATTGCAAAGGCTATAGTGCAGTCTGACAACCCCCAGCAGCATGCAGAATGTGGTGGCACCTTAGGGTTCAGTAAACAGTGGCCCTGGACCTTTCTCAATGTAATGGGCTACTGCCATCGCAAGGGTACTAAAATTGGAAGGAACACTCCTAACAACTTTCCCTAGCTTAAAAGTGACTTTTTAGCAAGAATCAGGATTATAGTAGCAAATGAACTGATACCACATAGCACAAAAATTGTTCTGGACAAACTCAAGGAGACGGAGATCTTACCAATTCTGTCCCCCCCCTCCAAACTGTATAGATTCATTGCAGCCACTTGATATTTCCTTACACAAACTGTTCAAGGACATAATGAAGAATGAGTTCACTTCATGGTACTCGAGATATGATATCCGAGCAGCTGAACCCTAGTGTGACAGCAAATGAAATCAGCACTGACCACGACTGTGTAGCTTAAAAGTCAAACACATAGCCAGCCCTGTGGCGCTGAGGGTTGAGGTGCTGGACACCACACCTTACGCTACACTGATGACCCAAGTTCGGGAGTGAGCTCAGGAGTCAGGGATTGGCAGGGAAGGGAGATGGATCGAGCGTCCGCTGGGCTACTCTGCTCTCCGGGTGGGAGGGCATGGGTTGTCCGCTGCTCTGGTGACCTCTGGTGGAGACCAGAGGGCACCACGAGCTGCCGGGCTGCACATAAGGATTGTGGCTGATGCAGGCAGGGTTGCCGTGCACCGCAGCATCAGACGTGTATCACGCTGGGGGGGGTCTTGGGCTTACACCACAAGAAATACACCTCCAGCCCTGGACTGGTGATGGCCAGGGACACTGGTTTACCGGGATTGAGAAAGGGCATATTCCATTTTGCACATTGTAAAAAATGGCATTGTCACCGGTGTCTGCTAAGCCAAAATCCACTTTTACCGGTGTTTGGTTTTGTGTACTTTATTTAACAATTTTTAACTCTGCTAACATGCATTTTAGCAATTATGATTTCCACTGTTACACATCCTTCCATCCTTGTACCAATTTAAAGTTATTTTAGGTACAAGATGTGATGGTAGCAACAACACTACAGCTCCCATCCCTAAGGTGTGATGGAAGCAGCACTACGGCCCCATCCTCAGGTAATGATGGCAGCACCAATAGCACTATGACCCCCATCCCACTGGTGTGTGATGGCAGCAGCAAAAGCACTACAGCCTCCCTTCCTCAGGTGTGACAGAAGTAGCAGCACTGTGGCCCCTATCCCTTAGGTGTGATGGCAGCAGTACTACATTCACCATCCCTCAGGTGTGACAGAAGCAGCAGCACTGCGGCCCCCATCCCTTAGGTGTGACGGCAGCAGTACTACATTTCCCATCCACCAGCGGTGATGGCAGAAGCACTACAGCCCCCACTCCTTCAGTGCGATGGCAGTAGCAACAATGCAGTTCACATCCCTCTCAGGTGATGTCAGTAGTGACAGCACTATGATCCCTTCTTCACCACCCACACCCCACATGCACATGTTACAAATGACTTGGTCTCTTTGCTTGTTAGAACTCAGATGTGAATTAATCTGAACCATCACCGCTAAGGTGGACTACCTTTGTTTTTTCCTATCTATAATTTAACTGCCTGAATTGGATTTCTGCCTGTGACATTTCTGACCAGGGTTAGGGAACAGACTTGGGTGTTGGAGGGCCAGCTGGTGGGTGAGGGCTTGAGTGTCCAATGACCACTCAACTTCTCCTGGGAGGGAGGCTGGGTTTGTGGCTCAGCATTTTCTGGTCCCTGGTGGAGGCCAGAGGCATGACAACATGTCAGCCCTCACTGCAGGAGGGAGCATGACGGACGTCGGCTTGTGCCTTGACATCGTATGGCTTGTCACGCTCCAAAGAAAATGGGAAAACACCCACTGACCCAACCGAAGGACAGCTGTTGGTCCTTCCATAAGCCAGAATCCCCAGACATGTGTACGTTCTGACCCTGCCATGCCCAGGATACACTGGAAACTTTTTAGGGCAATTCTCCTCCCCCGGTAGCCTCCCACAGGGGTAGGGGCCCACTCAATGAAGGGTTACTTTGGGTTACCTGGTAGCACAGCAGTAAGGGTAGTGGATGGTGGTCGGCACTCAGAAGTGATGGTAAGGGTTGTCAGGCCTGAAGGAGTGAATGGCCAGGGGTAAAAACTGCTTGAATCTGCTTCTTTGAAATAAAGTGTCTTCACCTAAAAATCCACATGTGATTAGTGGAGGATGTTCAAATGGATTTATGCATCTGCCAGACATGTGGATGCTTTTTCTTCCCTTGGTGCCCATGAAATGGGTGTCTCTCAGTTTTCATGTCTTTGTTCAGATGTGAATTGAGCACTACTCTGCCCACCAGCATCATACAGCCCCTGGGGTCTTACCTTCTGTACGTCATTGACTGTGCTTTCAAAATCCACTGACCAAACATAAGTACACTTAAATACTTAACATTTGCTTTTTGTTGAAGCAGTCTATCAGAAAACCTTTTGTTGTCACAGAGACTGAAACAGTAGGTGGGAGAAAAGCTGCAAATGATCCAATTCACCTAAATGAGGTGCTAACTGTGAAGTATTTTCATAAGTAGTAAGGCAGTTTCTTCTTTGTGAACATACTTTCATTTAGACTAGTTTTCATTCAAACAACTGAGAATTGTGGATGGCCCTACTGATTATAAACTTGAATAAGCTAGTTGGTAACAGTGATCCTGCATTTAGCAATCTACAACCTAGATGCTTATCTGCAAAGAATACAACAAATGCCTAACTAAAATCTAAAAACAAGCTTATAAAACACATAAATGTATCTGAACATTTATCTTTACCTATACAAAATAATTTCAGCCCAAGTAAAACTCAGGTAGATTAAATGGTACCCTGACTACTATTCTATGATGTAGTAAACATATATTGGTATTTTTTTTTATATTCTTTGTAAAGCAGGTAAGGCCCACTAGGCAGGACTGTCTATTTTCAGGAGTGACCTAGAAGAACTGGGAGGTTAAGTGACCTGCTTGGAGTCGCACAGTATGCAAGTGGAGGTTGTGGGAATCAAACCCAAGTCTGCTGGATGTACCCAGTTCATTCACTGCTTGTTACTCTAACCACTAGGTATGGGTCGTTAAACTGAATGGCTGATTACAACAAAGCAGTGTAGGTGATTTCCTTACTGACTCTATATGCAGCAAAGCAGAAAGAATGCAAAGCTCAGCAGCATTCATTTTAAGGTGCTGAAATCTGTCGGCCCACTGGCGCTGCGGTAGTACTATTGCTTGTAATGCCAGCGACCCAGGGTCAGAAGCGAACTTGGGTTGCTGGAGGTCTGGCCAGGGCAGTAGGACTGAGCACCTGGGGGACTGCTCTCCTCCTCCAGGGAGGGTGGGCTGCAGGTCCTGCTGCTTTACCACCAACTGTGTGACCATGGGTGGTGATGCAATGGTGCTGCAGAGTGATCAGGAGGGGAGGACCCTAGCCAGGAACTGGAGCAGTGGCACGTCTCTATGTGACCTACCTCCTTGGATCTCCTCTAGTGCCAGTACCCTCAGGGACAGAGACCAGGAACAATCACCCCACATTGGCCACTGGCAGAAGGGACCCAGATGCCCCAGACTTCATAACCAGGCTCCATGAGGGACCCACTGAGCTGCCCTACACACACTAAAGGAGTGTGGATGGGTCCTGGGGTCCCCTCCCTTTCCACCTGGCAGGGGTACAACCCAGGCAGGATAGGGTCAGGACCACAGGAGCTCCTGAGCATTACCTGAGGGTGAAGCTAAGGGATACCCAACCTGAAAAGTGGAGACTGATGCTCTGAGAAGGGGACATAGAGAAAATTTAAAAAAAAATGCTGAAATTTTAGAGATTCTGTGCAGTGACATGCAATTTCCATGAGGCACCGGTACAAGAATTCAAAATCCGCAAACCAAGCAGGATTCCATGATTGTGACCGGTGTTACCAGTAAAAATGGAAAACCAGGGTCCCTGGTGATGGCCCTGCCAGAGCCACTGCCACACACTCAATGCTGGTTCCCCACCACTCCCCCAAGGTCTCCCCCCGACCCGGGGAACCGTAACAAACTTGAAGATGGCGGGGAACACAGCGGGCAGTAGAGCAAGTCAGTGAGTGCAGTGGCCTGAGAGAGCTCCAGGCTGGAGGGCTACAAACAGAATAGTAAAAAAAAAAAAAAATTGCATACGAGACTTTGTGGAAGCTGCCACTGCTGGAGCACACAGCAAGTCCCTAAACCCTCAGCTACTTCTAGATGACTAGTAAGGGGCTTTACCTTACTCACATTAAGTTTACTACAATGCAGTTCAACACTAAAACTTACTTTCTTTTGCTGGTATGAGAGGAAGCCATCAATCACAATGATCATGGAACTCAGACTCAAACTACTGACGCAACATACTGACTCAGCCATATTGTAAAATAAAATAATTCCTTTTTATCTTACTTTACCAGATTAATGCCACAATAAAAAAAACTTTGTTGCAGTTATAGTAGTATCTTTTTTATACATTTAAGGGTGACAGCGAGTAAGTGCAAAAACAATGACCACAGACCTCGAGGTCTGAAACGTCAACAGCATGCCACAGTTGACATGAAATACCAAACAAAATATTTTATACTTTCACCTGACCAGGTCAATTCAAATTTATTTTACCAGGAAGAAGCTCCGCTGAGCAAGCACAAGGTACAATGGTTAGTTCTGGGCAGGGAGGTTGTAATAAAACTTAAGGCCCTATGGTGCAGTACATCTAGCTTTTTAAGATGAGTAAGGGGGCAGCGACAATAAATCAGATAGGCGCAATCCAGTATCAGGAGAAATGTTGTTTGAACTAGCCTCCTCTAACATCCAACAGGAAACAATGCTTGTTTCTGCAGAAGAAACCCAGCCTAACTCTCAATTGTTTGCAAATATTATCTATATGGGCAGTAAAGAATAGACGGTAATCTAACCATACGCCAACGTTATTTGTAGCTTTCCACTATTTCTAATGTGTCACCCAATACCATGAATATGGTGGGGTCAAATATGGAGGGGGCCACCAAATTCCTATGCCAGAAAAACATAACTTTAGTCTTCTTCACATTTAAAAACAATTTAGACTGGAAAAGATTCATTTGTAACAAACTGAATTCTGCTTGAAGGACAGTACATACACTTTCAATGGCTGGTCTGGATATATACAGGACTGTATCATCTGTGAAAAAATGAAGTTTGGCTTTACTAATATTTCTGTTAAGGTCATTTACTGTATGTAGATCATGAACAGCAGAGGACCCAAAATGGAGCCTTGTGGTACTCCTCTTGGAAGCACTGATACTGAAGAGAATTCCCCTTCTGCTTTGATTTGCTACTGTCTATCCTTGAGGTAACTTGTAAACCATGATAATGCAACCAATGATAACCCAGGCCTATCTCCTTTAATTTACATAACAGTATATTATGGTCTACTGTGTCGAATTCCTTATTTAGATCTAAGAACACGACTCCCATTGTTAACTTAGTCTAGTGCAGTTAACCAATCATTAGTGACCTTAGCTAATGCCATTGAAGTACTATGCTTAGCCCTAAAACCAGATTGCATAGGGCTAATGTAGTTATTACACTCCAGGAAGTCCCTCAATTGGGCATTAACTAGTTTTTCTAGAAGTTTTGCTAGGATAGGAAGTATTGATATAGGTCTGTAATTACATGGATCGCCTGATTTGAAAAGAGGTATGATGTGAGCAACTTTCCATATTGCTGGTAATTCACTGCTAGCTAATGATAGATTAAAAAGGTGCATTATTGATGCCTCAAGTTGGTGCTAGCCAATTTTCAAAAATATGGGGTCTAAACCATCGGCACCAGCACTTTTTCGGACATCAAGGCTGAGTAGTAGGTCTTCTACCTGTTTGCATGTTACAGGTTGGAAGGAAAACGTGTTGCTCAGAATTTTGTCAGCATGAATATTTCCTGGGATGTTGGAAGTAATGGGATACTGTGCAGCTTGAATTGTGAATTATCAAATGCCATCCCTACTGCAGCAAAATTACAATTTAGTTTCTTTAAAATAATTTACCTGTCTGTTAATATTTTCCCTTGCCAATCAATCTTAATTGGGAGGGAGAGGGAAGTTTTTTTACCTGTAAGATCCTTTAATACCTTCCATACTTTGGCTGTATTACCTTTAGAGCTTTCCAAGGCATTTAAATAAAAATGTTTTTTTGTTTCCCTTATAAGTTTTGTACACTCATTTCTCGCTTTTCTAAATGCTGCCTAATCCAGTTCTGCTTTGGTGCATCCGGCTGTAGCCAAGGGGACATCACTTAGATGCAGAGCTCTTTTTAGGTCACAATTAAGCCATGGGCAAGAACTCTTTTTGACCCTCTATTTTGTCAGTGAAGCATGCCAGTTTATGACTTCCAACACCAATTGTTTAAAAAGGGAGATTTTTTGTAAACTTTTTTTAAACTGCTCAGCAAATACACAGACATCAAACAGAAAGACATTGATTCATAAACTCATTGTGAAAGAACAACATATCAAATACCAGGCATATATATATATATATATATATATATGCCTTTGGTTACCCTTGTTTTACATTTATACACCGTTCAGTACTCATAATCTTATTGTTGTTCACTAAAAGCATCATAAGACCTTGACCCATCCCCACCCAAGGGATCCAGCCTGACATCTCCCTCCCGCTAGCCCGTTTGGAATGTCAATGGCCCCCTATAAAACAAGATGTGATTGAGTTTTATATATATATATATATATATAAGCCAATTTACATAACAATACCCTCCATTTATATTTCCAACTCGAGTCACCCTATTCCCCATCTCCCCATACTCTCCACCTCACAGCGGGCACAGGGCCCTATCCTGGGTGAACTAATACTAGAAAGTGGGGATCAGGGCTGTTGCAGTGCCTCTTCCAATGGTTCCCAAATCTTTTGGTATTGAAAAGGGAGATTGGTTGATGAATAGCATTGGCAAGGTAAAACTGCTGCCAGTTTATGACATCCAAATTGGCTAGAAAGTTAGCTGTGTTCAGTTTGGTAACTCTCCGTTTAGTGATATTCTTTGGATTTTGTGTAAGTTTATTTGTGCCCCTGACACAGGTGACTATATTATGGTCACTAATATCATTAAAAAACACTGCAGCATACGTGTATTTATAGGGTCTATTGGTTAAAATGAGGTCCAATAAAGTATAATTCATAGGGTTTTTAATATTGGGTCTTGTAGGTTTGGTGATTAACTGGGACAGGTCTAAGGCATCACAAAGATTTTAATTTTTAGGTTTGGGCGAGTTCCAATCCAGCTTCAGACCGTCTAGTATGATTGATTCATTGGGGTGCATGTCAAGAATGTCATGCATATGCTTCAGGAGTTCCTCTCCACTTTTAGGTGGTCTATAACAGCCTATGAAATAAATGGATTCAGCAGCAGACAGGGATAGTTTAACAGCCAGACATTCAAATTCCTTCGGTACTGAAAGGGAACCACGTTCATTAGTCCTGTATTTATTATTATTATAAATGGCAATACCTCCTCCCCTAGTTGTTCTATCCAGACAAAAATTATTATAAGCAGGTATAGCAAAATCCTGATGAGATACTGGCCTATTTAACCATGTTTTCAAGATAACAACATCAGGTTCTGTATATGAGGCCCAGGCCTTTTTATTGTCTGTTTTTTTTAATCAGACTACAAACATTTAATTACATAAATTTCAACTTTTGATGGATGCTACCTCAGTGGGTGATGCTATTGGAGATACCGAGCTAAGGTTGACTTCAACATTGCCTGAGTACAGCAGCAATACCAGTATTAACATTTTGATCCTTTAGTATCTAGTACTCAGAATAAAAGACTGCTGTAGGAATTTACTCTTGGAGCCCACATGCAACGTCAGCCAGCAAAGAGCAGCATTGATGAGGATGAAGCCTGAACCACTAATAGAGCTCTTAAAAAAACTGGTTATGCAGTTATAAGGTAAAAAGCTAATTTAGTAGTATTGATACCCTAATTTAGATCAGCCCCCATAGTAAGTTTTTTACTGACTGCCAGGCAAGGAGATGGGTTGGAATCAGTGGTACAGGGATAACCTAGATAGCACATTAACAGCAAAGTGCAATACAGTATTCTCTCCATCATCTAAATTTATATGAAAAGGATTAAGCAGAAAGCATGAATTAGCAGTCTATATGAAGTGTGCAACTAAGTAGACGTGCTAGCATGCTACAATTATAACTTAAGAACACACTGTGCAAAAAACACTAAGCCGTTCAGCTCTGCATAACAGATCACTAAGATAACTGCAGGTGAAACAGTTAGATTATTACAGAACACTCTGCCCCGACCACTGATACACGTAACCTTTCACTCCCTTTACTGGCGACTAATCACAGATGGCATTCAGGACTGACTCTATCTGACCCCCTCTCTCGAAGTGCCCCTTCAAGTGAAGCTCCAGTCCAGCGCTATGGCTTTAAAGCCAAACATTTTTTCTTTGGCCCTCTTTATAACAGCTCAAAGACCATGGACTGTGAGAAGCAGTATGGAGCAGTAACAATAACAGCAATAAAAACAGACAAGCAGAAGTAAAAAATGATTAGCATGTACCGTGTCTGTACAGTACAATGGGAATGTAATAGGAATGTTTGATTGTACATTTATTATCAGTATGCTTCTATTTTTGTACATTAGTGCCACCTGTAAACACAGCGATTTAAATGTACAGCAAAATATTCCTATTTTATAGTAATTCCTGAAGAATATTAAAATATTACCCGAAGAAGATCTATAGTCAAAACGTCAGTTCTAACCTTATTTTCTATTTTCAGCATGCATTTAATAATATCTTGTTGTTTTGTTTTCAACCCACACAGGTTTTCTTTTTTTTTTTTCTTACAATGCTGGCAGCCACCAAAAATTTAGTAAAATTGGTTTATAAGGCAAAGAAGCAAAAGAAACCACTTTGGCTACACAAGCAAATGAGGAAGGCCAGTCAGGAAAAAGGGAATGTTTCTAATGTACACAAAGGGGAACAGCATGAGGCCAACTGAACTGTTTATGAAGACAAGCTTGAAAAATGCAAGGACATCATAAGGAGGGCAAAAGCAAACACAGTACTAAGGAGAGCACAGAGGGTCAAAAATAGTGGCAAAGCATTCTATAAGTACATAAGGTAGAAACACAGGCAAAGGGTGGCACAGAAAGAATAAGGAAAGATGGAACAAGTATGGAGGAAGTGGAAGAAAAGGCAAACATATTAAATAACTGCTTCATTTCTGTGTTCACAGTTGAGGCAATGATCCAAATTCCCAACAGCAAGAGCAGATTCAGGGGCACCAATAGCCACAGATTAGGGATAGGCTATATATCTAAAGAGAGATATCTAAAGGGTCTACAGAACCTGAATACCCAGAGCTAGATGGGCTGCACCAAATGGTACTGAGGGAGATGAAACAGGACCTGGTAGCCCCCTTGACAGATCTATTTAATGAGTCACTAACAAGAGAAGTGCCAGTGTACGGGAGGATGGTGAATGTTGTTTCCCTGCATAAGAGTGGGGATAGACGTTCCACCAAAACCTCCCTCCTTATCCCCCTTTATAGGATCTCTCTTGGTCAAAGGTCCTTCCGTTACCATGCCCCCCCCCTCTGGCTTAGCAGCATTCTCCCCACCATCTGCTTGAAACCTAGTCTTAGCCACTTTAAAACTGGCCTAAAGACCCTCCTTCTGGATTCCTCCTCCTGTGGTTGCTCTTAGCCCCCACCATCGATAGAGGGCATGCCTGCCCCTGAGCTCCAACATCCTGTTTTCCTGACTAATACTCCTATGAGCTATCCTACTGATGTCTTAACTATAGACATGCTTCTTATTGTATTTATCTATTGTTTTCTAAACAATTGTGTACTTTGATAACACCTGACGCTGGGTCAAGGACCCTAATCTGCATGTATTTTTTTAGCTCTGTCACTGTTTATATTCCAGCACTGTTTGTAATCTTTGTATTCCTGACATGAAGCCTTTGCAAAAGAGTCCTTGACTCAAAGGGTTGTAATTCTGATTGCCTAAAAAATATATAAGATAGGGAAACCAGGTAATTACAGGCCAGTGAGCATGACAGCTATAGTAGGCAAGTTGCTAGAGACACTTATGAAGGAACAGACAGCCGACTCCCTGGAGGAAAACAACTTTATGGACAGAAATTAATGTGGGTTCATCAGGTGTAGGTACTGTCAAACCAACATGATTGCTTTTTTCAGCTTAGTGACACAGATGGTGGACAGGGGCCAGGCAATCAACATTTTGTACCTGGACTTCAATAAGGCCTTTTTTTTTTTATATTTTTTGCACCTGCCAGCTGCCTGGAACCTCAGCCAGGTCATGGACCCTCGCTCCCACCTCCACATTAGATGCACCCCTTCGATACTCCCTGGCTTACCCCCCAAGGCGGGGTTGTGGCACTGACCCAGCACGGTGTCACAGATGACGGAATAGGTCAAAGGGGCCGTCCTTGAGGCTGACTGAAGCTGAAGGCTGGCTTCATCTAGGGCAGCCGACAGCTTGATTTTCTCCCATGTAGGCGGGGGAGGGAACGTGCAATGATGCCAGCATCTGCCCCGCCCCTTGAGCGTCATTCTGGTGCCAGTCACTGTGGTACCCCCCTAGCCTCCACCAGGGATCCATCAAGCACCGGTCACACACCCCTCCCTCCCCCCGAAGAAGAAGAAGAGAAGTCCTTGGGATGCTCGATCCTTCTCCCCATGGCCGGCCCTCCGGTGTCCCGGGTCCATTACCGAACCTGGATTGCCAGCGTCGCAAGCAGAAATCCAACCACTGTGCCGACGGGCCAGCCCCCTTCAATAAGACCTTTGATTTGGTGCCAAATACAAGGCTTGTACAGAAGGTAGGGAACTCAGGAGTGGGGACAGAGCTGATTAGATGACTTTGGTACTGGCTGACAGGACACAGAGAGTGGCCTTGAATGGCTAATTATATGATGTTGAGGGGTTACAAGTGGAGTGTCACAGGGGTCGGTCCTGGGGCTGGTACTATTTAACATGTCTATAAGTGACGCTGGTAGGGGGTTACAGGGTATCCTAAGTCTATTTGCAGATTACCCAAAACTTTCCGGGAGAGTGAATAGTGATAACGGGATCAGCAGTATGAAAAGGGAAGTAGAAAAACTGGAACAGTTGTCTGGACTTTGGCAACTGAAGTTCAATGCTAAAAAATGTAAAGTGATGCACACTGGGGACAAAACTCCATTTACATCAATGGGATCATGGTAGACCACTCAGTGGAGGAATGTTACCTTAGATGACAATAAACAACAGTTTAAAAGCCTCTTTCCAATGCACTGTGGCATATGAGAAAGCTAACAGGATGCTGGAAAGAATCGATTGGGGTTTCATTAGTCAGTGCATCACTGGTTAAACTCCTAACTGCAGTACTGTGTGCAATTTTGGAACCCACATCTGAAGGGCAGGGAGAGGTTAGAGACTATCCAGTAGAGTGTTACAAAAATTATCTAGGGGTTCTGAGTGCGACCTGTGAGGAATGACTGAACGATCTAAACATGTACTCTCTGGAGGACCAGTAGGAAAGGGGAGATGAATGAAGCATACAAATACTGTACATAAAATGGCTTAATAGGGTGAACTTCACAGAGTTATTCAGTTATGATATAGCACATCCACTAGAGGTCACAACCTCAGACTGGAAGGTGGGAAATTCGGGAAGGACGTCAGAAAGTATTTCTTTTTTGGATACTGTAGGTGGATTAATATTACACAGTAATGTAATCAGTGATGGGATTATCTGTGGGTTCAAAACACAATGGGACAGTTTGAAGGAGGTTAGTGGCAATAAAAGGAAAGTGGGGCAGGGGAACTCTGGAACCAGAGTACGACAATGTAGAAACATCAAAGCAGACTCAATGGACACTTTTTCTGTCCCTAATATCTATATGTGTGTGTGTGTGTGTGTGTGTGTGTGTGTGTGTGTGTGTGTGTGTGTGTGTTTGTCTGTGAATCTATGCATATATGTGACATTGGAGTACGACTACAGGGTAAAGTGAGTCTGTTTGCAGACAATACAAAACTCTGGGGGACAGTGGTTAGTAAAGAAGGGATTAGAAGCATGAAAAGGGGATGTATAAAAGCTGAAGCAGAGGTCCAGCAATTGAATATTGAAGTTCAATGCCAAAAAATGTAAAGTGATGCACACTGGAGGATGCTGGAATGCATCGGGGGGTTCACTAGTTGCAGCAAGGAGATGTCTGTACAGGTCACTGGATAGACTACACCAGCATTATTAACTGCAATTGTGGAACCCATACCTGAAAAAGGACAGGAAGGGCTGGAAACTATCTAGAGAAGGGCTGTGAAAATGATCCAGTGGCAGCAGGGTAAGATCTATAAGCAGAGACTGGACAGTCTTAACATATACTGTCTGGAGAACAGGACAGAATGGAGGACTATGACAGAAATATACAGAAGCATGCAGGGTTATAATAGGGTGGACACCACAGAGTTATTTTAATTAAGGAACAGTACAACTGCCAGGGGTCACAAGCTCAAACTGGAAAGGGGGAATTCAAGAAAGACATCAAAAAGTACTTCTTCATGGAGTGGGTGGTGGATAGTTGGAACAACCTACTCAGTAATGTGATCAATGTTGAGACTATCTTAGGGTTCAAAACTCAATTGCACATCTTCAAGGGGGTTATTAGGAACAAAAGAACAGCAGGGTGGGGAGAGTTCTGTAGAGGTGAAATAAAGCAATGTAGAAATGGCAGGGCAAACTCGATTTACTTCTAATCTTTGTCTGTCTTATACCATGTATACACAGTATCTATGCACCTAAAACTATGTCTAGTTAAGTGCCCAACTGATAGGTACAATCTACTCAAACTACAACTGTGACCCATCAACACAGCCATGCGCTGGACTTGGTATTTTCTCCGGTGCTTGAGACTGGGAACCTCAAGATTGATCCAGTCAGTTGCTCGGTTCACTGCACCATCCAGTTCACTTTCAGGGCTCCCCCTTGTAGCCCCTGTAGTCCACCCCCTGTGGAGGTTGTCCAGTTCTGCCCTTTGCGAGGGATTCAGCCAGAGGAATTCTTGGCAGTTCTGAAAACTTTGTGTTGGCAGCATGCACTGAGGGACCAGAAGCAGCTGTGGCAGCCTATAATAGGGCTGTTGTGGTGGCTTTTGATCTCATACCATCAGTTTGCGTACACTCTCTGGTTTTGCATCATGGCTTTCAATGGTTTGAAGGAGAGCTAAGGGAGCTGAAAACAAAGGGGCAGAGTTTGGAGCATTGTTGGAGGAGATTCAGGTCCCATAAGGACAGACCAGCTTTGATACCTCACTGCAGTGAGTATCAAAGGACAACTGCTCGGAAAAAGGAAGATTTTCTGTCTAGGGACATTGCTGCTGGGAGGAAGTGAACAACTCAGCTTTTCTGGACTGTGGACAGGCTACTTCATCCAGCCTGCCTGGAGCCCATGAGAGTATTTACACCTGCAAAATGCAAGGAGTTCATTCGGTTCTTCTCAGACAGGATGTCCTCTATTAGGGATGGAATTCAAGTCGGCCATCACAGTTCAGCAGGGTTAAGCCTATAAGTCTAAGGTGCATTCAGTGTTCCTGGGGAGAGGTTTCATCCAGTGATGTCGGAAGAGGTGAGTGAGGTAATTTCTCAGCTGTGGCCAACATTTTGTCATCTGGACCCAGGCACAACATGCCTACTTCTGAGCTGTGTAGGGCGGCTGGGCCCAGTATTCACTGAGATTGTCCAGTGTTCCTTATCAGAGACGGTGTTCCCCGTGTTGCTGAAAAGTGCATTAGTGAAAATACTTCTGAAGAAACCATCTTTGAAACCTGATGTCTTGACAAATTACCAACCTGTCTCTAACCTGCCCTTTTTGGGCAAGGTTATTGAGAAGGTGGTTGCACTATGGATCGAGGCACACCTCAGTGCCTTTGACATTTATAAGCCTCTCTAGTCTGGGTAAGATCTAGGCATACCACAGAGACTGCACTAGGTGGGGTGCACAGTGACCTGCTCAGGGTGAAAGGCAGTGGGGAATGTTCAATTCTCATTCTCCTTGATCTCACTTCAGCGTTTCACACCATGTACCATGGGTTGCTATTGGATCTGCTCAGAGTGTATGTGGCACTCACTGGAAAAGTCATCTGCTGGTTCGAATACTATCTCAGTGACAGGGCCCAGAGGGTAGTGTTAGGAAAGTTTTCCTGCTCCCAAAGGTTCTGTCCTGTGGTGCATCCCAGGGCATGGTTCTTTCTCCAATGCTGTTTGCAGTGTATATGCTACCCCTGGGTAAGATCATTAGGCAGTATGGGCTGAGGTTTCACTGCTATGCAGATGATACCCAGCTCTACATGTCTTTTACATCTGGGACATCGGGTGGGGCTGATGTGCTTAACAGGTGCCTGGCCAAGATCCAAGAGTGGATGTCATCAAGTCTACTGAGACTTAACCTGAAGAAAACTGAAGTACTGGTGGTTGAGCCAGGATGGGGGAGGGTGCAACAGCTACCAAGAGGGAGAGAGAGTTTCAGTTTGGTTCCTCTGGGCTCTTGGCTGCCATGAAGGTGAAAAATCTGGGAGTCATTCTGGATGAGGGACTGAAATTTGAGGCTCAAGTGTTATCAGTAGTCCAGAATGGCTTTTGCCATCTGTGGAACATCAGCCGGATTAAATCCCTCCTCTCCCTTGGCAATCTGGCCACACTGGTGCATGTGTCTGTGGCTTCAAGACTTGACTACTGCAATGCTCTCTACCTTGGGGTCAATGGAGGTACGCTGCAATGTCTGACGTTTGTGCCGAACACAGCTGCTAGGTTGCTGACTGGCCTTCCAAGGATGAGTCATATCTCTCCAGTGCTGTGTGACCTGCACAGGCTGCCTTTCAAGTGGTGTATCTCCTTCAAAGCTGGTCTTCCAACTTATATGGCACTGCACAGGCTTGGCCCAGGCTACTTGTCTGAACTCTAGAACCATACCCTTGTGCTCTCTCCACTCTATTAAAGAGGGCCTCCTGGTACTTCCAAGAGTGAGGTTAAAAACCTCTGAGGACCAGGCATTTGAAGTGGCGGGACCAGTCCTCTGGAGTTCCTTGCAAAGAGCTCTGAGGGAGGCCCCCTCTGCAGATGCCTTTAAGTGGGGTCTCAAAACTTTTCTGTTCACCCAGGCATTTGGGGATGAATTTTCCCCTAGATGGTTCACATCCTAGCTAATCTATAAAATAATTATTTTTCAATATAAATATCTGTAGTGTTGTACTGATATTTAAGTTAGCTAAATCTGGGTATAGCTGTGTTATAGTTATTATGATTGATTTTATTTAACTTGCCTGGACTGTTTTATGGTGCAATGGTGCCCTGAGCCTCCAGGGAAGGACGTCATGAATAAATACTGCTACTGCTCAGCATGTGAAGCGCATACATACTGTATTTAACAATCTGCACCATTCTGTATGGTACATTTTTAGCATCTATTAGCTTGTAGCCAACTGCTGCTGCTGCTGTACTTGCCCTTCCAGGACTCTCTTTTAAAATACTGAACTGTACTGTAGGTGCTTCACCTACACAAAGCTATCCTGCAGTGCAGAAATTTCAAAGAAAATTAAGAAAAACTTACATTTGCAGATTTCCGTCACATGCAGCATTGTGGGGTCACTTTGGAAAGCATAAAGCAGTAGTCTCTGTTCCCCCAAACATTTAAAAAACACAGTTTTGATGTTGATATAGTGTTAGTGACTAGCACTATGCATTTCTATTTTGCATTAAAGGCTAGTACACTGTTTAAAATTCATATTAACTGTTAAAAGTAGTCAACTGTTACTTCTTTTTATCTATTTTTTAGTATTTTCCCTTCTACTAATTAGAAAATGTTCTACCTGAAATAGTCGGTATAATGTATGGAACAGCACTCTACTTGAAGGCTGACATAGCTACCATATAGAGAATACTGTTCTGCCACACAGCGGTTCTGATTCCCTCTGACCTCGAGCGTGAAACTCGGGAGGTCCATGGGAATCAGAACCCCAAGGAGGCAGAACACACTAGTTGTGCATAAAGTTGCTCATCCCATATTTGTTACAGTGTATAGTGATATCTGACATGTGCACACAGCAGTTCTTTGGCTTTCAGAATGAAACTGACTTGTGCAATCTCTAGAGGTTCCAGAATGCTGTTGTACCACAGAAGGGTGCAGTCACATTCCATGACATTTTAACTGTAGTGCAACAGCATTTTGAAAGGGATGGAATTCTATACAGAACAATGCTCTACTATACACTATAGTTCTAGTCCTCCAAAAAGATACAAACAGGCTGCACTGGGAGGATGCTTAGTGCTTCGACTAAAACAGACAAGAAGGAAAAGGAAGGAAGTGATCAGACACACACAGCTGACAGCTTTTGGGTGAAAGCATCCAAAAAAGTGCTAATGATTAAACATCTTTATTACTTAATGAGTGACTATGGCATTTGCTTCATTCGGACTACAAGACAACTTTTTTGAGAAAAGGGAGATATTGCTGATGGGGGACCTGAATATGCCAGATGTTAACTGGAGTACCTTTGCTGCAGCCACATCCAAGAGCAGGGCCATTCTCAATGCCCTACAGGGGGCATGCCTCAGACAGCTAGTTTTGGAACCCACTCGGGAGGAAGCAATCTTAGACCTGGTACTCTCAAGTGGGGATGGAGAGAGGATCTCCGATCTTGAAGTGGGTAGCCATCTGGGAACAAGCGACCACCAAACAGTGTGGTTGATGATAAACTGAGCTGTAGAGTTAAGCCATACAAAAGTGAAGGTACTGGACTTCAGGAGGGCTGATTTTGTCAAAATGGGAGAGTGCCTCAGAAAAGCACTAGCAAACAGGCAAAAGGTGGGGTGGAACAAAAATGGGGAAACATCAAAACTGCCATCATAGAGGCAACAAGCCTTTGTGTGAAGCAAATAAACAAATCAAAATGAAAGAAAAAACCACTATGGTTTTTGAAAGAAGTGGCGGGGAAGGTAAGAGAGAGAAAGATAGCATTCAGGAAGTATAAGGAATCAGAAGGAGCAGGACAGATAACTGTACCAGATAAAGCAGAAGGAAGCGGGGAAGGCAGTCAGAATAGCAAAGGCCCAAACCGAGGAAAAGATAGCCAACTCAGTTAAGAAGGGGGATAAAACCTTTTATAGGTACATTAGGGAGCAAAGCAAGACTAAGGCAGGGATACTGAGGCTGAATAAAGAGGAAGGTGGTTGGGCAGAGAGCAACAGTGAAAAAGCAGGGATACTGAACGAATACTTCTGCTCAGTATTCACAAAGGAGGAGCATGGAGAGATACCTAATCCAGTCAATTGAAGCACTCTGGACAGGGGGGTTGATATTAGTCCTTTCACAGAAGAAAGGGATCTGAAAGAACTCTTAAAACTGAAGGTGGCCGGCCCAGTGGCACTGAGCGTTGAGGCGCCGGGACGCCACACCTCGCACCACGCCGGCAACCCGGGTTCAGGAACGGACTCGGGCTGTCGGGGGTTGGAGGGGCGGAGGAGGATTGAGCACACCAACGGATGCTCTCCTTCTCCAGGGGTGCATTCCTAGGGGTGCTTTCCACACCGGACGCACCAGTGTCTGTGGAAGCACGGACATCAGGGCATAAGGTGGTTCTTTGGAATCGGGGAGGGGAGGACGTTATGGGCACTTGGCGGCGACATGCGCCAGCACGCCGCTTGTCTGGACGTCAAGTCCTGCATGCCAATGTCCTCAGGGGTAGGGGGACGTAACAGGGGAGTAAATGTGGAAATACCCAGCTAGCCGCCTAGATGACGACCGACCTAATCTCCCAGTTCACTTCCCGGGGGCAGACTCCAATGTGTGCAGGCACTCTAGGAGGAGGAGGAAGGTACGGCAGATACAGAAGTGTACCTGACACTCTAGGGGCAGACTCTGTGGGTAGGGTCCACTGGGAATGGTCAGGTCCGAAGGAGTGGGGGCTAACGGGCAGTAAGGAGGGATAAAAAGAAAGTATAAAAAAAAAAAAAAACTGAAGGTGGATAAAGCAATGGGGCCTGATGGGATTCACCCCAGAATTCTAAAAGAACTAAGGGAAGAACTAGTAACACCACTGACTACCCTTTTTAATAAATCATGGGAGGATGGTTTGGTATCTCAGGACTGGAGGAGGGCGGATGTGATTCCCCTTCACAAAAGTGGGAGCAAGACAGAGGCAGGAAACTACAGAGCTGTCAGTTTGATCTCAGTGGTAGGGAAAATGATGGAATTACTTCTGAAGGAAATAATTATTGAGTACCTAGAGGCCAGTGGGGCACAGGACCCAAGGCAGCATGGATTCACAGCAGGAAGGTCATGTCAGACAAATCTTATTGATTTCTTTGACTGGGTGACCAAAGTAGTAGACCAGGGAGGGGCTGTGGACATGGCCTACCTAGACTTTAGCAAGGCATTTGACACAGTCCCGCACAAAAGATTAATAAACAAATTAGCCAGCCTTGGGGTGGGTCTCAGTGTGGCAGCCTGGGTAAAACACTGGCTGGACAACAGGACACATCAGGTAATAGTAAATGGAGTCCACAGTGAAGAAAGGGAGTTACTAGTGGGGTACCACCGGGTTCAGTACTGGGGCCGGCCCTTTTTAATATCTTTATAAGTGACATTGCAGAGGGACTGGAAGGGAAAGTATGTCTCTTTGCAGATGACACAAAGATCTGCAACACGGTTGATACGCAAGGTGGGGTGGAAAGGATGAAAAGGGACTTGACAAAGTTGGAGGAATGGTCACATGTATGGCAGCTTAGATTCAATGCAAAGAAGTGCAAAGCAATACACCTGGGAAACAAAAACCCAGGGGAAGAGTACACAATGGGGGGGTGAGATACTAACAACAACAAAAATGGAAAGGGACCTGGGGTAGTCATATCAGACGACCTAAAGGTGGGCCAGCAATGTGAGAAGGTAATAAGGAGGGCTGGGGGGATACTGGGATGCACAGGGAGAGGCATTACCAGTAGAAAACAGGAAGTGGTTGGCCCTCTCTACAGACAGTTGGTAAGACCACATCTGGAGTACTGTGTACAGTTCTGGAGACCCCATCTCCGCAAAGACATAGACAGGGTGGAGGCAGTCCAGAGGAGGGCAACCAAAATGGTGCCAGGTCTGCACCAGAAGACATATGAAGAAAGACTAAAGGACTTAAGATGTATAGCCTCGAGGAAAGGAGGGGGGGGCATGATAGCAACTTTAAAATACCTCAAGGGAATCAAACAAAGTCCAAGAAGGTAGCATCTTTCAGAAAAAGAGATATGTAAGAACAAGGGGACACAATTTGAAGATAGAGGGGGGATGGCTCAGAGGTAATGTGAGGAAGTATTTCTGCACAGAGAGGGTTGCAGATGCATGGAACGGCCTTCCTGAGGAGGTCGTAAAGTCAAAAACAGTGGGGGAATTCAAGAATGCATGAGACAAACATAAGGCAATTCTAGTAGGGTGTAGGAGGAAGTAGGCTGTTGGTTAACTAGGATATGCAGCTTATACATTAGGTAGTGAAATGAGCAGACTAGGTGGGCCAAGCGGTCCTTATCTGCCATCAAATTCTACATTTCTATGTTTCTATGAAGGTTGTATGAGTGCTTGCTTCCTTCCTTTTTCTTCAAAATCTGCTCCTCTCCATGCCTCATTACCCCTGCAATCTCACTGACTAATGTTGCAACTGACTAAAAAGTGTCAATCAAGTGCTATCAGACTGGTCCCTCAGGATGTCACAATGAGAGAGGCACAAATAAACGTTGATGAGGTAGGAAGAGGAACAGACTACACGTGCCGGTCTCTTCACATCACACTTTACCGTATATTATCCAGTAGAAAACCTTCTAATGGGCAAGTAAAAAAATAGATCAGACAATATAGCAACTGGCTGCCTTTACAAATCAATAACACTTTCTGTCAGCTATTTTTGCACTACTAGCTCTTTAAATGTTTTAGCCTGAAACCAACCCTTGTCAAGCTGACTAGATTTATTTTCCCAGAATGGGTGGGGCAAATGTCAGGAAGAATGTCTTTGTTGCCCCCACTCACGACCCTCTCTAGGCTACTTGTTCCACTAAGCGCCTGCTGCAAACCGTTCACAGGTGAACACTGGAGAAGTGGAGAAAAACAGGGAGCCTCCATATTTAGCAGCACACAGCAGTTAAACACTGCTTTCAGCAACCTCTGCAGATTTGATAATGTGCGTTCAAAGGCCAAGGGACAGGTATTAAGGAATGATAATAACACAGGAAAACTGTGGGTGCAGTTTTACTGCGCGAGCCATACTTTTCACCATTCACAAATTAGCATTTTCTGTAAGCCTACTCATTCTGTTGGTTTAATCCTCAGTAAGTAGTTGTATATGGGCAGGAACCAACCCCTTCCCTGAGGCAGGACGCATCTGACAGTGACACTTATTATTAATTGGATGATAGGTCAGCAGACTACCTGTGGGAAGATCAGCAACCCCAATATTAAGTTATAATTAGTGATTTAAGTCAGTAAAGACAGAAACTCCCAGTAAGTTTCTAAGAGCTAAGTCACAAGGGACTATGCTAAGCACTGGGAGAACACCAGGAGTGGCAAACCTCTGATTTGACCTTATAAAATCTCTGACATGCACTGCAGGCTATTGATTCTCCCACTGCGGCAGCACCGATCTGATGACAGCTGCAGGGGATTGTGGGATATGCAGTTACAGAAAATGGCAGCTTGGAAGTCAACAGAATCAGCCTGACATAATCTTGCATACATTGCAGTAAATAATAAGTTAAAAAAAAATGTTTTGCATTCAGTGTGCAAATTGGGACCAGCTCCACACTTGGTTGTGGAGCTCTTAGTGCTGACTGTTCCCCGTTAACCTGCGTGTACTTGTCAGAATTCATTTAACACAGGGAAGATAGGAAAAACATGGAGAAATGCAAAACTGTGTAGTTAAGTGAAATGTGCCTTTAAGTGAGCTCCACCGTACATGTAACGACATACGTTAAAATTCCATACTTCTCTACAGGTCTCACAGTTCCTAACAAATAATTCTCACTTTGCCTTCCTGCTATACCTTTTTGGATTGAAGAGCCAGCAATGTGCCATACAGAGCAGTAACCTTTTTCGGTCACTGCAAAACCCAAACAAGACCAAGGACCTAATGCACACAATGCACCTGCTCATCAGAAAACGAATCTATCATCCATTACAGACCAATGGATAACACACCCATGACAGTCAGAAGTAACATATTCAAGTAGCAGCATAATACAGAGGCAGTTTGTAAAAAATAAAAGACAGAATGCTTAACCAATAATAGAAGACGGATAATTTCCAGTTTTTTTTTTTTTTGAGGGAGGGGTTGTTTCGCACTACAAGACAATGTTTTGAGCAATGAAGGTTGTGTGAGTGCTTGCTTCCTTCCTTTTTCTTCAAAATATGCTCCTTTCCATGCCTCATCACCCCTGCAACCTCACTGACTAACGTTGCAACTGACTAAAACGTGCCAATCAAGTGCTGTCAGACTGGTCGCTCAGGATGTCACAATGAGAGAGGCACAAATAAACGTTGATGAGGTAGGAAGAGGAACAGAACTACACGTGCCGGTCTCTTCACATCACACTTTACAGTATATTATCCAGTAGAAAACCTTCTAATGGGCAAGTAAAAAAATAGATCAGACAATATAGCAACTGGCTGCCTTTACAAATTAATAACATTTTCTGTCTGCTATTTTTGCACTACTAGCTCTTTAAATGTTTTAGCCTGAAACCAACCCTTGTCAAGCTGACTAGATTTATTATCCCAAAGGGGATGGGACAAGGGCCATGAAGAATGTCTTTTGTGCCCCCACCCACAACCCTCTCTAGGCTACTTATCCCACTAAGCGCCTGCTGCAAACCGTTCACAGGTGAACACTGGAGAAGTGGGGGAACAGGGAGCCTCCATATTTAGCAGCACACAGCAGTTAAACACTGCTTTCAGCAACCTCTGACAATGTGCGTTCAAAGGCCAAGGGACAGGTGTAAAGGAGTGATAATAACACAGGAAAACTGTGGGTGCAGTTTTACTGCGTGAGCCATACTTTTCACCATTCAAAAATTTGCATTTTCTGTAAGCCTACTCATTCTGTTGGTTTAATCCTCAGTAAGTAGTTGTATATGGGCAGGAACCAATCCCTCCCCTGAGGCAGGATGCATCTGACAGTGACACTTATTATTAATTGGATGATAGGTCAGCAGACTACCTGTGGGAAAATCAGCAACCCCAATATTAAGTTATAATTAGTGATTTAAGTCAGTAAAGACAGAAACTCCCAGTAAGTTTCTAAGAGCTAAGTCACAAGGGACTATGCTAAGCACTGGGAGAACACCAGGAGTGGCAAACCTCTGATTTGACCTTATAAAATCTCTGACATGCACTGCAGGCTATTGAATCTCCCACTGCGGCAGCACCGATCTGATGACAGCTGCAGGGGATTCTGGGATATGCAGTTACAGAAAATGGCAACTTGGAAGTCAACAGAATCAGCCTGACACAATCTTGCATACATTGCAGTAAATAATAAGTTAAAAAAAATGTTTTGCACTCAGTGTGCAAATTGGGACCAGCTCCACACTTGGTTGTGGAGCTCTTAGTGCTGACTGTTCCCCGTTAACCTGCGTGTACTTGTCAGAATTCATTTAACACAGGGAAGATAGGAAAAACATGGAGAAATGCAAAACTGTATAGTTAAGTGAAATGTGCCTTTAAGTGAGCTCCACCGTACACGTAACGACATACATTAAAATTCCATACTTCTCTACAGGTCTCACAGTTCCAAACAAAGAATTCTCACTTTGCCTTCCTGCTATACCTTTTGGATTGAAGGGCCAACAATGTGCCATACAGAGCAGTAACCTTTTTCGGTCACTGCCAAACCCAAACAAGACCAAGGACTTAATGCACACAATGCACCTGCTCATCAGAAAATGAATCTATCATCCATTACAGACCAATGGATAACACACCCATGACAGTCAGAAGTAACATATTCAAGCAGCAGCATAATACAGAGGCAGTTTGTAAGAAGAGGAGAAGGCAGAATGCTTAACCAATAATAGAAGACAGATCATTTACAATTTGTTGTTTTTTTTTGGGGGGGGGGGGGTTGTCCTTTGTAAATCTTTCCAAGGCATATATGCATGCATTCTAAAGCTGAAACCCTATGGAAAGCATCATCAGTATGCAAATCCTTCTGTACGTGGAGGAGTAGGCTGTATAGGAAATCTCTCAACTGGCACTACATTCTACAGGCCATGTCACTGCTCAGACTCCACGCAGCTGACTCACACACACAATAAATATAATAATAATCTTTAACATCTACTCAAAAGAGCACACCAGACTCCACCAGGCACTGAAATCTATACTTGCCACCTAAAATGGAAGTAATCTCTTTACGATAAAGTCCACTTAAACATTTCTTTGAAGAGTAAAGACCAACTCAGAATCAGGATCACAACTCTTGAAGAAAAGCAGAATTATAGTTAAGGATGAGTCTGGCATTCTGGAAGCAGTACTTGAACAAGAGATGCTTAGTTAAAACTCTCTTAAGGGCTGAACTCTTGACATTTATTTAATTTAAAGAGGAAGTAAAATTTGCAAGACTTCCTTAAGTCTGAAAGCCCATGAATAGCACTTTCAAATGAGGCATTGTGCTTTCTTGTAGATCACTGCAGTTCAGAAATATTTATAAGGAGATCAGCCAAAATGTTTACATAAGAAAAAGCAATCTTTTACTTGTAAATATAGAAACTTCGAAGAAAAACATTTAGTAGGGTGACTACAAGGATGGTATACTTTGTGATGTGCAAGAGTGCAATAATGTACTTTGCCACAGAGATATATAGTTTACCTCTTCTTCTGTTTTAAATACTCTTATTTTTCACTACAAAAATGATAGAACAATCCTTAGTTACAAAAGTAATACATTCTGAAATAAACACAGTTAGTAGGATGACTATGGTGATAATTCATAATCTACTATAGTATTTAATGAGCTGTTTACACAACTATTGTTGTTAGATGGTAGTCTTTTTCTTTTGGTTTATATTACCCTTCGTCCTCCACATGTCTGGACTTGTTCAGTACTCATTGTACTTAACTCATTTGCTCCTGGTGGCCATTTCGGGTCCATTCCAGCAATGGATGGTTCCGACGCCATTAATGACATTTTTTTCTTTACTGTTTAATGTCAACAAAGTCATATTTGAAGTATAATGAAATTTAAAATCCAATAAAATGAAAGTTTAGAAAAGTAAATCTGCCAAAAATTAAAGCAAGGCAGCTGTCATGTAAAGTAGAGACAAGCAGAGACGTCACTAGAGGACTAGGTGTACTGAAACAGCAGGTATTAACATCTATTAAATAAACAATTAAGCAATAATGCCCGACAGGGTGTGTGTCGTGCTGGGATAATGTCACGCCTCAGGTGGTTGGGCACGAGGCCGCAGGCCGAGTGCATCCAATGACTGAGGCGTGACGTTATCCCAAATGACACACACCCTGGAGGGCATTACTGCTATTATACAATGGCTCATTGTTATACAGAATAAAACAATAATTTTAAAGATGTTTTCGTGTGGAAAAATATTTTTGTTTTTTAAGAGAAGATGAAACAATCAAGCAGAAAAAAATTAAGCAAACAATCATCTCCAGGTTCACAGTGAGGCTGAGACTAGACCCGTGATGTTGTGCTGGGATAACATCACGGATCCAGCCCAAGACTGACCAATCAGAGTCCAGGATTTTTTCTTGCCATTGTATAATTGATCATATTATTAGATGTGTTTTTTATGACGTTTTTATTTCTCCCTGGGGTACTGTTAGGGCTCTTCAGACCCTGCTCACTCTTTGACTGGCTGTTTATCTCCCTCTGGGACTTATCTGCCACTTCAAAATCCTCCACAGTCTGGCACCCCTTGAGGGGCCTGTCCCCACCAACCCCCAGGGTCTGGATCCAGTTCCTCCATGGCAGGGGTCCAAGGGCAATGATGTGGGCCACAGCAGCAAGCATGGCTTCATGCGAGACAATCTCTGATTTTCTTGTTTTACCTCTCCTTGCCTGGCAGTGTGCTGATGCAGTCGTGCATGTGCAAGGAGGCACACATGCATTATCCACCAACTGCCAGCTTCCCCAAAATATGAGGCGCTCCCATTAGCCTTCCATCATGCCTCCAGTTGGTGGCAGTATATCAGCAGTGCGGCAGATACCCCTCTCCCCTAGTGAGAAAGCAGTCTGCTGACCCACCCCAGCCAACTCCCAGCAGCCCAAGTCCTTCTAAAATGGCCTTGCACTTTTATAACAACTGCTTTCTATATGCAACAAAACTAATGAGTTTTCAGAGAAACTTTGAATCACAGACAACAGTGGCAGAAAACGACCGATGGCCCATCCAGTCTGCCCATGGTTCTCTGTCTAACCTCGGGATCTATTATTCATACAAGGTTTTATACCTCCCTATCCATTTTCCTATTCCCCTCCTTGTTACTGTCGCCCTGAGTAACCACTACACCCTCCACTCTGTCTGCTTAACTTCCTTGTGCTCCCAGGTCGCACCTGGAAACAAGCACCAGCTTAGTGTGTCTTTCCTAATTAAACAATTTCCCCTGTCCCTTTCAACAGTGCTTGAAACCATTAATAGTTTTGGCACCCACCACCTCAGCTGGCAGACTGTTCCATGGTTCCACCACCCTTTCTGTAAAATAATACTTTCTCATATCCCTCTTGAACCTCTCTCCTGTCAGTTTCCACTCATGCTCTCATAAATGTTACTCATGCCAATTCCCCGCATTTCACCTTGTTTATTCCTTCCAGGAACTTGAAGGTCTCTATCATAGCTCCCCTCTCCCATCTGATCTCCAGCAAGTACATGTTCAGTGCCTTGAGGCGATCCTTGTAAGACTGGAACTGCTGGCCCTGAATCACCTTTGACACTCTTCACTGCACTGTCTCCACGCTGTCCCTCTCTTTCATCACTCGTTTTTTAACTGCTAGTATGAAGAATGCATTACAATTCTGGTATTTTGATACTAGAAAATCTTAATTTCTAAGGAACCCAAAGTCAGTCACTGAGAAACTGTACATGTTTTTCTTTCTTCAAAAGAGATGTACACTTGTTTCAATAACAGATTTTACCTTTTATATTTTAGTAATATTTTAACAAAGCAAGCCGTTACAGGGCCACAGTGGTTCTCTGAGTACATGCGAAATCTACAAAAAGAGTAAGCTCAGGCATTCACCACCCAGTCTGTAAAAAAAAAGGATGCTGCACCAGAAAACTTCAGGATAGCAGAACAATGCTGAGATTATTAAAGGTGAAGACTCGGGTGCAACTCCCAATTTTGAGTTGCATATGTGTCCTCCAAGATGCTCCAAAACATCCCTGTGCTCTTTTCTAACATTTTGACCTATTTACAACAGTTGCTGCATTTTGTGGCAACTTATGTCAAAAAATGACACATGCCACTTTAATGCAAGCAGGACCAGAAGCATCACATATCATGACACTTGCACCATAACTTCCGGGCAAAGGTTGCAGAGATGCAGCAAAAACATGCTCAGCTCTCTAGCTGAACAACTTAATTTTAAAAATCTTGGCCCTGATCGAGTTTCAGAATACATAAGCTTCAAACAGCAGTGCTTAATAATGTGGGCAAACAGCATGAACCAAAGAACTGCTGACCACAGTCCACGGTCACCTGATGTTTCACTTGAATTAGCTTCTTCAGAGGGGACATGGGCCAGAGAGGACTGAATTTTAATAGCGGTCCCTCAGAAAGGTACAAACTACTGGCAGCAGTTGATTCAGACATAAACAGTTAACAAGTGCAAATGATGGTTGGCCCGTCGGTGCAGCAGTAGCACTACCGCTCATGACGCTGGTGATCTGGGTTCGGGAACGAGCCTGGGAAGCTGGAGGGCCAGCTGGGGGAAGGAGGTGTGAGCGCTCACAGAGCAGCTTGCCTTCTCCAGGACGGAGGGGAGGCAAGGCTTGGCGCATGACTGCCCTCTGGTGGAAGTCAGAAGTACAGCCAGCACCAGCCATAAGAGAGAGAGAGAGAGAGAGGGAGGAGGAGGAGTGTGATGGATGTCAGCACTTGCACCTTGCCGTTTAGGTATGAGTCATGTGCCACAGAAAAAATGGAAAAATAGCCTCCTATGCACCAGGGAGACAGAGCACCAGCACTGATCCCCAATCTCTGCCTCATGGTAGCCCGATGAAACACTGAAGCTCTGGGGTTTATGGACCCACCTTGTCCACGCTTGGGGGAAACACCCACAGCTGGATGGGGGTGTACCGGAGGTAAGAGGGGGAAAAGATGCCTTGGCGACTTGTGCGGAAGCGAGTGTAGGAGGCCTGGGGGAGGAAGAAATAGAAATATCAAAAAACCAAAAAAACAAGTGCAAATGACAAACAGGAACAAATGTGCCTTCAATATATAAACACAAAGATAAAAACAACTAGTAATACAGAAATGTAACACTTACATGAAAATACTATCCCAACAGCAGCTATATTGTGTAGTTTAACAAAGCTAGCAGGTTTGAAAATGTCATACATTGTTCCTGATTATTAAATTATCAAACTATCAAAGATAAAGTACAGTATACAGTGTGTAAAAGAGGAACAACTGCATGATAAATTGATCCCTAAACCTAATAACCACATTGCTTAGCTTAACAATTGCTAAGCAAGCAATAATACATGATGAGGTGTGGGTTATGGCCTGATAAGAGCACACCCCAGGTGAGTTATGAGGCATGAGGCGCTTGCATTGAGTGCTTTTAGCACCTGGGAAGTGCTCTTATAGGCCATAACCCACAACCTGGAGTGTTTTATTGCACTTATAAAATGGGCCCCCCAGTAAATAACTTCATTTTTAAAAAATGCAGATAAAAAGTGTACATAAAAATAGCAAAACAAATATGATATATCAATAGAAAAAAATTGTCCTTGTCATTATAGAGGGTTTCTATCTGTGTCTCTAGTACTCACCCATACACATACACACACACACACACACACACACACATGCACAAACACTCAAAACCATGCCTTTTTTTTTCTTTCCTTATTGTTTCTTAGTTTGCCCACCCAGTTTCTGTTACAGTGAATGGGAGCGAGTGAGTCCCATATCAGGTAACATATTTAGTGTGATGTTTCCTGCCCCCCCCCATAGAAAAAACATTTCTTTTGCATACTTGTAGATTTTGTTTTTTTACCTTTGTCTGGTTCATCCACTTTATCGGTTTCATATATATTGAAGGGCTGCAAGGACTGGGAGCGAGCATGTGCCTCAGCGGCCGCCATAGATAGCTGTTTCCTGCTTCGTGGCTGTCAAATCCTAGAGTCACTGAGGTAGAAAAAGAAAGTGGATTGACCTTTGTGGTGTCAGTAATGCACTGCAGTTTTACATAGCAACCTCTGGGTTGTTGCGGCTTGCATTTAAAGGTGAGGATGGGGGGGGGGCAATGGAGTCTGGAGATGGCAGAAGCACTCAGTGTGTACCTGGCAGACTTTTGAGCAGTGGGAGCGAGAACTGGATCTGCAACTAGAAGAGGGGCAGTGAGTAAAACAAAACAAATTATTCAAAACATTTCAAGTTAAGGGCTTGTGCTGGAAGGGGCATGTTGGACACAGAGTGGTATTTATGTGGTTTCTCTACTGGTGCTACCACTCTCCCAGTGCAGCTGTTGTGGTTCGCGAGGATGCCAGCTGAGGAGCTGCAGCGGGGATTCCGGTCAGTCACATCACAGAACCAAATAAAGTGGACAAAAATGAAGTGGCAAAAACAGTGTCACCATCAATATTGGCAGCACAAAATGAAGTGTGCCAGAACAATGCAGGCCACATGACATGCAGGTAGCAAACAACGTCCACCGCATAGAGACACTGCACTAGAACACACAGCAGTAGGCACCTGTGCACGGAAAAGCAGATGGGTCCAGAGAGATGGAACAGGGCAGGGTGCAACCACCACTGGGGAAAGCAGGCCACTGGACACCTACCATGGTCATCTAATGGCACAGGCACCCACCAGCATGCTAAGTGATGGAGACAGTGCACCGGGGTAGCAAGTGGAGGACAGGTGGACAATGGCCACCATGTGGATGGCTGTGTATAATGCAAGGGGCCAGGAGCACAAGCCAGCATGTCCCCAGCAACACACACAACACATGGGACAGGGGAGATTGCATGTTGGCTTGCGCTCTTGGCCACTGGGGTTCTAGTGCAGTGTCTCCATGCAGTGGATGTAGTTTGCTACCTGCGTGTCGTGTGGCCTGCATTATTCTGGCATGCTTCATTTTGTGCTGCCAGTATTGATGGTGACACTGTTTTTGCCACTTTATTTTTGTCCACTTTATTTTGTTCTGCAATGTTACTGACCGGAACCACAGCGGGAGAGCAGTGGCACGCATTGATTTCATGGTGTGGTGCATTTTGGTTGGCACATGTAGTGCCGGTTGTAAAGTTATGCCCTGATAAGGACACAGCTGGATAAGTGTTCCAGCCAGTCAGAGTTGAGGAAATGTTATGCCTATTTTTATAATAGATTAGAAAATGTAATACATTGTTTCTGAGCAAAAATACATTATAAATGGAATGAAACAGGGCTGTGTATTTCCACAAGACATAAAGCTTCCAATTTTATGAGATCAAATGGCCTTACAAATAACTCCCATTAGGCTACTATACCTTTAAGCCTACCATACTACTCACGTATCAAAGGCGTTAGCTGCCACCAATTGTGTAAAGCATTAGTGCGATCAACTAGATCAGGATTCACCCAATCGTTACATCAGCTGCACTGGATGTCAGATTGCATTACCATCTACCTGAACCCCTGGGTTCCTGGACTCCCTTAGATCCTACTGCCTGCTGACGCTGGCCCCTATTTCATATAGTGGAGCGTCTCAGGGGAAGGGAGGATGGGCTCTCACCCCAGAGCCCCTGCCACAGAGGGAATGATGTGGAGGAATGTTGGGTGGGGCAGACCTCAGGAAGCACTGAGGTCAATGGGCCAGGAGCGGGAATATCCCTTGGATCAGGTATATCCTTGAAAGATCAACATGGACGGGGAGAAAAAGGCAAGGCAAGGCAAAATTTATTTAAAAACGCCCAATCCCAGAGGCTCTGGGCGCTGTACAAAATGAATAAATACAACTTCAAAATAGCAAAGGATGCATAACACATTTAAATACAAAAAAACACACATCATGTAATCATCATATTCAACTAAATTCAGTGATTCAGTCCTGAAATGCTTTGGAGAATAGGAGGGCCTTCAGGCGGGCCTTAAAGATCTCTAAAGTAGGGGCCCCCAACCCCAAATGGCAGAGAATTCCAAAGAAGAGGAGCGGCATCGCTAAAAGCTCTGTTGCCAGCAGATCTCAACCTCATCCTAGGAATCGCCAGGGGGCCCCTACCGGAAGAGCGGAGGGGACGGACAGACAGAGCAGATACAAGAAGGTCTAACAGATAACCAGGACCCTGCCCATGTAGGGCCTTATAGGTGAGAAGACCCACCTTAAAAAGGATCCTCCACCTAACCGGCAGCCAGTGCAATTCACGCGACACTGATGTAATATGGCAAAATGTTTGCTGCCCAGTAAGTAACCAGGCAGCTGCGTTTTGCATTAGCTGCAGTCTGTGAAAAGATCCTCCTATGACCCCGAGGTACAGCGCGTTACAGTAGTCAAGCCTTGATGTCACTAAGTCATGTATCAAGGTAGGAAGGTCCAGAGGTGGCACAAGGGGCTTTATCCTGACAATATTTCTAAGATGGAAAAAACAGGAACGGACCATGGAGGATATTTGCGCCTCCATAGTCAAATTCCTGTCCAAAATAACACCAAGATTTCACACCCAAGAGGAGGCCTTCAAAGAAACAGATCCCAGAAAAAGTCCAGTCACTGAATCAGAGGCCATCCTAACTCTGTTCGACTCCACTACCAATACCTCCATCTTATCGGGGTTCAGTCGCAACCAGCTGGAGGCCATCCAGTCATTAATCTCGGCAAGGCAGCTGTTTAGCACGTCCACCACGTTGGATGTTCCTGGGGCAAAGGAAAGATATAGCTGGGTATCATCAGCATAGCAATGAAAACCCAAGCCATACTTCCTAATGAGCCCTCCCAAGGGTAGCATGTACACTGAGAACAACATTGGGGCCAGTACCAATCCCTGAGGAACTCCGCAAGATAGGAGAGTAGGGGTGGAGGAGAAATTCCCCATCACAACCCGCTGCCTCCTGTTGGTAAGAAAGGACTCAAACCAGTGGATGACAGTACCAGTGAGTCCACAGAGCTCCCTAAGGTGGTCAAGCAACACACAATGGTCCACAGTGTCAAATGCTGAGGAGAGATCAAGGAGAACAAGAATTGTCTTGTCCCCGTGATCTCTCATCCTGAGTATATCATTCTGCACCCGAACAAGCGTGGTTTCTGTGCTGTGCCTAGCCCGAAACCCCGACTGAAAAGGTTCATACAACTCATGAGTCACGAGGTGCTCTTCCAACTGAAGTGCCACTACCTTCTCAACTACCTTTGCCAAAAAATGAAGGTTGGAGATAGGTCAGTAATTTGCCCTGACCTCCGGGTCCAAAGATGGTTTCTTTAAGAGGGGTCTCACCAATGCCATCCTGACACTCGCCATGTTTCTACCCCTGGCTCTCACTCTTTCCCTATTAACTCTTCCTGCTGTACCCACCCTTCCCTGTCCACTCCAGCCTGGCTAAAGTCCCACCCCATCCATAGTAGTGTCCCAATTATCTACCCCTCCTCCATCATTATCATAATAAACAAGTACACGACAGCCATCGTCACTTTCTGTGGTTTTAGCTCAATTTTTCCCCCAGTCGTCGGTAATATATCCCTCCTCTTCTTTACCTCTCTAACCTGCCACCCCATACACGGCCTCTTTCCCCCATATGTGTAGTTACCGGCTGCCTCACCCAAAAGATCTCTGCTTATAACCCCTGTATGCCTATGGTTGATTGTACATCTGCTGACTTCTTCAATTGTAAAATAATGCTGTTTTTTTTTTTATTTCAACCTTGTACTGTACTGTATATACTGTATATACTTTTTCTTCCTTGTATATTATTGCTTTCTGTATACCTGCTTCTGTACTGTACTTTGATGTATTCATGACCAGGTCCACCTTGCAAATAAGCCTTGCTCAATGGTGCCCGCCTGGATAAATAAAGATTTTGACTGATTGATTGATCGAAGACCCCCTCAGATAAGGAACACTGGACAATCAGAGCAAACACCAGGTCAACGGTGTCAATGCATCTCATCAAGAAACGCATCTGCACCGGGTCCAGTTCACAAAAAGTGTGCTTCAGATTGGTTGCCACTTCAATGACCTCACTTACCTCCACTGGTCTAAACTCCCCCTAAGCAGGCTGAGTGCACTCAGAACACTTCAGGAAACCACTGCCAGCTACGACATTGCTAACTGAAGAAATCACCTGCTGGATACTGGACACTCTGTCCGAGAAGAACCAAGTAAACTCTTCACTTTCAGCATTAGTAAAAACCTTCTTCAGCTGTAGACAAGCAGGATGAAGTAGCCTGTCCACAGTCTGAAAAGGTATAGCTGGTTGGTTCTTCCTCGCAGCAATCTCCCTGGACAGGAACACTGCCTTCTTATGGTTGATTGCCCCCTGGCATGCATTATAATAATAATAATAATAAACTTTATTTATATTGCACCTTTCAAAAACCAAGGCACATTCCAAAAAGATTAAATACAAACAAAACAAATGAACAATAATATAAAAACTGTTAAAAACAAATTCAAAACATTAATCAAGGACACCATATGCCTTATTACATAAAAAGGATTTAAGAGCCTGTTTAAAGCTCCCCACGGTCGAACACTCCCTTATCCGACGTGGTAGAGAATTCCAAAGGGTTGGTGCCACAAACATAAAAGCCCGGGCACCAGCTGATTTCAATGTAACCCTAGGAATTCTAGCAACCCCTCGCCGGAAGTTGAGCGGAGCGACCCCCACAGGGAGCTAAGGAGTCAGAGATCTTTCAGGTAGTCAGGGCCCAGACCATGTAGGGCTTTAAAAGTCAGTAATCCAACTTTGAAGGTGATCCGCCACTGAACTGGTAACCAGTGCAGATCCACTTGTACGGAGTAATATGAGATGTTCTGGGTACCTGTAAGTACTCGGGCTGCGATTCTGCACCAGCTGAAGCGGTGGATATCAGCCCGGAAGCCCAAGGTAAAGTGAGCTGCAGTAGTCCAGGCGTGAGGTAATGGGCATGGATCAAAGTTGGCAGATCACTGGACGGAACAAGGTGCTTGATTCTGGCAATGTTTCTCAGCTGATAAAATGAAGATTTTACCACTGCTGACACTTGGGATCATAAAGTCAGCCCAACATCTAAGATCACCCCCAGATCTCGCACCCGTTCAGAGACCGGTAACTCGACATCCCCACAAAGCACCCCAGAGGGGGAGCCGGCCACAGGTCCTCCTATCCGGCGATCCAGATCCAGAACCAACACCTCAGTTTTCCCAGAATTTAACTTCAACCAACTGGACCTCATTCAATCCTGGATTTCCTCCAGACAGCTATTAAATACCGAGACAGCTCCTTTCTGGTCGGGTGCAAAGGACAGGTACAGTTGGGTATCATCTGCATGACAGTGAAAATCCAACCCGTACCATCACACAATGTCTCCGAGGGGAAGCATGTACACCGCAAATAACATGGGGACAGTATAGAGCCCTGAGGGACCCCACAAAAAAGAGAGAAGGGATCAGAGGAAAAAAACCCTGACACCACCCTCTGAGATCTTCCGGTGAGGTATGATGTGAACCATCTGAGCACAACCCCAGAGAGTCCTCAAATACATCTCAGGCGGTCCAAAAGAACCCCATGGTCGATGGTGTCAAATGCTGAAGATAGATCCGGTAACACCAGAATAGACGGTTTTCTCTGGTCTCTCGCATCAGGAGGTCATTGAGCACCCGAACCAGCGCAGTCTCGGTACTATGCCTCTTACGGAAACCTGATTGGAGAGGTTCGTAGATGCTATGGATGGTCAAGTGGTTCTCCAATTGGGCTGCTACCACCTTCTTGATCACCTTCCCTGTAAAGGGGAGGTTCGAGATAGGTCTGTAGTTAGCCAGACATTCTGGGTCCAGAGACGATTTCTTCAACAAGGGTGTCACCACTGCCTCTTTCAAGGACAGGGGATATTCACCCGAGTCAAGAGAGGACCAGACTATCTGTGCTACAGCCATTAGAATAGAACCTCCATACCCTAAAATTAGGGGTGTGGGACCTGGATCTAAACTACAGGAGGTAGGACGCAGCACCTGGACAATCCGCATAACATCCACTATTTCCAGGCGGTCGAAGGTACTCCAGGAAAACAAAGGGAAAGTCAAAGCCAAAACTCACTGCGAAATCCAAAAAACAGAGAGCAGGGAAAGCTAAGCCAGGACACCCAGGAAACCAAGGTTCTACTTCTCCACTCCACCGAATAGCTGATAGCAGGGCTAAAAACAGCACTTCAAGTGCTAGAGAACTCCAGGTCACCACCGATACTCCACCACTCCAGGAAGGTCCCACCCAGATCCCAATACCTCTTTCCAGACCCGCTCCCCACTACGGCTGCCCACCAGCTACTGAGCTTCAAAAATGGAAGTGCTGCAGATACAGCTGCCCAATGGCAGCAGCCCCACAGCACACCACTAGATCGAGGTCAGGGTCGAGAAGGAACTCCTCCCCACAGTCCACCAGTCCACCGGAGTCTATCACTAAATCAAGCGCTGACCAGAATCACTCTCCGCTCTGCTCTGCTCAGTCATGGCCACTCAGGTTACTACTGCCACTGCATCCAAATGGGACTCCACGCCTGCTCTCCACACTCATGCAAGTCCAAGACTCCACAGATAATGTACACGCAGGGCCAGTTTGTCCCCCTCCAGGCTGGATCTTCTCCAGCAGTGCTCTAACCTCTGACCCTTCCTCTTCATCTCCCTGAGAGCCCCATCATACCACAGGGACCTCAAGTAGGAAGATTTGTGTCGTACACGGACAGGTGCGAGGGAGTCAATGGTGTTGGATAACACCTTATTATAGGTATCAACCCTAGCACCAGCGCCTCCGACGCATGCATCACCCACACTAGATAGATGAGCTGCTACCAAAAAACCCTCAGTTCTACAGGAAAACAAAATCTGAACTTTTATTCCACTGTCACTGACTTGCACCCCTTCTGCCCCTGGTAAACACCCAGCCCTGTTACCCCTACCTGAGGCCTTCATTCCAGCACCATGGGTTGTGCCCCCCTCCCTGTGGTGGAGTCAAAGGGAGGCAGTCCCCCAACCCCCCCAGCCAACCCCTCAATCCTCCCTCCCACTAAAGATGTCTGTTACATGCAGCTGCATGACGCCATGTTGAGTCAGCACATGTCCTCCCTTCCCAAAACATCCCAGCTGCACTACCACCTGTAGTCGTCCAGGTGGCAGTATTGTGATGGGAACCTTCTGCATCCCTACCCTGGAGGAGAGTATCCTCTGGGATGTTTGATCCATCTCCCTTCCCTTCAAAAATGTCCAATGCACAAAGCTTTATGATGCCATATGGAGTCAGCAGATGATCCCCAAAACAAACCAGCTGCACTGTCACCTGTGGTCGTCCAGGTGGCAGTATTGTGGTGAGAACCATTTGCCTCCCCCTGGGCTGCTCAGTCCATCCCCCTCTCTTCTGCAGATGTCCACTGCACGCAGCTGCATGATGCCACATGGAGTCAGCTGACGATCCCCACAACAACCCAGCTGCACTGCCACCTGTGGACACCCAGGGTGCAGGACTGGGGTGAGAACCCTTAACCTCCTTCTATGCCACTTGATTCTGGTTTTAATGGTAAGCGTACAGGTGACTACTCTTCAAGCATGGCAAGTCCCTGCCTGAGGTCTTGAACCCCCCAGGCCATGACCCACAACCCCCTCTTGACTTTTCTCCTCCAAAACTTTTCAAAATGATGAGATTTTTTTCAAAATTCTATTTTTTGCCAAATGGATAAATTGGCTTGATGCTTTTTTTTTTTCTTTTAACACTCTCTGCCTGATTTATGGTTCGACAAATATGCTCAGTAAAATGTAGAATGTGAAGATGTCTTCCAACACACTAAGGAGAGTAGCACGGGTTTCCCATCCAGGTCAAAGAAACCATTATGTTAGTGATAATATCATAGTGCCTGGAGTGTACGAGGTAGTAGAGGATGCAGTCAGAAATACAATATCTCTATAGCTGACAACAGGCAGGAGGAAATATGAAACAACTTATTTCCTTGCCGTACACTAAGACCATTTTTAGCCCTGTTTACACAGTCAATCTAAATTTAAATCGACTTGAAGGGAAGGACATCCTGCAGAGGGTTGGCTTCAGGTGAACTAGTGTCACAGATGATGCTTTCCATCTCTGGAGACTAAGGATTGTAATGCCTCATCACTTTAGTAGCTCCTGGTGACCAGGAGTGGCTAAACTTAGGGCATGGCAAGCGAGCATCCAAGGGTGTGGGACTGAAGTTATGTAAGCCATGCTGTCCTGGAAGGATGAATGCTGGCTTACTGAAGTGGCACCAGGAGCAGAAAAATAGAAAATGGTGTTGCCCATGCCACCCCAGCAGCACTACCACTCGCTATGCCAGCAACCCAGGTTTGAGAATGACTCGGGTTGACTGGGGGCTGGTTGGTGAAGGGAGGACTGACTGTGTCCCAGAACAGCTCTCCTTCCTCAAGGAGGTGTGGCACTGCATTCAGCTGCTTGCCTGCCACTCAGCAGATGCCAGGTGGCAGTACAGTGGAAATGCATACCCACTGCCCTCAGTTGCTAAAACACGCGTCTCCTTGGGGAGAAAACCAGAAGGAGAAAAACTCCCAACAGTGACCAGATGAAGACCAGTCCTCTACAGGTCCTGCACCACTGACTAGGCACCTCTCCAGAATCTAGGCTGCGTTCTAGAGGTGTTAGGGCAACCCTGAATGCCCCACCATGGGGGTAATCCTTGGGAGGCTCATATGGAAGCCGGCCCAGTGGCACAGAGGGCTGAGGCGCTGGGCACCTTACCTTGCACCACGCCGGCGACCAGGGTTCGGGAACAGACTTCGGTCATCGGGGAGCCAGCATGGAGGAGTAGGAGCAGGACTAAGCAGCAGGAAGGCAGCTCTCCCAGGGTGGTTGCCCCCCCATAGTCCCACTGCCACCGGGTGGAGGCCCGGTGATCAGCAGAGGGGGTGACATGTAGTGGGAGGGACGCAGTGTGCCTCCACATGTGCACGAGTGTCTGAGGTACAGGAACAGGTTATGGGAAGAAAATGGGAAAAATGCTACAAAATATATATGGGGGGCTCATATGGAGAGAAAACCCTACAGAAGGTTGGTGACAGGACGGGGAGGATCAGGTCAGAAAAATGGCCAGTTGGTGGAAGGAAATTACATAAATGATGAAGAGAAAAATGGAAATTATTTTGTTTGATAGTAGGGGCTCAAATCCACCCATGTAAAGGGGTTGTCTCTTTGGGGCCTCCCTCAATGTTCATCCCCCATCCCCCACCCACACACATATCGTAGCCAGCAAACCCTGCTTCCCATGTGCTGCAATAGTGTTCATGGTAAGAGTGGTCACTTGTAACAGGACTGATCAAAGCTTCTGTCGGTTTTGCAGTTCAGGTAACCAGAGGGGAGGCTTCCCCAGCACAGTTCTCAGGTGGGTGGCATAGACTCTAGACTCTGGCAGAGCCTACAGGGTGATGGAGGACAGATAGTTAAGGAAAGAGGAACATAGGTACAAAATACTTGAAAATTAGAAGCAAATAGGAGATATGACCTGAGTGATGAAAGGATATTCCCAGTGTCATTTTAAGCCCTCCAACCCCCATCCCATTCCACTGGACTGTGATCATCATGGCAAATTCTTGCATTCTGGAAGTTGGAATGTCTTGGTTCCCAGGGTCTTAAAATGTATCTGATAAGGAACTGCATACTGGCTTCAAATTACTGACCTTGAAAGCTCCAACTCCCCTTGTGGTTCCCAGAAACCACATTACAGAATGATATATAACAAAGCGTCTCCTGCTGGCCTCAGCTCAGAGACAGGGAGTGAGGTGTAGAGCTACAAGAATGACAATGCTGTGTCAGCGGCAGTTTCGGGGGGGGGGGGGTTCTTTTCACCTGATTTCCTACATGTGATACTGAGATAAATGCTACTTTAGCAAACTGCTTGCTTTTTTGATTCATCTGCTGTTATCATTTGCTTGGTGTTCATACAATCTATAGTTCCAATGTTTTCTATTGTGTTGTATGCTAAAACTGCATGTTAATGCCCTCTCCTCAGTTTTGTAAAGTCTTGGGTTATCCTTGAAAATAGACATGTACTTGCCCAGTGTGCTTACCTCGTCAATAAAAAAAAAAAAAAATGCTGCCTGACTTCTTGGACCAGCCAGCTCGACGCAGCAGTAAAGCAGTTCTTTTTTTTTTTTTTCATATTTTTTTATTGTTTCACGATTTTCTGGAGAATTACAGTACATATCATATATTCATACATATTTTCCATACAGTCTATACAGATATGTCTTCCTTATTATATTCAGGAATTTTTCTTACAATAGCTGTTCTCAGTAACACATTTAGAATTGATTTCATAGTTTCCCTTGTGGTAGTCCCAGGTCTGTCCTTGGATATCTTCCCTTATGGTATCAGGTCAGGTCTATGCCCAGAGATCCAGAGCCACCATTTAGCCCAAAAGGCTGTACATCTCTGGATTTTTATGTTAATCTGGACTATCATAAATTTCATTCTGTATATTTGATAGGTTACATCTTCCCATTCTCTAGAGGTAGGCGGATCTTTCTGTAGCCATTTCCTCATTACCGCTTTATTAGCAGCCATGAGCAATATGGCTAGCAAGAGCCTTGTGTTACCTCTTCCTACTTCACTATTGAAATTTAAAATAAGTGGTATTTCTGGTGTCAAAGTCCCCAATTCAGGGAATAATTTTCCCAATGACCCCCCCACACTTCTCTCCAAAATGCTTCCAAAGTTGGGCAGCTCCAAGATATATGTTTATGGTTAGCTACTGGTTCCCCACACCCTCTCCAGCATGTCGTTCCCATTTGAGGGTCATATTTCCCCACTATTTGTGGGGTTCTAAAAAATCTTATCAGACATTTCCAGCCGAATTCTCTCCAAGTTGGAGATCTTGTAATTCTGTGTATTGTTGTGTATATCCCTAGTAAAGCAATTCTTAAGTGCTGCAAGAACAACTGGCAGAGAGATGGATGAGATGCTATTTAGGGACAAAGCCAATAGTTCATCGAAAAGGTAAAAAAATGTAAGCGAGTTTGGTAACTTTTTACAAAACTGAAAAACAATGTTATGACACAATCCAGCTTATATTTTGTGTATTGTCTGTATTCATCTTGCATTAGTTCTTTATTTTTGGGGTAATTTGCATACAACAGGATCTTTGTCCCCTTGAGTCCATCTACGTCTGCTGCTTAAACCTTTGCTAAAGCCATAAATCCTCTATTTGTGACATCACAATCTGTTGTTGAGCAAATGTTTATGTCATAAGCAGCAGATAGTGACTTCCACAAAGAATGAATAAGCAGGTGTAGATCAACTGTGAGGGACAAAGATCTTGTTTCCATGTATATTAATCTAGTAATGAAAAATAACAGGAACACAAATACAGAAAATGTATAAATTATAAGTTAACTGTATCTAACTATTATGGTTTTCAAGGTTATCATGACTCATCTACCCCCAAATTCCTCCTCTGTCTTGGTGCACTTTATCAGAAGATAACCTCTACAGGACAGTGTGGCTCAGTTGGTAGTACATCCACCACTGGGCCAGAAGTTCATGGGTTCTAGTCCCACACTGAGAATATGCTCATACCATAAATGCTGGCACCCAAACGCAGTACTAAGGGGATGCTTTACTGTCGAGGTGCGCCATCCTTCGGATGAGACATTAGACTGAGATCGCTTCTGCCTGATCAGTTGTTTGTTCAGGTGGACATTAAAGATTCCATGGCACTTCTTGAAAAAGAGTAGGGGCTTTCCCTCATGCTCTATCCAAACTTCCCCCATTCAGACAGTAACATACCACCAACAGCTTAAGTTGGTTTAATTTCAGTTGCTTTGCTCTATTTCCCCGGGCTGAGGCTAAAAACAGGCAGTATTGTCTAGCTCTCCTTTCCTGGTCAGCATAAATTATATACGATATGACCCATTTTTGATTGTGGTGACCTAGTCAATGGATCTGCCACTTACTCCTCACTTGCTATTAGACACCCTATATAACTCCTGTTGCTTTGCTCTCGACAGTGTCATCCCCTATACCCATCACTTGGGAGGCAGTCAGGCCTAGTGGTTAGAACACAGAGCTGTGAACCTGGCGACCCATATAAGAATCCCACAATCATCACTTTCTCAGTGTGTGACCTTGAGCAAGTCACATAACCTGCCTGTACTGAAACTCATTTTAGTTCTCTCTAATCCATGTCTGTGCAGCTTGAATCTCCCTGTACGACTGAAAAGGCACCAATGTTCTCTCTCTTCTCTCTTTTGCTTTGTAAAGAGCTTTGAGATACAGTCTTTGTGACCTTCACTATAAAAAAATTAATTCCTTTCCTCCTTTCCACTGTACTTTGTACAGAGACCACAATGGACCATCATTTGTGGGGCTATAGAAATTGCATGGGACACTTTCATCTTCAAAATCCGATCTGCTGAACTGTCTACCATCTCTGTTTTTTGTCAATGGCTACTCTACTTATGCCATCAGAAGCCAACTCTACTACCCCCCAGATGCACTGGCCAGGCAGGTTCTTCCTTCAGATTCCTAAACCTTTGAACTGATCATTCAGATGAACGATGCTCAGCTGACTTACACAAGGTACTCAAAAGATCGCAACTGAAAACCAGTCTACTGTTGATCCCTACCTAGTTAAATATATTTTGAAATAAATTAAAACTTTTTTGTGACTCTCTTAGCCCAACTTGCTTCATATCTAGACTACCTCTGTTGTCTGCCTGTACAGCACTTTTATGTATGTAAGCCCCCCCCAACCCATCCCAGCAGAACCTCAGAAAACTCAGATGGTACAGTACTTGTGTAACCCCAACCCCCCTGCCTTTTTGCAAATGACAGGTGGTATGCTGTTTGAATCTGACAGCCGTACCAGGTGGGGACTGGGTTCGGGGAGGAATAGGTTACTCGGCACAAGGGCTAGGTTTGGTTACTCTGCACAGGGGCACCCAAGTAAATCCGAACACAGGAAGCAATAACTGTAATGTCCAATACCAGGAATGGGATTCGAAAGTGTGGCTTTTATTCACATCTAAGCAGAACAAACAAAGCATAGATGGACCCCAACGGGGCTACACTTCTGGTAATGCAGATTAAGAGAAACAAGAACCCTTCTTAAACACTTCAGCCCTCAGGCTCTGAACCCACTGGGCACACAGCTCGGACTTGCATGCTGCTTTGGGTACACAGCCCAAACTTGTACACTATTCTGGGATTCCCAGGCTCAGCTCCCTTGCCAGCCACACGGACACCTTCCATATGTCATGGAAACATTTTCTGGTGGCTCCCTAAAACACCTAAGAGCACCTCAGCTCTATCAGGGAGTTCTCCTTTTAATCCCACATCTGGGTACTTTCCTCAGGCACTGGCCAAGTACCCGAGAGAAAGTAAAGGTGCCACAGAGCAAATCCGTAGAGGTGAATTTGGTTACTACTGATGTGGGGTCTCCCACCTCTAGCTTCCACAATTCATACCCGGCCATTTCTCTGGACATTAAACATCTCATTCTGTAAAGCTTGGCAATGTAGATTAAGGCTAATTGTAACATGGCCAAAACATGGACAGGCAAAATAAAGAAGGCAATTGGTTGAATTGCATCAGGTGTCACAAGAGCAACACGGCATTATGGCACGATAATGCCATGTTGCTTGTGAAATGCAGAAACGATCCACAGGGGAGAAAGCAGCAGTATACAGAAAGACAACAGGTAAATCACGGCAGCGAGCAAGTAGGACGGCTTGACCGGGAGTAGGAGAAGTGTAACGGAGACACAGCGAGAGAGAAATAGCATAAGAGAGAGAGCGAAGGAAGTGGAAATGGAGAAAATGTGGGTAAGTTGCAGCGTATGTGGCACGAGAAACATGGCTAGATGACAAGTTTGGAAAGAAGGAACAAATGGCAAGATGTGCAGAGATAGGGAGTAGGGCAGTCTGTGAAAAAGGTGAGGAACCTGGGGCAAAAGGAGCGAGTGAGATGCCAGGGAGCGGAAGGGAACAGAGAGTGACACAGCAATGAGGCGGAAATGGCTGTTAATCGGAGACAGTAAATTAAATAATCATGGAGTATAAACACAAGAAAAAGAGCTCGAAATTCTCAGCAGCGTAATACAGCGAGCAGTCTGAAGACCATAATCTAATGGTACTAACCGGCTAATGCTGTATGCAAATGAGACACAGAGCTTCAGAGCGACGGAGTAAAACCAGCAACTCAGGGTCCTCCTGACAATGATAGGAAATGAACAGCCATCAGAAATATTGAACTAATTATAGTAATCGTTAAGGAATACATGTACCTACTTATGTGCAAAAGTATTGAAAGGACATATATGTATGTAACAGAGCGTCACCTTAACCTCTCAAAGTAACAGTAAAGTTTACTGTCTATCTCAAATGGTATAGTCGTGTAATTGATCACAGCAGTAGAAACTGATGTGTGAGACCCACAGTAATGTGCACACCATGTTACAAACGCATTAATCCCCTCCGTGGGTGGCATCTAATGGGAGTTAATGCATGGTTGGACTGGCTAGGACACATCGCCTCCGCCCGTGCCACAACGTGTCTCAACCATGCATTAACTCCCCATTAGATGCCAACTGCGTCAGTGATTAATGCTTACATGTATGTCACATTTCCTCTACTTGTCTTGCTTTCCCATTGTGCTGGACTTGAACATACTTTTACTTGGCTTAGCCCATTGCTCTAGGCCCCCCACTGATTAAGCAGTCCAGTCCCCACTTAACTTTACTCTTTGTGCTGGACTTGAACCTACTTGAATTAACCAGCAATGTCTATTACCACTAGACCTCCTACAAATTAAGTAGTCCAATTACCACGATACTTCACTCTTTGTGCTGGACTTGAACCTACTTGAATTAACCAGCAATGTCTATTACACTAGACCTCCTACAAATTAAGTAGTCCAATCCCCACGTTCCAACAGTTCAGGTGAAAACATAGGCCCTCTGTCAGTGCGAACTCACCCTTTGGTTGCAGGTGCCCCACAGGCAATTCCTCACAGGAATTTCTCTCCCACAGCTTCTGGTGCCGCAGCACAACTTGAAATAAGGCAGCTTCTTCCTTAGCCAGAACCAGGAGGGTTGCCCTTGGAAGACAGGCAAATCTTTTCTCCCCCCATCCCCTTAGGGATGGAGAACATGGACCAGTAACAGCGGTCTCCACCACTTCACAATCAGCTTACTATGTTCCTCTTTCAGTGGAAACACACACCTCCCTTACAATAGCTCTAAAACAGAGCTTAAGGCTCTGAGAGCCTATGCACAGACTGCTGTGCTGCTCCTCTCTCCAAGACTGCACACAGACTCTGTTCAAAATCCCTAACATTCTATCCTAACTTCCAACTGCAGCACTCCAGTGTGGTTTATGCCGCTGCGAAAGTTCTATGGTGATGTCATCCCTCAGTATCAGCTGAGACTGAGAACAGAGTGAGACAGTGTGAAATCCATTTAACTGGAGTTTCACAAGCTGCCTTCCCTGCCTACCACTAGGTCTTACTGGGATTCTAATAACCCCGGGTAACAAGGGGGTTACACTCACCCTGGGCCAGGAACATGACTGTCCACAGTAAACGCAGGGGCTCCGAGCCGCCAGCGTGCGGGCGGCGACCGCAGGGCCGAAAGGAGAACCAGGAGGCCGGGAGAGACAGCCAGCAAGCCGACCCTGCCTCGAAAGCACCCAGTAAGCGCCAGGGGCTCCGAGCCGCCAGCGTGCGGGGGGCGACGCAGGGCGAAAGGAGAACAGGAGGCGGGAGGACAGCCAGCAAGCAGAGCCCTGCCTCCCGAGCACGCAGTAGCGCGGGGCTCCGAGCACGCCAGCGTGCGGCGGCGACCGCAGGGCGAAAGGAGAACCAGGAGGCCGGAGAGACGGCCAGCAAGCCCGACCCTGCCCTCGAGCACCCAGTAGCGCAGGGGCTCCGAGGCCGCCAGCGTGCGGGCGGCGACCGCCAGGGCGAAAGGAGAACCAGGAGGCCGGAGGACAGCCAGCAAGGTATGGGAAGCGCGACCAATCGGAGGGGCGCTACCTCAGCCTTGCTTCCATTGGTCCCCTTCTTCATTGACTTTGCTCAAGCTTGCACTTCCAAATACTGCCTGGGAATAGTGGTTTTACCTTAATTTTCTCAAAAGAGCTGTTTTTACCAATTGTTTAAAATTCTAGGTTTTATGTTGCTTTCCTTGTAAATGTCTAAGTGATACAGTCCTTTGGTGGGTTTTCTTGTGGGCCAGGCCGCTAAAGCCCGTCCCCCAGTCTTTTGTTGTACAAAATTGTTTAGCACCTCATTGCAGAATCGCTTGATTACTGCAATTGTGCTTTCTGACTGTCCTCTCCTCTGTCTCCTTCACTTTGTAGGCCCTGCCCTCGAGCACCTAGTAGGCGCAGGGCTCCGAGCCGCCAGCATGCGGGCGGACCGCAGGGCCGAAAGGAGAACCAGGAGGCCGGGAGAGACAGCCAGCAAGGTACGGGAAAGCCGCGACCAATCGGAGGACGAGCGCTACCTCAGCCTTGCTTCCGATTGGTCCTCCTTCTTCATTGACTTTGCTCAAGCTTGCACTTCCAAATACTGCCTGGGAATAGTGGTTTTTACCTTAATTTTTCTCAAAAAGAGCTGTTTTTACCAAATTGTTTAAAAATTCTAGGTTTTATGTTGCTTTCCTTGTAAATGTCTAAGTGATACAGTCCTTTGGTGGGTTTTCTTGTGGGCCAGGCGCTAGGCCGTCCCCCAGTCTTTTGTTGTGCAAAATTGTTTAGCACCTCATTGCAGAATCGCGATTACTGCAATGTGCTTTCTGACTATCCTCTCCTCTGTCTCCTTCACTTTAGCAGGCCCTGCCCTCGAGCACCCAGTAGCGCCAGGGGCTCGAGCCGCTCAGCGTGTGGCGGCGACCGCAGGGCGAAGGAGAACCAGGAGGCGGGGAGACAGCCAGCAAGGTAATGGGAAAGCCGCAAAATTTTGCCGCCCCCTCCCCCTCTTGGGTGTTTCTTTTATACACACCTTCCCGCAATTTCCTCTCTCCGCCCATAGCCAAATTCTAGCCAATAATCTGGAATCAGTCCCCCACTGCCTTCACTATTATTAACCCATAGTTACCGTAATCATGCTGATGCTTCTACTACTGCTTCTTTTTCTCTCACCTATAATATATCTTGAGGATGATACCCTTCCAGTTCATGCCCTCTTGAGAAATGTGGCTTGCCAGGGTGGCCTCCCTGTCTCATCCCCAGTGGATGCCAATCAATTCCTCAACTATGCATTACCGTTGCTTCATTATAATCCATGGGGTAGCCCTCAAAAAGGGTCACAACCATTCATATATGCCTTACGCCCCTTGCTCAGATCTTGGTTCTATACTGCCCCCTTGTACCTGTCCATCAAGTTGGTACTCTGTGAAAATTTATTAAGCCTCAACACATCCTGGACCGTCTCTAAAGATTGGACCCCGAGCAGGAAGAGAAAACCCTCTTTTTGGTCCCTCATGCTATCACTTGAAGCCTTCATTAAACTATTACTCTTCTTGTTGATCTGCGCTGGCAATATTGAAATCAATCCAGGACCCCCAGAAGGCTTTACCTCCCCATCAGACCTAGCCTCTATTAAAGGTTTAAGCTTCCTTCACATCAACGCATGCAGCCTCCTTAAAAAGATCTCATTAATCCAGGCCTGGGTCGCCCACACCCTGCCAGACTTTCTGGTAATTTCTGAGACATGGCTTAAACCTGCTACACATGACAGGGAAATAAATCTACCCAACTACCAGCTATTCAGATCGGACCGCCTGACAAGGGGCGGTGGAGTGGCTATCTATGTTAAATCAAACATTTCTGCATCTTGCCTCAGTGTATCATCAGTGCCCAAAGAATTGAATGTTTATCCCTTAAAATAGCTCTCCCAATATGACAGCTTTTCAATTGGTTGGCTGCTACAGGCCCCTCTGCCGCCTTCAGCTCCTAAATCATTTGGGAAATATAATGAATCTGGCCCCGAGGACACCATCATTTTAGGTGATCTGAACCTTAACTGGCTCTCAACGCATCCGCACTCTAGTATCTTTTGTGACACATTGGATTCACTCAATTAATAAATGAACCGACAAGAATTAACTCAAAAACAAAACTAACAGCACCCTACTTGACATTATGTTGGTAAACAAACCGCACCTGTTTTCCCATGCTGAGTGCTTTTCAGTGATATAGCGACCACTGTCTTATTGCAGGATAAAATCATCAGTCAAGCCATCCAACCCTCTTGAAATTCCTTATAAGAAGGTCTAAAAAAACCTTAACATCGAAGGATATCTCCGTGACCTATATCATTCCTTACGCTGGCAAGAATTCTATCACACAGCTTCTGGAATCAAGCACTCAAGGTGCTAAATGACATTATCATAGCGCCCTCAATACTCATGCACCTTTCACTAGCGTTAGAATAAAAGCAAATCCTGCTGCTGGTTTTCTGCCGATCTTAAATCTGCACTGCTTGCTAGAGATAAACTCTGGAAAAGGGCTAGAAAGACCAAGGATCCGTCCTGACTGGCTTCAGTTCAGAAAAGCCAGAAACAGCTGCACCAAAATAATAAGAGAAGCCAAAGCTGCCTTCTATACAGCCGAGCTTGATGCCTCCTACCTTAACCCAGCCAGATTCTGGGGCACCATCAAGGGATCCTAGGCAGGACTCCAGTACTTCCTTGCCATCCCAAGTACACCTTAACAATGCTGTTATCACTGATAAGCGTGAAATCTTAGATGCATTCAATAATCATTTCACTACGGCTGGCCTAGCTTTTGACTCCTCCCCAGCAAATCTATTGGTCACAACTTAAATTCCAGTCTATTGATGGTCAGAAGGCTGCCTCTTCATTCTCCTTCAAGCCCATTTTATTAAAACAAGTGGAAGACCTATTGCTACATCTAGACACCAAGAAAAGTGCAGGTGCAGACTCTCTGGACCCCTATTTCTTAAAATTGCTCTACATGCCATTGCAGTTCCCTAACTCATCTTTTTAATCTGTCCTTATCCACTGGTTCTGTTCCTACATTGTGGAAAACAGCACAAGTGTTTCCCTCCTCAAATCAGGGACCCCATGGATCTCAACAATTATAGACCTATATCCATCCTACCTGTGCTGTCTAAAATGTTAGAAAAGCTGGTGAGTATCCAACTAAGAGACTACCTCGATGCTAATAACCTACTTAACCCTGCTCAATCTGGGTTTAGGACCGCCACAGTACCATTTCTGCATTAGCAAAAGTAACAAATGATTGGCAAACCGAGTTAGACAAAAAAACAGCATCTGTGCTGTATTTCTAGACCTAAGTAAAGCCTTTGATACAGTGGATCATGAGCTGCTAATTTCCTCACTGCACTCCTTAGGCCTGGATTCAACCTCCTTGGGTGGTTCAGATGTTACCTCACTGATAGAATACAGCAGGTGAAAGATGAAGGTGCTCTATCCTCCTCAAAACCACTTCTAGGGAGTACATAAGGATCCATCCTGGGCCCTATCCTCTTTGCTCTATATCAATAACATTGATTCCAACATCACTGTTGCCAATGTCCACCTTTTGCTGATGACACTGTCTTGTATGTCAGTAACCCCTCACCATCAAAGGCCTGTGAGTTATTACAATCAGAATTCTCCTTGCTGCAACATCAACTACTTGAAAAGAAACTACTATTAAATGCCAAGAAGACAAAGGCTATGTTCTTTTCCACCAATATATATTCTACCACTCTCTCATCAAACATTCTTCCCAACTATCCACCATCCTTGGAGAAAATCTGGATTATGTGGATAAATTCAAATATCTAGGGTATGGATTGATAAAAGACTTGATTACACTCAACATGTTGAGGAACTCCTTAAAAACTCAGACAGAGGCTCGGCCTATTCTTCAGAATCAAACATTATCTAACCATAGAGTCCAAACAAAGACTAATACAGGCATCATTTCTATCTCTCATCGATTATGCAGATTTCCTTTATGGCCACTGTACTATGTCCTATTTAAGTAAATTGGATACCTTGTATCCAGAGCTCTAAGATTCATCACAGATCTTCCTTCAACACTCATCACTGCTCTCTCTATAATGCTGTTGGCTGGACATCCTTACACCTTAGAAGGAATAAAAATGCTGCACTATGGATTTACAAAGCTCTGTCAAATAAACTTCCATTTTATATTTCTGATTGCTTTACCCTGGCTACACCTAGATCATATGCCCTAAGAAGCAATAACCTTATCACCTTGAAGATACCTAAAGCCTGTACCCGGCATGGGAGATCTGCAATCAGCTACTTCTTAGCATCTACCTGGAATTCTCTGCAGAAGACCCTAAAGTTGAACACCTTCATCCGTATAGCATCCTTTAAAAAGCTCTTTATAAGTCTCTTTCCTGAGAGATGCAACTGCTTTCACTAAGCCTAATCCCCTCTTACCCTTTACCCCCCTTTTTTTCTTTCTATCACAGTTTATATACTTTTTCTAAACTTAGCTACAATATACCCTAAAATCCATTGCCATTCCCTTTCTTTTTTATCCCATTTCTACTTGCTTAAGTACCTACCCAATTACAACACAACCTGACCAATTCCACAATCCCAATACCTTACAGTCATCTGGTCAAACCTGTCTGAATTATTTTGTTTTGTGGTCCAAAATCATTAGCTACCTTGCTTGTATATACGTTTTTTTTATTATTGTAGCTGTTTATTTATATTTAAGTCTTTGTCTTTTTCTCTGTATTTGTTTATGTATGCTACAGTACCTTATTTTGATCTTGACCTATCAGGTCCATCTTGTAAATGAGCTTCGCTCAATGATGTCCGCCTGAATAAATAAAGATTTTGATTGATTGATTGATTGATTATTTACCCGGCTTAGGCCATCTCACCCCATGTGTTGACTACGGGGAGGTAGCGCTACCTTCTCCCCTACCTTGTGCCAACACAGGCAGACAACACTAATGGCCTAGAGGCCGTTGGCTGACGCATCAGCCTCTACTCTACCCACTGACTATGGGTACCTAGTGGCTCCGGTAGAACTGCCCAGAGCATAGCCCTAATAGATAAGCACTGCAACCCCTACTGCAGGTCAGGGCCATAGCCTGTCTATCCCCCGTAGCCCTCTAGGGAAAACCTATCTGCCATTAACTCAAACCCCAAAACAAACAAACAGGGGACCTCCCCAGCCTTGGGCACCATGCAACAACACCCCAGGAGCTAATACCATACCATTACATTACTCCCTCACTCCCCCACAACCATACCCATGGAAGAAAAGGGTGACTACACAGTAACAACAACAGTACTTTAAATACTACACACTAAAGTACTAGTGAGGAACTCCGATGAGTCCCGCCTCCTCTTCTTGTCTTCTCTTCTATCTTCTTCAGGAACACCTGCAAGAAAAAGAAAGACAACACACACTTCTAATCTGCATACACAGTCTATCTAAAACCCCTACCATCAAAACACTGGAGAATCTCAAAAACATTTTTTTTTTTTTTAGAAAAGGTAGAAAAACAGCATAAACATTAGAAAACAGTAGAAAAACAATGACATTTTTTACAATACACATTTGGGGGATGGAGTGCCCTAAAAGTCCCATCTAGTGACCACAGTGCCCGAAGGCTAGTCCATTAAAGAGTCTCTCCTGGGCCGGAGCCCGGTGAAGCACAGTTCTAGCAGGCCAAAGTCCCGAAGGGGAGAGTCTTTGAGGACAGTTCACATATCTGGAATCTGCTAGTGTAGGGTGTGTACTGCAATGTCATAAGAATAGAAAAGTTTGGACTTACCAGTCCCTTGTAGAATGAACAAAACACCAACCTGGTCCTCGGCCGGAGACTCTCCCTGGCAGCACTCTTCCAATACAGCTGGGTGGACATCTTCTGGAAATGACAGGAGGGCACATCTGGAAACTGCTGGGTTGATGTCATCTCTGGAGATGGAACCTTGGAACAGGAACAAAAAGGAAAACAGCTGGTCTGACGTCATCTGGTTACCAGGTGATGAATCAGGATATAGCTGGGCTGGTGTCCTCTCTGGATCTGAAGTCATCTGGTGGGCAAGTCGATGGATTCTGGAAAGTCAGTACACTGTAGAACTGATGAATGTGGGGCACCTGAGTCCTGGACGTCCATACTGGCAGAACAACAAAGGCACTGCAATGGCTGGAGTGGCAGCACTGGCTACCACTGCTCTGCTTTCCAGTTGGTAGGCATGGGCACATTTGCAGGGAGGTCTTTGCATTGTGGCCAATAGCACAACGGGTCAGGAGCTTGAATTATTACCCCGTCTGGGCACACATAATTTACACTGTGAAAGGTTTCGCGTCCCTCTCCATCCACTATTCGAACAGTGTCCATTAACAGTGTCCTGCCTCTTTTCCACTGGCTGTATTTTTCATGAAACATTCTGTTCCTGACATGCTTGTTTGCACCAGGATGCACACATTTCATTGCTATGGCCCAAATCCAGGATTTTCTGTTGTTCTCAATCTCCTCCCAGACTCTCCGAGGAAAGGTAGGAAAGGACATCCCATAGATTTCATTCGCCTTCCTATGAACCAGTCTCTCCTCTTTACAAGCTTTGGTCAACTTGAGACCTCTGGCCTGGCTTGGGGGTGGCCAGGCCTGGTTCTGCCAGCTACGCATTCTCAACGAGACAAAAAATGGATCCCTGGCTTCTTCTTCTTGCACAGCCAGGGCAGTGGCATCATCACTCTCTTCCATGCATTCCTCTGAGGCAAGAGCTTGAGGCTGTGTACCCATTCCTTTTTCACAAGGCCACATAGGTTCCCCCTCTTCTTCTTCCTCACTGAGAATCTGTGCCCAGGAGTGAGCAGTCATCCTCACGCCTGAGACTATCCACTCTTCGCTGGGCGCAGAGGTCGAAACCTGCCATTCAAAGGCCTCCCTCATCTCGTCTTCTCCTATGAGACTTGGGCTAGGCCCCCCTCTCCAAGGGTCTACTGATGCTCTTCCTGAATTGTCTCTCTCTGTGATCCAGAATCTGAAACATCAGCACATTGTTCTGTCTGCAAATCTGCACCCTCTAGCTTTGTGCCACACTCCCCCGAGGGGCCTCCTCCAACAGGCTCCACCTGGTGCTGTGTGCTGCCAACTGCAAATTCTTGAACTTTTGTCCATGTGGGAGCCAAACGAATCTTGGACGCTTTAAATAAGCCCTATTTCTCTAAGCACCCCAAACAGTGAGGTACCATGAAGACGTCCCTTCCAGCATTTAAGCATATTAAGCAAACTTGCACTGGGTATCCAGGAATCGCCACATGAGGAGGCAGTTGTCCTCTGTAGTAACACCTCTCAATGTCCCTTAACTTGTTTACTTCTGCTGCTACCACAGCCCGGGCATGATCCGGGTAGCGGGCTGGTCCTGAGGCCATGACTGCAGAGAAAAATAAACAACCACTCACTGTTATTAAAAGTCCCACATCACTGAACACTTTCTTTCACTTTCAAAATGGCTCCTCTGCTGCTGTGTTTACATTACTACCCCACCCTGTAATGGTGGCAGCAGCACTCCTGTGCATCAACATTCTGAAATTGGGTCAAGCCACTGCACATCCAATTTACACACTTTACTGATAACTTTGGTCAAACTGCACAAACTTGCACTGTTCTTTTTCCTAGCACATTTATATGATTTACCACGGACTTTACACTTGCTGAAGACATTGCTCTAGCTCACAGTCCCTTAAAGCCTCAGTATTTCAAGCACAGGAGTGCCTGTAACTCTTGTTGCATATCGTGATACAACTCACAGTCTCTCTCATGGCTTTGAAACTTACACTGACGCTGAACCCATAACTATGCTCACAGTCGATGGCTTAAAAGGCTTACATTTGCTAGTAAACTTAACAGTCTTTGGTTGCAACGCAATTACACTGCTGCACACAGATTCAGCTGACTTTTGGCAAAAATCACTTGTTTGAGCAATTATTTCTGTTGGTACTCACTGTTATCAGTAGCTGTTTGCTGCGATGGAAAAACGGCCTGCAGCCAGTCTTGGAGGCCTCTGGACAGAAGCGGGTTGGCAGTCCTGCTGATCGTCCCTCTGAATACCACACTCACAGTCCAGTCGATCGAGATGCAGGTTGAGCCTGATTTTAGATAAAAAAATCTGAGTTTTTAAACTTTTACAGCGCTTTCAGTCACCGCGACGCTCCTCCGATAAGCCAGTGCATGCACTCCACTCACAATCCCTCTCGAATGCTGGGCAGTCGCTGTAGAGCTGGCTTGGGGGCAGGACTGATTGCAGTCTCACCAATCACATGACGCCATGCAAATGAGCCTCTTTCCCTCACGAGTGCTCTTCTCCTCACGGCGATCGTCGAGCAGGCAAATTTAAACTGCAAAACCACTTTTTCTTTTTTCCCAAAACTGACTCCATGGCGGGAGCCCATTTCAACCATTTGTCATGGCCATTAACACAGCAAGTCTCTCCATTCACTAGAAAGCATTTCCAACGTCCAGGGCACAATTTTCCTGTTGCTACCCCTAGTCTTCCACACTTTTGTCACACAATTTTTTAAAAGCTGGCAAAATGCTGTAAATTTTTGATGCAGGACAAGGGCATACTCTCTCAGGCTTTACTGCTCCTTGGTAAACAGTTGGCATTTAACAGCAGCACATGGACAACAGCACACAGCGACACACTAGTTAACCTTGCTTCAGATTTTTGCGCTACCCTCTGCCAGATAACCAAAATGCTAGCCCTTTGCCCGAGCACCTTTCCTCCCTAAATTTCAAATCCAAAGTGGTGCCTCCATTTTTGTAACCCCAACCCCCCTGCCTTTTTGCAAATGACAGGTGGTATGCCGTTTGAATCTGACAGCCGTACCAGGTGGGGACTGGGTTCGGGGAGGAATAGGTTACTCAGCACAAGGGCTAGGTTTTGCTACTCTGCACAGGGGCACCCAAGTAATTGCAAACACAGGAAGCAATAACTGTAATGTCCAATACCAGGAATGGGATTCTAAAGTGTGGCTTTTATTCACATCCAAGCAGAAAAAACAAAGCATAGATGGACCCCCACGGGGCTACACTTCTGGTAATGCAGATTAAGAGAAACAAGAACCCTTCTTAAACACTTCAGCCCTCAGGCTCTGAACCCACCGGGCACACAGCCTGGACTTGCACGCTGCTTTGGGTACACAGCCTGAACTTGTACACTATTCTGGGATTCCCAGGCTCAGCTCCCTTGCCAGCCACACGGACACCTTCCATATGTCATGGAAACATTTTCTGGTGGCTCCCTAAACCACCTAAGAGCACCTCAGCTCTATCAGGGAGTTCTCCTTTTAATCCCACATCTGGGTACTTTCCTCAGGCACTGGCCAAGTACCTGAGAGAAAGTAAAGGTGCCACAGAGCAAATCCGTAGAGGTGAATTTGGTTACTACTGATGGGGGGTCTCCCACCTCTCACTTCCACAATTCATACCCGGCCATTTCTCTGGACATTAAACATCTCATTCTGTAAAACTTGGCAATGTAGATTATGGCTAAATGTATGTCACATTTCCTCTACTTGTCTTGCTTTCCCATTGTGCTGGACTTGAACATACTTTTACTTGGCTTAGCCCATTGCTCTAGGCCCCCCACTGATTAAGCAGTTCAATCCCCACTTTACTTCTCTCTTTGTGCTGGACTTCAACCTACTTGAATTAACTGCCAATGTCTATTACACTAGACCTCCTACAAATTAAGTAGTCCAATCCCCATGTTACTTCACTCTTTGTGCTGGACTTGAACCTACTTGAATTTACCGGCAATGTCTATTACACTAGACCTCCTACAAATTAAGTAGTCCAATCCCCATGTTCCAACAGTTCAGGTGAAAACATAGGCCCTCTGTCAGAGTGAATTCACTCTTTGGTTGCAGGTGCCCCACAGGCGATTCCTCACAGGAATTTCTCTCCCACAGTTTCTGGTGCCACAGCACAACTTGAAATAAGACAGCTTCTTCCTTAGCCGGAACCAGGAGGGTTGCCCCTGGAAGACAGGCAAACCTTTCTCCCCCCATCCCCTTAGGGATGGAGCACATGGACCAGTAACAGTGGTCTCCACCACTTCACAATCAGCTTACTGTGTTCCTCTTTCAGTGGAAACACACACCTCCCTTACAGTAGCTCTAAAACAGAGCTTAAGGCTCTGAGAGCCTACACACAGACTTCTGTGCTGCTCCTCTCTCCAAGACTGCACACAGACTCTGTTCAAAATCCCCAACATTCTATCCTAACTTCCAACTGCAGCACTCCAGTGTGGCTTATGCAGCTGTGAAAGTTCTATGGTGATGTCATCCCTCAGTCTCAATAGAGACTAAGAACAGAGTGAGACAGTGTGAAATCCATTTAACTGGAGTTTCACAAGCTGCCTTCCCTGCCTACCACTAGGCCTTACTGGGATTCTAGTAACCCCGGGTAACAAGGGGGTTACACTTGCAGTTACAGTCCACACACTCCACTGTTCATTGGCAATATACACTCTGGCTCGGTCTGAGGAGAAAGGGGGGACACAAGAAACATTTGTATTTTTAACCAGGTTCTGGGATGGGCCATGGCACTAGGGGGCTCCAAAAAATCATTCAGTCACTCACAAAATGAATGTCCACAATCAGAAGCTAGAGTCAAGTAGTAGGTTTAATTCTGACAGGCTGGACATTCAGAGCAGGTGCCCTCAACGGCTGCAGGTGCATAAACCAGTACAACAAATTTACAGGCACTCAATGAATGAAGTTACACTTCCACGTACAAATCACCATCTCCCTGGGTGCTGGGAGGCATACACTTTCTGTTCACACCTCTTAATACAGATAGGGTGCATGGGGTTCATTCCTAGGTAAAGATGCATCTCACATTTCCAAAACATTTCACTTCAGATTACGAGGAGATTCTGCCTCTCCTCTGCCAGACTGGGCACATGGGGTTCGTCCCTGGCCAGAGAGGGCATCTCTTTTCCCAGATTCACTTCAGACTTCAGGAGATCCTGCCCCTACGCTGCCAGATAGGGCATATGGGGTTCATTCCTAGCCAGAGAGAGCAGCTCTGTTCCTAAAATAATTCAGATCCATACTTGGGGGCACCACCTGCGACTGAGCCAGTCCTCCCCCAGTGTCTGAAAAACTCCAGGAATTCCCTGAGCCCAAGGACAACTCCAAAATTTCCCAACTGGGCAACACTTTATTAACTCTTCTCACAGTCTAGGGAATACCTTCCCAAATTTACTCATGGTTGAAGTCATCAACATTCTTACAGAAGCCTTCACCCTCCGCAGGGGCATGAAACGTTGATGAGCCGTTGCCACTGTGCAACACTGTTCACATTTGACTGACATCAGGATTAGTGGGGCCAGGGGAGAGAAGTAACCTCCCCTGAGCTCCCCATAGCCAGTCCCACACTCCTCCTCTGCCCTCAGGCAGAAGGCAACTGGCTAACTAAAGCAGCAGAATTCCAAGGTGGCTTATGTTGCTGCGAGAGTTCCATCTCCTTGAAGCCTCTGCCAGCATGACTGACAGGAGCTACCAAGAGACTCCCAAGACTTAATCTATCTGTCTAGCACTTTTAAAACTAAAAACCCACTAAAACTACCAGGGTCCTAGTACTCAAGGGGAACCCGGGGGTTACACTCACTGCCACCAGGAAATCTTACTGTCCGCAGCAAGGGCTTTGGATTGCAACAGACCTTTCCCATCCCCTCCCGGGCACCATACAGGAGGGGTAGCGCTCCCCTCCCCTACCTATGTTCAGCATAGGTAGGTACCAAAGAGGGCTAGGAAGCCATGAAACAGTTACTTACACCATTACCTATGGAATTCCTCAACAGTAGCACATCTGCTACTGGAGGCAGCTTCCTCATGGAATAAGACTGGCCAGTGGCCACACACCACCCTGGTGGGGTCTCCAGTTCATCTCCCACCCAGGACTCACCCAGCTCCACCAATACCCTGGCTACACTATGGGGGGAACCCAAACCACAACCTCTATTATCTGAGAAAATACAATTCTTCAGCACCAATAAGAGCATGCATAAAGCTTTATCTTACATTTCCTAGCACTAACAGTGACACAGAAACATATAAATTGCTTGCAGATAAGGACTGCTAGGCCCATCCAGTCTGCCCACAAACCCTATACAGTGTATGTGACCACTGACCCTATGTGATCAATGGCTTTTAATCACTCCCTCCCCTCTCAAGGTTCCCCTGTGCCTGTCCCAGGCATACTTAAACCCCTCCACTGTGCTTGCCTCCACTACCGCTTGTGGCAGGCTATTCCAAACGTTGACTACCTTTTCTGTGCAGAACTTCCTCACATTACCCCTTAATCTACCCTCCCAATTTCATATTGTGCCCCCTTGTTCTAGTACTTTTTCCTCCCTTGGAAAAGGTCCCCCACCTGCACCTTGTTTATGCCCTCGAGGTATTTGAAAGTTTCTATCATGTCACCCTGCTCTCTTCTCTCTTCGAGTGAGTACATATTGAGGTCCCCTAGTCTCTTTTATGTTTTGTGTTGCAAGCCCTGCACCATTTTGTCACCCTTCTCTGGATAGCCTCCACCTTGTTTATGTCCATGCACATGTGTGACCTCCAGAACTGCACGCAGTACTCCAGGTGATGCCTTACCAATGTTTTATATAATAGTATGACCACCCACCTCCTCCTGCTAGTGACACCCCTGCCTATGCACTCCAGCATGCCACTGGCCCTCCCGCAGCCTTTGCACACTTTGATACCCTGAGGTCATAAGACATGATATCCCCTAGACCCTTTCCTCTTTAGTGACAGTTAGCTCCCCCCCCAATCCTGTAGCTCTCCCCAGGGTTCCCTCTACTCAGGTGCATTATTTTGCACTTCTTAGCACTGAACCTCAGTTGCCACATCTCTGACCATCTTTCACGCTTCTCCAGGTTCCTCTTCATTTTTTGAACCCCTTCTGGAGTATCTACCCTGTTGCAGATCTTAGTGTCATCCGCAAATAGGCAGAACTTTCCTTCCAGCCCCTCTGCAATGTCACTAATGAAGACATTAAACAGAACTGGTCCCAGTACTGATCCCTGTGGTACTCCGCTGGTCACTCCTTTCTCCCTGGATTGGATCCCATTTACCACCACCCTCTGCCTTCTGTCCATCCTCAAGTTTTTAACCCAGTGTATCACCTTTTGACCCATGCCCAGATTTCCCATCTTGTTAAGCAGCCTTCTATGTGGGACGGTGTAGAAGGCTTTGCTGAAATCTAGGTAGGCAATGTCTACCGCCCCTCCCTGATTAACCTCCCTAGTCACCCAATCAAAAAAAGCTGTCAGATTTGTTTGACAGGACCTCCCTGCTGTGAATCCATGTTGCTTCAGATCCTGGGCTCCCCTGGACATACTCTACATCTGAAAAGCATTTTATAACGATAAGCTAAAACAGTTAAAACATTTAAAACTCTTTGCAAAACATTTTCAAAAACAGTCCCTGAAGCACTCTCAATGCTTTGGAAGAGTCCTAAGGTTCCTCTTCTTCTTCTTCAGCTGCACCTACAAAACAGCATGCAAAAGCACACAACTACATACTACCTGACTCTAAAAATTTTTTGTAAAAGGTTTTTCTATAAAAATATTTTATAATTTTTTTTGTCTGCTTGTGTGTGTTTTTTATGCAAAAACAATTTAAAACACAAATATGGGGGAAAGGGAACCCTAAAAGTCCATCTAAGGAATAAAGTGTCCTTGTGGCTGAGACATCCCAGACAAGAAAAGGAGTCCGAAAAAATGCCATTTCTGTTCGTCCCCTGCCCTACGCCCACTTGCATGCAAACATCTACTTTTGCTAGTGACATGTAATTCTGTCTTCTCCTAGCTGTTTGTATCATTTGCAGTGCATTTCGATTCAAAATACTCACAGTCCAGCTATTTGGCAATTCCTTTTCTTCGGTGCCCAGCTGAGCCCACCATGATGCTCAACGCCAAGCACTATTTCCTTCCAGTGGTCCCGAACTGTGGTGACCGACCACTTGGGCATGCTGCACCCACACAAATGGACTAACGGCTGCCCGCATCTCTGGGTTCGCCCGTTACCCACTCCAGATGAGCTTCAACAGTTTAAACTTTAACAATTTCCAACTTCTGAAAAAGGCCTGAAATCTTCATCTCACTGCATGAGCTCCACTCCACTCCACTATGACTCTTCGCCCATCCCCTCACACAGAGCACACAGTCCAAGGGGGCAGGGCTTATCAGTTTGAGCCAATCACTCGATGCCATGCAAATTATTTATTTCAAACTGGCGACTGGGAAAGGCACACTGAGCCAAGGCTCGTTTCTAGGTGTGACCCAGGTACAAAGCAAAACAATCACAATCACAGAAGGTTGAGCATGGTTACAGTAAACATAATTTACAAAGAAAATTTTACAAGATGATAATAAGGTGCAGGCACAATATATACAGAGGTGAACATAATAAAATAAGATACATAAATATGTTGACAGATTTTGTTTTAGGACACTTGAAAACAGGAGGGTAACCAGTTCAGGCCAGCTGGGACTTGTTATTTCAGGTAAGTATGAAGGAAACTTTGTAAATATAGGAGGGGGAGAGTGCACAGCAATCCTCCAGGGAGGATATTGGGAAGGACCCACAAGGGATCAGAAGCAAGATGGGGTGAGGTTAGGAGCAGTTTGGGCATGGAGGGGAGGGGAGGAGTCTGAGGAGTTCTTTGAAGGTAGAGAGCGGAGAAGCAAAACGAAGGTTAGAGGGTAGATTATTCCACAGAAGAGGGCGACAGTATGAGAAGGCAGACTGGCCTGCAGCCGAGTGAGGGTGAGGGATGGAGAAGGATCACAGATCTCTGTGGTGAAGAGAGTAGGAAGTGGAATTGGTAGGTGTAAGTCAGTGTAAGAGATAGGGGGAAGGGAGTCAAACCAATACTTAGCTATGAGGGAGGCATAGTGGACAAAACGCCTGTGAGATAACGAAGTGAGGGAGAGTGGGGCATATAGGAGGCAGTGATGGGTATGAGGAGGGGGGGGCAGTGGCAAAACGGCAAAAGGAGTTAAAGAGAGTGTCCAGTTTGGAGAGGGAGGTGGCTGGGGCAGTGTCATACACTACGTCAGTGTAGTCCAGTAGTGGCAGGATCGTTTTTAGTACTAATTCAAACTGGGTGGGAAGAGGGAGGTAGGCTTTGTGGCGGTAAAGGACTGCAAGTTTGGGCCAAAGCTTGGTGCAAATTAGGGCAGGGGCACACTCTCCCTCTCTCTTTCTCCTTTCAAGCACAAACTGGCCCACTGGTAAGGATTTTAAACTGCCCAATCACATTTGTTTTCTCTTGTTGCCACTCGGACCACAGTTTAAAAATACTTGCAACTTCAGTCAGCAATTTTTTTTTCCCGTGGGTGCACCGCCACTAAAGTTACTACCCCAGGCCATTTCTTTTTTTTTTTTTTGTTGACTCTGTTTTTGCTCCCACCTATAGGGGCATCGCTCAGGAATCCACTCTCTGCACTAAGTACCTGACCACCCATCTGAACCCTGTCTGCCCGACTACTATATCGAGTTCAGGACTCCAGTCTCTCCGGGCCCCTTAAGAGGCCCAGAGTCCCCAAGGGCGCTGCCAGGTTTCTGCAGCCGACATTGGGCGTGTGGATCCAGGCCACTGGTGGTTCTGTTGCCTCCCTGAAGATAGGGGATTTTTTCTTATGTGTTCCTCGGCCCGCCCCCCCCCGGAGCTCAGTTGTGCAATGACGTCTAAGGACGTCCGCCGCAGCTCCACCCCTCTATGTTGTGCCCCGTGTGCACATCCTACCAGCTTCCACTGGGGGCCACTGTTGCACCGGGCAGACCCCGGATCCCTCCCCAGAGAGAGGAGAGCAGTCAATGGACGATCAATCCTCTCTCTCCCCTGCCGACCCCTGACAACCTGGGCTCATTCCCAAACCCGGGTTACCAGCGTGGCACGAGGTGTGGCGTCCAGTGCCTCTACCCTCAGTGCCACTGGGCCGGCAATAACAGGCAATTTCTTGAGGCACCCTAAACCCCCAAATCCTGGGATAAGCCCCCAGAACCTTCCCGGTGAAACCTCAAAAAAATCCAGATGTTACTTGCAGTTACAGTCCACACACCCCACTGTTCATTAGCAAAACACACTCTGGCTCAGTCTGAGGAGGAGGGGGGACACAAGAAACATTTGTATTTTAACCAGGTTCTGGGTTGGGCCATGACATGGGGGGGCTCCAAAAATTCACTCAGACATTCACAAAACAAATGTCCACAAGCAGAAGCTAGAGTCAAGTAGTAGGTTTAATTGTGACAAGCTGGACATGCAGGGCAGGTGCCCACAAGGGCTGCAGGTACATAAACAGGTACAACAAATTTACAGGCACTCAATGAATAAAGTTATACTTCCATGTACAAATCACCATCTCCCTAGGTGCTGGGAGACATACACTTGTTCATCCCCATTGATCCAGGTAGGGCACATGGGGTTCATCCCTGGACAAAAAGGCATTTCATTTTTCCATAACATTTCACATCAAATTGCAAGGAGATTCTGCCCCTCCTCTGCCAGATAGGGTGCATAGGGTTCGTCCCTGGCCAGAGAGTGCATATCCATTCCCAAAACAATTCTGATCCATACTGGGGGGGTACCACCTGCGACTGAGCCAGTCCTCCCCAGTGTCTGAAAAACTCCATGAGCTCCCTAAGCTCAAGGGCAACTCCAAAATTTCCCAACTGGGCAACACTTTACCCTAACTTTTCTCACAGTCTAGGGAACACCTTCCAAATTTACCCACAGTTGAGGTCATCAGCATTCTCACAGAAGCCTTTGCCCTCCAAAAGAGCATGAAACGCTGATGAGCTGTTGCCATTATCTGACCCCTCTCACATTTGGTCAACATCAGGGCTAGCGGGGTCAGAGGAAAGAAATTGCCTTCCCTGAGCTCCCCAGAACCAGCTCCACACTCCTTCTCAGCTCTCAGGCAGAAGGCAGCTGAGTCCAAGTAAAGCAGCAGAATTCCAAGGTGGCTTATTCTGCTGTGAGAGTTCCATCTCTTTGGAGGCTCTGCCAGGATGACAGGAGCTACCATAACACTCTCAATGCTAAATCTATCTGTCTAGCACTTTTAAAACTAAAAACCCACTAAAACTACTTGGGTCCTAGTAACCCAGAGGAATCTGGGAGTTACACATACTTCTTGGGCACTGCATTTCTTGGTACTGTGTAATACTTTTGCCTAGTTTCCAATGTTATCTCTTTATTTCAGCATTTCCTGTACTGTAGTCCTCTGTTTTTCTTATATTATGCATTCCCGTGCCCATGCTGTGTCTAAAAATCAGCTGATTTTTCAGCTCAGTACACCTTCCTTGTGAAACACTCTTTATTTTGCTCCCATGTACCCCCCCCCGCCCCACTAATTTGCAGCCCTCAGTCTCACCTTCCATTGCTGGATTATACTTTCAGGCTCCCTGTGGGGTTGCTCCACCCCAAGTTCCTTCTTACCATTGCCACCCCACCCCAGCTCACAGACACACACACCTCAGTGACCAGAGAAAGAATGGACATTCAGAAGTAGGGGATCATGGGTGAGTGGTGTGTGTGTGTGTGTGTGTGTGTGTGTGTGTCTGTGTGCTGATGGATCGGGTAGTGAAACAATTTTATTGTTTTTTTTCATCGTGTGCTTGTCCATCTTAATTCCTTGACCAGTCCCCAGCCAAAACAACCCCCTGCCCTGTCAGCCATTGTCCCAGGACTTGCCCCATCTATTCCAACCACCATGGTTGGGTGGGTGCCATGGGGGGTGCGGAGCTTGCAGGGTCATTGTCTTCATTTCTCCAGCCACAGGTTGTTGCTCCTGGTTTTCCCCAATTCCCCAAGGTAAGCACACATGCTCAGACATTTCCTGAGGTTGGTACGCATGTGCTACCACAGATGTCTAACTTGATGAAGTTGCATACGCTTAGTGTCTGTGCCGAGCCCTCTGAGAGGTGGCCACTGCTATTACACCTAGACTCGCCTAGGTGTCAGTAAGGCATCGGCATGCACTAGGTACCCACCCCTGAAGGAGGAGAGCCATCTATGAACAATCGATCCTCCTTTCACTGAGTAACCTCTGAGAGATCCATGTCTATTCCCAAACCTGGGTCGCTGGCATTGCTGACAGTGATGCGGCCAGTGCTACAGTCGGCCTCACCACTGGGCCAGCTACAATTCTTATTTTTCATTTTTCATTTATGTTCCCCATGACTTGGCCCCCTTCCACTAGGATGAGCCTAGCCAGGTGTTCACACCACCTACCTCATGCTGCTTCCAGCTCCATGGGCTTCCCACCCCCATGGCAGACCTCCCACTTCATCCGGCGTACACAGTCAAGAGTCTTGGGTTGTAGCAAGGAATGAACAGTGTCTGGTGCTAGGGCTCGAGCAGGCCCAGAATCACCCAATGCCAAGCTTTTTTCCTTTTTCAGAGGTTCTCGCTCCCAGAGATTCTGGTGCTCCAGGGACTCCTTATTCATGCACTCAGAGCATAACTGAGCAGAACATGGCTAACATGCCCCACCCCTAGTGCAAGGCATAAATTAGTGTTGCAGACTTGATTAGCGGCCTTCGCTAATCAAAGTGAAAAATGATTAGCAAATGGCCAAAGTTGATTAGCAATTATCAAAAATTGATATTTTTGCGCAAAACCCTATAAAATCTACTTATCTTACTCTATATTGATAAAATTCACATTGTACACATAGTTTGAAACATTTATCTGTTTTATTTAGCCATTTGTGAAATACAGCACAAATAAATGGCAGCAGATTTGTTTGTGACCCCCCTGAACCCCCCCCCCACCACCACCACCACCACACACCCATTCTGGCACTGATCTCAGAGCAAAACAGCACTTCGGGACACCCCTCCCAAACTGTGTACAGAGCAGGACAGACGGTCAGTCACTGCATTGCTGCAGGATTATACATAAATTTGGGGGGGGCTTGATCCAGTGTCCAAATCAAGTGCAAAGCACAGTGCTATTTGTTTTAAACTTCCCCTCTGCGAAGAAGCGATGGAAGGTCTCCGAAAGCATCAAGTGGAAGTACAAAACCAGCTGGTAGGCTCTCCAAAGGAACGCTAGCAGCAAAGCTAGTCCAGCAGGCTTTGGCAGTCTGGTCAGCAAGAAGTCAGGAAACATCAGGGGCTTGAGGCAATTCGCAAGATAGTCGACTCCCTGTGAGAGCAGACACAGGGGAACACCTGATTGCCTAACTGGATACGCAGAGTACCCTTGGATTTTCACAGACATACACTATGGAACTAATGGGAACTGGTTCACGGATCCTATACCTAGACCGCTGTCTTTGGGACAGATGTGACATTCCTTAACAGGACTATCTGGAAGCTCTCCTGATTGCTATTGTACCTTTTCCTCTATTTACCCTTGACTAACAACGTCTCAGATAAGTCCTGTTTACTAACTATTAATTCTGTAGCCTGTCTAGTACTATCAAAACTGCTCTTGAGTGTTCTGCTAGTAGTACTAATATGTTTTATTTATAGCTCTGGTTTCTTTTTTCTCTCTCTCTCGCTTCTTCTTCTTTCTCTCTCTCTGCAGGTATACCAGGTGTTTGCCTCCTAGGAGTGGCATGGATGGCGGGTGTGGGTAAGGGAAACACTTGTTAATTTGTCTCCGCCTTGTGCTAAGCACCCACATTCGCCTTGTTGGAGCTCTAGATGTTCTCCCCTTCCAGAGAAGCACTACTGCAGGCTCCTCTCTCCCCAAAGTCTGGGCTTCCAGTGAGGCGAGCGCTAGACCTGCAGTTGGCGAGGGCTTGCTCTCGCGAGGGTCGGGGTGGTTCTCTCTATGTCTGACCGCCAATATTAGTAATTAGGCCAAGCATCCCTGAAGTGGCAACTAAAGCCTTGCAAAGTGATTTAGTCTTTGACTGAGCCTACAGTTACTCGAGAAATGCCTGACAGGGCCTAGTTAGAGCATACTGGTTATATTTTCTGTGGATGTCTTTGGCCCACTAAGGTAAATGCATGTCCCGACTTCCCTCCCCCCCCATGCTTCAACCTGATTGTCGTAGCCCGGAATATTTTTATCTGCCATTGTAGATTATAATCGGGTACCTCATGCAACTCCAGGACTGACAAGGGTAATAGCCCTTTTGGATTTGGATGTTTTCCTTTTTTTTTTAACTTTTACCCAAAATGATGTCATGTTCACCCCCATACTATCTCCCCATGGAATTACACACCTTTCCAGGAGGCTAACTGGAAGGAGTGTGACTAGCCAATATCCCTATCCCTTATCCCTTCACGGGCATTAGAAGTGCCTAGGGGTCTCTCCACCCGAGACACCCCCCTTTATAGTGAGGATTTCGTCACTTTCGAGAGCCTGGGAAGCTCTTGGTAGCTGGAAGTAATTGTTAATAGTTCTTGCTTATATTAACTAATTGTCAATATAAATGGCTGCAGCCCTGTTGGCTCTAGCCTACTTCATACTTATTGCTTTACTTATATACTCCTCGAAACAATTGATTGTTGTTCTTACTATCTTGTTCATATCTGTAAGTTGCCAGTTTAAGGGCAACCAGTTGTTAGCAGATAACTGTATGGTTACTTTTTCGGAAATTCATTGTGATATCCATACTACTGTAGTTTTACGATTGTGTCTAGTTAACTACCATATTCATATAATAGAGTGGATGTGGGGGGGGCTCCCTGGAGACCACGCAATACGTTATTTGTAAACCCATATTCACCCAAAAACCCATTATGGAGGAGACACCCCTGAGATTATTGTCCTGGAATGTTAACGGGCTCTCCACCCCAGTTAAGCGTGCCAGGGTCCTCTCACAAATTAAAAAATCTAAAGCTGACATTGTTTATCTACAAGAGACCCATCTAAGCAATGTGGAACATACTAAATCGGAGTGGATCTGGAGAGGTGAGGTGTATGGTTCGACCTTTAGGGGTGGAAGGAGGAGGGGAGTGGCTATAATAATACCGCACCATATTCCTTGGCAGTTACAATCAAAATGGAAAGACCCCTATGGTCAGTTGGTATTACTCCGAGGTCTAGTGGGAGAGATGGAGGTCACCTTGGCAAATGTTTATTTTCCACCAGATTCATCAGTGAGTGATATTAGGGGCCTACTGGACAGAATTACACAATTCGCCAAAGGCATACTGTTACTCGCAGGAGATTTTAATATTCTGCCCAACCCTGAGAGAGACTCTTCAAGTCTTAACACCCCCAGGAAAATCCCACAACAGAGACTCCTGAGAAGATTTTTGGCCGAAGTGGGCTGGACTGATACTTGGCGCTACACGCATCCCCATACCAGAAATTACACACATTATTCGGCTGTTCATCATACATACTCTAGAATCGATTTGTGTTTTACCCGAATAGAATATTTAGATTTGCTGGTTGATATCCAAATTGGGGATATCGCCCTATCAGATCATGCACATATTATCAGTATTTGGAAATTGGGAATGCAGAAAAGGACAACATTCTGGCGATTAAATCCTTTTCATCTAAAGTCTAAACAGTTTAATGAATTCCTAACTGATAAGTTATCCGAGATACTTATGGATAACACTAGACCAGGGACCTCCCCAGGTATTCTATGGGATACCATAAAAACAGTCCTGCAGGGCCACCTTATTAAATACACATCTCTACTTGCGAAATCTCACAGACAACATAAAGCTCGACTGGAGGAAACTCTGCATTTCCTACAAACAGCACATAAACAAGGCGACAACTCTGTGCTTCCACAACTTAAGCAGGTTAAACAAGACTTGGACAGGTTGGCACTACAACAGACAGAAATTTCCTTAACCTTCCTCCGACAAAGGTATTACAAGGTGGGACCCAGGGCCACCAGGCTGTTGGCCTACCAAATCAGGAAGCAGAGGAAGGCGGCCGCTATCACTACCATACGCTACCCAGTGGGAGGTAGACCCCTGAATAAGCTCAGTGATAATGTGGATGCATTCACCACATATTATTCAACCCTCTACACCCCAGAACGCCCCATAGCTCCAGAAAAGATAAAAGAGTTCCTACAGGCCTTTACCCTCCCAAGAGTCTCTCCGGAACAGGATGAGCAGTTGCTTAGCCCTATCACGATGCAGGAGTTAGTTAGCGCCCTAGCTTGGGCCAAAACTATGAAAGCTCCAGGACCCGACGGCTACAGAGCAGAATTTTATAAAGCCACAAAAGAACTGCTCCTGCCTCACCTCTTGAACACTTGTAACTCTATCTTAGAGGGGGATCCTCCTCCTCCCACCTGGGCCTAAGCTACAATTTCTGTCATCCCCAAGCCTGGTAAAATTCCCCAGCTCTGTGAATCATATCAGCCAATTTCGGTCTTAAACTCAGACTATAAATGATTCATGGGGATAATGGCCCATAGGTTAGAAGTTGTGCTTCCACAAATAGTTCATAGAGACCAAACAGGGTTTGTTGGAGGGTGTACTACTACGGATAGCATAAAGAGAACCTATCATATAATACGTAAGATGTACACCTCTGACTACCCTGCGGCCTTAGTAAGCCTTGATGCAGAAAAGGCCTTTGACAGGGTACTCTGGCCATTTCTATACTCAGTTATGGAGTTTATGGGTCTCCCTTTGCCATTAATCCAGGTAATCACAAACATTTACTCATCTCCGAGGGCTTGGGTACGGGTCTCCGGGCACCACTCAAGATCTTTCCCTCTCTACAGGGGCACCAGGCAGGGTTGCCCTCTGTCGCCTCTCCTATTTGCCCTGTTCATGGAGCCCTTAGCACAACTAGTCAGGCAATCCCAAGACATACAGGGGATTATAGTGGGGGGAGAGGAACACTGTATAGCACTCTATGTGGATGATGTTCTCTTATACCTTTGAAACCCAGCGATTTCACTCCCGAAAGTTAGCGAGCTATTAGAAACATTTGGGCAACTCTCAGGTTATAAAGTTAACATCTCGAAAACCGAGATCTTGACCTTTCAATATTCACCGGATCAGGTTAAACGGGAACAATTCCCCTGTAAATGGGACCTAGGGAAGATAAAATATTTGGGGATTAATTTAACTAGGGACTTGAGGGATGCCTATAAGCAGAACTACATTCCCTTTACCACATGTCTGAAAGAAGACTTGGCCAGCTGGAGTACACTCCCACTGAGCCTTTCCAGGAAGATAGAGCTTATCCGAATGGTGACTCTACCCAGGGCTCTATACCTTTTTAACAATATTCCATTACCCTGCCCGATCTGTATTCCTGGAATGGGAGAGGGCGATATCTTATTTTATTTGGGCTGGCCGTAGGCCAAGAGTTAGGCTGAAACTCCTTACTAAACCAAGAGGCCTGGGTGGGTTATCCCTTCCCGATCTATATCGGTACTATCAAGCTGCTCATCTCCTACATGTGATGGCTAGGCAGCTATCAGAAAGCGGATTGCATTGGGCAGAGTTGGAGCAGGCAGTTACTCCGGATCTGGAATACTTTGCCATACTCTACCGCGGGACAGGGCACCCAGTTGAACACCAGAATTTACCCATAGAATTACAGCATAGAGTGACAACCCTGTACCAGATTAGGAGGCAATTCTCTATTTCCCCCTTTATACCATTAATCTGCCCAATTGCAGTACTCCCAGATTTTCAGCCCGGGAAAATGGACCATGCATTTCGACAGTGGACCAGGTATGGCCTGAGTTACCTGTTCCAAATCACAACTGGAGGGAAACTGTGGTCATTTCAGGAAATACAGACAAAATTCAACTTGCCCAATACCCACCATTATAGGTATTTACAATTAAGACATTACTACGAGGCACAGTGCGCAGTCCTGAACGCTGGCCTCCTTTGATTGCTAGTTTGCAGTCTTTGTTTACCTCCCCAAATCAGAGACACCTGATATCTGTCCTCTATCGAGCGTTGATGTCATCCCCCTTGACAAATCTGGCAGATACCCATGAGAAATGGCAGCAGGAACTGGGTATACCCATAGAAATAAAACAGTGGGAACAAGCTTGCTGGCAGGTGTCACACACATCTAGTTCACACCAGTGGCGGGAGTTTGCATGGAAATTCTTGGTTCGTTACTTCTATACCCCTGAGGTCACTAGCCACTACACCCTGGGACACTCTGCCACCTGCTGGCGACTATGTGGTGAGGGTAAGGCCCATCTCACACACGTAGTGTACTCATACCCTAAGCTGAAGCCATTTATTCAATTTTTACAGTTGGAGCTCCAAGAGATATTTGATAGACCTATTCAGTTGACCCCGCAGGTATTTATCCTGCTAATGCTCCCCAAGGGCTTCAGAGACCAAGGCACCCGTTACCTTCTAGCTATTCTTCTGTCAGCAGTGAAAAAAGACATCACCAAAGCATGGTCTACTCCTAACATCCCAACAGTGCGGGATTGGTGGTCCATAACCAAGCAAATCTATCAGTTGGAAAAATTAACATATAGATTAAACAACAGAAAGGAAAAATTCAGAACTAGATGGAATAGATGGCTCTTGTACTACATGCTTAAGGACTCAACTTTCATCCCATAGTTTAATAAACTCTTCTTCCCCCTCTCCTTTTCCCATCTCTTCCCTCCCCGGCTTTCCTCTGGGGTTTGGTTGATGGGTTTGAGGCCCCCACTAACTTTTCGGTCTGGGTGCCTTAGAGCTGTTATAAACAATAGCATATTGTAGTTCATTACTGGTATTTGAACACCTAATGTTTTCTCTGACATCCAGGACCTGATTTAGCACTTTGTTACGAAGTTAAGCGCTTCAGAAGTTGGGTCCTCCTGAACTTCCTGGACCCTCATGGACAACGATCTCTAATTAGACTGGTATTATATTTTAACAACTTACCTTGAACACTTACTGCTCTAATGCTTGAAGGACTACTGTGAGTACCCTTTCTTGATTCCTACTTTTTTTACTGCTTGGACACAATCGAATGTAATGTAAGTAAAAATAAATAAAGATGAAAATAACAAAAAAAAAAAAAACTTCCCCTCTGCAAAGCAGGACACACACTTAACAATTAAAATGGTTCAAGTCTGCAAGCTGCAGGGGATGGGTACAACATTCCAGAAAAAGGGTAGACACTTTTTTCACAAGTCTTTTAATTGTCCCAACACTGCCAAAGCAGGGCATAGTCGTTTAAGTTTCAGAGTTGTGAAAAAAACACTTCCCTCAAAGTTCACTGCTGCAGCAGAGCAGGCGGCAGGGCAAAAACTTGTAGTGTCTTAAACTTGTTACTGTCCCCTCAGGATCTCTGCCATAGGCAGGGCACAATCTTTAATTTCAGAGTCTGTGAACAGAACTTTCCCAGTGCTGCAGAGCAAGCAGGTGTTATTTTTGGTGTTTTCCCCTTCATCTCTGCCAAAGCACGGTACATAACTTAGCTGTCATAAAGTTTTACTTTTCTTTCCTCTCCCCTTCATGGAACTCTGGAAAATAAACCAGGGCACAATTTTCTTCTGTTTTCATTTCCCAAAATGTTTACTTGCAAGAGCACAGTTTCTTTATTTCCCCCCCATCGTCACTGGCAATAAGGGCTGGGCACAAAAAGCAGGTCATGACTGTTTTAACCAGACTGGTTGAGTTTTGCATACTTGAAACTGCAGGGCACAAAAGTTGTTTCAATGCCCAAGTTCTCTCACCCCAGTGTTACTACTAAGTTAGGCCTGAATCCTTGCCACGATGTACGGATGGAATACACAGGGGTAGAGGGACAAGATAGGAGGGAGCTCAGGTAAGGGGGCCAAATGAGAATTAGTAGATAAAGGAAGCAGAGTGAGAGCGGCAACTGGCATTGAGGGAGGGGACAGAAAGGGAGGAGTAGAGCTGACCTGAATTGTGGTCATAATGGAATCAAGGTGCACCAAGCACCACGACTGGGATATGGCCATACCGGGATGCTCTCTATTTAGAAGAGACAGGAAGGAGATATGGAGTGCCATTATCTGTGAGGAAGGGAATAAAAGCCACTGAGGTACTGGTGTACCAAGGTGAGGAGGATCTGGAGGTGCTGTAGGGTTCATCCTGGAAACAGGCTCTGGGACTGCTATCCATACCAGGGTGGTGTACAGACCTCAAGGACAAGGGGAGGAGATGGACAAGACACTAGGGAAGGCCATCATCAGGATGACAGGAATAAGGGAGGTGCTGTTGGTTGGAGATTTTAATTTTTCAGACATGGAGTGGGAGCTTCCAGCTGCAGCTTTGGCAAGGAGCAAGGCAATCCTTGACTCCTTACAGGGAGCTATTCTCAGGCAGCTAGTACAAGAACCTACTAAGGACAGGAGCAGCGTTGAACCTAGTGCTAACAAACAGGAACAGCATGGCAGACATCACAGTGGGAAGTCCCCTAGCACCAGTCACCACCATACAGTGTGCTTCAACATAATGAAAGGAGCAGAGGTGAGCCACATGAAGACGAGGGTCCTGGACTTCAGGAGGGCAGATTTTAAAGAAATGGGTGACTGCCTCAAAAAATGCCTCAAAGATGGGGCTAGCCAGGAAGGAGTAGAGGCAAGTGGAGAAAAAAGGAGGGTATAATTACAGCAGCAATCCTTTGTATCAAAGAGGCTGACAGAAGTAGGATTAAAAATAAACTATCATGGTTCTCCAACGAAATGGCAAGGTTAGTGAGAAAAAAGGGTGTCTTTCAAGTGTTACAAAGAAATGCAGAGAGAGGATGACAGGGAGGTGTACCAGTCCAGGAAGAAAGAAGCAGGCAAGACATTTAACATGGAAACACAGACAATGAGGGGAGAAAAAGACCAATGGTCCACCCAGTCTGCCGGCAGTTCCCTATCAAACCCAGGCACCTATTGTCCATACAGGGTACTAGCCATCACTATCCACCCTCCTGTTCCCCTCCCTACTACTACTACTACCACCTAAGTAGCCACTATACCCTTTAATCTGTCCAACCATTCTTGACACCGTTTATGGTTTTGGCGCACAGCACCTTGTTGGCTGGCAGATTGTTCCACAGTTCTACCACCCTCTCTATAAAATTATACTTTCTCATATCCCTCTTCAACCTCCCTCCCGTCACTTTCCACTCATGCTTCTGTGTCCTTGAACAATTACTCATGCTAAACAGTTCCCCAAAGTGCACCTTGTTTATTCTTTCAGGAATCTGGAGGTCTCTATCATATCATCCAACTCTCGTCTGGTCTCCAGTGAGTACATGTTCAGTGCCTTAAACTCGTCCTCCTAAAATGTGCCCTCCTGGCCCTGAATAATCCTGGTCCCACCTTGTTAAAACCATCTCCAGCCTGTCCTTGTCTTTCCTGAGGTGAAGACTCCAGAACTGGGCACAGTACTCCAGGTGCAGCCTTACCAATGATCAATAAAGAGGTAATATCTCTTTTCCACTTCCATTAATACCCCTTCCAATACATCCCAGCATCCTACTTGCTTTACTATAGGCCTTGTTTCAATGTCTTGATTGTTTAAGGGACTCACTAATGATGACTGCTAGGTCCCTTTCCTCAACTGTAGTGTTCAGCTTTACATCTCCCCTCCAGTACTCTTTCCTTGGGTTCTTGTTCCCTAGGTGCATCACCTTGTACATTCTGGTGAATTTCAAATGCCAAATCTTAAACCACCTCTCTAGTCTTTGTAGTTCACTCTGCATCTTCCCAATTCTCTCATCACTATCTACCATCCTCCCGCACAGCTTAATGTCATCTGCAAAGAGACACAACATGCCCCAGACTCCCTCTCTTATGTCACTGATGAACATACTGAAGAAGAAAATTCCCAGGACAGATCCTTGTGGCACCCCACATGTAAACTCCCTTGCTTCTGATTTGACACCATTAATCACAACCCTCTGCTGCCTCTCCTTCATCCAATTTTCTACCCATCTTACTGTCCCTTGCCACACCCAGATCCTCCATCTTCTTCGGCAATCTTCTGTGAGGTACTGAGTCGAAAGCCTTGCTGAAGTTGAAGCACAGTATATCCACAATGTGGCCCCTATTCAATACCCTCATCATCCAGACAAAGAAAACTACCTGATTGGTCTGACAAGCCTCCCTGCCATGAACCCATGCTGTTTACTATCCTGGAAACTGCTGTTCTCCAGGCAGTCCACGGGGTCTTCTTTAACCAGTGAATCCATCAGTTTATCCACAACAGAGGTAAGATTGACAGATCTGTAGTTCATGCTCCTTGCTCTTTGTTCCCCTCCTTATGGTGTGGAACTATGTTCACTACCCTCCAGTCTTTCGGAACTACCTCCATGTGTAATGAGCAACTAAATAACCCTACCCAGGGTTCAGCGGCTTCCACTGCCAGTTCCTTGAGTATGCTCAGCTGCATCCCATTGGGCTCTGGGACTCTGTCTATCTTTAGAGATGCTAGCCCTTCCAGACCCTTTTGCTGGTAAATACTGGCTGCCTCGTCTCCAGAACCTCCTATATGGTTGTCTTGATACCACTATCTGGCAGAGGGCCTGCTATCTTCCCTTGTGAAGACAGAGCAAAAGTAATAATTAAGAACTGCCTTTTGTACATTCTCATCTATCATCTTACCTCCCTCAGACAGTCTAACAATTACCCCTCCCTTCTTTCCCTAATATACCCTTTTCCCTGACCCCTGCCACAACAAGCAGCTCAGTGTCTGCTTTTTCTAACCACCCTTTTTGCTTCCTTAGTTCTCAGTTGGTAATCTTCCCATTCTTCCTCCCCCAGCACTTCCTTGTACTTGGTGAAGATATTTTCTTCAACCCTCACTGCTTCCCTCAGCCTTTCCAAAAACCACATTGGTGTCTTGTACCAGTTTCTTTTGATTACCATTCTTATGCATAACTTAGATGCCTCAAGAATGGCCCCTTTAATTGCCCCCATCTCTCCTCCACACCTCTGATGCTGTCTACCATGATGAACTTGTCCTGAACTAACTCCATCATCCTAATGAAGCCTGCCCTTCTGAAATCAAGGACCTCAGGCCTAGATTGGGACTTTCCATTTCCAAGGATCAGCTCAAACCAAACAGAGTTATAGTTGCTGGATCCTAGCAGCTCCCCTACCCACACACCTGCTACCACCTTGAAGAATGGCAGCCTGCCTGCTGGGTTCCTTAACTAGCTGTACCAGCAGGCAGTCCTGCAATGTACCCAGTGGGGCCTGACTTCTGGTGCTACTGGCAGCTGGAACGTCCCAATCAATATCCAGCAGGTTCAGATCACCCACCACCACTACCTTCCCTTTGCAACTCCCCTTCCTAGTTCTTCCCCCAAGCTCGATATTCATCTCTTTCCCTTGTCCTGATGATGTATAGATCACCCCAATCGTAGTTTTTTGCCTGAGGCTGCCATAAGCTACACTAACAGTGACTCTGTCTCCCCATTACTTCCCCTGATGTATCAATCTTCCACAGTCTCAATGCTTTCCCCTAACATACAAAGCTATGCCTCCCCCCCTTACCTTTACTGCTATTTCTCCTAAACATTGAGTAACCAGGGACTGTCACGTCCCAGTCAGGATTTTCTGAGGCCAACGTTTCTGGGATGGCTACGAAGTCCATATCAGTGTCTGCCATCATTTTCTGTGCTGGAGCTCTCTGGTTTTATTATCCAGACTCCTGACACTAAGACAGACCTCCTTTCATGTAACTCCTAATCCCCTTTCATGTTCTACTTGCCTTTTTCCCTTATTCTTCCCTAGTCTATTTAACTTCTTGTTTTTCATGTTTATTGCAGGCTTTGTTAGCCCTCCCTCCTTAGTCCCTTTCACTAGCCCAGTTTGAACGTCAACCTTAGTTTTGCCCACTGTGCTGCTATAGGCTCCCAGGTTAGGGGAAGTAATAGTTAGGTTCCCTTTCCTCTCTCCTGTCACAGTGGTTCCCCTAGCCTCAGTCTCCCTTGCAGTCAGGTTAACTGTCTAATGAAGAGGTCACATTTCTACCCCAGTGCACCGGCCCCCTCTCTTGTCAGGTGAAGACCATTACCCTTGATGAGCCTCCTGTCCCAGAAGTTTCCCCAGTCCCCCACAAAGTGGTATCCCATCTCCTGACACTATCACTCTAACTACCCATTAAGATCCTTGACCTTATTCCTCCTTATTCTATCTCCACCCTCAGAAAAGGTCAGGGGGGGCTGACTGTGCCTTTAAATTGTACCTCAGTCTGCAGAAGATCAGCTTTCCCATCGCCACAAGTTCGTTCACCAGATCATTGGTACCTGAGTGTACCATCACCCCCAGCTCCCCCCCGCCATCCTCCCTATCCTGTCTATATCCTAGATGACTGATGCACTAGGAAGGCACCTGATCATTCCCCTTCCATCCAACCCCCCATCACCACCCTCTTAACCACTGATCATCGAGTACCGACCACTAATTCTCTTGGCTGACTTCTTCCTGTCTGTCCCCGGGGTGCCACCAAGTCATCCTGCTAATTGCCCCCAACCAACTCAGGTACCCGTGTAACCCCTAGGTGGCGCTATCCCAAGGGATACTACCCCTGCCTGGGTGACTAGGCACAGGTTGAGGGACCTGAGCTCAGTGAATGGGTGCCTCCACCCAAAGGGTTGGTTTATGGGTAGCATAGCTGCTCTGGGTACAGCCCTCCTGGACACTGAGACCCCCCTCTAACCTGTCTAGTGGCTTACACTGGTCAGTAGATAAACAATCACAGTTAACATCAGAATACAATATGGAACCCACACTTGGCACACTTACCACCAGGGCTGGATCAGCTGCACTGGACTTGGAGACCCCCTCTAAAACAAGACCTGCAATAAAACAGTGCAATGGCAATACAGTTGCCCCTTCACATAGGTACACACTAGTCAAATTAAATGCAGAAAGAATAGAATCCGATTTATTCAGGGGACATGAACAAGGATGGGGCAGCAATCTGCTATTTGATTTCAGATCTGATTTGGTCAGGTTAAACATGCATGCACCAAGAGTCCCTCTGGCACAGTCACACACACTCTGGGTACCCAGTTGTTATTTAGGCTAGCCTGAAGCGTTGCCCAGGGTAGACCAGTGTTGCAGCTGTTGTTGGAGCCCTTACGAAAGAAAACAAGAAACATGCACTTTAACCCACAATTTGTATTCCGGGGCCGGATGGCTTAGTTCATAATGATCAACCAAAACAATTAAATCAGATGACACACAATGATTTAAAGGATACCTAAAAAACATTTTGACAACAAACTATTCAAAAATCTGACTCCATAGGTGACTAAAGGAAAGGCTGCTGTATTCATTAATGCGAAAACTACATTTACATAATTCACCTAAATGTGGTTCCAGAGCATTTGAAAATTGTAAAATCAGCCTTCCAATTTAAAAAAAAACGGTCTTACCTGCTTCCTAAAACATAGAAACATAGAGGTTGACGGCAGATAAGGACAGCAATGCCCATCCAGTCTGCCCATTTCTTTTTCTACCTTATAAATGTGCCATCGGCCTTTGCTCTGTCAGTGGCCTATCTATTCATACTCATCTGTATTGCTCCCTTATCCCTATCTCAAGACTGTTTGAAGCCCTGCACTGTATTCATAACCACCACTTCCCGAGGTAGGCCGTTCCACGCATCCACCACTCTTTCTGTGAAAAAGAATTTCCTCACATTCCCCCTTAATCGGCCTCCCTCTAATCTCATGCTGTGTCCTCTTGTCCTGCTATTTTTCTTATATTTAAACATGTTAGACTCTTTCACCTTGTTAATGCCTTTAAGGTGTTTGAATGTTTCGATCATATCACATCTCTCCCTCCTTTGCTCAAGGGTATACATATTGAGCTCTGTTAATCTGTCCTCATATGTCTTTTGATGCAGTCCCTGCACCATTTGGTTGCCCTTCTCTGGACTGCCTCAATTTGGTTAATGTCCTTGTGAAGGTGTGGCCTCCAGTACTGTACGCAGTACTCCAGATGGGAGCCTAACCAGTGTCTTGTAAAGAGGATTATTACCTCCCTCTTACGACTTGATACCCTACTAATACACCCTAACATCCCCTAGCCCACCTACTGCGTAGTCTGCTTGATGATTTCAGGTCATCGGTGATGATTGATGCCCAAGTCTCTTTCTTCCTTTGTGACTGCCAGCAACTCCCTCCCAGCCTATAGGTGGCTTCAGGGTTCTCTTCCCCTATGTGCATGATCTTGCACTTCTTTGCATTAAATCCCAGTTGCCACTCTTCTGACCATTTTGCTAGTTTATCAGATCTCTTCTCATTCTGCCCACCCCATCCGGATCATCTACTCTGTTGCAGATCTTGGTGTCATCTGCAAACAGACAAGCCTTACCCTCTAGTCCATCTGCAATGTCACTAATGAGGATATTGAAGAGGACTGGCCCCAGAACTGATCCCTGAGGTACCCCACTTGTGACTTGCATCTCTTCTGACTATATACCATTTACCACCACTCTCTGTTTTCTGCCCGTCAACCAGTTTGCCACCCAGTTGACCAACATTTGACCCACCCTGAGCCTACCCAGCTTATTTATCAATCTTCTATGTGGAACAGTGTCAAAAGCTTTGCTGAAGTCAAGGTAGGCGACATCAACTGCTCCCCCTTGGTCCACCACTCTGGTTACCCAGTCAAAGAATTCTATGAGATTAGTTTGACAGGACCTTCCTTTTGTAAACCCATGCTGTCTTGGATCCTGTGCCCCTATGGATTCCAGGTGTTGCACTATCCTTTCCTTAAGGAGTGCCTCCATAATTTTGCCCACTACTGAGGTAAGACTGACTGGTCTGTAGTTCCCTGACTCTTCCCTGCTACCACTCTTGTGGAGCGGGATAACATGAGCCCTTCTCCAGTCTTCTGGTACCTCTCCTGTGCTCAGAGACTCACTAAACAGTTCTGCTAATGGCTCTGCTAGTTCCACCCTTAGCTCCTTAAGTACCCTGGGATGTATGCCATGAGGTCCCATTGCCTTGTCCACCCTGAGCTTAGCAAGCTCTTGTAGGACCCTTTCTTTTGTGAAGGGAGTAGTGCTCACCTCCCTCCCCTGTGTCCATGATGCTGAGCTGTGGGCCCTGCCCTACCTTCTCTTCAGTAAATCTGAGCAAAAGCATCTATTTAGGATAGATGCTTTACAAGGTCCTCCTCCTCACATGCCCCTTTTCTCCTTTGAGCTTAGCAATAACCCCTCTGGACTTTCTCCTTTTACTAATGTATCTATAGAAAGTCTTGACGCCTTCTTTTACTGTTTGTGCTAGTGTTTCTTCAGTTTGGGACTTTGCCTGCCTTACTGCCTTACCTGCTTCCCTTAGGGCAGTTTGGTATGCCTCCCTATCTTTATCCTGCTGTGTTCCCTTATATTTCCTGAAGGCCAGCCTTTTGGCTCTGACCTTTTCTGCTACTGTATTTGAGAACCAAAATAGTTTCCTTCTTCTTTTGCACTTCCTTTTCTGTCTAACACAATGGGATGTTGCTTCAAGTATTGCATCCTTAATGCTTGCCCACTTTGCCTGTACCCCCTCACCTGTGTTTCTTTTTGCCAGGGCTAGCTTAACTCTGTTGGCCATCTTATCAAAGTCAGCTCCTCTGAAGTCCCATATTTTTGCCTTGGAATGGGATGATTTAGATGTAGTGGCCAAACTGAACCATACCATGTGATGGTCACTGGCCCCCAGGTGACCTTCTACCTGGAGATCTGTGATCCCTTCCCTGTTAGTCAGTACTAGATCTAGGATAGCCCTGTCTCTTGTGGGTTGTTGTACCAGTTGTTTGAGGCTCTCCCCCTGCAGGGAATCCACCATGTGTCTAGTTCTGGCAGATGTTCCTGCTGCTATTGACCAATCTGTATCTGACATGTTGAAGTCTCCCATTATCAGAACCTCCCCTTTAGCTGTCATGTTTTGTACATCTTCTAATAGTAATATGTCTATGTCCTCCCCCGGTCTGGGGGCCTGTAGACAACCCCAGTTCTTATGGCTGTCCCATTTCCTGTTTCCAGGGTGACCCACAGTTCTTCTGGCTCCTTATATGTATTCTGAATTTCTGTTGCTTTGATATTTTCATTGACATACAGGGCCACTCCATCCCCCCTTTTTGCACCTCGGTCTCTTCTGAACAGTACATAGCCAGGTACTGACGTCTCCCAAGTGTGGTTACTGCTAAACCATGTCTTGCTAATGGCTACTATGTCCAGTTTAGCCTCTGACATTATTGCCAGCAGGTCTGGGATCTTATTTCCCAGGCTGTGAGCGTTTGTGTACACGATTTTCCACTGGCCAGATTTCAGTGTGTTAGTTGTTGGGTGAGGTTTGGCATTTCCCCTGTGCGTTGTATGGGAGACGGACCTTTTTTCTTACCTGGTGATGCAAACGAACTGCAAACATGCTGAATCCCTGTTTGATCACTAGCTGAGGGGGGAGGGGTGTTCTCCCCATTCGACGTATGGAGTGCTGCACCCCTCTCCCCATTTGCTAGTTTAAATATTCTGCAAAGACGTCAAACATCTGCCCCAATGCACTGACTCCCTCCTTAGTCAGACGCAGTCCATCAAATTTAAAGAACTTTCGCTCCCAGAACTGTTGCCAGTTCCCTACAAATCTGTGTCCTTTTTCCTGGCACCAGCCCTTGAGCCACATGTTTATCTCCCCTATCTCCCCTTCTCTAACCTTCCATCCATCTGCCCCCCTCTCCCAGACTGGCAGGATCTCAGTGAAGGAGATGTCGGATGAAAGGGATGATAGTTTGTCACCCAGCATGGCCAGGTGTTCCTTGGTCTCCACAACTGACTGGCTGGCGAGATCACTAGTCCCTATGTGTACCAGGATGTCAATGTTTTCTCCTGCTTTGTGAACAATTTTAGCAATGCGGTCAGTGTCTCTCCACGCTGATGTACCTGGGAGACATCTGACCATTACCCCTGGCTGGAGATGGGTATCAACTCCCCGAATCATGGAGTCTCCTATGATGAGAAGTTTTGGATTTCCTTTTTGCTTTTTTTGTTTTGGTTCCTGATTTGGGCGAGTTTTGTTGTGCTAGCTCCTGTGCTGCAGTGTCCTGCTCTGCAGTGTCCTCTGCCCCTTTGTTTGATTTCGGAGATAGAGGCAGATACCTGTTTGTAGTGTATATATATGGTTTTTGGAGGTAATATGTTGGAGAGCACAGAGTGATGGGGCACCCGATTTGCCCTTCCTAACCACCTGCCAACCTCCTGGACCAACTACCCTCTGTGGTCGAGGTTCTTCTGTTGGATGTTGGGGAAATGGTGGGTGGTTCTTATACTGTATTTCCTCTTGAATATAAAATTTAAGGTGCACAATCTCTGCCCATGCTGCCTGGAGCTGAGCCCCAAGATCTCCAATGGCCCAGCATGTAGGACAGTGTCCTAAATCCTGTAAGACTGTCCTTCTGAAAAGTGTTCCGCAGTACCTGCAGTTAATGATATCCATTCCAGATAAGCTGTTGGGTTTATAACCTGGTCAGAGTAATTAGAAGGAAGAAAATGCAAGTAATGGTTTGATTTTGTGTTTTGTTTTCGTATAACTTGTTACAACAAGTTAATTTACTAGTGCCCCTGTAAATGACCTCACCTTGTGGATGCCCCACTGATCCGCCCCTTCCTGCTTTGCCACAGAAAATGTCACAACTGTAATACCCTATAAAATGAGTGTAGTGTGTGGTGGTTGGGGATGGGGGTGGGTGGCTGGGCCCTTCCCCTGCCGAAAAAGAAGAACCACAGATGAAAAAACAAGGAGGTAAGAGCAGAAACAATCAGTCAACAACAAATGCAGTAGCCCTGAAAGCTTATCCTAATGTTAGATAAAACTGTAAAACCTGTAAAGCACCACCTGTAATAACTTCAAAGAAGATATGCCCTGTAAGAAACACTTTGCTACAGAGAAAAATAAAGCAGTAACAGAAGATATACCTTGCAAAAGACAATTTGAATCAGAAGATTACAGCAGTAATCTGTTAGCACACACCTGTAGGCACACCTTGTAATCATGCAGAAGAAGATATACCAGCAACAATTTGAATCAGAGAAAAATAAAGCAATGAAATGTCAGCAACAAACAGTAGCAATCCCTGTGAGTACAAAAATAAAAATAACAACACACAGTAAATCTGCTTAGCCAAAAGAAGTCTTAATCCGTTTCCCTTACTCTGGTAAGGTTCTCTGCTCTGTCCTTTCAAGCAATCTTAGAAGGAAAGCGCTCAAGTGAAGCTAGGTGCCTTGGCCAGCAAATCAAGTCTTCTAACCCTTCTAAAATGGCCGCCAAATGTGTTATGTGATGACATAATTGGAGCCAAAGTCAGAGAGATATATGGCTCTCTATAGTGCTAACTAGTCCTTTTTTCTCTTTGTATAAAATTTTTTTCACCCAAATGGTCAAAACCATGTGCAATATTTTGCATAATGCACATGTTAGGCTATGGTTCTATTTATTTTGTTTACTTTAACATGCTAAAAATGTGTTTTACTCCAACCGACTTTCTCTGTGGCAAGCCACTGTGCAGTACAAATCTTGAATAACCTGGTGGCCTAGCAGTTATGGTGGATACAGGATACTACAATGGAGGTGCTGGGGTGGTGTGCATGATTAATATGCACTTTTTAACATTTTTATTAAACCATTATATGTTCTGCTATTATTCTTTTATAGCACGTTTTTGACAGAACCTACAAATGTAATCCATAGTTTGAATGCAAACATTTGTACAATCAATAAATTAGACTTCCTCAACAAAGTGAAATGCAGCAGCAGCAGCAAGCAAGTATGTTACCATGTTGGGGGGGTTGAAGACACACCATTCACCATCCCCTAAAGCCACCAATTTGTTGTAGCAAAGTTCTTGTGCAGTCCAATGTTAGAGTTCCTACTTTCTCGAAACTCAAATATATGCTTGTCTTGTCTTCTTTTTCCATGGGAAATAATAATAATAAGAAGAACCAGCATTTATATACTTGTTTTCATACACATTGTATCCCAAAGTGCTTTACAAGCAATACTAGACTGGTAGTGAAGTGACTGAACGTGTAGTGGCAGCCATTTCATATATTAATATCCACACACAGCCTTGGACAATTGCATGAACTGGTTTTATGGGAAGGGGAATGCTGGCCAGGACAACAGGGTCAGGTAGTGATCAAGGTGCTGGCAGCCCCACATCTTATTTCTCACAGTAATCTGCTCATATTTCTCTCCTTCTGTCCTCCCCCTTCCCGGACTATAGCAGTATCTTGCAAGAGTGGCCTTCTCAGTTCCCTCCTGGCATTCATTCTTCACTATTCCTCCTCACACCGAAAACTGGTGAGCTCATCACCCTTCTGCATCATGAATGCAAGTAGTACAGTCCCTGTTTTATTTTGACATATCAAATATAAACATATCTTTCCAGTAAGTCAGGCTTATAGCAGCAGGGAACAAGGGGAATGATGGGCTTTCCTATCCTTAAAAGATCTAAGCTACCTTTGATTAGGCACTATTAAATGATGGGTGTGCACATCATTATGCATGTCATTTAATAGTGCCTAATCATAGGTGGCTTAGATCTTACATGGGTAGGCAAGCCTATTTTTTCACTTGAGGCATGCTGCTATCAGACTGGCTACCAGAAGATCATGTTTATTATTATGTAAATATAACACAGGAGAATGTACTAACCACATTCATGATACTGAAGGGTAGTGAACTTACCAGTTTTTGGTGTGGGGAGCAGGTGAGAAGAATGAATGCCAGAGAGGGACTGAAGAGGCCATTCCAGCAGGGTACAGCTATATTCAGGTTAGTTGAAGACATGAAGGAGGATGCTGAGCAGATCACTGGGAGATCTGAAATGTGGGGCTGCCAGCATCGTGATCACTACCTGACTGTGGATGAGAGTAGCCAGCGATGACAAATACTCAGAGTGGCAGGGCTGCACCTAAACTGATACTTGAATTCAGTGTGGGGAGATTACCCTCGGGTGGGGGGAATGTTGACGTTTGTTAGGACAGTATTGTGGGAGTTGTGTATAGCTCATTCAAGATTTGGAAAGGTGGTAGCCAGCCAACTCACATTGTGGGGTACAGCACAGGAAAGTACTGGAGAACAATTGCTGGGAACTGTCCTGCGGGGTTCTGCAGATCACAGGTAAAGGAGTAAACTGACACTGGAAGTCAGGTGGATTCACTCGAGGTATTAGTATGCCTCTCCTGCTCGTAATATTGTTATCCATTGTCAGTGCAGCCCTTATGAGGGCATGAACAGCAGTTTTTTTCTGGTGGGTCATGATGCTTATTGCTTGTCCCTCCAGGAAGACCTAGTTGTTAGTTAATGAGGTGGGAAAAAAACACAACAGGGAACTGTACATACTACCTTCACTGTGCACAAGGGTGGTGAGCCACTCAATGTTTACTGTGGGAGCAGAAGTCAGACATTGAGAATGTGAAATGGAGAGTGATTTGGAAGGCATTTTTTAACAGTGCCAGCTCATGATGCATATCAGTATAGGTGTGCACAACTCTCTGAGGTACAAGATTACAATCTGAGGTGTGATAATTCTCTTCATGAGACCGCAAGATCATATGCGGCCCCAGGCAGTAATAAGGACAGGGTATGGATGGTGGGGTGTTCAACAGAAGGCAGGCTAGGTGCAGGAGGTTCACATGGAAAAAGAAAGCCTTATTTGTGGATTACAAGAGAGCATGAGCTTTGGAACTGAACAAGACCACTACTTTGCTGTGTGACCCTGAGCTAGTCACTAAACTTCCTTGTGCGACTAGGCCACACCAGTAAACAAGCTGTCAGCTTAGTGTGTCTCTCCTGGTTAGCAAAAAACAAAATTCAGTGCATCATATAACTACTAGATCATCAGGTATTTGAAGTAGTGTACTGTAATGCAGTTTGCCAAATAAAAAGTCAGCTGGATTTCAAAACATTTTCTGCAAGTTAAAGTAAACAAAATTAACAAAATCATAGCCTAACATGTACTGATCAAAATAGTCCATGAGGTAATACATGGTGTTGATCATTCTGGTACAACCATTCAAAATAAAGAGGGAAAGAAGAACTAGATAGCACTATAGAAATATATGCAGATCTCAGTCTCTGGCTCTGATGATGTCATCATGACTCATCACTTAACACACCTGGCAGACATCTTAGGGAGAAACCAAGGCTGTCTTTTGAAAGTGAAAGGCTGATGTTTACATTTTTCAAAAGCTATGAAACTGTATTTATGTTATTTACATGAATGCAGTTTTAGCATAAATGTAAACAGCAACCTTTACTTTACCTTGCTATGAAGCCAGATTTTTAAGTTTGCAGATTCAAAAAACTGCTTGTTTAGGTACCCTTTAAGCTTTGTTGCAGGGAGCTACCCTGATGGCTACTCACACTACCCAGACCAGGAGACAGGAATGAAAGGAAGACCTCAGGATGGTATGCTGTTTGCCAGGGGAAGCAGGGTCCACACAACACACCACGGTGGTCGATCCTGTTCGATGGTGTTGAGCAGGAAGCCGAATCCCCGAGCGGGTCTTTCGTCAGATGAATCTCTGCAGCATAAGCGGCAATCTAAGCCGTGATGGTGAGGACCAGACCAGATGAACAGTTCAGACTGCAGTCCATTTTAGGTGCTGGATGCAGCTTCCAGCTAGCATGACACATTCAGGGCAGTAGGGAACCAAATCACACCCCCACACAACACATTCAGCACAATTATAGTAAAATAACCAGATACCACAGTTCAGATGACAGTCCGGTTGCAATAAAACAGTGCCTCTGCACAAACCATATGCTCTACGGTTCTCTCCAATTTCTGACATGCTGCTCACTCCAGGAGCAAGTCTTCGGTCCACACCAGGTGAAATTCACTCTCTCACAACTCAGGATTCTGGTTACAATATCAGCAATTTCGGATACAGTCCAATATTAGACTGCAGACTTTTTCACACGGGAAGATGGTAGCAGGCAGGCCAGACACAGCCTTCCAACCAAATCCCCGTGCTACCACGCGAAAGCAGCAGCTCGAATTGCTCGAGCTGTTCACTCTCCAAACTCCAACTCTATTCTGACACACTGCTGCTGGCAGCTCTGGAATTTCCCAGTGATCCAAAAGGTTTGGTTGGTTGGTACATCTGTCTGTCACAGAAAGGGCTCCCCCTCCAGGTCCATGTAGGCACCACACATTAAAAACTACAATTCCTACAGAAATTCACTCCCAAAAGACCTCTAGGGACAGTCTCCATTTTAAGGTCTTCCAAGGTACCAATTGGTCCAAACTGGCAGTCCAGAACCAAAATGGTGACTCTTAGCAGAAAGTCCATGCTGCAAAGGAAGGCAGGTTAGACAAACTTCTACATTATTACTAAAGCAGATAATCAGCAAAGAATCACAGATCCCATTAGTGCTTCCTCTGCGCACTTAGTGATGGCAGAATGAAGCGGCTGTATTGCAGTCCAGGCGGGACTCGAGCCTGAAACTACTCGGCCCCCACCCAGATTAATTATAACCTACGAAACAGATACCTCTTAAAGAGACAAGCACGGAGGCCAACAGGGCACTGTCATGCAAGCACATTTAAACTGTTTAGACACACACACCAGCCTGGCAGTGGGCATTAGGCAAGGCCAGGAAGACATTTTAGGTACTCCCATTTGTAGGCGGGTTACACCAGTGTCTCCTCCAGGGGAGTTTGCTGTCTGGATGATGTGGGGCTGGTCAACCTCCTTGTGGCTACCACTGCCTCCATTCCCCCCTCCACCCATTTCCAGTCCCCTGGACCAGTGAGACTCCGTGGGAGTGCGGGGTGAGGCATGGGTTCCAGCTGAACCAGTGAGACAGTTGAGAGATCTCTTCTCTTGCTGCTACTAGCTGAGCAGGGAGCTCCGCAAAGGTCCTGCAGATCAGACAGTGCCCCCTCCTCCAGAGCGTAACCATGGAGAAGAGTATCCCAAAATTGACACAACTGACTAGCTCCCCTCTGTACCTCATCTCCATACTGAACCTATAACCCTAGACCACTGATTTGTTGGTTTACCTATGCCGAATCAACATCGTTGTCGAAGTTCGGCATAGCAAGATTCCCAATGCTGACAGGCAAAATTTCACCTGTCCAACATAGTAGTGTTTCTCTCGGGGGCAACACATGGTGAAAGGGCGAGATTTCACCCTCAGGTCCCCCACAGCCACAATTTCAAAACCTGTCAAAATTGTCGCTCTGGGGGATTTCGCCGTAATAGTTTCGTTGTTCAGTCAGTGCCCTGGGGCCAGAACCATAATTGTTTTTCAAGGCATGTCACTTATCACAGCATCGGGGGAGTGGCAAGCAAGGCATTTTTATTTATATTGTGCCCAGTTCCCAGAGCTCAGGGTACTTCTTATTACAAACCAGCCAAAACAGATAAACAGTAAAACTAAAGCACTCTGAACACCTGCAGGGGTGAATTCCTGAGATGTATAAGTAGGGAGTTTCAAATCAGAGGCGCAGCCACTGAGAACATCCTATCGCCTGACAGCTTCCAACATGCTCTTGGGATGGCTAACAATGATCCCTCTGTGGAGTGGAGTGAGCGGCTGGGAGTTTTGTGGTGGGAAGCAGCCTTGGAGCCAATCTCCCTATTGCTGGGAAGCACATGTGCACCTTGCTCACCTGTTCCCAGCCCCACTGCCTGACCTGGGACCAGGAACCACTTAGAACTGCACCTAATGGAGCTTTTGGGCCTAGGTCCCTGATCCACTGTCTGCCCTGAAGTCCAGGACCCTCCTGTGTTGCAGGCATATTGCCCAGTTGTTGTAAAGGAGCTCCTGCTCATTTTAGACTTGCTGTGCATATGTGGCAAAATTGCACCTCAGACATTTGGTTCTTCTTTACTTCCCAACCCCGCTGCTGATCCTGGGTTCAGGACACTGTGGCTGTGGTGCCCTATGGTTCTCCCTCTGAGGTTTCGGTCCCAACCTCACTACCAGTTCTGGGGTCAGAATCATGGGACCACACATGCTGCTTCAGCTGCAAATGACGAGGAGCCTGAGTCGGACTCCTTCCCAGGGCTTCTGGACACAGTCTCTGTGGCTGCCCTGCTGGCGCCCCACCGCAACAATCCAGGTGGTGCTGGAGGGTGAAGATTCTCCTGGGGTCCAACTAGGGGAGGATGCAGAACAGGGGCCATGAGCCTACAGGGCAGCCCCATTTGGGTTGGCTTTCAACAAGAAATATTGATCTTCCCATGTAGTTGAATACGTTGCATGATAAACTTCTGAGCACTAGACCAACTCAAAAATGATTTTTCTTTTAATCAAACTTTTCTATTTTGACCTAATCATTTAGCAGTAGGCTTGCAGGGACTGCTGTTAGCTCCCGTGATAAACTCCACAAAATTATTTTTTCTTGTTTATATAGTACAATACACATTTTTCACCCAGAGTTACCTCCCCCAGTAAGACCCAGTCCCATCCTCCAGCATCCCTGCCGCTTACCTGTGACTACTTTCAATTACTTGAGCTTGCTCCCACATGGTAGAGTCCAACCGAGCTGGTATCAACCTTCTGCCTCCTCCAGTGCAACAGGTTCCCTGGGAGTCCCTGCAGTGGGCAGTGGACAGTGGCCGGGGCAGGACTGAGTGCACTGCAGATCCTGGTGCTCAGGACTGTTTTACCCTGTAGCCCCGCCCACAGGATGTTGGTACCCTAGGCAGCTCTAGTCGATGCATACAGCATGCTCCTACGAGCAGTGGCCGATGTCCCCCCATCACTATCTAGATTGCACTACCACCTGTGGTCACCCAGTTGGCTGTCTTGCAGTAGCAGCCTCTTTCACTGGGAGAAAAGAGCCTCCTCTACAACACTCAATCCTCCTCCCCCCCTCCCCCGGCTGGTTCCCAGAGACTTCAGTTAGTTCTCGAACCCTGGTCACTAGTGTCACCAGCAGCAGCGCCACTGCAGTGCCAACAGGTCAGCTAAACAAAATTTGTATTCATTAATGTTTTTCTCCTAAAAATAAGGGGCAACTGTCTTATGGCTAGAGCACACGCTTAGGACCCAGGTTTAAATCCCATCCCCACACAGCCACTTAATAAGTGTCTGTAGCCAACCTGGTGGCGCTGAGGGTTGAGGCACTGGACGTCACACCTCGTGCCATGCCGGCGACCCAAGTTTGGGAACGGACTCGGGTCGTTCGGAGGTCAGCCAGGGGAGGTAAGGATTGAGCGTCAGGAGGACTGCTCTCCTTCCTTGGGGAGGGGGGGTTTGTGCTGCGCACGTCAGCACAAGAGGGGTTCGGCCCACGCCTGGAGTGCTTGGCTGCCTCCACAGAGGTGGAGACAGCTGCTGCGCCCATTGCACGGGAGCGGGCACAGGGGGAGAAAAACAAGAGGAAAATACCAGGACCCGGCTGGACCTATGATGGCCCCGATGGGACGGAGGATGTATCCCTCCGAGGGGTGGGGTCATAGCCCCTGCCAGGTCCATGGAGGTAGTGATAAACATTATACAATAGCAAGAAAATTTCCAGGGCTCTGATTGCTCAGTGTGTGCCTGAGACAGTGATGTTATTACACAATAACGTCACTGTATTGATTCGTAGGATGATTGTATGGAGCTACTCTTAAGAAACAGAGATATACTGCTACACTAAAAATCTACTAAAACCTGTTTTCATTTTTTTTTGTTTTGTATAACATCGAGCCATTGTATAATTGCAATAAGGCACTGCAAGGTGTGTGTTATTGTGTAATAACACACACCTTGTCGTGCCTTATTGCTTAACCCTTTGAGAACTGAATATGTGTGAACATATATAGATTCTAGACGTATATATACGTCCACAGTCTTTTTAAATATCATACAAAAAAATATCAGTGGCTGTTTGTGGATGGGATTTGAACCTGGGTCATAAGAGCGTGCTCTAATCATGAGATAGGTTTCCCCTTATTTTAGTGAAAAAAACAGTCTTAATCACTGTGCGACTCTGAGCAAGTCACTTAATTTCTCAATAATTCAGTCCTCCGAGCTGTGAAAAATAAGTAAAAAAAAAAAAACATTCAGGACCCCCACTGAAGCGATACAGTGCATTTACGGTGCGCTAGTCAGCGTAATTACAGTGCAAAAATCAATCGACGCATAAATACCCCGACCTGGTCCAATAATGACCATGTTTTATGAACTAAGCCCCCAGGTCTAGTACGTCCTTGCAGATCAGCAGAGGAAGTCATCTCGCAGCCCTTTCGCTCTCTGCGCAGCGGGCAGCGGCTGTACGAGGAAGGAGCTCGGTAGGTTTTAGGTGGCGCAGGATCTGCAGCTGGCACAATCCTTATTCCCTGACATCACAGGGACAACCCCGCCCCCACCGCTGCTCCTCTGCTGCCCCTTCCCACCACACAAACCAACCTGTCTTTGTTATTCCGGGCGCTCCAGCTGACACCGTGCTGCCGGTCAGCTGCAAAACCCGGAGCGCGATGTCAGGCGGGGAGTGGAATGCAAGTGCAGCGGGAGCAGGCTGCCGGTCAAATCTGTGAGGATGGAGTTTCCCCAGGTGAGTTCCCATGAGGAAGACAGCGAACCTGCACTTTCCAGCGCAACCTGTCCCACAAAAAAATTAACCTTATATTATTAGCCATTTACAAATTGACAGTGTCACCCGTCCTGAGCCGCTGGATAAAATGTTTAGTTTAATCATCCCCTTGTGTTTTTAGACAACTGTAGCCTTTTTATCCTTCAAATAGGCAGTAGAAGACATACTGTAGCTTCCGAAAACATAAGGACAACCTAAGGAGGGACTAGGAACTTGGGAGGAGAGCCCAATAATAATTCCTATTCGTTTTTTCCCCTCTGAAAGAAGACGGGGGTTATTGCCAGAAGTAAATGGTCACAATGGGTACACAGTAAACAAGCTGAGAAATCACTGATGATTGCAGTTTTGTGGCGTGCGTCATAAAATTGTCCATAAAGTGTTTTACCACACTTTAGTCGCATGGCATGTTTTCAATCAGACTGAAATTACATTCTGACGTTTTTTTTTTCTCACTGGAGTCACAATCAAGACATTTAAGAAGTTCACTATAGTATTTTTTTTTTTTTGAGGGTTGGAGGGGAGGCGCTGAGCTTTTTGGTGGCAGTCTTCATGATGCAATAGAACAGGATAAACCCTAACTTTAAAATGATTAGGGATAGGAGAACCGGCTGGCATATGTTGGGGCCTCTGCTGTTTTCTGTAAAAAAGAGAAACCTTATCAGACCTTTTTTCAAGCTCTGAAAAGGTTCTGATAATGTTTAAAAGACTGGTTGCAGAGCTTAATGTAACCCCACTCCTTCCCACTGCAGGTCTTTATCCTGAAGGAAGGCTGTGGGTGATGATAAGACATAGAAGCATGGATTTGGTGATGGTGACAGAAGGAGACAGAAGGTCCATCTAGTCTGTCCTTGCTGTATTACCTCACCCATTGACCTACTGCCCTCCAGTATCATGTGTGGATTCCATCTACCTAGGTGCATTTTGCATTTCTTGGCAGTTGCAGAAAGAAGGTTGGGCTGGCGGCAGGATCCAGTAAGCTAGGTCTGTACTTCATGGTCATGATCACATGGTCATGATGTTACAGAAGGGGCATACATCACCATGTGACACTGAGCATATTTAGAACAACTCTAAGATGTGTTTCAGGTGCTATCATTTCCTTTTCCTGACAGGAGAATGAGTTCAGGGTTACGCCATATGTGACATTTGCCCTTCACACAGAGCTTCCTATAGGGGGCATGTAAGTTGGCTGCAGAAAGGAAATTATTTGCAAAGTATTCGAGGGCTTCATCTATGCTTGAGAGATCTAGGATAGGGTACCAATTAATTTCAGAGAGTGTGGAGATGAAGGACTCAGGTAAGAAATTTGAATAGTCCCTAATCATAAAGGTTCTGGCCAGCCCAGTGGCACTGAGGGTTGAACAGCTGGATGCCACACCTCGTTCCACGCCAGCGACCCGAGTTCAAGAGCGGACTCAGGTCGCTGGTGGGTCGGCTGGGGGGAGTATGGCCTGAGTGTCCCATGACAGCTCGCCGTCTCCAGGGAAGGGCTAGGTGAGAGGGTCATTGCCCATCGCACTTGCGCGACTCCGGGCGGAGGCTCGGGGGATTGCAAGCTCCCAGTAGATGGGAGATGGGCAGCCCAGGCACACAGTAGATGTCGGCATCTAGCGCCATGACATCAGGGGTTGAAGCTGCGTGGGGGAGGAGAAAAAAGTGGAAAAACACCTGTCGGGCTTCCCGGGGCTTGCCTCCGATGTACCCCTGCTCGCCGACTACCTCCAGACCCGACGAAAGATGATTTTCGGGGGTTTGCCCTACCTCATCCCTGCTTGGGAGGTAAGCCAAAAACTACATGGGGGACTGGGAGGTAAAGGATCGGTGAGCAAGGTGGTAGGAGGATGACCCCATGGATGCCCTGAAGGGTCGGGGCCGACAGGCAGTAGGAGGGGAAAAAAAGTACAATAAAAAAAAAAATCATAAAGATTCTCAGGGGGTATGGGAATTTTATTTATTTATTTATTTATTTAAATATTTAAAAGTTGATAATGGGGAAAGGCACACTGAGCCAAGGCTCGATTCCAGGTGCGACCCGGGGCAAGGGTACAGTTTACAGTTGATACAAGGAAAAAAATACTCGAAAGTTTAAACTAGGTACAGATAACAATTGATACAAAAAAGTGCACAACAGTAGAATTTGGTACAATACTGCTAGAGTAAAGGCCATTGGAATGCAAAATTGGTGCCAGTGCGAAGCATATAGTGAAGATAATTGTCAATGCAGCTGTTATCACTGATCCTCCTTCACCTCCTCCTGTCTATCTCGCTACCTCTTTATTTTATTTTAATTTTATTTATTTAGGGATTCGGATCATACCTTTGAGCTCAGAGCTCTTTTACAAAGGTTCCACATCAAACAGTGACAATGACAGCAATAACAAACAGTTTACATACAATTCTCGAATAGTAGGTAGCTAGTATACAATAAGGTTACAATGTCATTCATAGTACCAATGATGATAGTACAGCGTCAAGAGCTCTTTACATTATCCACAGATTGTATGGTGTATTGTCTGCTGGGGAATTATTGTTTCTCCCAATCACTTTGTATATCATGATCACTGATTGTATTTACACATACTTTCCTATTTATAAACTATGGTCTTTTATAAAATATTGTGCAATTTACTGTATGTAACCTCATTGTCCTTGTCTGCAATTGTGCTATTGACAATGTCCTGTTGTTTGTGAATGCACTTTTAATCATTGCTTGTACCTAATTCTGGGTCACCCCTGAAAAAGGAACCCATGATCACAGTGGGCCTACCCGGTTAACAAGCTTCCTTGAATTAATAAATAAGAAAAAGAATACCCTCCCCAACACAACAGGTTGGGAAGGGTCAGCATGTGGAGAGGAAAACTCCAACACAAGAGGAAGGTAAGTACCTGCGCACAAAGAAGAGATGACCTCCCTCAACACGTGAGGTAGGATAAGGTTTGCACACAGAGGAGAGATCCCTCCCCCAATTCAAGGAGAGGACAAGATAATACACACTTTGGAGAGACCCCATCCCATAAATGGGGTAGGGCAGGGTCTGTCCCCTGAAATAAGACATCCAACACAAATATGGAGGAAAAAGGCAGCCACACCCTGATGAAAGAGACCCCCTAATAAAACTGAGAATGAAGGTCTGCACAATTTACAAGTTACCACCCAATCAAAGAGGTAAAGAGGCAACCCTGGTACAATAGGGGGAAGAGCCTGAAACCTAAGTAGGGAACATAAAAACAAATGAAGGGAAATGATTTGTACCCTGGAAAGAGAATACCCTCACGCAATAAAAGTAGCATACATAGTAACATAGAAATGCAAGGTCAGAAGTGATTCACTCCTTCCCCACGATTCATAAACAAGGATGAATAATTATGCTTTTTTTGACAAGGATGTACCCCATATCTTGCTATTTGGAGGCCTGAGACTTACCCTTCAGGCCATGACTCCGGGGAGGGGCAGGGGAGAGAATGAGCTCCACCTTGAGAACCCCCGACATCCTGGGCTGGGCTGGGCATTGCATCATGCAGGAGGAGGCCCATGGATGCACCCCCAGCATCATGCTGCTCACGCAATATTTTAATTTTTTTCCTTGGGTTGCAAGCCCTAGTGGTGGCAGATGTGCAATAATGTCAGCGCAGGTTGGGGATGTTTGCACCCCCGACATGCAGACATCTGCTGTCCCACCAGTCCCATACCTCAGCTCTGGTCCCAGGAGCACTCACCCCTAGCAATTGCCAGGGGTCAGAGTCTACCACACCGATACCCTTCCCAGCAGTCCTTGGGACATTTATCTTTCTCCACCCAGCCAGTCCTCCAGCAGCCTGAGTTTTCTCCCAAACCCAGTTCTTCAGCATTGCAGTAGCAGTATCGCTGTGCCGGCGGGCCGGCTGTTTATCCTTTTTAATAGGGATTTCTTTACTCACTAAACTAGCAGCAGTACTCTGTGATTCCCTTGGTAAGAAAAAAGTTGTGGAGGCTTACCTTGTATGTTATGCTGAATTAACAACATCTGAGTGGCAGGGCATTTCCCCGCATCCTGCTGGAGGATGCCAGCTCAAACTTCTTCCTCCGTTTAATCTTATGAGTACCAATGAGTATGTGGAAGACTGAGATTATGTCCCCACCCAACCTCCTTTGCATCGTATCTTGAGCATGTTAAGGGCCACTAGCCTGTCCTCACAGCTTTTATGCCCAAACCTCTGATTATTTGGTTGCCCATTGCTGTACAAACTTGATGGCCTCAATGTTTTTTTTTTGGTATAAAGAAATCCAAAACTGCATACAGTAATGCAGGCTGGGTCTGACCAGGAGTAGCAAGTTTATTTACCCTTCCATGCTGGTTACTCCTCTTTTAATGCACCCCAGCATTCTACTTGCCCTGTTGACAGGGGCCCGCATTGCATATCATATTTCAGCCCCTTTTTCTGTTATGACTCCCAGACTTTTCCTCCTATACTGCAACAAGTGGAGCCCCACACAGTGTGTAAATCATACAGTACCTGTTTTTTCCTCCACAGGTGTAGCACGTTTCACTCAGTTATATTACATCTGAGTGAGACTCTAGGAATCCGACCATTACCCCGCTTATTTAAGTCCTCCTGTACTGTCTTCTGGAGACCTCAGCTTGCAGATCAATAATGAAAATGTTGACAGCAGTTGCCCAGCACAGACCCCTGAGAGGTCTCCAAGGTGAACATATTATAGGCCACTAGCATCTCCTCACAGCTTTTGTCCCCCAAACCCCTGGTAACACCCCTCTCCACTCAGTGTAGTGCCCGGCCACCACATCCCTCTGCTTTCTGTCCCCAAGCCAGTTGCAATCCACCTTGTGTATACTGTACTGTTGTACTTTACCCAGAAGCCTGTCACACCCCAAAAAATGTGTCAAAAACCATGCAGAAGTCTTATCAGACTATAACTATGGCCCTGCTAATCTCTGCCTCCCTGGCCATCCCCTTGATTAGGCTGATTTGGCAAGATATACCCCTCATAATATGATGCTAAGAGGGAGCAAGAAACCTGGCCTTAATCAGTGCTCCATTTGTGTTGAAAATGGAAGAAAACTGGTTAAATTTAATATGGCTGTTTTTAGGCAAAGGAGAAAACGTATCTGTTATGAACTTGTCTGTCTAGCAAGTTGTCTGGTTTACACAGGGGAACGTGAGCTCTAAAATCAACTTAAAGAGAACACTATGGGACTTGAATATTCCCTTGTGACAGGGTAGTGAACCGGGCAGCTTCCCAGGGAACACTTTCAAGGAGAACACTCCAAGCACCAGTTTAAATGAAATGAAAACTGCTGTACTTTGAGGGGATGGCCAACCACCAGGCGAGGAACAACAACTTCAAGTCGCTCTGCAGTGGTGAATGGCACATTAACTGAACATTGGCTTCTAAACTGCATAGAGTTGGAGAACATCAACAGCATTAGCCAGAGGATGATGAGAGAAGTCCAGCAATACCACATTTGTCAAATTTGGTTTGTGCAGGTTTCAGTATGGGATGACAGAAAAACTCACCCATGTGATTGTATAAATGTAATTATAGGTGCAGCCACCAGGTTGTGCATTTGGAGAAAGAATAATGTGCTTGGGGACAGCCCAGTTTCCAGTTGCCTCGGTGGCGCAGCTGGTAGCACAATCGGAACGCTATTCTGAGTGGCTTGGGTTCAAGTCCCAGCTGAGGCGCTTACTTCTTTCTCTCCATTGTTTGTATGTGTTCAACAATATATGCACACCGCTTCCATGTGCTTGTATAAATGTAATTATCTGTGCAGCCAGGTTTCCAGTTGCCTCGGTGGCGCAGCTGGAAGCACAGTCGGAATAGTATACCGAGCGGCCTAGGTTCAAGTCCCAGCTGAGGCAACTACAATATGTGCCTGCTCTTCCTACATCTCTTATGAGATCCAACATCCCTATAGGTTGTCACCTGTACAACAGTTCGAAGGGTGAGAACCCAGTGGATGACTGTTACACTTCCTGAATAGCAAACATTAAGTAGGGTAACAATTCATTTTTTACCTCAGTTGCCACAAATTTAGACAGCATACCTTATTAAAGCATTCCAGTAAGCCATTGTTCTGTTGGTGATACACAGACATTTGGATAGACTTAACCTTCGGCAAAGCACACTCCTCCATCATAAGTTTTGCATAATGTTGGTGCCTTGATCATTTAGGCTCTCCTCCAGCAGCTCAACTTCGTAAAACACTTTTATCAACTCTTTGGCTACAGACTGGGTCATAATGGGACATTGGGGATAGCCTTGGAGCAGTGGATATTGTAATCCATTATAACCATTGTATACCGATACCCTGATGTACTTTTTATCAAGGGTCCCACCATATCAACCCCAATTCTTTAAAATGAAGGATCTGTTAGGGGCATAGGGCTCAATGGGCCCAACATAGATGTTACAACAAAAGAACAAAGTGCTCTAGCTTTCAGACCAGTCGAGTCTTTCTTCAGAAGCTTTATGATAATTTTTGTTATGATATCTATGTTGGTCCAATAAAAGGTATCAAACTATTTGCTTTTGCATCTGCTCTTACTAGGGATGGAGGTAGCTAGGTAAAAACTTTATTTTTATACAGGAAAATGCCATTTGGACTTCATTGGTCCAGTTCTCAAGACAGTCCTATAATTATCTAAGTTACACAGAAAAGAATAAATATGAACAATGCAAGCATGTAGTCATAAAAAGAAACACATAAACATTATATCATGTTAACCAGTACAACAAGTGGAGACAGAGGGACGACATATGTACATTTGGAGGGGTTGGGGAGAGGAAAGCTAAAACTATTTCATACACCGAGCAATATAAGTGCAGTGGTCCCCCAACATTTTGATAAAAGAGCTATGTTTAGTTTTAGCCCATACAATGGAAGGTAGTACATTCCAATGTAGAGCACCCAGGGATCTCAATGTGCAATCCCCAAATCTGTTAAAGCACCTATTCTGTTGAATTTTATTTTGATGGACCGACCTAACCAAACATTTCCTATTGTCCAAGACACCAGGGAAGAGGTGTAATGTTATGATCAAAATGGTTAGTCTTATACTTATGGATAAATGTTAACCAACTCTTTACATATTCCAACTCAAGAGGCAGCCAGTCAAGTCTAGTCAAAAGTAAGCAATGATGTGTTGTAAGATCACAATAAATAACATATCTAGCTACTCTATATTGTAGTTTGTCAGGTTTGTTCAATATTAATTTGTTTGCTGACCTGTAAACAAATTCAACATATTTTACAGTAGGCAAAATTAGTTGCTCAGCAATCTTTTTCCTATCTGAAAAAATTTAAGAATCTAGTTCTTTTTAAGGACTCTAAATTCTTGTTTATCTTGCTAATTATCACTTCAATACGGTCCCTAAAGATCAGTGTAAAATCACAAATTGTTCCCAAATAGCAGTAGGTATTGGCATGTTCTATTAGAGATTGATCAACTGTGTATATCTGCAGCTGTGAAGGACTATTATTTCTATTTGAGACAAAATGCAAAATTTTGGTCTTTTTTTTTTTAAACTTAGTTTTATTGTTAGTTATTTAGAACATCACATTGATCAATATATAACTGTATACATTATTTTTCCACATACATTGTGTTACAGCTCTTGTTCTCCCCCATTTTATCTTTTATGTTGCAAGATTTGATTATGTTTATCTGTTTTGTTTTTTATATACAGTTCATACTTAACCTCTTATTTTTAGGTTCTCATTAATTACATTGCTTAGCAATGGGGTTCATTTCGTAAATTAAGAACTTATCTTTCAACCTTTCAACCATTTATATAATCAACTGCGTTTTGTCCTTCTAAACATAATTGTTCAGCTAACAACTTCTAGGATTCTTTCCATTTTACTATAGCTTCTAGGTTTCGACCTGGATGATCTAGCTGGGGTCGAAATTATCTTCCACTTAGGGAAACCAATTGAAATCAAACTTAAACTTAAATTTCAACTTAAACTTAAACTTAAAGGTGGGCACTAGGTTGCATCCTTTTTCCACCATCTCAATAATTATTTTCCCATTTCTGAGACCTACTTCTTTCTAGTACTGTCTAAACACCTGCTTTGTGCGAAACATATTTCCTTCTTCACTCATGTTGATGCCATGGGGACCAAAGTTGGGTAAATCCTTCACTTTGTAGCCTTAGCGTTGCTGTTATTCGCTCTGTCGTTTCTATCTGAGACATTCTGGACCGCCACTCTTGCACCGAAGGGGGAAGCGGAGATAACCACCTGGCTGTAATGCACTTAAGTGCAACCAGTCTCATGATTTGTGCTAATTTCATAGATTGTCTAGGACCACTAATTAGTATAGGGAGTCCCAGCACTAGTTCCTCCCCAGCAAAGGGTAACTGCAGGCCCGTGAGCCTGGTTATTGAGGTATGCACCTCCCTCCAAAACAAACGAATCTGGGGGCAATCCCAAAAAATGTGAGTTTGCGTTCCAGTCTCTCCAGTGTCAGTGGCTCAGTAGGTAGCACACTCGCCTCTGAGGCGGGAGATCAGAGGGCTGTGGGTTCAGTTCCCACATCTGGCACTTGGCTTAATATCCCAGTACTGACACTGTAGTGCAGCATGAGAGGGGTACTGCACTTCTGAGGTGCCGTCTTTCGGATGAGACTTTAAACCAAGGTCCCATCTGCCTGGATTGGTGGTAGTTCAGGTGGCACTTATCAAAAAAGAGTAGGGAAGGAAATTTCCCCGGTGTCCTGGCCAAATTTCCCTCATTCACTGAAAATACCACCAGCAGCTTAATCTGGTTCAAAGTCAGTTGGCATTCATCTGTATCCCCTTCCCCCGGGTCATGCCTGAAAATAGGCAGGATTTGTCTAGTGCACTTACCCGGTCAACAAAAACTAAATAAATAAAGGAGCGGCGCATGGCCCTGGATCCCTCCCCAGGAAGGGAGAGCAGTCCTCCAGATGCTCGATCCATTCCCTCCCCTGCTGACCCGCTGTGGCCTGAGTCTGTTCCTGAACCCAGGTCGCTGACATGGCGCAAAGTGTTGCATCCAGTGCCTCAACCCTCAGCGCCACCGGGCCAGCCCACCTTAATCTCTTCTTAAAGGTGACAACCATGACTTCCAGTGATGTCACCAGTGCATGGATTAGTTCCCTCACATTGCTCTGTCCATGACCCAGACAATCTGTCTTCATCCATATTCAGAACCTAACCAAACTGAACAACAAGAAAGTCTTGCCTTCATTAAGGTGTATAAGGGAAGGGGGAGAGGGTAGAACTGAGGCATTATGGTTGCAGTTCCAGGATTCAAAAAGCAGGACACTTAGGATGGGAGTGGTGTACAGATCACCAGCTTAGGCTGAGGACTTGGATAGAGAATTAGCAGAGCAGATCAGGAGGGTCTGTGCAAAGGGGAACACAGTGATCATGGGGGACTTCGGTCTACCAGGAGTGGATTGGAGCACCTCAGCCACCTCGAGTGCAAGGGAACAGGTCCTACTGGATGCATTCCAGGACAGCTTCCTGGCACAGATGGTTAACGAGCCGACTTGGTTGGGGAAAACTCTAGAACTAATACTGTCTAACGGGGAGGCTGTAAGGGAGCTGGAGGTGGAAGACCCGCTGGCTGGGAGTGACTATAACTCAGTGTGGTTCACGCTCAACATGGGCAAGGATGCAATAGGTACAGGAACCAGGGTGGTTGACTTCAGAAAGGCTGGCTTTGTTAAGATGGGGAACATTTTGGAGAGGTGCCTGGCAGGAATTCACCTACACTTGGATACATGCCAAAAATGGGAAATCATCAAGCTGGGGCTAGTGGAGGCGGCTGGGTCATGTACCAAGACACAGAGCAAGAAGGGTAGGGCCGAGAAACCAAGCTGGTTGAACTGGGAGGTCTTGGAAGGGGTGAGGGCGCAAAAAGCAGCATTTAGGAGGTTCAGGAAATTCGGGAGGGGGGAGGACAGGGAAGTGTATGTGAAGAGGTCAAAAGAGGTAGCCAGACTAGTCAGGGCAGCCAAGGCTTCCAGAGAGCTGAAGTTGGCAAAGGGCATCAAGGTTGGGGAAAATGACTTCTTCAGGTACATAAGGGAGAGAAGGAGCTGCTAGGACCAGATAGTGAGGATTAGGGAGGATGGGGAGGTGGGTGGAGAAAAGGGTAGAGCTGGAAGAAGCACTAAATGAGTACTTCTGTTCTGTATTCACGAAAGAGAAGGGCGGGCAACTACCTCAGGGGATGGGGAAGGTGGGCAAGGGTGGGGAGGGGGTGACAGATGAGGTGATTACAAAGAGCTGGGTGCTGGAGAGTCTGAAGGCTCTGAGGGTGGATGAAGCACCAGGACCGGACGGCATTCACCCTAGGGTGCCGAAAGAACTGGCTGAGGTCCTGGTGGGGCCACTGGCAGGCCTGTTCAATACCTCCCTGGACACAGGATGCGTACCACAGAACTGGAGGATGGCTCACGGTGGTGTCCCTCCACAAAAGTGGCCCAAAGGATGAACTAGGCAATTACAAACCATTAAGCCTCACATCCATTGTAGGGAAACTGATGGAGACAATTCTGAAAGAGAGGCCGGTGACCTTTTTGGAAGACAATGGACTCCAGGACAGTCAGCAACATGGATTCATCTCAGGGAGATCCTGCCAGACCAAATTAGTTGAGTATTACGACTGGGTGACGGGGGAACTGGACAAGGGCCATGCAGTGGATGTCCCATATTTGGACTTCAGCAAGGCCTTTGATTCTGTGCCTCATGGGCAGTTGGGGGGGGGAGCCGGAGTATGTGGGGGCGGGGACAAAGATGGTGAACTGGATTGTAAACTGGCTGAAGAGGAGGCAGCAAAGTGTGGTGGTGGTGGAGGAACTCGCATCCCCAAAGGCTGTGACAAGCGAGGTTCCACAGGACTCGGTACTTGGCCCGGTGCTGTTTGGGATTTTCATATCAGATATCTCACATGGCATCAGGACTAAGATCAGTCTGTTTGCTGATGATACCAAGATGGGGATGGTGGTGGATGGCATAGCAGGGTGGCATGGGCTACAAGATGACCTAGCTAAACTGGAAGAGTGGTCGGAAATGTGGCCGTTGGGGTTCAATGCTAAGAAGTGCAATGTACTGCACTTTGGAGCAAGGAACCCTGGGAGGAGCTACCAGTTGGGAGAGGTTCAGTTAGGTACCACTGAGGAAGAAAAGGATCTAGGGGTGGTTATTACGGAGAATATGAACAACTCAACTCAGTGCAGGAAGGCGGCATCTAAAGCCAACAGGATGCTGGGTGTATTGTGAGAGGAATCTCCTCCAGAAGGAGAGAGGTGATCCTGCCTCTGTACCGGTCACTGGTCAGACCACACCTGGAGTACGGCATGCAGTTCTGGTGCTCATTTCTGAAGAAGGATATCAGATTACTGGAGGGGTTACAGCACAGGGCAATAAAGATGATCCAGGGTTTGGAGGACAGACCCTACGAGGACAGGCTGAGGGAGAGGAATATGTACTCACTGGAGGAGAGAAGGGATTGTGGGGATATGACTGAGACCTTTAAATACATGATGGGGATAAACAAGACAGGTGCAGAAGGGGTATTTAAGTTGAGGAGGGGGCGGGACATGAGAGGGCATGGTCTCAGATTGGAGGGGAGACGATATAGGAGAGAGATGAGGAGACATTTTTTCACAGAGAGAGTTTTAACTAAGTGGAACGCTTTGCCTGAGGAGGTGGTATCCTGTAGGACAGTGGGTATTTTTAAAAGGGGATGGGACAGAGTGAGAGGGGGGATAAATGTGTGGGGGGAGGGGAGAGTGGGGCAGCGGCAATGTAGGGGCCTAGCTACACATTCAAGCAGACTTGATAGACCATGAGGTCTGTTTCTTCTGGCAGATTTGTATGTTCGTATTAAGATGGCAACTATACAAGGTTGAAGGAATTTTCTACTACCAGCTCACACCCAGCAATAGGACTCCAGTCAGGCTGCAGTCAGAACCTGAACCCCTCTTGGTCAAGGCCTCATGATTTGCCCCATCAAATGGAAGACTTTGATGAAAAAAAAGAGCAGTTCAGTATAACATTAGGGCCAGGGTAGGAGAGGTTTTTGCTTCTTCCTTTAAAGCCCATCCTTACAGGAGAGGATTGGCTATTCTAGTTAGAAAAAAATGTGCCTAGTGCCAGCCCAGTGGCATGGAGGGCTGAGGCACTGGCACCTTACTTCCAGCCACGCCGGTGACATGGGTTCGGGAAAGAGCTCAGGTCGTCGGGGGTCAGCTGGAGCAGGAGAAGACTGAGCGTCCCAGGGACAGATCTACTTTCCAAGGTTGGGAGGCTGGTCATCCCAGTTGTAGACTGCCACCAGGTGGAGGCCTGGTGGTGGTGCAGCACAGACAGCAAACAGAAGGGAGGGATGCTGTGGGGAACGTCAGTTGGATGCACCTCCATACGTGAGTCTGATGCTGTGCAGCATAGTGCAAGGATAATACCACCGTTAGTCTTCCTTCAGTTGTTCACTGGGGAATGGCCCTTACTCCTCTGGCACTGTCAAGAGGGGGAATTCCTGGGAGAGACCCTGCCCAAGTTGAGTATCAGGGAAGTGAGAACCAGCTTTGGGTGGCAGGGACTAGGCTGATAAGCCACTCCCAGACACAGGAGCAGAAAACATAATATGGGGAAAAAGGCAAAGAAAGAAAGAAAGAAAGAAAAAAGTTGTCTTTGGCAGTTGAGCGATTAGTACAAGTCAAGGACAGCAGAAGTGTTTGTCTCAAGGGCACACTCCAAGATGCTGCTTTTACCATTCTGAATATTTTTTTTTTATTTTCTGTTTTAACCCCCACCTCTTCCCAGCACTGTCACCCAACTATCTGCCTCCACCGATACATCCCTCCGGACCCCACCATTTTGAGTCTTTATGTGCCCAATAACGAGACAGAATATATAGACCTTCTAAAAGAACAGTCTTGAAACATGCTCAGAATCAGGGAAAAAGTTATCTTTTTGGTAGAGATTTTAATTTTATACAGTGTATATTAGCGCTTTTTATCTAAGATAAATGATCTGTCTCTCACAGCTAGTAGGGTACATCATGTCTGTTTATCCTTACAGTGGGGTACGTTGCTCTGAGTACCTCATGCTCAGCAATGTGCCTCACACTCTGCTGAACCACAGTAGCCACAGTTTTTACTGTCCATTCAAAAAGCACTAATGTACATTTTATCAACCACGCATATAATGGATGGCTATGAGATAGTCTTATCTTCACTGACGTCATGTACCCTTACGAGTGGTGAAACAAGTGGCATTGCCGCTCATGAGGGCGAAGAGGTTACTGACCACTCATGAAGATAAAAACAATATCTTATAGCCATCCATCACATATCCTCTATGTATCTGGCAGCATGGAAAGGACATCTTGGGTAGAGGTAGCATTTCTGGTAAGAGGACGAGATAATGTGTAAAGTGCCTGGCTCAAGAAATGGGACTAATCAATGTGTGGTACTTCATTATATCCCAGTGGTAGAGGTTATACTTTCTACTGCAGTCAACATTAAAGTTATGCAATAATTTAAGTTAACCTTATAAAACTAATATAAAATTAAAAAAAAAAGATTTTTATTTTGTTTTGTGTGAGTGGTTGCATGTGGCACAAAATTGTGTTTTTAAAAATATTGTGGCTTAAGATCATGCCCCTTTAGTTCTTGAGCTTAACTTAGTACAATACTGTAAAAATCCAACTTGGAGATTTAATGTGTCCTTGGTCAGTGATCTAGACTGTAAAACATTGGTAGAAACCCATATTCAGGAATACCTGGACACCAATCAATGTGAGGACATAGTGGTAGCAGCTTTAAATGCCCCTCCAACAAATAGCACAAAGGAGAGCTGTTGAGCAGGCATTTTTGATTGTGAGTCAGAACATTAAATTATTTTAGATGTGGAAATTAAGAAAATATTGGCAAAACATATGGAGGCCCTTACCAGACTAACTGAACAGAAAATAGAGGGGTCTGTGCAATATTTAAAAGAGGATTTTATGAATCAGGCAGTAAAGCAGGGAAACACCTGGTCTAGCAGCTATGACAGCAACCTGCTGTTTGTCTTACACTACATATCCTGCCTAAAGGGAAGACACTTCTTCAGAAAGAACTCAAAGTTTTCGCTGGACTGTCAGCATGGCAGTAGGGCTACTGCTAGCAACACTGGTGACCTGGATTCGGGAATGACACAAGTCCTCAGGGTCCAGCAGGAGAGAGAGAGAGAGAGTGGTCGATCACCCCAGAGGATTATCTCCTTCACTGGGAAGGGAGGATTCCAGCCTCCATTGCAATACTGCCACCTGGGTGGCCATAGGCAGCAGTGCAGCTGAAGGGTCAGCAGGTGAGCTGGAATGCCACTGACACCAGTGTGTAGCCATGCATTGCGCAACCTTTAATGCCCGTTCGCAATGTCCTGTGAGTTCAGGGAGAAACTGTGAAAATAGCCCTAGTGTTTATGAAGATGGACGTCACTATATCTGGGCCCAACCTCAACACCACAGTGCACCTCTTAGCAACACCCAGAAGACTTAGGGGGAGTAGATCCCTTCCACCCCATCTCCACCCCCAGTGGGCAAGCTGCAGCTTAGTGGAGAATGGTGCCCAGAGGTAGCTGGAGCTGGAGATTGGGTTGTACCTTGAGAGCTCCGAAAGAAGTCAGGCACTGATGTGACAAGAAGGTGGCATAAAAATATATAAAAAAAAATAACTCAGAGCTGGCCCAGTGGCGCTGAGGGTTGAGGCGCTGGGCGCCACGCCTCGATCCACACTGGTACCCGTGTTCGGAAATGAGCACGGGCCATCGGGGCTCGGCAGGGAGAAGGACTGAGCATCCGGAGGACAGCTCTCCTCCCGGGAGGGGGGAATCTGGCAGTCAGTGCTTGGCTGGCCCCTAGCGGTGGCTGGGGGCTTCTGCTCTGATGCCACAATGTGAGGGATGGGAGTGGTGCAGATGCTTGAAGCTGTCACGCACAGGAGCGCGCACAGCACCATCATGGGCATCATTGCATGCACCGCCCCGAGGAAGGGAAAAGCCAGAAAATGGCTCCCGGGGTATGATGAGGGAGCTCACAGGCCCCACACTCTACCAGCCACTGCACAACACTGGATCCGGTTTTGGTGGGGGAGGGCCCCCTCCACTGACCCCACCAGGGGGTACAAGCCCTGGGGGTATATGTGCCAGATGGTGCAGGCCGGGGGATGGGGCTGGGGCTCCCTCAGAATGCGAGTGCCAATGGAGCATGGAGTATAAATGCTAATAAAAAAAGTAAATAACTCAAGCTTTTAGTTCGATGTTGATAAATAAATTGTCTAAGCAAAACCAATCATTCATAGATTCTCCAAGTATAGCAGAAGAGGTGGAGAAAATTATTAGAAATCTAAAAAATGGAAAGGAACCAAGCATGGATGGCCTGCTTTTGGAATTTTATAAACCATTTTCTGGGCTCTTGGGCACCACATTGTGGGAGGCTTGTCTGGCAGTGTGGAGAGGAGAGGGGGCACCAGCTTTATTTAAGCAAGCTTCTGGCCCTGGCTCCTAACCTCTGCCTCATTAGAAACCAACCCAAATCTTAGCAACAGTGGTTTTAATATTAGAAGAGGACTAAATGAAAAACAGTTGTTTTTTTAAGTATTTTACTACTGCTATACAGTGAGGGTACAGGAGAAGGGTCTGCAGCACAATGAGGACAGTGACCCCCCAAACACAATGGGTAGGTAAGGATTGGCACTTTAATGAATTGCCACTTTCCACAATTAAATAGAGTGAGGATGGGTTTGCTCTTCATAAAGAGCAATCTCGTATCACATTGGGAGATTTGCATCCTACACAAGGAAAGGGTCTGCATGCACACTGGAACAAAATCCACCCCTCTCAAATAGGATAACAGGGTCTGTGGACTTGGAAAACCAACCTTCCCACCATAAGGAGGAGGAGAGAAGAGGCTGCACACTGTGAAGGGACACACCTGCACAAGGACAAGTAAAAGGTTTGCACCTGGATTGACCCCCAGCATAAGAGAGGGAAGGATCTGCACTCTGAGGAGAGACCCTAGTACAAGACGAAGGGAAGGGATTGCATCCTAATGAGAGAAATGGTGCCATCTGCCACTCAGTAGGAAGGGAAGGGGTGTGCACTATATGTCCAGAGACTCCCACCTATGGGAATGGGAAGAGTCTGCACACTGTTGAGGGACAACATGAGGAAGGTAAGTATTACACAGTTAAAAGAAATCCATCCTCAACTTAAGCAGTTGGGAAATCTCTGCAGATGGAGAAGAGATCCCCACCCCAACAGACATGGAAGGTAAGAGTCTGCATATAGAGAATACACAGGATACAGAAGGGTTTGCTTCCTATACAGAGAGATCCCCCCCCCCCAACACAATGGGGAGGAGGATCTGCATCCTTACTAGAGAACCCGGAACAACAGGAGGGAAATGAACTGTACCCTGAGAAGAGAAATCCTCCCAAAATCAAAAGGGATAGAAGGGGCTGCACACTGTGGAGAGGCCCTCTCCCCAACACAAGAGGAGGGGAAGAGACAGTACAATAAAAAGAATACAGCCTGTACATCTAGGAAGAGAAAATCCTCTCAAAATCAAAGGGGATGGAACTGGCTGCACACGGGAGATGCCGCTCCCAAACAAGGGGAAGGAAGGGATTTGCACTTGGAGGCATGAGCCCCAGCACAGAAGGGAGGAAAGGAGGGGTTTGCATTAATAATGTCTGTGAGCGCTAAACTGTTCAGAGTGGGTCACCAAAGCTTGCACCAACCTGACCTACCAGCAACTACTCATGGATTTACTGACACGGGCCACCCCTACGGGCCCTACCCACTCCTTACCCCTGCTCCCCAGACTCTGGCATCTCATGCTCTGTAGCTCTTATTCCGCTACTGGTTGCGCTCTCTCATTTGTCTCATGCCTCATCGCCCCTCTCTCTTACTCTCTCTCCCCCCCATCTCCCCTTTTCTCCATCAGTCTCCACTCTCATGATACCTCCCGGTCTCTCCCTCCTTCCCCGCTCCCCTCCTCTCTCACTCTCTCTCTCTCTCTTCTCTCTCTCTCTAACCACCTTTTCCCACCTTACCACACACTCTCACATGCACCATCCCCAACTCCTCAGCTCCAAAGTTATAATACAATGTGACAGTGCTCGTCCTGGGCTGTATTATCCCCACGCTCCATTCACTAACCAGTCTCTCCCTAACCTACATTTTCCTCTCTCATATACTTCCTTATAACATACAGCACTTAGTATTAAACGCTTAATGAAACTCATGAGAAACTCTTAGCTGTTTGCTATATTTTTGTTTCTTTCTGTACTGCTAACTCAACTATGTCTGTATTTGTACTGTGAATTCAGTTACGTACTGACATTCAACTATGTCTGTGACTGTATTTGTACTGTTTAACGGACGTGGACCCTTTGTAAAAGAGTTCTTACTCAAAGGTTGTTTCCGAAATTCCAATAAATAAATGAGACCCCTAACACAAGTGAAAAGGAAGATAGTACATCTTTTTGAGAGTGAGATGCCCCCTCTTAATGGGAAGAGAAGGGTTTACACCCTGAGGAGTGGGACCCACACACAATGGGAGGGAATTTTCTGAACACTGAGGAGAGAGACCTTGGAACTCAAGTGGAAAGGAAAGGTCTGCATAGAAACATAAACTTTGATGGCAGATAAGGACCACTTGGCCCACCCAGTCTGCCCTGTTCCCTACATATTGGATAAGCTACAGATCCTAATTAACCAACAGCCTACTTCCTCCGCTCCTACCCCCCACAAGAATTGCCTTATGTCTGTCCCACGCATTCTTGAATTCCCCCACTGTTTTAGATCACTAACTCCTCAGGAAGGCCATTCCATGCATCCACCACCCTGTCTGTGAAAAAATACTTCCTCACGTTGCAAATGAGCCACCCCCCCCATCTTCAAATTGTGCCTACTTGTTCTTGCACATCTCTTTTTCTGAAAGATGCTACCCTTGTGTACTTTGTTGATTCCCTTGAGGTACTTGAAAGTTTCCATCATGTCCTCCCTCTCCCTCTTTTCCTCGAGGGTATACATATTAAACTCCTTTAGTCTCTCTTCGTGTGGCTTCTGGTGCAGACTCTGCACCATTTTAGTTGACCTCCTCTGGACTGCCTCCATCCTATGTCCCTGCAGAGATGGGGTTTCCAGAACTACACACAGTACTCCAGGTGGGGTCTCGCCAACTCTCTGTACAGAGGGATAACAACTTACTGTTTTCTACTGGTGATGCCTCGCCCTATGCACCCCTGTATCTCCCAGCCCTCCTTACTGCCTTCTCACATTGCTCGCCTAGCCTTAGGTTGTCTGATATGACTACCTCCTGGTCCCTTTCCATTTTTACTGTTAGTACCTCCCTCCCATTATGTACTCTTCCCCTGTGTTTTTGTTTCCCAGGTGCATTACTTTGCACTTCTTTGCATTGAATCTAAGCTGCCATACATTGGACCATTCCTCCAATCTTGCCAAGTCCCTTCTCATCCTGTCCACCCCACTTGTGTATCAACCCTGTTGCAGATCTTTGTGTCATCTGCAAAGACGCATACTTTTCTTTCCAGGGCCTCCACAATGTCACCTATATAGACATTAAAGAGGACCGATCCAAGTACTGAACCCTATGGTACCCAGCTAGTAACCCCCCTTTCTTTAGAGTGGACTCTGTTTTCGATTACCCTCTGTGTTCGTCGTCCAGCCAATTTTTTACCCAGGCTACCACCCTTGGACCCACTCCCAGGCTGGTTAACTTGTTTATTAATCTTGTGTGGGACTGCATCACATGTCTTGCTAAAATCTAGGTAGACCATGTCCATAGCCCCTCCCTGGTCTACTACTTTGGTCACCCAGTCAAAGAAATCTATTAGAGTCTTCTGATATGATCTTCCTGCTGTGAATCCATGCTGCCTTGGGTCCTGTGCCCTGCTGGCCTCCAGGTACTCAAAGTTCATTCTTTCAGAAGTGATTCCATCATTTTCCCTACCACTAAGGTCAAACTAACACATCTATGGTTTCTTGCCTCTGCCTTGCTCCCACTTTTGTGAATGTAACCCCTAGGTTGCACTATCCCAAGGGCTACTATCCCTGCCTGCTTGGCTAGTATCAGGTTAAGGTGCCTGAGTTCTGAAATGGGTGCCTCCTCCCGGAGGTCAAGGTTGGTAGTGGTCAAGCTAACCTGGGCATAGCCCTCCGAGACACTGTAAGCCCCCCTCTTTCCCCTCTAGTGGCCTGAACATTGTAAATTAATCACTTTCACAATATCCCTGGTACACCACACAAGTACCCACACTGTTTGCACTTACCACCAGGGCTGGTTCCTCTGGCTTGACCCTGGACACCCCCTGTAAAACAAGGTTATGCACAGCAAATAGCAACAGTACAGTACTTTGAGCACAGACTGGAACCAAAGTCAGATTACATGCAGAAAAAGTTAGATCTGATTTATTCAGGGGACTTGAACAAGGAAGGGGCAAAGTCAGGTTAATTAGCTTAAAGGTTCTATCAATCAAACAGTTATGCATGTGCTTTGAGTACCCCTACATAGTCACACCTCTGGGTACCCAGGTGGAGAAGAGATGGGCTAGCCAGGACTGTTGCCCGGGGTTGCAGCTGGTTGGGGCCCTGTGATGGAAAACACAACATGCACAGTACACAATATTTGTAATCCAGAGCCAGAGGGCTCAGTTCGTAAAGGAAATGAAACAAGACAATCAGATGACACACTCAGATTAAGCTGTTGTTGCAGGGAGCTACCCTGGTATTTACTCACAATACCCAAGACTGGACATAGGCCGGACGAAAATCAAGACTGCAGGTGGTTGATCTGGAATGCCAGGAGAAGCAGGGCCCACACGAGTCGCAGAGGCGTCATTCCTGTTCAAGCATGGAGCAGGGGGCTGATCCCCAGGCAGGTCTCTCGTCGATGGCTTCTCTGTGCAGTGGGTAGTCTAGCTATGCCAGTCTGGTAAGGCCCACACCGCATGGAGACAAATTCGGATGCAGTCCGTTTTGGGCTGGATATAGCTTCCAGCAAGCAGAACACAGTTCACACAATGGGGAACTAACTCACAACCCACTAGCAGCTCATAGCACATTTACATGTACGGGAATTCTACTGTACCAGGCAAAGCGCTCCCCGGTCACAATCGCAGTCTCTGCACACACCGGGAGCTTAGGGGTAGCTGGAACTCCTGACAGGCCGATTGCATTCAGCAAAATCTTCAGTCTTATTCAGGTTGAGCCTGGCCCACTTCAGTAGCTTACTTTAGTCACACAAACTTGGATTTAGTCCAAAATAATTCTCTTCTCTCCCTCTCAGGAGCAGCAGCAGACATGCAAGCCAAAAACTCAGCCCTTTCACAGGTTTCCCATGCGAATCCACTCAGGATTGCTGCCCAAAATCACTTCAGCTCCTCTCATTTCACTTCCCAGCTCAGAACTAACTGAAAACTGCAAGCAGCCCGGGACTTCCCCAAGATCCAAAAGATTTGGTTGGCTGATCTGGCTGTCAGTCAAAGCAAGAGTTCTCCCTTCAGTTGCAAAAAAGGCGCAAAAAGTTCAAAACTACAATTCCTACAGATTTTGACTTCAGACAGCTACTGTAGTCCAGCTACATTTTAGGTCCCACCAGAACTGTTTGGTCCAATTTGCAGTCAAGGACCAAGATAGTGGAGACAAACAAAACAGTCATTGCTATAAAGAAGGCAGGTTAGACAAACTGCATTATCATTATCACTCTAAATGATTTTCAGTAAATAGTAACATTTTTCAACAGAGCTCCCTCTCAGATTACTTAAAGGGAATCTGTACCATACAGCCTCAAACTGTAAATATGTGATCTTTGCATGTTCATCTATTAAAACATGGTGAAGAGCAGTTCAGTTAGTGCCCCCCAAAATAGGTTTTACAGCGGTTAACACCCTCCAAAGCACAGCGCCATTTTCACTCGGTTCAGGCATTCTGTGCAACAAATGTGGCTCCAGTGATGATGTCCATGCCTCACCACCGAGTGAGAGCATGGATGTCTATGTGGCAGTCCCCAGACACTGCAGTGCACACTGAGCTGTATACAGTAGTCCCCAGTAACAATGTACATACCCGAGAGTAGTACCCCTGGTCCTCTATTAGCCCCTATGGAAAATGAGTGAGAAAACGTCCTGCTGTGCTTATAAATTCATTTTATGTTCAGAGCCCCACTGCTCCAATGATGTACGAAGATTTCTCCCATGACGCGACGACCCCAGGCACGCTCGGCAGTGAGCGTGCACATCTATGCTTGCTGTAGGCTTTATAATGGATCAGATTAGAAAAAAATGTAAACACTGTGTTATTAATGTGGTTCCTGCTACATGAGAGCTATATGAGCCTCTATAATTATGTTTTCTGTTAAACTGAGCATTGGAATTTGCAATATAACAACTGTTTATCTCAGCACTGTGAGCGTGCATCATGGAGATGTCCGTGATGCACGCTCACAATCTGAGAACAATTGATATATTGCAAATTCTAATGCTCGGTTTAACAGAAAACATAATTATAGAGGCTCATATAGCTCATGTAGCAGATACCAGTAATAACACGTGTTTAAAACACAAAATCTGCTCATTATAAAACTACACAAACGTCTACAGCTCACTGCGGGTACAAGCACGACGTCGCGAGCAAGAAACTCTTAGTTCATGATGAAGGCGAAACTCTGGTATAAACTGTTATAGCGCAAATATTTTCGTGAAACTAATAGAGACGAAGCATACTCGGTATATACAATGATACTGAGAGACTACTGTATACAGCTCGAGTGTGCACTACGTATCTGAAGACTACCACATAGGCGCCTGTGCTCTCACTAGGTGGTGAGGCATGGACGTCATCACTGAAGCCACATTTATTGCACAGAATGCCTGAACTGAATGAAAATGGCACTGTGTGGTGCTGTGCTTTGGGGCAGTTCGTGGTTGTCAAACCTGTATTTAGGGGCTCTGGCACCTCTAGTTTTCAACATGTATTAACAGACGACCATGTAAGGCTCACATATTTACAATGTAAGCCTGCATGGTACACATTCCCTTTAAGCTGCAATCAGGCAGCTCTTAAAGAGACAATACACAGAGGCTATACCGGCTCTGGTAATCACATTTAAACTGCTAAAACGCAGGACACCAGCCTGGCAGTGAGCATTCAGGCAAGCTCAAGGAAGACTTTTTGGGAACCCCCATTTCTAGGGGGGTTACATGAAGGGGAATCACATCTGCCTTCCTCCAGTCCTCAGGTACCACACGATCCCACACGATCTTCCAATGACTTGTTAAAAAAGGTAGTCAGTGGTGTCACTTGTTCTCCCCTTAGTTCTTTTAGAATTCTGGGGTGAATCCCATCAGGCCCTATTGCTTTGTCCACCTGGAGTTTTAGGAGTTCTTTCAGGACCCTTTCTTCTGTGAATGGGCTAGTATCAACCCCCCTATCCAGAGTACTTCTGCTGTTTGGTTTAGATACCGCATACCATGAGACCATCAGCATGAGAGGTAGGAAAGAGTGTTACCATTCATATGGGACCCCCTCCCCAATACAAGTGGTTGGGAAGAGTCTTCACATAGAAATGAGACTGCTTAGCTGGTCCAGTGGTGTAGAGGGCTGAGGTGCTGCTAGAGCACTTTCTCTCATGCTATATTGATGACCCGGTTTCTGTCAAGCCTGGGTTGCTAGGGGCTGTCTGGGGGGAGGGAAGGAAAAGGATTTTTTTTATTTCTTTTTTTGTGCCCCCATCCTCTCTGCCAAAATTTCTTCTGAACCCCCTAGGGTCACTCGGCCATCCCTTCTGAACTGCCTGTACCGAGGGTACTCATCCCCCATTGAGCCTTGGCTTACCCCCGGTAGAAATGAAATGAGGGAGCAAGTCTTCAAGCTTTTTGCATTTCATCGGGATCCTGTCTCGGATAGCAGGTAGGGGGTCAAGCCAGTGACAGGGGTCCATCATCTTCTAGTCAATGCAGTACTTTTTTTTCTAATTAGGTTTCCCCATCCATCTAGAGTTGTGCTGACATGGGCAGCAAGTGTAGACATCACCAAGTGACGTCACACTCAACCTGGTCTCATTGAGCCTGACCGGCCCCTGCATCTGGGGGCAGTGTGGCAGTGACAGACAGGACCCTCTCACCCTGGGGAAGGAGAGCATCCTCTGGGATGCTCAGTCCTTGACCCGGGCTGGCCCCAGGGCCTACTACCAAACCCCGATTGCCAGCATCACAGGCAGTAGTGCTACCACTGCCCTGATGGGCCGGCCTGCAGGAGTTGGACTGAGCAAGCCGCATGGCAGCTCTCCTCTCCCAGGTGGGTCCTGTCTTGGCTGACACCTAGTGGAGGCTGGGTGTCAGAGCACAGGGGGTTGGAAGCTGACATAATGTCAGGGAAGGTAGAAGGGGAAGCAGGCCAGGAAGGTATGTGCGCTTCCATGCACATGCACCCTCTGTTGCCCTGATACTGTGGCCGGGGAGAAAAATAGGAAAAAGGTCAACACGGCAGGATCATATGACTACACCTCCATCTGCCACAACACTGAAACCTGCAGTGTTTACTGGATTGTGCTTCAAAGGGGAGGACGGCCCTTACTGTCCTGACCCCAACACAAGGGGAGGATCCGTGGGGGTACTCACTGACAGTTAAGCCGAGGAGATGATGGATGTTCGGGGGGTGGAGCCGGCTGAAAGGAGCATACATTGCTGTGGCCAAGAGAGCCAAAAACCTATATGGGGAAAAGAAAGAAATAAGATTGCTCCCCCAATCCATGATGCAGGAAAGGGTCTGAAAATAGAGAAAAGACCCTTCCCCGACACAAGCTAGAGAAGCTTCTGCCACAAAGAAGTGACCCCCTCCCCAGCACATGAAATTGGAAAGGGTCTGCACACCTGAACATTGAGAAAAAAGACCCCAAACACTCTGTAATCTGCTTTACACAATAGTCTTATACAAGAAAATGAGAAGGGTCTGCACACTGAGGAAAAAGATGCCCAAATACAAGAGAGGAGGGAAAGGGTCTGCACACTGAGGAGCAACCACCCCATTCAAAGAGGGTGAGAATAATTTTTTTTTCCTATGAAGAGAGATGCCATACCACAATTAGGTAAAGTGGGATCTGCATCCTGAGTAGTAAACCCAGCATAAGCGAAGAGAGGTCTGCACCCTGGGAAGAGAACACATCCCAGAAGCAAAGGGGTGATAGGGGCTGTACACTTAGGAGAGACATGATCTCAACACAAGGAGAGAGAAGAGGCTACACTCTGCAGAGGGACACCCCTACGCAAGGTGGGGATGGTAAGGATTTGCACCTGAGTAGTAGTAATAGTAGTATCTTTTTTATATTGCATCCTTCACCTGAGGTTCAGGGTGCATTACAGATCAAAAACAGAGACATACTTAGCTCAGAGCAAGAATCGATACATATGAATAAAAAGCCCAAGTAAAACGTCTTATACAACTTAAAATCCGCATCAGTAACATAAATCAGATGATCAGTCCGGAGGGCTATCAGATATTATTATCAAAGCCTCTTTAAAGGGAAATGTTTTGAGACCTCTTTTAAAGATCTCCATTGAGGAGGCCTCTCCTAGGGCTTAGGGAACAGAATCCACACTAATGGACCAGCCACTGCTAAGGCTTGGTCCCTGAAAGATCTGGCCCTGGGTACCATCAAGAGGCCCACCTCAGTGGATCAGAGAGAGTGAGGTGGCTGGTAGGGAGTCAGGAGCTCAGTCAGATAGCCCAGGCCCAACCCATGTTTTAAAAGGAGTCAGCTCTGGCAGTTGCATTTTAGAACTGAGCATCAGCTGATGACAGGTCCACCTTAACAACTGGTAGCTGAGCAGACGTTTCACATCAGAGTTCTGAACTGATTACTAAGGGACCCCCACGTCCCTTTGGGATTAAATAAGTGAGTAACCATTTGAGGCAGAAAGCACATTGCAATAATTTAATGATTAGCCAGTTTTGGGGAGGGGTGCACTGGGGTTCTAGTTCCGACCAATGTAGGGCCTTATAGGTTAAGAATCCAAACTTAAAAGTGATACGCCACTGCTGGCCCGGTGGCACTGAGGGTTGAGGCACTGGACACAACACCTCGCACCATGCTGGCAACCTGGGTTTTGACGCGAGCCCGGGTTGGCAGGGGTTGCCAGGGGAAGGATAGGATCGAGCATCCAAAGGATTGCTCTCCTATCCTGGGGAGGGTTGAGGGCTCTCACCACTCTGCAATGGCCCCTGGTGATGATCGGGGCACTGTCAGTGTTGGTACGATCAGGGGTGGAGTGCAGCAAACATCAGCACATTGTGCCTTAGACATCAGTGCACGTCTGCACTCCAGGGGGGGATCTAAAGGAGGAAAAAATGGCAGTACTGACCCTGGCAGCTTGATGGCCGCAACTTCCTTGCCCAGCAGGACCCGCAGTGCATGGTCGCATGCCAGTATTGGTTCCTGGCCCGACACGGGGATTAGGGGAGGTCCCTTTCAAAGGTATGCCAGCATATGCCAGCTGATGTGAGGACATGTCTCCCAGGTCATTGGAGGGAAGTGGAGCAGTGGCTGGATGATTCGCAGGTCAAGGCTGCAGGAGGAGAAAAAATGAGAATTGGAAGGCTGGGCCTGTAGTTCAATGGACAAGCAGCCAGCGCTCCCACTTCCTGAGCTATATAAGCAGTTCTTCTCAGACTCCTTCTGAAGCACTTTATCTTTGCCAGCCAGAGGATCTGTTGGTCTGTCCTCTGAGCGGGCTGTGGCCTACCGCCTTGCTGTTTGTGTTTGTCTCTGCTGGACTTCGGTGTTTGTTTTACTGCTTCTGGAATGTACTTTGCCTCCAGCTGTGTGCTTCTTTCTGCCCTTGCTTTCTGTGTTTTTTGTGTGTCTTTGTTTTGGGCCTTTGTTCCCTGTTCTCTGTGTTTGTGTGTTTTGGTTTTGTCTTTTGGGGCTTTTGTTTCTCAGCTCCTAGCATATTGCTACTCCAGTGCTCATATTACTTGCTCTCAAGTATTCACAACTCTCAAATTACTTGCAATGCAACTGCAGCTATGATCTGTGTGTTTCAGCAGAGCCATAGCTGCTCATCATGTTGCACTTAATTGTTTTCACCTGATTCAGGCTCACTCTGAAACCTAGCTAAGCAGCTCATTCATGCTTTCTCAACTCATTCTACTTCCTCATTGCTGCAGTTTAATTGCACTGCCAGGAGATAGCTACTTCAGAGCATGGTGTCTCCTTTCTGTGTTTTTTACTTTGTGTTTTTCCCTCCTATCTCCTCTTGGTGCCCACTCCTTCCGTCTGCTCATTTCCACCACCTCACCTTCTTGGGATCTGCCCCTAGAGTGCCTCCTTCTCTTACCTCCTGCACAGCGGGGTCTGTCCCTTCTTGATGGTCTTGGATGGAACCGAAGCGGCTTTCATCTAGGGCTGCAGAGAGGTGTTTTTCCATTTTTATCCCTTGTACTGCCTTACCCTCTGAGACGTCCGGTGCATGGGACATACATCCCGAGGGGTGGCATGCTGATGCATGCCTTACCTCTCATGTGCCGTCCAACGTCTCCCTTCCCCGACTCTGCAGAGCAGAGCTGCCTCCATCCCTTACTACTGTCAGTGCTTCCACTGGCTTGAAGGGATGTAGAGCGCTAGCGCGTTCTTGGTCTCCCACCCCTGAGAGAGGAGAGCATCCGCTGGGACGCTTGAACCTCCCTCTCCCCTGCTGACCCCTGGCCACCTGAGTCCGTTCCTGAACCTGGGTCTCTGGCATAGCATGAGGTGTGGCATCCAGCACCTCAACCCTCAGCGCCATTGGGCCGGCCTGTTTCTTGAAGTTTACAACTCAGTGTACTCAATACAAATGCTGCTTTTATCTTTGTGCACTCTATTATACTCTGAGGTCAGCTAAAGCTACTGCTGATGCAGTAAATTAGTTTCAATACCTGCATGTGGGTCTCGGCCCTTCCAGCACTTTCTTGTTTTTCCTACAGTGGGAACTTGGAGGTGTTTTGAGAGTTGTGGCCACATGTAGCTAATTATTTCTGTTCTAAATCCTGTCTCTGCCACCAAAACATTTTCAGAGTACTTGTCACCTTTATTGGCTTTTTGAATGCCTGTCTGGCTTGTCCCACTATTCACAGTGCTGCACCTTTGCTGCTACATTTTGGAGACCTACATGCAGGTCCAATTATTACTACTACTTACTGACCTACATGCAGGTCCACTCTTGCTTACACAATCATGGCTTCATACCTACCGCCATCCCCTCAGCTTCAGCCTCTGGGATGTCTGCTGCACTCACTACTGCATCCGACCTTTGCAAGGTCTCAGCGCACCACTGCTCATTCAGCTGCTCACCAGTTTTTCAGCTCCTTTTCAGTTTCTGGAGCATGCCAGCAATAACATTCTGGTTCAGGGTCCCCTGTAGCCGATGGTCTCGCTCTGCATTCTAAGTCTGCATCTTGAGCATGCCTGACTTGGGGTGGGGTCCTTCTCACCTGGCCCATAGCTGAGAATGTCCTCGCTCCAAGCTTGGCTTTAGCTGTTCACTCCATGACAGCAGCTCCTGCTGTAGAATTTAAGGCTAGCTGTGAAGGCTGGTTGCGCTGATCTCCTTTGGCTCTAGTGGTTCCGACATAACGGTTATCCATTGGTTTTAGTGGTTTCCCTAGTAAGACACCTTCAATGCATTCTCCCTACAACTGCCTCTGGGTCACCTGGTTTGTATTTAGGGCGAGTAGGCCAGGTGAGTGCCTCAGCAGTCGTTGCTCTCCTTCTCCCGCCTTGGTTGCCCCCCGATGTTGCAGAGCACTCTTGCAACCTTCCACGGCATTCCCGCTAGAGGGATTCAGTGAGAGCCTTCCTACAAATTGGAATGTTTTCCACCTCCCTTTAATTGGGTTTCCAAATTGCTGCAGCAGAGCCATCACTAAATAAAATATCCCAAGCCTGGAGGGAGGGTGACCTAGGCCTTGGATTCCCACAGATTTTCTCCTCATAGGGTTTTTTTCTCTCCTCTGTGCCTCAGATCATAACTGTTAGTTTAGCATAGTAGTGCTCCCTGGTTTCTTTAGGTAGGTTCATCTGTTGGATGAAGATAGTTGGTGTCCCTGCCGTTCCCTCTCTCCTTAGAAGGTCCCCTCATTCAACACAAACATTGAATCATGTTATGCAAACCTGAGCATCTCATTACGTTATCAAGCTGCCTGATACTTTATTCTACTACTACGTCACAGCTCCTGCTTGCTTATATGCTTAGTACTACATTGCTTTTTAGGGATCCTTCCTAAGGTACCTTTAGCCATGGGATCGTCCCGTGGCACTTCTAGGGGTGTTACCCTCTTCATGAGTTCCTTGCCTTTGGTACCCCTACAGGGTGGTAATTCCTCTGGTATAGAGTGTGAACAGCCAAAACAAAACTAACACAGTTGCACAAGCATAACACTATACTGGCTGTGTAGGCCATTGAATTGGAAGGCTGGGCCTGTAGTTCAATGGATAAGCAGCCAGCCACTCCCACTTCCTGAGCTATATTAGCAGTTCCTCTCAGCCTCCCCCTGAAGCACCTTTTCTTTGCCCCACCATCCTCCCCTCCTCCTCCTCCAGTGGCAGCACCTCTCCCTGGGATCCTTCCTAAGTTACCTTTAGCCACGGGAATCATCCCATGACACCTCGAGGGGTGGAACTCTCTACGAGGATTCCTTGCCTTTGGTACCCCTATAGGGTGGTAATTCCTCTGGAATAGAGAATATGAATGTCCAAAACCAAACTAACACAGTTGCACAAGCATAACTCCATACTGGCTGTGTAGGCCATTGAAATACGGTAAAAAAAAAAAAAAAGTGATACACCACTTCATTGGCAGCCGGTGCAGTTCACACAAAACCTGAGTCATATGACACAGCCTTGGAAGGCCTGTCAGCAACTTGGCCATGGTTTTCTGCACTAACTGCAGGTGTCTTAGAGTATAACCATTGACCCTGAGGTAAAATTCATTACAGTTGTCAACCCTGGGTGTTGCAAACTCATGTACCAGTGTCACCAAGTCCTTGGGAGGGATAAGTGGCTTAATCTAGTTGATATTCCTCAGATAGCAAAAGCCACTCCAGACTACGAATGACACCTAAGCCTCTAGTGTCCGACCTTCATCCAGAGTGCACCCCTAGATTTTTCACCTTAGCAGAGGCCTTCAGCCTAGACGAGACAAGTCAAAACTCTGTCACTTCTTTGGCAGCCCCATGGCTTCAGTCAATCACCATTACCTCAGTCTTGTCTGGATTGAGTCATAGCCAGCTAGATGTCATCCAATCCTAGATTTTGGCCAGACACAATATTTAGTACCTCTCCTGCATCTGGCATCCCAGAGGGAAAATACAGATACAGCTAGGTATCATCTGCATAGAAGTGAAAGCCCACACTGTACCATCTAATGATCCTACCAGGGGCAATACATAAACCTCAAACAACACTGATGATACAGTATCAACCACGGGGGTACACTGCAGGACAAGGGCACAGGGCAAGAGTAGAATTCTCCTCCCCAAACCTCTGCACCCTAACCCTGAGGTAGGACTCAAACCACCAGATGAGTTTGCCAGTGAGTCCAGTGTACTCCTTCAGCTGATCCAACTGAAGCCCATAGTCTATGGTGTCAAATGTTAAAGAGCTATCAAACAGAATGAGAACTGACCATTGTCTATGCTTCACACTGAGAAGGTCACTATGCACCCTGACGAACGCAGTCTCTGTGCTGTGCCTTGACCTAAAGTTGGACTGAAGGGTCTTATAGCTATCAAAGACTGTCCAGTTCACCTCAAGCTGCAGCACCACAATCTTCTCAGTAACCTTACTCAAAAAGGGCAGATTAAAAACAAGTCAAATATTCTCAAGGTTATTTATTTATTTATTTATTTATTTATTAAGATCTCCCCCACAGAGAACGCCATGGCCACATGGAACCCCCACAGAGTTGATCTGTATACCCACAATGGCAGCTGCTGTGAGCCTGCCAGCATTTTAGCTCTGTTTATTTTGGTTTACTTTGTGTATTTTTATTTTTAGTTTTCTGTTATTTTTTGTTATTTCTTTTATCAATCATCTCTATAGTGAGTTTAGGGCTGAAGAAGTGAGGTAGTGATTACTTTTTGCGTTTTTTTTTAGCTGCGTTTCTTTTGTGTTGTCTCCCAAAAGCCCAAAGTTCGACTAATTGTTTTATTCGGCTTGCCGCTCGGATGTTTTATGGCAGCGTCTGCATCTCGTTGCAGTACTCACCTTAGTTTGTGAGTATGTAGTGGCCTGAGTATTCAGTTTGTGGAATGAGAACAGGAACAGCTTAAATTGCCCGGTTGGTGACCTGCTCTGTTTAGACCCAGTACGGACGTTCTGTGGATTTATTGGATTCTAGGAAGGAGGCGGGCGACCAAACCTGGAGGTTTGAAAGAGACTGGAAGTTTAGAAAGAGTGCTAAGTGGTTTGCCTGACCATTCCGACTGCCGATAATTACAGCTAAGACTTGGTAGGTCGTGAGTAATAACTGTGGACAAGTTTATTATCGAGTCTGTGATTGGGGTTGGTTGGGGGGGGTATTTTGGGGTTCTGGAGCCTCCTGGATCCTACTTCCTGAACTCAGTTGGAGGACTGAGGTCTTGGCGATGAGAGGCATGGATTGCTTGGTGGTCAGTGGATGGCAGGGCTGTCTGTGTTGCCGGAGGGCACTTTGGGCTGCATGGTCCCCCCTACCCTTCTCCTTTCACTGTGGAAAATGTTGTAGACTTTGATCCTGCTGTGCTGTGTCAGCTGTGTGAAGATAACCTGCATTATTTGGATTCCTCAGTGGACAAGTTCATCTGGGATAGTATGATCTAGCATTTGGTTGGCCTGAAGCCTTTTCTTACGTGCTGCTGGTGTGGCTTAAATACATTTGGGCTGTTTTTCATTATTTGGAGAGAGGTTGTGAGAGAACCCCATAATCTCCTACGTTGAATATTTTGATTATTTTACAAGCTGGGAGTGAGAGTCCTAGTTTTCTTTTTTGGTTTTCATCTGACGTGGGAGGCTGTGAGAGAACCTCTCAGACAGTGACTTTTTTATGGACTTTGTTTAATTTTGAACTTTCGATTGGGAGTGAGAATTCAGCTCATTTTTTTCTTTTATTTCATTTCTTACCCTGCGTTTAATTATTAGATCATTTTACTTGTTCTTGTATTTATTTTGGTTGCTTGTTTTTGAATTTATTTTGGTTGCTTGTATTTGAATGTATTTGGTTTTAACTTAAGTGGTGTATTATTTATCAGGATGTGTTTAATGAAAGCTCTCCCTGTCAGGCGCTACTCCCCCTTCGAACTTCAGGACCTCTACCCCTTTATCCTTCCCCTTTTGTCAGCAGCAGTGTATGGCCGCTGTAGGGCCATTGGAATTGTTGGGAGGAGGAGGAGGAGGGATGGGGGTCCAGGGAGGGGAATTGGGGTGAGTGGCCAGATTAGGGTAGTGGGGTACAGAAGATGCCCTGGGGCGAAATGGTGCACTGAACGAGGGTTGCCTTGTTTAATGCCATACCCAAGGGTTTCACATTTAGTGAGTCGGTATCTCAAACTGGCCCAGTTTCCCATCAAACCCGGACGGTGTTGTGCAATGCCAGATCTATTAAAAACAAGTCAGCTATTATAGTTGATCTTGTTGGGTCATTTGATCTGGCTTGCATCACTGAGACCTGGCTGGATGAAAATGCTGGCCCCATTTTGGAATCAGCAATTCCAGCCGGTTTCTCTGTGATACACCGTGCAAGGTTGGGTCGTAGGGGCAGGAATGTAGCAATCTGTTTTAAATCAGAATTAGGCCTTGTGGATGTGCCAGTTGAGGATACCAGATCCTTTGAGTGTACCGTAGTCACAGGCATAGGGTGCAAAATTGTTCTCATCTATCGTCCACCAGGTGGTGAGAGTCAGTTTTTGCAGGAGGTCGCAGACTTCATCATCGATCTGATATTGAACTCCCCTAGGCTGATGGTACTGGGGGATTTCAATGCCTGGATCAATGATGAACTCTCGCAATTTGGTCAAGACTTCCTCCACCTTATGAGTTCTCTGGGCCTTACGCAGGTGGTTTCCTCTGCGACCCATAATTGTGGTCACTCATTGAATCTGTTTTTTTCCTGGGGTTGGAGGCCTCAGACTTGGTGGTGGAAGCAGTCGGATGGTCCAACCACCACACCATTAGGTTCAACTCCTTGGCTGCCCCTTATAGGCCTGCCCCTATGGAGATGGTCCGGTGCCGTCCATTATGGAGTTTGACTCCTGATGGCCTTTTGGCAGTGCTGGACCTATTGGGAATTCCAGTGCCAAGTGAGGTTCCAGAGACCCTCCTTCAGGCTTTTAATTAAGCAGTACAGGAGGCTCTGGATTCACTTGCTCCATTCTGTGTTCGCCCACTTACTCTCCGCCCTCAGTCCCCATGGTTTGATGGGACCTTGAGGGGGTTGAAGCAGGTAGGGCGAAGGCTAGAGCGTGCTTGGTGTAGAACCGCCTTAGGTGCCAACAGACTTAGATTGATGGAGCATTATAAGCTCTATCAGCCAACAATCTCCCACAAGAAGGCAGAATTCCTGTCCAGGGAGATTGCTGCAGCACAGAACCAACCAGATCAGCTGTTCCGGACGATGGACAGACTGTGCAATCCAGCCTGTCTATGCGTCCAGAGGGCCTTGTCTCAAATAGAGTGCAACGAGTTTGCTCGCTTCTTTGCTGATATGGTTGCCGACATCAGGACAGAGATTCACTAGTCACACTCTGTGGGGGTTATTGGTGGATGAAGCGGAGTCGCAACACCTTTGTTTTGCTGGGTTGACTTTGACCATCCGGTTATCAACGATATCATGCGGCTTCTCCGGAGTGTGCATCCAACCTACTGTAGTTTAGACCCGGGCCATACCCACGTCTTAATGGGGTGTGTAGATGTGATCAGCCTGGTTCTAGCAGAATTAATCTGATGTTCATTGGAGCCGGGGGAGTTTCCTAGCTCCCTGAAGGTGGCAGTGGTTACCCTCTTCTCAAGAAGTCATCCCTTGACCCAGCTCTTCCTGCAAACTACAGGCCAATCTCTAACCTTCCCTTTATAGGGAAGGTTATTGAGAAGGTTGTCGCACAACAGTTGGAGAACCATCTTACCATCCATGCCATCCATGGTCCCCTCCAGTCTGGTTTCCGTAAGAGACATAGTACCGAGACCGCTCTGATTCGGGTACTTAATGATCTCTTTAATGGTTAGAGACCAGAAGCGGTGTTCCATCTTGGTCCTTCTGGATCTCTTTTCAGCGTTTGACACCATGGAACATGGGGTACTTCTTGATCACCTGCAGTTCATCTGTGGCCTGTCTGGTACAGTCCTTAGATGGTTTCATTTTTTCATCACTGGTAGGTTGCAGAAGGTAGTATCAGGGATTTTTTCTTCTGACTCCTAGTTCCTGCCATGTGGAGTTCCGCAGGGCTCAGTGTTGTCCCCCATGTTGTTCTCGGTGTACATGCTTCCATTGGGAGACATTATAAGGCAGTACGGCCTGAGTTTTCACTGTTGTGTAGATGATACTCAGATGTACCTGTCTTTTGTACCAGACCAGGATAGCGCGCTCTTGGTCTTTTCAAACTGTCTCGCCGAAATCCAAGACTGGATGAATTCCAGTTGGCTTAAATTGAACCCAGACAAGACTGATGTGTTGGTTGTTGAATCAGGTCGCCGGTCTGAGGGGTCGGTCACTGGGAAGCCTTCCGGGCTTTGGCTTGGAGGCTCTCAGCTCCTGACCTCTGAGCGGGTGTGGAGTCTGAGGGTGTTATTTGACAATGGGTTGACTGCATTCGCAGGTGTAAACTGTGGTCAAATTATCCTTTTATCATCTGAGGAACATCTCCTGGATTAAGCACCTCGTTCCGCCTGACGACCTGCCAACTTTGGTTCACGCATTTGTGACCTTGCGTCTTGACTATTGTAACTCCCTATACCTAGGGCTTCCTGAGGTTGATATCTGCCGCCTGCAGCTAGTGCAGAATGCTGTGGCCAGGTTGTTGTGTGGGTCTACCCAATCCAGTCATATTACACTTGTGCTACGCACGCTGCACTGGCGGCCAGTTCAGTGGTGGATTACCTTTAAAGTTGGCTTGCTAACTTTTAGAGCCCTACATGGTATGGGTCTGAGTTACCTACAAGAGCTTCTGTGTCCTTACTGCCCTGTCAGACCACTCTGCTCAACTGACAAGGGATTTCTGGAGATTCCCAGGGTGCATCTGAAATCTTCCCAGAGCTCGGCCTTTTGCTTTTGCTTTTGCTGCACCCACCCTGTGGAGTTCTCTACCTCATCGGGTGAGAGAATGCCAGACACTGGAGAGCTTTAAAACTGCTTTAAAAAAACAACTATTTGGATGTGCTTTCCCTGTTGATTAGTATATTTTTCTTTTTTATCTGCATTTAGTATTTTAATATTGGATATTTATGTTAACAATGTTGGAGTTTATTTACTTATTTATCTGTGTTTTTCCATTTTAGAATGTGATTGTACAGCACTTAAGATATTTTGATACTGTGCTTTATAAATACATTTTATTATTATTATTATTATCTCGGATTAATCTTTGAGTACAGGCTTATTACACAGGTTCCACGGCAGGGTCATTACAATAACAAATAAAACTACAGCTTACGGGCAGCCATAAGAGGACAATAACAATTAAGGTGAATTAGATAAGAAGTTACAAGTGTGACTGAAATAAGCAAACACTATATAAGATGTTACTTGCCAACACAAAAGGAAAACAGGGAGGGAGAGAGAGAGTGAACAAGGAAATGGGTTGGCTCAGAAAGAGAAGAGTAATAGTAAGAAGACAAACTGAAGAGAGAGAATGTATACTGAAAATCATCCCAGAAGGTGGGCCTCATCACTGGTGAGGGAGGCTTATACTAAGCATACTGGCAGTGTCAGTAGCGGGAATTGTTAACAGAGGGTGCCAGGTGAGGGGGTGGTGCAGGATCAGAGCAGGATATCAGTATAAGAAGGAGAAGAGGGAATGGGAGCAAAAGGGGAGTGGTGGGGAGGGAAGGGGGAGAGGAAGGGTAGAAAGTGTGGGGAGGAGGTTGGGTCAGTTAGGGAGGGAAGTAGTAGGGGGTGGAGAGGCGCCTGGCAGTGCAGGGGTAGAAACGAAGGGGAGGAGGGTGGCACTGTTTAGGGAGGGATGAAATGGGGGTATAGATGGTGCCAGGAGGTACTTAGGTTGACAAACTGCCAGGGGCTGGAGGCCTTAGTGGAAAGAGTCACAGCTTGCTTTGGTAACCAGATATGATCATAGCCTGCGTTTGAAAGGACCCAGTGTTAGAATAGCAAAGAGGTTTGGTGGCAGGTTGTTAGCCCATTTAGGTGCCTGGTGGGCAAAGGCCCTTTGTCCTTGGAATCTTGAAGACCATGCTCCCAGAGCTTCTTGTGGTGCGACTGCATTCAAAGGGGGTGAAGAGCTTCTGGACGCCTATGGGTAGCGTGCCCAGACTTGCTTTTTTGGCCAGCAGGCTGGTCTGGTACTGAAGTCTATTATTGAACTGGAGCCACTTGGTGCGGGTATAAAGGTCACAGGTGTGGGTTTGACATTCTGAACCAGTGGAGAGGTGGCGTGCCTTATTTAAGGCAACTTTGATATGGTGGAGGGCTGTGTCTGTTGCAGATCCATAGACTGCAACACCATACTCCACAAGAGAGACGACTGAGTTGCAGATGGCAAGGTTTAGTGCTTCATGTGTGAGACTGTGCTTATGCCTGTGTAGGAGGCTGATGCGTATATTGAGTGATTTTACTATATTGTCTATATAGTAGACAAACGACATGATATTGTTAAGTGTAACCCCCAAGTACTTAAAGTGCTGTACCTGTTCAAGTGATGCACCTTCATCATTGGTAATGATAAGTGGGTGAGATCGAAGTCGATTGCGTGGGCTGGAGAACATCATTGCCTTTGTATTTTCTATAATTCATGACAAGTTTGTGTGCCTTGCACTATTTTCCCACTGAGGAGAAGCTGTCTTGTAGGGTGAGCTCCAGTGATCTGGGGTCTGTGCCTTTGGAGAAGAAGACAGCATCATCTGCATAGAGCAGAATTTTGCTAGGACAGGAACTAGGAAACTGATTTAGAAATAAGCTGAACATTAGGGGACCCAAGATGGAGCGCTGTGGAACATCCAAGTGAACTGGTCTGCTATCAGAGTAGATATTGTCTATCCTAACTTGCTGGGATCAGCCCGAGAGGTAGGATTTAAACCATCTTACAGTATCATCTGATAGACCAATAGCATCTAGTTGCTTAGCGAGGAGGTCGTGATTAACAGTGTCAAATGCTTTTGACAAATCGATAAATGTTGCATCAACCAGCTTGCCGTGCTCAAGTGAGTTGTGAATAAAGCACCTGAACTCAAGCAGTACTGTGGTGGTGCTGTGTGCTTTGCGGAAGCAATGTTGTTCAGGGCATTGAATGTTGTATTTTTCCAGATATTCCACTAATTGATCAGCAACAATCCTCTCTAGTGCCTTGGATAGTGGAGGGAGAATTGAAATGGGTCTGTAGTTTCCTAGCATGGATTGATCACAACTCTTGAAGACTGGGGTCACTAATGCCACATTCCATTGCTGCGGGAACTGAGAGAATCTTAGTGCGGCATCGATTATGTAGGTTAGAGGTTTCAAGATGACTTCCAGGGATAGGGCTCAAATTTTAAATTAAGGGAGTCTCTACTGTAGAGTGATTTTCCCAGGACCTTTAGGAAATATTTCCTGGCTTCATTTAAGGAAATGAATCTGAACAGAAAATGAGGGTTAGTAGACGGTTGGTTCATTGTTTGCATTATGACAGAGGAGTTAGAGGGGTTGAAAAAGTCCAAGGGTAGCACTCCAGAGAGATCGGTAAACGCTTTGTTAAGTGAGTTAGCAATAGTTTCTGGGTCAGTAGTAGGTATGCCATCAATGTAAAGCATTGTAGGGGCTGGCTTGTTAACTTTCCTAGTGACCTCCTTGAGGTTAGCCCAACATTTTTTACTGTCACTCCAGGACCGGGTAAGCATATCCTTGTAGTATTGTTTTTTTGCCACCCGTATCTCCCTAGTGCAGTCATTGTGGACTTTTTTTGTAGAGTTGAATGTTGGCCTGCTTGCCAGTCAACCCGGACTTTATACCAGACAGCAGTCTCTTGCTTGGGAGAGAATCAAGGGTTGTTCCAGTCCTTTATTATCCATTTTTTTATTGGAGCGTGTGTCGCAGACTGCATTGAATAACCTGATGAAGCACTCCAGGGCTGTATCCAAAGAAGTAGAGAAGTGGACCTGGGACCAGTCCTGTTGACTTAGATCAACTCTGAACTGGCCCAGGTGGCCTTGCTTAAGGACTCTGTTTGTGATAGGTCTAGTGGGGGGTTTGGAGTAAGTGCTAGACCAGCAAACTAGAACAGGTGAGTGATCACTGAAAGCATCAGCTAGGACAGAGGTTTGGGAGATGTGTTCCAGCCTATTTGATAGGGCCAAGTCTAGCAAAGTTGATGTACCAGTCTTGTAGTTTACCCTAGTGGGTGGAGAGACAAGTTGGGAAAGGTGCACAGATGTCACTGCATCCCTGTATGGAGTTGGTGCAGGCAAAGGCCAATCTGCGTTGAAGTCACTTAACTGTAGTATTTCAGAGTTAATGTTGAGGGTATTGAGACATTTGAGTAGTGAGTCAGGTCCACTGGATTTTTGTCAGGTCCAGAGATGTTTTTTTTTTTTCAGGAGGGGCCTAACTAACGCATCTTTCGGTGCAGTTGGAAAGATCCCTTCCAGCAAGGAACAACAGTCCCCACAAACACAGGACCCAAATGTCCCACACAACTTACCAGTAGTCATGTTGGATGAGGGTCCAGTTCACAGAAGGTGGGCTGCAGTCTCTTCCACCATAACTGGCCTAAGTTCTTCCCAAGACAGATGAGGGTATATCTGATGAAAAGGTGCAACTCTGCCAGGTTGCAGCAGCCCACTTGGAAAGATCCCAGCCAATAAGGAACTCACCCTTTCCAAGAAGACTCAAGTAAACTCTTCACACTTAGCAGATGAATGTGCCCTAACAGGCTGCAGACAGGCTGGATGGAGTAGGCTGTCCACAGGGTTCTATGTAATTTCAGTGACTCCACAATGCCGAAGACAATAACAGCAAGTCCACATCAATGAAAACCGAAACGGCGATGTGCACTACAGTGAAGGCAAGAAACAGTGACAGCTTCTAACTTTCTCTGCACGGGGTGATACTTACTTACTTTTTATGCAGGGGTTATGCCCCCCACACCCTCCCAAATTCAGATAACCAACTTCAGGAGGGGTGCATTTCAGGGAAGGGGGGAACTCAAGGGGGATGCAACATGGTGAGGGGGACACAAGTCGGGATGAAGTGAATGTTGGGGCAATTCATGGGCGGGGGGACAAAGTCGGGGAGTGGGAAGTTCGCGAACCAAAAACAAAAATTAACCAACCTCCAAAAAAAAACATAGCCAGTCCCAAACCCAAGTCCACCAGCTTCAGAGGCAGTGATTATAGCCTCCATGCCATGTGACCACCTGGGAACTGGCTTGCTGAACAAAGCCCTATAACCTGATGTAGCTGACTCTGCATCACTGTTCACTGATTTGCTATTTCTCAAACTTGCTATTCAGCAAGGCTCACTATTTTTTCAAGGTCAAGTCGTCCATATTACGGGATACCGTCCACAGTCTAAAAGAGCTGAGCCGGTCGATTCCGCCCAGCAACAATATGCCTAGACAGAAAAGCTGCCTATTTCTGGGTGATCACCCTTTGGTATTCATAGTGAATACTCAAAGCCAGTTTGTCCTCTGGGGCCTTGGATCTCCTCTAACAGTTCTCCAGCCTTTGCACCCTGGCCTTCAACCCTCTAGGCTCCCTTTAAACCATGGGGGCCTTCCATGTGACAACTCTTTGAGGCGAGCAATATTACAGCAAAACGTCGATGCCAACAACATTTAAATTGTCGCTGTAATAGTCCGCCTGAGACCTCGGCACTCTCTCTCTTAGTCCTGCACTCCTCCCTGATCTAACTCTGACTCAGAGTTAGAATCCTTTAGATTGGGGGGCTCAGGGGGGCAAAGCCCCCCAATAAAAAAACAGCTGGGGTCTCCAGTCGGATTTATGTCGACCGCAAGTTGCAAGGTCGTCAACAACTTAGTTGTCAAATTGGCATCGTAGAACCCCTTTGTGCAAGATGAAAGGGCATAGACAAATGGGTGTGACAGTATCGAGTGCTCCAGAGATGGACCTTTTATATGCCATCACTGCTTCTTCTAGTCCCATCTCACATTCTGTCAAAATACCCGAAATACCCATCACCGCCTAAAGTCTGTAGTCTCTTAAAGGACAATATTGAACCATTTTCACAGGAATTGGGCTATGGGGGGGGGTGCCTGAAGAAGAACTTCTTCATGTAGTAATCCAATCAACTGAATCTCGAACCCCACAGAAGAATAGGTCCAAGGCATGTCTGTGTTGGTGGGTTGCAGAAGTATCCATTCATTGAGGGAGGCCCGCTAATTCCATCACACGAAGGACATTTTGACCAAAGTTTGAGAGTTCATCATTGATTCAGGCAATAAAGTCATCCAGAATCAACCACCTGGGTGACTTCAATACCCTGTCAGCAATGAAGTCTGCAATTTTGTAAAGGAATTCTCCCTCATGGCCTGGTGACTGGAACACGTGGACGATTCTACAGTTCTACCTGGACTCCTACGCACTGCCACGCATTCTAACAAATGAAGCGTCTACCACTGGGTGAAGTTCTATTCAGATCTAATGCAGATGCCCCCCCCCCCAATGATCCCTCCTTGGGCAGTCTATCATGGCGAATCTGGTTGGGATAGATGCTCCAAAACTTGACCCACATCATTAGTCAGGTCTCTGTTATGCAAGCAAGCCAGATATGCACTAGGGAGGCAGTATAGCACAGTGGTTTAAGGCTCTGTGCTGCAAATCTGGAGACCTGGGTTTGAATCCCTCAGCCCCCCTTGCATATACTGTGCGACCCTGAGCAAGTCAATTAACTTCCCTGTGCTCCCAGGTTGCACCTGTAAACAAGCTTTCAGCTTAGTGTGTCTCACCTGGTTAAACAACTGGGAAAAAACCAAAAAAAAGACTGATAGGTGAACCAGAAGTGAAATCTGCCATGATGACAGTCTTGTTTCTCATCGCTCTCACATTGCATACTGCTGTCTGAAGGGAAGAAGAAGAGGCAACTAGCCCATTAGCTACCTGTCCACACATTCTGGTGAGAGCCCTGGGTATGGAAACCAGGCCTCACTCTCGGACTTGTTTTATCCCATTGCATTTCTGGTCCTCACTGTCCCAATAATACCGAATACCATCCCCGTAAGTTGCCCCCAAACCCAGCAACTGACCACCAAGCCTCCTTGCAATCCCGACTTTCCTGCAGAGTGATCACCCTAAACAGATACCCCCAATACAAATAGGGAGTGAGACCCCGGAAGGTGGGTCAGTAGGCTTGGGGAGATCAGTGCCCAGCATTTAGAGGGTTACCTGTGGTGCTCCATAGGGTTGGCAGGATCCCGGGACCTCTAACATGCCCTTCTTGGTGGGTCAGTAGTTGGGAAAAATAGGTACTGTGAACTGGAGTACAAGTATCTGAAATGGATTTATGACTGAGCAGTATCCAAAACGCAGTAGCAAATAGTGAGATAAGGAAGGGTGCCAAAGTATGGGCTAAAAGCCATGTTTATAGATGGTAGGGATGGGAGATCCCACAGACACAAATCTGATTTGGGTGGCCTGGGAGTAACTGGAAGCTATAGTGATTACAAAATGAGCATTACGATGAACATTCTGGAGCTCCAGGCTCCTTTAAATTCAGGATGAAATGTGCTGCTTAAATGCACTTTCATGCTTGAGCCTTTCTCCTCAGTAAAGAGAACGCAAATGAAGTGTCACTTCGAGTGCTGAGTAATTATTTTTAACAAAGTTGTTCCAGTCACTGACTCAGTGAAATATCTGAATGTATGGCAGTGGTGATGTGTTTATATGAAAGGGGACATCTGGCAAGTCAAAAATCTAATTTGTCCCTAAATACAGGAGTTGCCCTGAGCTATGCCCACCCCCGTAAGGCCACATGAAGGACCGGAAAGCAGGCCAAAGAGAGGCTGCTCATGAGAAGAAGGATGGAAGAGTTGGTGTTCTGAAGATAGAGCCCCTCCATCACACAGCAGGGGGAGAGGTATCTGTCTCCAGTGCAGCAGCTCCTTCCTCGCTATACCAGACTGTAGTGGTGGCATTGGATCACATTGTAAGGTGTCCCCTCCTGTTTCAGCAATCATACTAGAAAAAATAAATACTAATTCCTCCTCTTCTCCAGATGAGCACAGTTACATGTAGAATTCCACCCACCACCAATGCACGAATTCAGGAAGACAGATAACACGTGTTGGAGAGGTGGGTGGTGGCAGACACCTTTTATTGAGCAATGAGTAAATTCCTGTAAGCAAGCTATGGGGTCTTCACAAGACCCTTTTCTTCAGGTGATGGCACTCACAATGTATAAAAGGTGTGTGCCAACTGCCCTCCCCAATCAAAACTGTCCCTTGTTTTAAACATTATATTTATTGAGTTTAGAATAAACACAAGTAATACAGACCAAGTTCAGTAAATACGCATATGGTTGTAATAAAAGGACCAATGAATAGCTGGCCTGCTGGCACAGTGGTAATGCTACTGCAAGCGGCGCTGACAACCCAGGTTCAGATGCAAACTTGGTGCGTTGGAGGGTCGGCCAGGTGGAGGAGGCTCGAGCATACAAAGCAGTGGCAGAGCCAGGTTTGGGAGCATTTGGGAGCCGGGGGTACCATTGAGTCAATTATGGGCTCCACAATGGGCACTAAACATTGAACAAAGATGGTGGTGGGGCACCACTACTCATACTGGGGCAACGGCAGCCAGGAGAGGTGGCCGCCCCCCATCTAGCTCTGCCACTGATCCAAAGGATGGCTCTCCAGAGGTGGGAGGATACAGAGCCCAGCAGAGGATGCAGGGAAGGCAGTCTGAGGCTGCCAGAATGCAGGGAGGTGTGGCAGCTGTTGATGCACGTTGCATGGGTGTGCATGATGTACAGCATGATAGCGTTGCATGTCCACATCTCCCAAGGGAGAACACAGGAAACTCATATCCAGCAGGATGGTACCAGTCATCTGTAGGCCCACACCTACCTATCCAGGCCCTGCCCAGTGAAACTTAATCCAGTTCAACATCGGGGGTCGGGGAACCTTGCCAGCCCCCTGCGGGGGGGTGCAAGCCCTGGGGGCAGACATGGGCAGATAAGGCCTGGAGGACATTGGGTGTCAGGGCTGGGGTGACCAGTAGAAGGGGGCCTGTCAGACGGGGAGACAAACATTAACTAAATAAGAAAAGTCCAGAGAATAATTTTGATGCAGGATACATCTAATGTACACACTTTTGTCATCACATGAGGAGGAGTCATCCTTAAAATTTCTTAAAGTGAAATGCAAAATTCCAGTTTTTGAGCCAATTAGCCATCAGGAAAACAAACTATAGATAAAAGTTTAAAATCAACATAATTAGCCCTCTTCCGGGTGGGAGCATGTGAGCTGCTCTAGTAGTGACTCCTGGTGGTGGCTCCTGGAGACGATATTTCCACAGCCCAGGACTTGCCTTGGCACATCGCATTATTGGGGGTAGGTGGGTGCCCCAGAACAAGGAAAATGGCTTCCCATAGCACCGGATGATGGCCTTCCAGTAGGACCCCTCCTGCTGCCGACCGCCCAGCACACTGCGCCTGGCCCCCAACCACCATCCAAGTGTAATACTCGCTCACTCTCCCCATCACTTCCCCTGGGGGGGCCCGGCAGGAATAAGCTGGACCACTGTGGGATTGTTGGTAGAGCCCTGGGATAGCCTGAGACAGGTGCAGCAGTGAGGATTGGGTCCACGGCACAGCAGGGGGGTGCCAGCATGAGAGCCTGAAGGAGTGGGACAGCAGGGGCCCAGAAGGAGCATAAAAATAAATTTGCCCTCTACTCATAGTACACTGACCCCTAATGGGTCTTGGACTCTGTATAATTAACCAAATGTATCAGGCAGGTTTCAGGGATGCACAGCCCTCACTACAGATTTTGTAAACTGTGTGAGAGGCCTTTCAGCACCATGCATTTCTGCTTAAAGTTGAACCAGCACAATATTCTGTGGTGATTTGCATATGCAGCCCATGATGCTTTGCATTGTGGGGGTATGTGTGATTTTGTATTTCTTTGAAAGTTGGCTTCTCAGCCAATGCCCTTTGGAGTAACCATTGCCTAAGTGCTTGCGCAAAGAGGTTCTTTGTCTCTGTGGAAAGTATAAAGCATTTATCATACTTATTGAACAAATAAAGCATGTCACCCCTTATACCGGGCTAATGTGGCGTGTGCTTAATACATATAATACAGTCTGAACTCTGTAACCTCTAAAAAAACAAATATGTTCAACAGCAAAAGAGAAACAATTTTAGCTCAGCCTCATAGATCAGGCATGTAGCTCCTGAAAGGGCAAAGGCAACATAGATCATGCACTCCCTCCCCCCTCCACTCTCATTTCAAAATGCATATACATAGAATATTAGAAGACACATTTTAGTCCCATGGGACTCAAATCTGTTTACTTACTCTGCAAAAGAACTCTGCTAAAATTGATACAATATCAAAAATATTTTAACGTACTAAATCAATCTTTTATATGCAAGGTATAAAAAATCTCAAAAGCACATCTGCTTCAAGTCCATAGTCCATAGTGTGGTGGAGAAGAAACACCCACACAGCCATAGCTTAATGGCCAAACTTAGTCAGTCTTCTCCCAGTCAGTTCAGTTTGTTGAAAGGTAGTATGCATAAAATCAATAAGACATCACATACAAATGTATTAAAAATACATTTCAATATTACAATACAAGATAGATGCCGGTCCGGTGGCGCAGAGAGCTGAGGCGCTGGATGCCTTACCTCACGTGACGCTGGCAAACCGGGTTTGGGAACGACCTCAGGTCATCGGAGAGCCAGCATGGGGGGAGGGGAGGGAAGGAGCAGGATTGAGCAGCCGAAAGGCAGCTCTCCTCTCTCGGGGAGGTTGCCCCTACCTGTAGTTCCGTTCCCATCAGGTGGCGGTCTGATGGGTAGCGTAGGCAGGAGGGGGCAGTGGCAATTGCCAGGGGCAGGGTGGAAGGGGCCGAGCCGGAGCCCAGAGTGCGTGTTCACCTCCACGCACACTCACTGCCATGATTGCCGGGGTCCCGGGTTGGGGAGAAAATGGGGAAAAAATCCACAAAAATTGTGTATATTAAAAAAAATTACAACACAAGGATTATATAACATTCATAGATATGGATCATAAAAACAGAGACTGGTCCATCTTACATAAATGATATGCCTTTTAGATGCACAATTTGTGCAAATTTTGCCACAGTAAGAATAACAGGGTTGTCCTGGGAGTACAGAAATGTTACAGTCCTTGAGACAAAGGAGTTTGACTTGCAAATTTGTTTAATAGCGGTAATAAATTGGTCTAACAAATGGGAAATGCATTTTTTTAACTTGATCTCTATTTCTGTTAAAATATTTTCAAACATTACACCAATAGGGCGTATAATCAAACATAGATTGTATGCTTATTATGTTTTGGACTATTGCATAGATTTTTCCTTGTATAGTTGATTACCTCTGAACTATACCTGTTATTTGTTTTGTCTGCCAATTTTGTATTGTAACCTCCCAGGTCATGTCTGAAAATAGTCATATTTTGTGGCTATGACACCTTACCCAGTAAACAAAAACTAAATAAAAATAAAATAAAAGATACAGACAGATGTATATTCTAGCCAAACCATAAAGTTGATTTTACCGTTTCGTCTTTACATTTCTAGGAATAATTCTTTCATAATATGTCCATTGGCTTCCATGAGGGACATTGCACAGCAAGTTTTTGTCTCCTCAGGAGCCTTTGACAGCGAAATGATTGATTTCAGTCCTAGATTCCGTAAAAGAGCTGTTTAACTGTATCCTCCATTCATAGTCCAACTTTATATTAAACAAGAGTTCTATCCGGCCCAGTGGTGCTGAGGGTTGAGGCGCTGGAACGCCACACCTCGCACCACGCCGGCAACCTGGGTTCGGGAATGGACCCGGGCTGCCGGGGGTGGAGAAGGATTGAGCGTCCCAATGGATGCTCTCCTTTTCCAGGGGTGGGTTCCTAGGGGTGCTTTCCGCACCCGATGCACCAGTGTCTGTTGAAGCACGGACATCGGGGCACAAGGTGGTTCTCCAGCATCGGGGAGGGGAGGATCTTTTGGGCACTTGGTGGCGACATGCACCAGCACGCCGCTTGCCTGGACATCAAGTCCTGTGTGCTGACATCCTCAGGGGTAGTGGGACGTAACAGGGGAGTAAAATGTGGAAATACCCTGCTAGCCGCCTAGATGACGACCGACCTAATCTCCCAGTTCACCTCCCACGGGCAGACTCCAATGTGTGCAGGCACTCTAGGAGGTACTGCAGATACAGAAGTGTACCTGACACTCTAGGGGCAGACTCTGTGGAGGGTCCACTGGGAAGGGTCAGGTCCAAAGGAGTGGGGGGCTAATGGGCAGTAAGGAGGGATAAAAAGAAAGTATAAAAAAAAAAAAAAGAGTTGTAATCCAAACCATAAACTCTTTGGGGTCCAAAATACAACAATGTGATGCTATATGGTTATAGAGATGCTCTCATCCAGTGTGATTAACATTGTTTTGAGTTTAAGTAAAAACTAATATCAGCTATGAAAGTTACTTAAAAAGCAACAAAATAAAATATTTTGAAAAGAGAAACCAACAATACATTCTGTGTCATTAAACATTTAGATGATTGATTTTCTTTCTGAGTTCGCTTTATCTAGGCGTACTTAAGTCACTATTGGCTGGTTGTTCGATCTTAATTCCAGCTCTCTCCTCTCCCACGAGCTGGCAAAGATGGCCTCTATCCAAGGCCACCATAGGAAAACTGAGCGGGACTATGGCAGCCCCTCTCCATGACATGGGAAATCTTCAGGCATCAAGTGTGATCTGCATTGAGATCTCCACTCCCTTCTTCATACTAACATACTAAAAGCCAGCAGAATAGGCCTTATGGTCTGTCATGTCTGCTCGGTAGCCAGCCACCTAGTAGGTGCTCACTATCTCGCCCCACCAGCCCCCGAGAGAGTCTTGTTCGGCTTCAGTTTCCCCTTGCACCTGTCCCACCCCTTTTTGAAGCCTTCCATTGTGCCCTCCTCTACTAGACTCCCAGGCAGCACATTCCATGGCTCCACCACCCTCTCAGTGAAGTAATGTCTCCTATGTCCCCCCTGTAATTTCCCCCTCCAGCTTCCACTCATGCCCCCTGGTTTTTCCCCCTTCCTTAGCCTGGACATCTCCTTGTTTCCACCCTTGATTATTCCTTTTATATATCTGAAGACCCCTATCATGTCCCCCGTCTCTCTTCTCCTCCAGTGTGTACAGCCCGAGCTCTTCCAGTCTCTCCTCATTGGGCCTCCTCCCCATGCCCTGAATCATTCTGGTCACCCTCCTCTGGACCCTCTCCAGTAGTGCTATCATGCCTCCTAGCATGCCACAGTCTCCATATCTCCAGAAATGTTTCTGTTTTGAGGTGAAGTGAGGTCGTAAGCCTCTCCATAGCCTCCAGCTCTACAATTTTCTGTATCCATACAGCAAGCATCGGGGGGGCTCTGGAGATAACCAGTTGATAGTGATGCATTTCAGAGCTGCCAGCCAAAAGACATCCTGTGTCGCCTTCCTGTCACCTCCAGTCCACCACCCAGGGCCAGAATCAGTGCTTGACCTCGGTGGTGGGAAAATTAATGGAGCGTATATTAAAGGAACGATTGGGGGTGTACTTGGAGGAGGTGGGAGGTCTGGATAGTTGGCAACATGGGTTTGTGCCAGGTAGATCATGTCAAACCAATCTTGTGGAGTTCTACGAATGGGTAACATCAGAACTGGACTGGAGAAAGCCTGTGGATGTATTATTCTTGGACTTCAGCAAGGCGTTCGACTCTGTCCCCCACAATGGTCTGGTGGAGAAACTGACAGGGTTGGGAGTGGGCCCGTTGATGATCAGATGGATTGAAAACTGGCTAGCTGGACGCACTCAGAGAGTAGTGGTCAGTGGGGAGCTCTCGAACCCTAGAGAGGTCAGTTGTGGGGTACCTCAGAGCTCGGTCCTGGGTCCAGTCCTGTTTAATGCATACATTTCAGACATCAGGGAGGGTATAGGGTGTGAAATGAGTCTCTTTGCTGACGACTCCAAGATGGGAGTAGTAGTTGAGGGGGAAGAGGGTAGGTTGGCCCTGCAATGGAACCTGGACACCATGGAAAGGTGGGCTCACACATGGAAATTAAATTTCAATATCACCAAGTGCAAGGTGTTAAATCTTGGGTGGGGAAACCCTAAACACAGGTACACCCTGGGAGGGGAGGGGAGGCGCTGGAGGCCTCAACAGGGGAAAAAGACCTAGGGGTCATGGTGGATGCATATATGAATAACTCCCAGCAGTGCAGAAGAGTGGCTAGCAAAGCAAACAGGATGTTGGGATGCATCGTAAGTGGGATCACCTCTAGGAGCAGGGACATGATTCTGCCGCTGTACAGTGGATTGGTTAGACCACACCTTGAGTACTGTGTACAGTACTGGAGACCACACTTGAAGAGGGATATACGGCTCCTGGAGAGGGTACAGAGGAGGGCAGCTAAGATGATACGACAACTAGGGGATTTGACGTAGGAGGACAGACTTGAGGAGCTCTGCCTGTTTTCATTGGAGGAGAGGAGAGACAGGGGGGACATGATTGAGGTCTTCAAGTATCTCAAGGGAATAAATAGGTAAACACGGAGGGATCTTTAGACTAAAGCAGGGAGGTATCACCAGAGGGCATGGTTTGAAGTTGGAAGGTGGAAGGGTGAGGGGGGAAAAGAGGAGGAGGTTTTTCACTGAGAGGGTGGTGGATCCTTGGAACATGCTGCCTGGTGAGCTGGTTCAGAGATCCACAGTGGAGGGCTTCAAGAGAGGGTGGGACAGACACAGAAAGCGGATGTATCAGATGATGGCCTGGCCCAGGGGGGTGGCGATGGATGATAGGGATTTCTGGAACACAAGGGAGGGGGAGGGCCTCGGTACCCAACTAGGGGTCTGAGGTTCGAACAGACTCGATAGACCATAAGGCCTAATCTGCTGGCAATTAGTATGTTAGTATGAAAGGTAAAAGGATATGGGAACCCCAGTATGGTCTGGATATGGGTGTGTACTTGTTGCCAGAAAGGTGTTATTATCGGGCAGCTCCAGAAAATATACCAGTGAAAGCCTACTCCTCCACAAAGTCTCCAACACTTATCCGTATTGGAAGTCCTGAAATGCTTTGTTCGAGTAGGGGTGAGGAAGAATCTTGTTAAAATCTTCCAATTAAACTCTCTCCAGGAGAGGGAAGACATGATCACCTAACCCGGTTTCAGTCTCTTAAGCCAGCTCACTTCAGGAATTGGGTGCCCTGCCTCTGTGGCTCAGGACTGTCGTATCTTCTCTGACATGTTGGGGGTGGCATCAGTCATGAGTTTGTAAAGTTGTGATATGGGCTTCATCTTAGCTGACAACTGTACCCACCAGTAAAATAAATCTTCCAACTCTGTTTGGGGTCTCTGGATTTGGGCCTGATGGGAGTCTTGCAAAATGAAGTTCCTGACCTGCAGGAATCTGAAATGGTCTTCCCTCTGTAGTCCATATTTTTGTTGAAGTTGCTGGAAGCTCATACAGACTCCCCCCTTGTAATATTTGTGAGAAGCAGACTAAACCTTTTGATTCCCAAAAAGGCACACTGTCTAATGCTGGGGGTTGAAAGTCAACATGGAATCTGATCAAGGACAGGGAGCCCAACTCATGTGGTTTGCCTGTCTGGTGTCTCAAGCCACCTAGGGTTCTGACTGTGTGTCTAGTGCAGGGATTTGTGATTTTGCTTAGGAGTGGTCTGGGAATTTTTCCTGTGGCAAATGCCCTAAGGGGGAACTGGGGCAGCTGCTCCACCTCCATCGTAAACCAACCTGACTATTTTCTTTGCCTTAACCAGGAAAATAGCCATGGGCCCTGGGCAGCCAAGTAGTATTTCGGGGTTTTTTTGTGTTATTTCTTTATCCTCCCCACTTCTCCCCCATCGGCCTCTCCTTCAGGCCATCAATGGTCTTGTTCCCCTACCGCTCGCTCGCACTCCTGCTCATTGCCACCATCTTCCACCTCAAATGGCAGCAACCCTCGGGGTAATCTGGTGTAACCCTTCACCAGATAGAAAGGTGATGGCAGGGGCCAGCCAGCGCAACACTTGGCCCTTCAGGTGCTGCTGAGGTGGTCTCTGGGGCCCGACCAGGACACTCATGGTGGCAGAGGGACCAGATAGCTGTCATTCAGTCGAGCGGAGAAGACTTTTCCCTTTTTCTTCCCTGGGGGCACAGCATGCCATGACGTCAAGGCATATGCCGACATCTGCAACACCCCCTAGTTAGTTATACGGCACACTGTTATACCTCCGGTCTCCACCGGGGGTCAGCAGGCACCAGACCAAATCCCCTCCCCCCCCCAGAGGAAAGGCGAGCAATCGTCATATGCTCGCTCTCTTCCTCCTCTCCCTATCAGCACCGGTGTCCCCCAAGGATCTATCCTTGGCTAATTACTATTTTCGGTCTTCCTAAATGACTTCCCTGCTGCCTTCACCTCTGCATCCATCCATCGGTGGAGATGTTCAAGCGGGACTGGAAGGTGCATCTTTTTAATTTTTTAATCATCTGTTTATGCTCCCTGGGCATGCTGGGGGCAGGAACTCCATCCCGCACCACACGTCCGCCAGCCTGACTGCCCCAACCATCCCAGAGACCCCCACAGATTAACCCCCATGGCAGGGCCAGGAAGGAAGCTGCCTCCCTCCCTCCCTGGAGCACAATCCAAATCTGGGGAGGCCATAACCATGGACCAGCATAATGGGGGTGGGACCTCATGGAGCCCTCAGCCACCATTTTCCACTTTTCTGTGCCTCTTCCATCTTGAGGCGTAGCACACGTGGGGGCACACACACACACCACACCCGCTGGCTGCTAGTCTCCCTGCCTGCAACAGCCCCCAGCCCCCAGTAGAGGGCGATTGATGGGTGGGACAATGATCCTTCCCTCCCCAAGACAGAACAGCATTCCTCCGGACGCTCAATCCTCTCTCACCCCTGCCAACCCCCTGATGGCCCGGGCTCATTCCCGAACCCAGGTCGCCGGTGTAGCATGAGTTAAGACATCCAGTGCCTCAACCCGCAGCAGCACCAGGCCAGCTAGGTGTATCTTTTTAGAGAGGCATTTGGGAACTGCTTATGAGACTCAGGATATAGTAGACTGCTGAACTGGTTATTTTTAATGAGGATTTTATTCAGGTATTGTTGTTCATTATTACTTTAATTGATATATACTCTTGTATTGATGTATTATTTTTAACTTTTACCTGCCTGTACAGCACCTAGAGCCTCTGGGATAGGGCACTTTATAAATAAAATTTTACTTACTTATTAAACATATAGAGGCACCAAAGCTTCACCATCATCCTGATTTATTAAGAATTCCAATTGTGGCTTACACAGTGCCCTCCTTTCATCAGCAGTCTCGCAGAAAATCAGTTGATAGTCTGCATTTGGTTGTTCAGTTGTGATTCTGTAATTGTTGAGAAGAGTATATTCCACAATTCTAGCCAGTTACTGCATTGACATAATTTGTGTAATACAGCATAGCACTCGCAGACCATATACTCTCAAGGCCATATCTGCTAAATTGCCTGTTTTGTCTATCAAACCACCTATTCTCAAGGGGCTTAATCAAATTTTCTAGTAGACATTATCTTGGTAATCTACAGTCTTGCATAGTTTGGATTCTGCCCTAGTAGTTAATTATCATTTTCTTGACCAACAGTTCCAAACACCCTCTTTTGGATTCCAACCCGTGAGCTGCAAAGGGAGTGCCCTTAGGAAGTCCTAGTGCAGCTCTCAGGAAAAAAATTGGCATTTTTCCAGCTCATAACAGATGGACACTGTACCTCAGATCTCACTACCATAGAGTAATTGTGCATTCACCTTTGCATCAAACGTCTTTTGGAGGGCAGCACATGATTTGTCTGAGAATGTTCTAGCAAACCTTAGAACAGCATTAGTTGTCGGGTAGCACTTTGCTTCAGATTTTCTAAGTGAATGTTCAGGACATTTTTATATCAAAAATTATTTCCAGATAGCGAGACTGATCCACTTCCTCAAAGGTTACATTTTCCACTGTCCTTTTTTGGAGTTAAAATATTTTCCCATCAAACATCCTGATTTTAGTTTTATCTATATTTTATATTTAAGTCAAGTTTAATTTTTTTTTTTTTTTATGAAACACAGTCGCTGCAAGTGCACGTTTACATCACAGAGAAGTTCTTGTGATTAAAACTATATCATCCACGTATATGAGTAACTTAACAGTCTGATTATTGCTATTTGGGGAAAATGTATTAATGAGGTCTAGTGCTCAATGTCTAGGTCTAGGGACTCAATGTATAAGTTAAATAATAAAGATGTTAAGAGGCAGCCTTTGGTAGTTACGAAGAACTGAGCAGTGTGGCCATCTCTAGAAATTCTGTCATTAGCAGAAGTTTCTATGCGTAACATGATGAATATGGTGAGTAGTCTTTTGGGTATGTTATGATCAGTACGTAAATCCTATGATATGTCCCTATTGACATTATTGAATGCAGCTTTTACATCTAAAAAACCTAAGAAAATGACTCCTATCGTAGTTCTGTAAGCATATTTGTTAATAAGATAGGACTCAGTAAAGACAAGATCGATGGTATTAAATTGTTTTCTGAAGCCGGGTGGCAACATGATATTAAGTTATTTTCTTAAACCCACTCTTCTAGTTTTTGTAAAATTGATCTTGAATAAATCTTGGCCCCAATACATGAAAGAATTATGGCTCTATAGCATTTCAGATTGGATCTATCTTTCTTAAAAATTGGAACAATTGTTCCATCATTCCAATAGCTTGACGAGACAAGGTGGTTATTAATTATGGTAAATAGTTGTGCCAGCATATCCATCCACCAATCTGAATTTGCTTGAGACATTTCAGCCTTTATGCCAGCTCTTCCAGGGACTTTGATACATTTTTGTGCCATGATTAAAGAAATTACAGTATTTTTTATACAGGTGGCCAGAAGTCTATGGCTCTCAAGCAAATTTTTCTTCTTTCAACAAGAGCCATGCTAGTCTCATCTACATCATATGAATTACATAGTGTGCTAAAATAGTTCACCCATACTGGACAGCTAATAAAGGAGTCAGTGTTACACGTCTGTTTTCTGTACCATATGCCACTAACTCCCAGAAAAGTTTATTGTCTTTTTGATACATTGCCTGTTGTTGATTGTGCCACAAAAGATTTTTATGGTACAATTTTTTATGTTGAATTAGTTGGCAGCACTCTGTCTTAATTGCCCTTTGAGCTTTTCTGTTGGCATTATAGCCTAGAGGTTAGAGTAACGAGTCGCGAATGAGTGTGGTACATCCAGCAGACCTGGGTTTGATTTCCACAACCTCCACTTGCAGACCTCTCCAGTGCTCCTGGTTCACCCCTGAAAACAGTCACTTGTGCGTAGTGGGCCCTGCCTGGTTACCAAAGAATAAAAAAAAAAAAAAAAAAATTAATTTCTTATTGTAAGTTTACCTATCTTATGGACACTCTTCTTCATCTAAGTGCACTGATGATCAAACCAAGGATTCTTTGCCATTAGTCTATACAAGCGGCAATTGTATGAAAGTTTGGAAGTGCTGAGATATACCTCGAGGTACCTCAAGGTACCACTGAGGCACTCAAGTTCACGAGGTGATTGTATAAACATCTGACAATGCTGAGGTATACCTCGAGGTACCAGGTACCTCCTCAGCACTACCAGACTTTTATACGATCACCATGTGAACTTGAATGCCTCAGTGGTACCTCAAGATATATCTCAGCACTTCCAAACTTTTATACGATCACCACTGTACTTATTTCCTTATTTTCCAGGTACATTTAATTCAGCATAGAAACATAGATTTTGATGGCAGATAAGGACTGCTGGCCCACCTAGTCTGCCCACTTCCCTACCTACAGGATAAGCTGCAGATCCTAGTTACCCAACAGCCTATTTCTTCTTACCCCCCACAAGAATTGCCTTATGTCTGTCCTATGTATTCTTGAATTCTCCCACAGTTTTAGACCCCACAACCTCCTCAGGAAGGCTGTTCCATGCGTCCACCACCCTCTCTGTGAAAAAATACTTCCTCACATTGCCCCTGAACTTCCCCATCTTTAAATTGTGTCCCCTTGTTCTTGCACATTTCTTTTTCTGAAAAATGCTACCTTCTTGGACTTTGTTGATTCCACTGAGGTACTAAAAGTTTCTATCATGCCCCCCCCCTTTCCTCAAGGGTATACATATTAAGCTCCTTTAGTCTCTCCTTGTATGGCTTCTTTTGCAGACCCTGCAACATTTTAGTTGCCCTCCTCTGGACTGCCTCTATCCTGTCTATGTCCTTGAGGAGATAGGGTCTCCAGAACCGGACGAGAGTACACCAGACTGTCTGTACAGAGGGATAACAACTTCCTGTTTTCTGCTGGTGATGCCTCTCCCTGTACATTCCAGTATACCCCCAGCCCTCCCTACTGCCTTCTCACATTGCTTGCTAACCTTAAGGTTATCTTATATGATTACCCCCAGGTCCCTTTCCATTTTGTTGTTGTTACTACTCCCCCACCCATTGTGTAATCTTCCCCTGGGTTTTTGTTTCCCAGGTGCATTATTTTGCACTTAATTGCATTGAATCCAAGCTGCCATACTTCTGACCATTCCTCCAACCTTGCCAAGTCCCTTCTCATCCTTTCCACACCTCCTTGTGTATCAACCCTGTTGCAGATCTTTGTGTCGTCTGCAAAGAGGCATACTTTTCCTTCCAGTCCCTCTGCAATGTCAGTTATAAAGACATTAAAAATGACTGGACCCACTACTGAACCCTGCGGTACCCCACTAGTAACCCCTCTTTCTTCAGAGTGAATTTCATTTACAATTACCTTCTGTGTCCTGTTGTCCAGCCAATGTTTTACCAAGGCTACCACCCTGGGACCCACTCCCAGGCTGGTTAATTTGACAATTAATCTTTTATGTGGGACTGTGTCAAATGCCTTGCTAAAGTCTAGGTAGGCCATGTCCACAGCCCCTCCCTGATTTACTACTTTGGTCACCCAGTCAAAGAAATCAATTAGATTTGTCTGACATGACCTTCCGACTGTGAACCCATGCTGCCTTGGGTCCTGTGCCCCACTGGCCTCTAGGTACTCAACATTTCTTTCCTTCAGAAGTGATTCCATCACTTTCCCTACCACAGAGGTCAAACTGACAGGTCTGTAGTTTCCTGCCTTTGTCTTGGTCCCACTTTTGTGAAGGGGAATCACATCCACCTTCCTCCAGTTCTCAGGTACCACACCATCCTCCCATGATTTGTTAAAAAGGGTAGTCAGTGGTTTCACTAGTTCTCCCCTTAATTCTTTTAGAATTCTGGGGTGAAGTCCATCAGGCCCCATTCCTTTGTCCACCTTCAGTTTTAGGAGTTCTTTCAGAACCCTTTCTTCTGTGAAAGGACTGGGATCGGCCCCCTATCAAGAGTGCTTCTGTTAATTGGATTAGGCACCTCCCTCCTCTTCTTTTGTGAATACTGAGCAGAAATATTCATTCAGTATCCCTGCTTTTCACTGTCCCTCTGCCCACCCACCATCCATTCTATTCAGCCTCACTATCCCTCCCTTTGTCTTTCTTTGCTCCCTAATGTACCTATAAAAGGTTTTATACCCCTTCTTAACTGAGTTGGCTATGTTTTCCTCAGTTTGGGCCTTTGCTATTCTGACTTCCCTCCCTGCTTCCGTCTGCCTTAACTGGTACAACTCTCTGTTCTGCTCCTTCTGTGTTTCCTTATACTTCCTGAATGCTATCTTTTTCTCCCTGACTTTCCCCTCCTCCTCTTTTGAGAACCATAGTGGCTTTTTCTTTCATTTTAATTTGTTTATTTGCTTCATACAAAGGCTTGTTGCCTCTGTGATATCAGTTTTGATGACTCCCCATTGTTGCTCCACCCCTCCTTCTAGCCTGTTTGCTAGTGCTTTTCTAAGGCACTCTCCCATCTTGCCAAAGTCAGCCCTCCTGAAGTCCAGTACCCTCACTTTTGTATGGCTTGACTCTGTAGCTGAATTTATCGTGAACCACACTGTTTGATGGTTACTTGTTCCCAGATGGCAACCCACTTCTAGATCTGAGATCCACTCACTTTCCCCATTTGAGAGTATGAGGTCTAAGATTGCTCCCTCAGGAGTGGGTTCCGAAACTAGCTGTCTGAGGCATGCCACCTGTAGGGCATTGAGAATGGCCCTGCTCTTGGATGTGACTGCAGCAAATGTGCTCCAGTTAACATCTGGCATATTCAGGTCTCCCATCAACAGTATCTCCCCTTTCTCTGCCATCCTAAGAATGCCTTCTATCAAATCCTTGTCCATTCCCTCCCCCTGACATGGAGATCTTTATACAACCCCTGTGCGGATTGTGGTGCAATTTCCAGTCTCTAAGATAACCCACAGTGCCTCCTCTCCTCCCTGTTTACTCTTTTGTTCAGTTGCTTTTATCCCTTCCTTTACATAGAGAGCCACTCCTCCCCCTCTTCTCCCCTCCCTGTCTCTCCTGTAGGTTATGTAACCTGGTATGTTAACATCCCAGTCATGGTTCTCTGTGTACCATGTTTCTGTGACTGCTACAATATCCAGGCATCCCTCTTCCATCAAGACCACCACTTCAGGGAGCTTGTTGCCCAGACTACGGGCATTGGTACTCATTACCCTCCATTTCCTGATGGCCTTACTCCTTTTTGCTCCATCTCTGTCCTTATTGCCTTTGTCACTTTCTCCATTTACCCCTGCCCTTCTCCCTATCGACATCTCTATCTTGGTGTTTACCTCATTTACTACCCTGACTTTTTTTGGGGGGGGCTAGAATTTCCCTGTTCCTTTCTAGTGCCCCTCCCTTGGCTAGTTTAAATACTTGCCAATGAAGCAGTTAAACCTATCACCTAGGATTCTGGTTCTCCTCCTGGACAGATGCAGTCCATCATGCCAGTATAGGCCTGCATCACTCCAGGTGGACCCCCAGTCCCCAATGCAGCCAAATCCCTGAGCTCTGCACCAGTTTTTCAACCACTGATTGAATCCCATGGTGTGGAGCACCCTAGCCTCACCTACACCATAGTCATTCAGCACCTCCAAGAAGGTTACCATGCATGCTACTTGTCTAAGGCCCCTTCCCAACTCCACAAACTCTTCCTGCACTGCTCTGATCCCTTTCTTAGCCAGGTCATTTGTCCCTAGGTGAACAATGACATCCAGCTCCCTCCCCTGTGCAGTTGCTCCAGCGATCCTGAGGATTCGCTCCCTGTCCCTCCAAGCCATGGCACCAGGCAGGCACCTTACCTCCCTCTCCCCTTCCTCCCCCAGTTCTACCTTCCTAATAATGGAGTCCCCCACCAGGAGTTGTTTCCTTCCCCTGTGGGGTCCCACGCCACCCTCCTGTGGGTCTACTTGTGGAGGTTCCCAGCATCCTCCTTGTTCTCCACTGCGGGTGCCTCCATAGAGGAATTACACTTTGCCAGAACGGCATAGGAATTGTGGAGAGGTACAACTGGAGGGATGCACCTCTGTTCCACCACCCTCACTCTCCCTGACCCCACTGTGGTCCAACCACTCCTCTCTCTTGGCAACCTCTGAGGCAAAGGCAGTGGCCCTGGTGGTCCCTGGATGGAAGAGGAGGTCCCACAAATCCTGGCCAGCTCAGCCTAGTGATGAGCAACCTCCTCCCTCAGCCCAGAGAGGTGCCTACGGTTGGGACAACACCGCATCCTCTAGAACGTCTCCCGGAAGACTGCTGCTCCACAGCCACTGCACTACACCACTCCCATCATGTCTTACTTATGGCCCCTTCACTGTTGTTTGGAATCCTTACTCTTGCCTCTTTCCTTTTTCTCTCTCTCTCCCTACTTACTTACTGCCTCTGTGCCCTTTAAGCTCCTGATCGTCCTGTTCTGAGACAAGAAGATCCTATATTTCTCAGTAGACCCCTTACTTGCTCAGAGGCAGACCTCCAGCAGCTGGAGGGGTGGCTGGAGAGCTACTCTTGCCCTTCTAGGATGGTGAGTCTTTGATGGCTCTGTGATCACTCGCTTCCTGCTCCCAAACAGGAAGTTCCTGTTGTCAGTCAAATCCAGTGCCTATAAAAGTAAAACTAGCTTTGGGTGGGAAGGAGAGCAATATAAGTCCCAGTAGAGAAGTCCAGTCACACAGCACTCCTTCCTCCTGGTATTCTCTGCCCAGACTCTCTTGCAACAGACCCGCTATAATCTTTTCATAGTTCATAATTACTAGCGAATAATATTCTTGTCTGTCATCCGTGTCTAGATAATTATCAAAAAACACTTTTTTTTAAATCTAATATACGATCATAATTTAATGTTAATAACAGATTCCATGACAACAGGGCTCCATTTCTGTTTTTTTTTTACCACCGAGTACAATAATATCTTCATTTATTGCATAGTCAACTTTATCCAGGCGGCCCAACTTGCTGATTAATTTTAATGATACTGTCACACTCAGTGGAAAGTGGTCACTGTCCCACAGCTGAAGGATGTTAATTAATGTGACCAAATGAGAATTACAGGCATCTAGCATAATAATATCAGGAGTAGTACTACCATTAAAAGTAGGGAAGGTAAACCCTTCTTTATAATCTCCAGGAAACCAACTGTTTAACAATCCTAAGGTACTTTTCCATGCAGAAGTTAACATTTTCTTTCCTCTGTTATTTTGCTTTAAAGAGGGAATCCAGTGATATTTAAAGTACGTACTATGCAGTTAATAATGGCCCAACTAGCAGAATTGCTGCTTGATCTGAGAAAATGATATATCCCTGTCCTGGAATCAATGTTTTAAAAATTGTGACTGTACTTCCGGCTACCAAAGACAGAGCTTGCCCACCATGCTGGAAGTGATGTCAGCTCCAGACAGAGAAGAAGAAGAATCAGCATTTATATAGTGCTTTTCATACATCTCAAAGCGCTTTACAAGCAATGCTAGACTGGTAGTGAAGTGACTGAATGTGTGGTGGTGGCCATATCGCACTTCATCACCCACACACAGCCTGGATAATTGCATGAACCGGTTTATGGGAAGGTGAATGTTGGCCAGGACACCAGGAATGTTCCCCTACTCTTTGCGAAGAGTGCCCTGGGTTCTTTTACTTCCACCTGGACACCCACCAGAACAACACCAGGATGGGCAGAAGGGACCTCGGTTTAACATCACATCTGAAGGACGGCACACCCCAACAGTACAGCACCCCCCAATACTGCACTCGGATGCCAGCGATTTTTAGGTGCAAGTCCAATCCCGGTGTGGGACGAGAACCCACGACCTTCTGGTCCAGAGGCAGATGTGCTACCAACTGAGCCACGCTGAGCTATGAGTATGTTAGCTGACTGTAGCGGGAAATGCAGTAGCGGTCAAAAACATGAGGGTTAGCTGCCAAATGTTTCAATAGTGTCTGGATTCCTTTCTTACAGGAATGTTTAGTGCATCATCAATACACCAGTTTTGAGTTTTATATTCTAGTTCATTGCTAAGTCAGGCATTGACATCTCCCACTACAGTAATTGGAATATCCTTGTAATTTTGGCTAATATGAGCCAGTGTCCCCTTAAGATATCTAAATTGGTTTTCTTCCTGTCCTTTTCTTAATTTTAGGGGGAGGGCTATAAATATTGATTAATATTAGAAACATCATGGATTGAAGGCCAATTACTACTCCTAGCCAAAATTAAAGCCTACAGTGAAGCTCGTCGGGATGAAATCCACTTTTACAGCACTCTGCAGTATGCTGCAGCAGAGTTACTACAGTAAACAATGTAATTTCAATTGGGATTAATCCCTTTTGTCATGCAGGAAAATGTGACACTGCCAGGAGGAAGTGAATGTCACAGTTCCCTGCAAGAGAAAAAGGGACTAATTGCCATTGAAATTACATTGTTTTCACAGTAACTCTGCTGCAGCATGCTGCAGAGTGCTGCAGCATGCTGCTGAATTGGGTTTCATCCTGGCGAGCGTCACTGTATATCACACATTTAGTTTCACAATTTATACAAGTAGAAATGCATATCATGAGACCCCCATGTGGTCTGCCAAACTTGGATTTTTTAAAGGCTGGCTATTCAAATATCTCATATCCAGGAATAAAAATATCCTTCTCGCTGGTAATCCAAGTCTCTTGAAGTAATAGTATACCATAGTTTTTAATAATTTCTAACCATACTTTGTCATTTTTTTGTTTTTAGCTCTGTGATATTCCAACTAATCAGGTAGCAGTATTAGCAATGTTCTGCCATTTTTGGTTTGTAGTTGACAGTTGTCAGTCGTTAACTTCTAGAAAATACAAAATCACACATGCCCACACAATGCAAAGCATCATGGGCTGCATATGCAAATCACCACAGAATGTTATGCTGGTCCAACTTCTAGGTCTATTACTGTAAATTTTGATGCATCAAGGTTTGCATCTTCTTCCTCTGCTTCATCTTCTTCAGACGATGACTTGGATGCTTCCGATTCACTGCTCTCTAAAACATTGCTAATATTAATCCTGTGGGCATTTTGGGGTCCTGCCCCCAATAACCCTCCTATTTTATGTAGTTAAGCCTTCAGACTCATTTCCAAAGTGGTGTACTTTTTCAAGTGGTTTATTTTTTGTTATTCTATATACATTTTATTGTATTTTTTATAGGTGTTTTCTCCCTCTCCTACCCGAGGCCCCAGCACACAGCCATGCATGCACATGGAGGCGCGCGCACGCACACCGTGGTGCCAGCTCAGCCCCTTCCACCCACCTGCACTGCCATACCCTCCCCCCTATTCAACCCACCTGACCTCCACCAGGTGGGTGTGGAACTACGGGGGGGTGACAACCCACCCCACCACCCCCGGGAGAGAAGAGCAGTCTTCTGGCTTGCTCAATCCTGCTCCTCCCTTCCCCCCTTGCTGGCACCCCAATAACCCAAGGTCATTTCCGAACCCGGGTCACCGGCATAGCATGATTTAAGGCATCCAGGGTCTCAACCCTCAGTGTCACCGGGCCAGCACCAAGTGGTTTATTAAATTGTGTGATTCTTCATTGTTTGGTATCTACTGACCTAACATCCATTTTTGTGTTCTTTCTTGTGCCAACAACTTTTTATCTGCCTGTACATTATGTCTAGAAACGTAAATGTCAATAATAGTGCCCCCATTATCCAGAGTGGTAGCTAATTTTATGCCAATATCTTTAAATTCCACTTTGTTTCTTATAGCGACCAAACGTACCTCAACTGTTTTAAAGATTATGCACACACATCACTTTTTAATTTCTACCATGATACCTATATACGGTTTTGATACCATTGCATTTTATTTTATTTCCCAGAATACCTTAAAGAACATCATACATTGACACCTTTAGTAACTAAGATAGTAGTCTCATTTCTTGATCTTGACAAACCCCTAAGATAGGGTGTAGGCAATAACAAACCTTTTTCTTTAAGCACTTCCTTAATATCTCTGTTTTTCTATTTGATACTTTTTTTCCTCTGTTGTGCTACCTCATCTGAGTCCAAGTCTGTTTTTAGCTCTGTGATATTCCAACTAATCAGGGTAGCAGTATTAGCAATGTTCTGCCATTTTTGGTTTGTAGTTGACAGTTGTCAGTCGTTAACTTCTAGAAAATACATCTAGAAGTCAAGTAATTTATTATGTTTTGAATTGTTTCTGTTTTTTATAGGTTGTATTTCTTCATGGACAGTACCTCCACCCTGGATTGCCTAGCCTTCATTTCCACTTTTCTAGTTGTTGTTTTATTTTTATCGATCTCTGCCTTCTGCAGATGCAATGATTTATGGTCATCTTTGTCTGTTGCCTACTTATCTTTATTCTGGTTCGCCAACATGTCTCACTGTATCGTATGCTTTCTATCACCAGCTTTCCTTTTTTCAATGTTTCTGTTCTTTTACTTTTCTCCTCCTGTTCCTGAAGTAGAGATTTATTTTGCTCTTTACATAATATTAGTTCGTTTGTAAATAAGATGCAGTCAGAGTTGTTAATCCATTACTTTTCTGGTTCTCTCTTAATCTTAGCAAGTGCTACAACAATCAGGGTTTCAGATAAAAATGTTTCAACCACCTGTGAAAACTTATGACTATCCTAACTCCCTGTTGCAGTTTACTTTGTCTCTGAGTCTGTGTTTCTGCATGCAATTTAATTTCCTGATGTAGTGTGTGCCACAGTTGCGTTAGATAAGGGATAGCCAATGTTCCTTCTGGTGGGGATCCAAATTTATTTTATTTATATAAGGGATGTCATTGAGGAATGACTTTGGCACAGTTTTAATTTCTGGAGAACCTTCTTGTACGTGTAAATCAATTAGAGCTTCCAACGATTTCTCTGTAGCTTATAATGCAGGATTGTTATTCTGACCCTATTGACTTAAGTCATAAACAGTCTTCAATACTTTCTGTGCCTCTGCACTTGTCCTTTTACCTGCTGATTCTGGTTATTAATAAGAGGGGGCTGCAAGCCTACTTGTGTATCAGTCGATGCCTCAAATTTTCTGATTGCCTTCATTAAAAGGTTCCCTGGGCTATTTTTATCAAGATCTGTTGGTGTTTATTATAGTTGGGGTAGTAGGAAACCTTGGATTCTTACCATCTCTTTTTCTCCAGTTAGATCCTGTTGGGAACCAGGCATCATAAAACAGCTGGTTATTTTGTGGGGTTATATTTCAGATCTCTCCCCTTTTTTTTTCTTTTAGGCTGTTTTTTAGTTTTTTGTGGATGAGCAAGAGTGGTCGCTTTTCTTTTTGTACCCATGGTTTCTACTGCAAGCAGATAATCAGTTATGAATCTAAACTTGACCACAGGGTAATCTGATAAAAAGGAGTAAATCTCTTGATTAAAAAATTAAGCCAATAGTATGATTCCTATACCAGAATAATATTCAAATGGCAGTATAAAATAACTGCACCAGAATAAATCTCATAAAATTCAGCAGAATTTATAAGTGTTGGTTTAAAACAAAGTTCCTTTGGGACTTGGCAACTGTAATGTTCGTGAAAAGGTCTCATATCATTTGTGGCTTTCAGTCATTTGGATTCTTTGCACTGAATTCTGCTGACCCCATTTTATAAAGATATACAGAAAGCCAAATTTGAGTTTAAAAAGGAATAAGGGGGGGGACCTAGCATAATACTCAAAAAATAATGAACTTGGTTACATAAACCTCAAGTTAACATTTATTAATTATTAGAAAATGGGCTTGGAAATCCCCAGGATCTGATTGGTTGATAGTGCTGACAAGCTGGGCATCTATCAGGCAACAGAGCCCGGGAATTAAAAGTGCCAGCTTTGCCACAAAGTGCATAGGCAAGATCATCCAGCAATTAGAATGTTGGAATTAAAAAAGCTGCCATGTTTTCCTCTCACTGCTTAGCGGTAAGTTCACGCCTCCATCCCCTCGCCATGCAAATCCATCACGATGTCAAAGTCAGCGAAAAAGCAATATAACATCCCTAAAAATATAAAAAACAATCTACAAACCTAGCGATTGGCCGTATTAACAAAAAATAGCTGCACAGCTTAAATGGAGAACCACATCTCTCGGCCCCAATAAAGCTGGCGGCTCAGTTCAGAGCACTAACCTGGCACCACATATCCTGAAGCAGCCAAAAGTAGCAGGCGGAGTCCCAGCGGTACTAGCTCCACACATAAAATTCCTCCGAATCGCTAAAATAAAGGTTGACTCCTCCACTGTGTTTCAGAAACAGTTTACTACGTTGTAAAAGCAAAAACATCGCAAGCACCCCCTTTTGAAATTTGTAATTGCTCCGTGGCATCTCCCTCATACCATTCCTGCAGCATGTCATGAAAAAGTGATCCGACCAGCGTAAAATGCGGGAAAAGCAAGCATGTACTCAGAAACTTTAAATACCTCTCAATAATCTCTAAAATGTTCTTCTTCACCCACAGTCCATATAATCGAAGAATGCATCATGGACATGCTCGTTGTATCCACAGTAAGGTAAAAAAAGTAGAGACTCGTGACAGCACAGCAGAGCACTTAGCAGCAGCTCATGAATAATAAATATCAAATTTAAACGCCAGTCAACCAACTTTATCGCTTAGTGTTTTTTCTGTCTCTGTCTCTCCGAAGCAGTAAAATAAAACTTTGCAAAGCGTTTAAAAATGTCAGACAATCTACAGGTAAAATACTGCTAAAATAAACGTTCCAATGTGGTAGTAGTAGTAGTAGTATAAAAAATGCAAAAAATGTACAGCAGGCAATGACTGAATGAATAATTGAGCAGCTGACAGGCTGGCCATATTTCTCATGACCAACAATTGTTGAAAGTGTGATGTTTCTAGCATACTGCCATACTACCAAGGCATAAAAATGAAGATCCAGTTTAAAAAAAAAAAATCCTGTTAATTTAGTAGTCCTACTGCTTGTTCTGTAAATAAAATTGAGGCAAACTAATTAGCCATTTACTTATTTATTTATGTAGTTTTGGTTGACCGGGTAAGTGGAGTAGACAAATCCTGGGTATTTTCAGTCACGACCCGGGAGAGGGGCATACAGATGAATCCCATTGACCTTGAACCAGACTAAGCTGTTTGTGTCATTTTTAGTGAATGAGGGAAGTTTGGCCAGGACACCGAGAAAATCCCCCTACTCTTTTCAATAAGTGGCATGGCATCTTTAACATCCTCCTGAACTACCACCAATTCAGCTAGATGGGACTTTGTTTTAATGTCTCATCCCGAAAAACAGTACCTCAGAAGTGCAGCACCGCTCTCATGCTGCACTACAGTGTCACTGCTGGGATATCAACTCAAGTACCAGATGTGGTAACTGAACCCACAGCCAAGGGTTAAACCCCTGCATGCCCCTGTACATAGCATTATCTCCCATGCATATAAACGACTGTTTCCTAGATAGTCACATTAAGTATAAGTATAAAATATAAAACAATAAAAAAAGAAAATGTTTTTCCAGTGAAATCAGTAGCTGCTGGGTGCCCAAGTAGCTCTCTAACCTGTTCTTGTCACATTAGCAAACAGTGTTGCAGACTTCTGCCAGCAGTTCTCTGAGACCTCCCAAGCATGCCCCAGCTTGCGTATCTGTATGTCACACCATACTCTACACAGTGTGAGGTATTTGATCATGACAGATATCTTTGTGTGGCTTTCAAATATATGTTCGAATATTAATTCATTATGTGCCTGTATCCTAGATCTTAAAAGAAAAAGTGCAACAGACATGTAGAACTGTAAGCTCACACATTTTTTTTAATTAAAGGTTAATTTCAGGCTGCTGGAGGCAGACACTATCAGCAATCTGTTTCCCTCACAAGGGATGACCGTGCAACACCACCTGCACCCAAGAAAATTAAAGCAGACAAACCAACAACCTCTAACAGATTTCAAGCAGTGACACATACAGAGCTTGACAAAATAGAAGAAAGAACATGAAGAGGCAAATACCAAAAAACACAGGATGGGCAGTAAATGTTCTCAGGCAGTGGGCAAATTCTAGATGCATTCAACTGGACTGGCACACAGATACAGTAGAACACATAAGCAGCACCTTGAGACAGTTTTATGCAGAAGTCCGCACAACATCAGGGCAAATTATTCAGTATCTGCTACTGTGCCTTAAGAGCTGGTCTAAATAGACACCTGAATAGCCCAGCCATAAGTGCAACATAAACATAATAGGTGACCAAAGATTCAAGCCCGCCAATAATGTTCTCACATCAGTTATAAAAAAATGAGAAAGGCCCACAGAGATGAAGCAACCCACCACCCAGCAATAAGTGAGCCAGATCTCAACACCTTAGAACATCAAAGCCCTATCTCCTGATACTGCACCTGGACTGGTGCACAAAGTGTGGTTTGATATACAGATCCACATGGCCAGGCGTGGCGTGAAGGTCTCAGGGAATTGGCGCAGACTCATTTGCAGTGCACACAGATGAAAATGGCTTGCAGTATGTAGGGCTTAAATATAACGAACCAACCAAAATCATAAAAATCCGTTAGAACAAAACAAAGACAGTTATAGAGGGTTTATGTACTCGAGCCAGACAACCCAATGTGTCCTGTTAAGTCTTTTCTGAAGTATTTATCTAAGCTGCTGAGAGAAAATCCACCAGCCTTCTACTTACACCCACTAAGACAAAGTCAAGCAGTCCTAGACACATTGTCCTTTTGGTATTCCAAAGCACCAATGGGAAAAATTATCTAGGAAACTTAATGCCTAAAATCAGCAAGGAGGCAGGACTAACCAAAGGTATACCAATCACAGCTTAGAGCCACTGCCGTTCAGCTTTTATCAAATGCGGGACTCAGCAGCAGAGAAATAACCAGTGTTACTGGTCACCGTTCAACAGCCTAGCCTGCTACTGGTCTCCCAATACCACAGATAGAAAGAACTGGAGCTCCATCTTAGGTGGACATAACATCCAAGAGACTAATACAGCAAAGCAAGGAGAAACTGAAAAATGACTGGCAAAGAAATGGCAAAGGCATGCCATCTCCAAAACCGGTACTGAAGATAGTTCATCTGCAACAAACTTTTCTCCATCTAACTGCACTTTCAATGCACCAATTAGTTTCATCACATACAACAAATAATTGCACTAACTCTAGTATTTAAAAGTAGTATTTAGTATTTAAATTCACTAACTCTAGTATTGTAATGCAGTTTCTATTTTAGGACTATTTTATGTCCCACAGTTGTAATCTTAAATTAAAATGAATGTATTGGCTTGCAAAGTTAAAAATCTGTGTCAGTATATTTTTAAACTGTTACACCATTTTCTAAGTGCAATAATACCCTCCAGGGTGGGCGTATTGGTCAATACGGACCTTCCAGGAGCTTAAGGCCCTCCGCCTGCGACGTCGGGACCTCATTCAGCCCTAGGAGTCGATAATACTATCTATCAAATATTATTGCTTACATAGATTATTCAGCATGGAAAAAATGTGGGAGAAAAAGAAATGCCGATAATATTGCAACTTTATATAGAAACGGTAAAAAAAACTTACATAATGAAAATGGAAAACATTATTATAGTCCTTGGTTCTCATGCAGCATTGCTGGTAGCAGATAACTAGGGCTTTCTCAGCACAGCAAATGGCATTGTCATAAAAACAATAGAGTATAATTTATTAGTAGACTAATCCTAAAACAAGGAATAGGTCAGTAACAGAGCACAGTGATAACAGAGTGGGAAAGCCTAAACTTGTTTTCCATCAGCACACATTAAAAAATTTCAGCTTGATGTTTCAAAACATGGCTCTTCAGAAACACGGCTCAGTTCTACTCAGAAGTTGTGCTCGGGCTAAGATGCAACAAAGGACTGAGTGCTCACTCCTCTGGGGGTGTTTCTTATCTTCAAGGGGGAGATTGCCATATCAAAAAGTCTGTAAGATTCAAATCTTACTGCCCTGATTACAGAGCAAATTGCATAACAGAACAAATGCTGTTAACTATAATCTTTTGAAAAAGTGATATATAACTGTATTTAAAAATCAAGAAAAATACACGTGTCGATGCTGTGAAAGGTAGCAGAGTATATTGTTAAACAGCGCTGAATTAGACTTTTTAAGATTAACTCAGCACTTTAAACTCTAGGTAGCTCTCTGTCATAAATACTGCCTTAGCACTAGGTTTAACATAAATCGTACCAGAAATAAAAGGAAAAAAAAACAAACTAAAGGTCTCATGATTCCAGTATGTGAAAATATGTAGTACTGAACAGCAGTACTGTTTGAAACATTGAACACCAATATGGCGAAAACTTACTCACTCTGAGTGGGTTATGAGATCCCCAAGCTGGCAAGGACTCTACACAGTGCCATTCCTACTGCCCTTTTTCCATACTAAGCGTCAATTACGAGTATCTTACTTCCATCCTATCAAAATGGCTTTAGGGACTCATCACCCAGTTAGTACATCTACTGTAGGCCAAATGGGATTTGTTGCCAGCTGCCAAGTGGCAGACAACACCCATAGAACACTCCACATTATAGACAATCTAAATAAAAACAGAGTCGGTGGGAATGGGCATGGATGCTGGAAAAGCATCTGATCAAGTCAACTGGACATATCTATATAGGGTCCTCACTGCGTTTGGTTTCTCCCCGGACTTTATGTGGATTATTCAAACATTGTACAAAGAACGACAGGCTTATGTGAGAACAAATAGCTCCATGTCACCAAAGTTTGACCTGGGGTGAGGCTAGAGAATGGGGTGCCCCTTGTCACCGATTTTGTTCACGCTCTGCACTGAACCACTAGCCCAACAGATAAGATAAGAATAAGAAATTAAAGGTAATCAAATAGGACCACATGAACTCAAAATAGCCTTATACGTGGATGACAAGTTATTATATTTGAGAGACCCACAAACCTCCCTCCCCAAAGTGATGGCCATAATCAAAGAGTACTCTATCCTCTCTGGCTATACCCTAAACTCTACCGAAACCAAGGTTATTTTCCACTACTCCCCCACTAGATAGCTCCAGTGTGGTTCTCTATGAAATGGGTCATACAAAAAATGAAATATTTAGGTATCCTCCTTAGGAATGTCCCTATGCACCTATACCAAGATAACTATATCCCACTTCTACAGCAACTAAATATTGATATAGCAAGATGGACATGCTCCCACTGCTATTCCTTGCCCCCATTCAATCAGTAAAAATTAACGTCCTCCCGCGCAACTTATACTTATTCCAATATGCTCCAGTATCCTTGACCAATGCCTAGCTAGGAGAGACACAAATAAATTTGTCAAAATTTATTTCAGTCAATGCTAGATCTGGAGCATGAAGTACATTATTATATCCCAAAAAAAGAATGGTGAGGGGCTAGGCACTCCCAAATCTGGGTGACTATTGGTTAGCAACCTCAGTTAAAATGGCCCTCCTATGGAACAGCCCGAAATATCAAGCCCATTGGACACAAAAAGAGGAGGGCTCAGTGGATAGCGTCCCCCTAATACCCTGTCTGTATGATCACCACCTCAATAGGATAAGAGCCCCCTCTCCTTACAAAATGTAACAAGTTACCCTTATGACCTGGGACAGATTTACAAGATACCAGCAGGTTCATAAGCATACTTGCCATTTTAAATGGCTGGTATGGGATGTAGACTTCTCACTACATACTACTGACCCCTGGTACTGCATACAGGCCAGACAGGGCCTGAGATATCCAGACCAAATACTAATAGGAAACACCCTTAAAACGTCTGAAGAATGCAAGGTAGCATTTGGTTGGCAGAATACAGATAGGTTTAAGAATTTTCAGATTAGGAACTATATTGCCACAATCTTCACTAACCCTTTGCACAGGATGGAGGAGTCACAGGACACTGCAACACTCCCTCAACTAGTTGGCACAGTGTCACAGAAGGGTGCTATAACATGAACCTATCAGTTCCTCCAGCAGATCTATAAACATACTACCATGTACTTAACTAATCTTTGGCAGGAGGAAGCCAACTTTCATAGTATAAATAAAGACTGGATGAAGATATGGGGAAGGGGGGTGTCCTTCCAGACATCTTCTTCCCCAAGTTGGCAGGAATTTTCCTAGAAGGTTAAAACCCTGATACTTCTAATTTTTTTTTTCTGACTTACTTTTCAGGCCCTCCAGATCGGAACTCTCTCGGGCCACAGCTCTCACCAACTCACTCAACCGCCCGCTGTGTTCCCCCACTATCTTCAAGTTCATCACTATTCCCCGGGTCAGGGGAGGGCAACCCAGGGAGACTGCAGGGGGCAGTGGCGGGGAACCAGCGTTGGGCATGTGGTGGTGGCACTACCCGATCTGGAGGGGTATTTCTTTCCTTCTCCTCCTGTGGTGCCCGGAACCCCCCCCCCATGTGTGTTGCATGTCTGATGCTTGGCGCATGGCAACCCTGCCTTCGTCAGCCACGCTCCCTTATGTGCAGCTCTGGCAATCTGTGGCACCCCTGTTCTCCACCAGGGGCTGCCAGCATGCCGAGCAATCCCGTACCCTCTCCCCGGGATAGGAGGGCAACCCTGCGGCGCTCGATCCATCTCCCTCCCTGCCGACCCCCGACACCCAAGCTCACTACCGAACTCGGGTCATCGGTGTGGTGCGAGGTGTGGCATCCAGTGCCTCAACCCTCAGCACCACTGGGCCAGCTAACCCAATACTTCTTAACACCATGTTTCAAGGCGAAATGGGATACAGGTAAAACTACTGCCTGCTGGAGAAACTGTGGGGAAAAAAGGGCAACACATACCCATATTTTTGGTACATGCCCAGATCTAGGAATCATTTGGAGGGACATGCAGAGAAATCTACAAACGTTACTTATTACCCAGTCCCCCCCATGTATACAGAATCTTGTCCTGAACTACCTCTGGAGGGAACAAAAGGGAATGGCACGCTATACATTTGGTATATATGTATAACACCAGCAGGGAATGCTACCATAAGAAGAACTACCACTGGAGGGAATGAAAGGGAAGGGCACACTATACATCTGGTATGTATCTGTAGCAGCAAGAGGGAAAACCATCATAAGGAGATGGCTGCAAGTAGGTCCTCCAGAGCTTATAGTCTGGCAGGCCATAAGATGAAATAGCAGAAATGGAACATTTGACATGCCAGGTTCAAGACAAGACAGAAACTTAAGTAGCATGTTGGACTAGGTGGACAATTGCCTAGACTGAAGTCCCCCACAAAGAGGAGGCCAGAGACATAGCCTGAATTATCTTACAAAAAAAAAAAGGGGAGGATGGGGCAGCAGACTACATCCAGGTTAGGGAGAAAATCTTCTCATGCCCCACCTGTAATACATATCGTTAAATGGGTATACTGTCGAAACAGCAAAGTTTCGACAGCAAAAACTATTGCAGTGACAATTTCAAAGGACTTTGAAATTGTTGTACTGGTCCACTGGTGAAATTTCATTGCTTTTGACAGTGTTGCTCCCCCTCCAAACAAACTCTGACTCGGAGTTTGTTATATTAAGATCGAGAAGTGCTGGGGGCTTTGTGGGTTGTGCGGGGTCACAGCCCCCACAAAAAAACTCTCAATGTCTGATGGGTGAAATTTCACCTGTCGACATTGTCGGTGTCACTGTGCTGCACTTTGGCAACTTGGTTGTTGATGCAGCTTGGTGGAAGCAGTTAAATGGGATGAGTCTTTTGTAGACTGTCACATGTATATCTCTGTATGCCACAAACTAGGAGACAAGGGGTCCAACCCATGTGACCACCAAGATACCACGATTCTAGATGAAGCATAACTACATGAGTCCACTCATTTTAACGCCTCACCTGTTTATAAAAACGAGGTTACAGTATTATAAAGTTTATTGTTGTTTACTGTGTTCTTGTTATTCTGTATAGAGAAGGTGTATATTAAGCTGTCAACCATATGCTGTACCCTCATACTTTATTAATGACTGTATTCTTGTACATGTGGTTGTATGATGAGCTAACCAAAATAAAGTGGGAAAGTACAAAAAAAATACATAAAAAGTGTTCATGGTAAGGAACATTATTATTGCCATTGTGTTCAGAAGATACTTACAACTTTTGCAATTTGGGGCGGAGGAGAAGGGAGGAGTGGTGACAGTGAAAGAGATGTCTCAGGTCAGAAAAGATCAGAGCCAAAAGGCTGGCCTTCAGGAAATATAAGGGAACGTAGCGGGATGAAGATAGGGAGCCATACCAAACTTCTCTAAGCGAAGCAGGGAAGGCAGTTAGTCAGGCAAGAGCCCAAAACAAGGAAACACTGATAAGAACAGTGAAAGAAGGGGACAAGACTTTCTATAAATACCTTAGTGAAAGGAGACAGTCCAGAAGGGGTATTGCTAAGATCAAAGGGGATAAGGGGGAGTGTGTGGAGGAGGACTAAGGAAAAGCACCTATCCTAAATAGATACTTCTGCTCAGTATTTACTGAGGAGAAGGTAGGGCAGGGCCCACAGCTCAGCACCATGGCACCTAGGGGAGGAAGGTGTGTGCACAAGTCCCTTCACAAAATAAATGGTCCTACAAGAGCTCGCTAAGCTCAGGGTGGACAAGGCAATGGGACCAGATGGCATACACCCAGGGTACTAAAGGAGCTAAGGGTGGAACTAGCAGAGCCATTATCAGAACTGTTTAGTGAGTTTCTGAGCACAGGAGAGGTCCCAGAAGACTGGAGAAGGGCTCATGTGATCCTGCTCCACAAGAGTGGTAGCAGGGAGGAGGCAGGGAATTACAGACCAGTCAGTCTTACCTTAGTAGTGGTGCAAGATTATGGAGACACTCCTTAAGGAAAGGATAGTGCAACACTTGGAATCCATAGGAGCACAGGATCCAAGACAGCATGGGTTTACGACAGGAAGGTCCTGTCAAACTAATCTCATAGATTTTTTTGACTGGGTAACCAGAGTAGTGGACCAAGGAGGTGCAGTTGATTCGTCTACCTTGACTTCAGCAAAGCTTTTGATACTCTTCCACATAGAAGATTAATTAATAAGCTGGGTAGGCTCGGGGTGGGTCAGAAGTTGGTCAACTGGGTGGCAAACTGGTTGGTGGGCAGAAAACAGACAGTGGTGGTAAACGGTATACAGTCAGAAGAGATGCAAGTCACAAGTGGGGTACCTCAGGGATCAGTCCTGGGGCCAGTTCTTTTCAATATCTTCATCAGTTACATTGCAGATGGACTGGAGGGTAAGGTTTGTCTTTTTGCAGATGACACCAAGATCTGCAACAGAGTAGATGATCCAGATGGGGTGGGCAGCATGAGAGGAGATCTGGATAAACTGGCAAAATGGTCGGAAAAGTAGCAACTGGGGTTTAACGCAAAGAAGTGCAAGATCATGCACATAGGAAAGAGACACCCTGAAGTCACCTATAGGTTGGGAGGGGAGTTGCTGGCAGTTACAAGGGAAGAAAGAGACTTGGGCATCATCATCACAGATTATCTGAAATCATCCAAGCAGACCACTAAAGCAATAGGTAAGGCTAGAGGTATGTTGGGGTGTATAAGTAGGGGTATTGACATTAACAAAATGGAGGCAGTCCAGAGAAGGGCAACCAAAATGTTGCAGGGACTGCATCAGAAAACATGTGAGGACAGATTACCGTAGCTCAACATGTATACCCTAGAGCAAAGAAGGGAGAGAGGTGATATGATCAAAACATTCAAACATCTTAAGGGCATTAACAAGGTGAAAGAGTCTAACATATTTAAATATAAGCAAAATAGCAGGACAAGCGGACACAGCATGAGATTAGAGGAGGGAGGCCGATTAAGAGGTAATGTGAGGAAGTTCTTTTTCACAGAAAGGGCGGTGGATGCATGGACCAGCCTACCTCAAGAAGAGGTGGATATGAATACAATGCAGGGCTTCAAACAGACATGGGATAAGCTTAAGGGAGCAATACAGATAAGTATGAATAGATAGGCCATTGACAGAGTACAGGCCTATGGCACATTCATAAGGTAGAACAAATGGGCAGATTGGATGGGCCTTGCGGTCCTTATCTGCCTTCAACTTCTATGTTTCTATGTATCCCACCCTCCAAGATACTCCTGGAAATGAGTTGTTACAACTCAGTGTGCCTCTCCTTTTTTTAAACTTATAGTTTATTACTTTCAGTTTATAAAATATATAACTCTTGTAAGACATTAACATTTTACAAATAGGATCCATTTACAAAGAAAAATTTCTATACAATTTGGAGAATCTTGCTTGTGGATCTGGTAAAGCTACCAACAGTCCCTATTTTCCCAGGACAGTCCCTATTTAAGGCAGCTTGTCCCAGTGTGCCCTCAAGTTTTGCAAAATGTCACTTTTGTCCCTTTGTTTGCTTACTTGTCCTAGTTTTGTCCCCCCCTTTTTTTTGCTGACTGCTAATCCCTGAGTGACAGTTATTTCAGCACCACTGTGGCGCTGCTCGGCCTGGACAGCAGTTTGCAACTTCAGCCCCATGCGTCCATATTGCACTGCAAGCATGTCTGTGGGAGCACAGTAAAGCATGTTCCTTCCTGTTAGACGAGAATGGGTAGTGGTGCAAACAAGCACATGTGGATGTCTGCTTGCCAGCAGCTGAGAGGGACTCCAGACAGAGAAGAGACTGGCAGCAGGGAAGTAAGGTACCCGAACCTGATCAGCTATAGGGCAGTGTGTGAAAACAATCTGGTGGTGGTGGGAGTCACTGAAGTGAAGTTTGCACAGCAAATGAGGTGAGTGTAAGCGGGTTATATGGGACTGTCAGGAGGAGCAATACATGCAGCTCAAATGTCTGATCACAATTTAACGCAGGTTTGCTTCTAATGAACTTTCTGTACATCATGATTTGGAACTTGCTGCAACAGAATGATGTATTGTTTTAATCTGAATGTTTTGCTACTGGTGTTAATGTGAGGTGGCATGGCCAGAGCAAGCAGAAAAATGTGATTGATTGTACGCAGCGTTGTTTGCGGCGGCGTCCATAGGAGTGACACGGTGTGTGGGGGGGTCATGGTCAGGATGGACCATCCCAGTTTTAGGCCTCGGAAAGTTGGTAGCTTTAGGATCTGGAGGAGTTACAAACATGGTACAATACTTAAAGAGCTAGTGGAAACAAAACATACAGGAAAATGATACAAATTTTAAGAAGTAGTCAGTTGTAACTTTTTATTTCTGAAGTACTTTTCTTTTTCCTTTTGCTCATTAGAAAGTTTTCTGTGTGATAATATTGTGCTGGATGTGTGGAACAGCTCTCAGCCTGGCAGCTGACATATCTGTCTCTATTCCCTCCACTACATCATCAGTATTGTGACCTAAGTGACAGTGACATCACTGCCGGCTGAGCTGGCAGTTACATAGTGGCTGTTCCTAAGCAGGGCACTAGCTCATTACAGCTAAAACCACAATAGCTTACTCAAAAAAGTGCATCAAAAACAGTGATGGACAAGGCGGCGCTCAGCAAAAACAGCTAATGCTACCACAGCAACCAGCAAAACAAATAACCACATTGACTGTTTGTGGGGGCCTTCACCCCACAACCCCCCCTTACTAAAAATAACTACCACCATGGGGGAGACAACTCAGGGACACAGAGAAAACTCGGAGGGGGGGAGACTGTTGAGCAGGAGAAGAAAAACCTAAGACAGGAGAGGGAGACAAAAGGAAAAAAACAGATGTCCCAGGAATCAAACCCCAGTCCACCGACATGCCCCCATCCTTCCTGCTTGTGGGTCTGTGTTCTCTGCATCTAGGGTAGCTGCTTGGCAGAACCACTCCCAGCACAGGCTCTTCCTCTTCTCCCCAACAGCAATACAACTACAGGGATAGCGCTAACCCGACCTGCACTATACTATCCCTGTTGCTGTATTAGCTTTCGCTATTTTGACAGCATGTTTTTTTTCTTTTTAACTAGGAGAGAATCACTAAGCTGAAAGCTTGTTTACATGTGCGACCTGGGAGCACAAAAAAGTTAAGTGACTTGCTCAGGGTCACACAGTATGCAAGTGGGGGCTGTGGAATTCAAACTCAGGTCCCCAGATTTGCTGCTCAGAGCCTTAAATCACTGCGCTATACTGCCTCCTTGTGATTTCTCTCTTTTTACCTGGTATGCCTAAGCAGCAGTAATATCACAGTCAGTGAGGTCACAATGCTGAATATGTAATGGAGGAATCAGAGATACATACTGTATGACAAAGAACCTTAGTGCGCAAGCACTGAGGCAAGAGTTACCCCAAAGGGCATTGGCCGGGAAGGCAAGTTTCAAAGAAATACAGAACTGCCTTGTGCCACATTACGCCCCAGGGGGTGATTAACAGGACATTAATGTAACCCCTGTTGTTCATTATTGCTTAATAAATGTACTGTGCTATCAAAACAGTGCAATACAACATACAGCAATAATACAACAAAACAATGCAACGTGTCCAGACATAAAAAAAAACTGTCCTGTGTCTTTTTTGTAGTCCAGTAGTTCTTAATTACATGGAACCTATTCCATCTAGTTCAGTTATCGCCACACCAATGTACTGTACATCTCCTCCAAATAGTGACCCTCTATGTCTGGGCAGGCAGTGGGTTATCTGTAACATACAGTACTTCCCATATGGGGTCCAAATATTATCGTCCATATGTAGCCTCCCTCACTTCATAAATCAATTTCTCCATAGCCATATTGACATGCATGGCTCTACACTACAGCCCAGAAGTAGACGGCACATCTAACTTCCAACTGGTTAGGATTCCCAGTTCAGATGCCAGAATGACTAGGAATGCAATCTTACTTTGGCTGGCCTGTAATCCATCAGTCTCCATCCAATCTCCTAAAAGCACATTTCTGGGAGTCATAGATATTTGTTCAGATAGAATTTCAGATAGCATCATTTCTGTGTCTGCCAGAATGTGACAAGCTGTGGGCAGCTAAACATCATGTATAGGGTGTCCACGTTCCCCTGTTTATACCTCAGACATGTGCCATTGTGTCGTACTTCAGATTTTGCAAGTCTAGCCAGAGAGTAGTATGACCTCTGTGTAGCCATAAACTGAATAACCCTGACATTTTCTCTGAATTGGCATGTGCCACTCCTCCTCCAGTATCTCAGCCTAGTGCTCTGTGCTACGTTCAAACCCCAACTCATCCTGCCACTTCAAAGGGTTGTGATCCCCCATGATGGGAACTGAACTCATGAGATTTTGATACAGTTGGGATACCAGGCTGTTTGTATCACCCGCACTGTCCAAAATATAGGACACATCTGAAGCCTTCTGTAGCTTATGCTCCTTTCCCAGTGTATCCCCAAGAAAATGTCACAATTGCAAATACATACAAAAATGGGAGTTTGGAGTATTATATGTTTGTCATATAGCAGCAAAGGACAGAAGAGCCCCTGCCAAGTACAAATTACCAAGGCCACTGGTTTTCAGTTTTTACCAGAAAACCCAGTAAAATTCTGGAATTTGGGTTGCCTGCACACTTGTAAAAGCAAAGAATTTCGCAGAATGTTGCATATAATACCAGGGGCCCAATATTCAAAACTTTGCCCTCGGGCAAAATTTGCACTGCCCGGTGGGCAAAATTAACCCACATCCAGTTGCATGCAATATTCAAAGGAATAGCCCAGGGGCAAACATAGTTGAATATAGTGAGCAAACGAAGGCAGGCAAACATGGCTGAGAGTGCAGTGCAAAGATAGCCAGGCAAAGAGGACAGCTCTGAATATAGCAACTGGGCAGTGCAAACAGCAACAGCAGCACAGGGCACACAGAGGTGGAGTTAGGCACAGATGAACCATGTGGCCAGTGGGGGCACCAGCAAAGAAGTGGTGCATAAAATGTGAAAACCTGAGCAAAGAGCAGTGTACAACACAAATAACAGCAACAGATACACCAAAGGCAATGTCAAGAGAGATGAAACCCAAAATGCAGCAACACCGTACAGATGTGAACTGTGGAAAAAGAGCAGAGACAGAACAGTGGGGATGTGTCCCATACAAAGGACCAACCATGCTGGTGTGCCAGTATGACCTCAACCAGTGCCCACTTCGCACAGGGGGAGGGGACAAAGATCGCTGACACACAGCAGGGGACAGCATTAGACCCCAGAGTCAGTTGAAAAAACAATTATGACTGACTTAGCACAGATTATGACTGATTTTTTCAACTAGTTTAACATTTATAACTTCAACTAACGAAAGGAAATCCAACTAATTTTTTCAACTTCCACCACTGTTGAATTTTATTTATGTTCTAGCAAGTCATACTTTTTGAGTGCAATTAGTGGAAAACCTTTACAGTACATTCATTTTTGTTTACTCATTATTAGTACAACAACATTCTCTAACTTATCATAATAAACCACTACCTACCCACGCTACACCAGTGTACATAATACACAGAAAGGGTTGCAGCAAAAGTAGTACACTTGCAAAGTCACATTCACATCAACAGCCTTAGGGTGTGGGCCCGGGATGCTGCTGTACACACCCAAAGCAATAAGTCTCATAATCAACCAGCCGTTTATCCTTCCAGTGTGGGATGTTGCAGTACTGCAGCACACCCTGAAGCTTCAAGCACATAAACAGCCTTAGAACCTGATGTTTGTTACTACAGTAGTAGTACTACTACACTAGGACACCTTCAAATTTAAATCAACATAAACAGCCTGCTGCCTTAGACCCGTCTGTGGGATCTTGCTATACTCCAACATCACTGAAGCAAGCCACATAAACAGCAGCGTGCAGCATCACTACAGTGAGTGACACTGGTGCGGAATGCTGCAGTAAGTACACCAACATGCCCTGAATCAGTGAATTATGAAACATAGAAACATAGAATTTGACGGCAGATAAAGACCGCTTGGCCCACCTAGTCTGCCCATTTCCCTACCTAACGGATAAGCTGCAGATCCTAGTTAACCAACAGCCTACTTCCTCCTACCCCCCACTAGAATTGCCTTATGTCTGTCCCATGCCTTCTTGAATTCCCCCACTGTTTTTGACTCTATAACCTCCTCAGGAAGGCTGTTGAACATAATCTCATTTTTGTTCACATCAGACACCACCAGTCACTCACTGTCAAGCCAGTCAAGCCAAGGCAGAGGCATGAGGCAGGCCCAGCCCACCACTTCTCTACTCTCAGCCAGTTCAGTTGCCAACCCAAGGAAAATGCCACAACAGCTTAATGCCCGAAATTTGAAAATAAAACCCTTCTCTGTTAACAGTGCCAAACAGTAGTAGTTTCTTTAGTTAATGCTGCTGCTTTCTGCCTGTGCCTGACAGAAATCCTCACTGCCTGCAGTCTATATTAATGCTTCAAAAAAAATATTATAAGACAAAGAATCCAAACAGATCAGCAAAGAAGAAAACTCAGCCCACAATGGTTTTAATTAATTGTATTTCTCACACACAAACAATAAAAAGGCAGTATAGCGCAGGGGTTTAGGGCTCTGAGCTACAAACATGGAGACCTGGGTTTGAATCCCACAGCCCCTACCTGGATACTGTGTGACCCTGAGCAAGTCATTTCACTTCCCTGTGCTCAGCTTTCAGCTCAGTGTGTCTCTCCTGGTTTAAAAAAAAAAAAAAAAACAGTTCCAAAAAGCTTGAGTCTCTTAGGGTGTACAACTGTACAGGTCGAAACACACACACACACACACAAAATACCGAGAAGATAAAAAAATACAGCAGCATAAATAATGCAAAATCTGATCTTGGAGTTTGTGAAGTAGCTGATTACTGTAAAGTGCACAGAAAAAGAAGCAAAATAAATTGCTTTCATATAATGCAACAGAATGCTTTCTTGAAGTGCAAAAGCAAAACTATGCTGTATTCTTGAACAAAAAACTGCAGTTATTTAATCAGTCAGATGGGAATGATTGCAAATTAAAAGCCTACAACACATCAGCACAATGACAATTGGACATGTACTGTACTGTAAATGACTGTAACCCATCTTAGCAGAGAAACAGGAAATTCGTTCAGTGAACATGTTTCAGCTCCAAGAATGGAACTAAGTAGAAAACACAGCTTGCTCAATCACAACACTAATAGAAACACTATTCAGGGCATAATGTTAGGAAGACAAAGTCTCATAAAGTAGATGTAAGTACAGGTGCAGATGAATAACAGATGTTAGCCTGAGCCTGCAGTCTGCATATCAATGCCAGCTACTATAACAATAAACAACATGTACAAATTTAAAGGCAGATGAGAAAAAAATGTCTTTAAGGATCTGGTCAGATAATATGAAAAGTGGCTCCAACTCTGTCTCTCAGAATAAACTGAATAAGAAAATCAACATTTTGGGTTTCACTTACTAGTCTGTTGTTGACCCACTTGAGAGCTCTATCTGTCTCTTTCTCCTGTCCTCGTCGGCTCCAGTCTCTGTTGTCCCTCCGGTCCACTTGACTTTCTTTAAATTCTTTTTCAGATTGGCTTCTATTTATTCTTCTCAACTGCAGTGCAGTGAGCTTGCTGCCACCTGTCACCCGCAGTCGCTCACCCGCCCGCCACATGCCACGTGGCCAACTTAGTGGGTGCCCACCAACCAACTTGACCAGGCCAGCCCCACAAGGTCCCTGCTTGACTTGCTTGCTGTTTTTGGTTTTTTCCAGTTGTTAGTTGGTTATGGTCTTCTAATCGACCGTCGATGATGACTCCTTCCCTCCTCCTTAAAATAAATTTGCTACTACTCTGCCCTTTCTCTGACGGATCTTCCAGCAAGGCCTCACCGACAACGGGCAGCTCCTCCATCCGAGTCCTTTCCTCAGCTCAGTACACTCTCTCCTGGTGGCTGGCCTGACCTTGTGGCTCACTCCTGCTGAGCCTGTGGCTGGATGTTGTGCTCCGTTTTCCTCCTCGCTCTCCTCTCCTCTCCTACACTGACTCCTGGCTGGCCTGCACCTCACACCAACCCATTCACACGCAGTTACCGACCCGGACCACCGAGTAACTGACAGTCTGCTGGCACTCTCCTCCTCCGTAGTCCGTCCACTCCTCTGATCCCTCTGGCCTCAGCCTCCTCCTAGCCTAACTTCCCTCCCTCAAGTCTAAGCCTCTGAAGCTCTGACTAGACTGACTGGTGTTAGACTCTGTGATGGTCTAGCTCCCAGCCTCTCGTGGCCTACAGGCTGCTCCCCCAAGTCCCCGACCAACCCACCTCACCTCCAAGTCCCAGATGTGCTGTGCCTGCTGCTTGCTCCTGTGATGTCCTCAGTCTTCCTAGTACCACTACCTCCAACACTGCAGACTGGACACCTTAAGGGAAAAAAAGTTTTAACTTTTTCCCCGACACTAACTCTCTCTTTGATGACCACGTCGCCTCAACTCACGCTGCTACCCAACTCTTTCTTGCCACCTTGTGCAGTCCTAAACTGTGCGCACACAACTCTAGGCTCCTCCCTCTCTCTTTACTCATTGGCGGAGAGTTGTTGACCAGGAGCCAGGGGTGTATAAATTGGTTGAAGGAAGCTGCACAAATAAAAAACAAAAGGAGTAAACGCAGACATCGAGTTTGAGTGTCTCAGTCAGGCAGCACAATTCAGGCAAGTCAGAAGCCAATAAGTCATGATGGAAACTTTGACTGAACCAAAATACAGCTGCACTTAATTGCTGCTGCAATTCAGTGCAATTGCAACCAGTTGCAACTGCATTAAATAGCAACCCACGATTCCGACTACTGACGGCGGCTCCAGGGTCTAGACAGCGTACCACATGACACACAGTAGGAGGACACAGAGAGAAGGCTGTCTGCCATAGCCACATGGACAAACCCACACACAGACCCGTAAACCAAGCCCTCCCCCAAGCCAGGCAATGCCAGTGGGGTCCATCCAAGGAACAGGGACCAGACCATGTCCATGGGCAGTCACAAGCTAGATGTTATCTAACACACACACACAGGCCATGCAGGGTACACATGGAGAAGAAAATGTGTCAGCCAATTGGAGAACCAACCTGCCATGCCCACAACAATGCACAGCCAGATTCACAGTCACAGACACCACAGGGAGAGCTGTGGGGAAACCCATGCTACATGAGAGGCCTGTATGGCAGCCACCAGGGTGAATTAGATGGTTAGCAGGTGCAACACAGCACAGCAGTGAACCCGACTACAGGTAACCAAGAAAGACACAGGACACAGAATTATAACAAACAAAAACATATATTGTGAAAACAGCAATATATACTATTTACAGCAAAACAGGTAACTCAACAAGAAAAACAAGGGGGGGACAGGGAAGGGGGAAAAACATGGGAATGGGGGGAGTTTATTGGTTGGCAGCTGGGCGCTGCCCCTCAACCAGCTGCTCCAGTAGCTCCACAGTCTGCCTGTAATAGCCCACCAACACAGCCTGTTGCTCCAGCATCATTCGGTGCTGCGCACACTACGTCGCAGCAGGTTGTCCCGGCCCTCTCCCTCCTCCAGCTGTCTGACCCAAGCAGAACTGCAATGATGACCTATGGGGGAAGATGCCCATGTAAGAATGGTGTGCTGACACTGTGGAGCTATGTAGAACTCAGGATGTTGCCCCAGAGAAGGACAGCATGCCCCAACTAGTATGCCCATGTACCCAACAATGGAAACAGTGCACATGCCACCCAACATGTGCCAGTATGTGGCAGCACATAACCCCCTGGTACACACAAGCCCATCTTACACAGATGTGAAGGCCTGTAAGGCTAGTACTACTACCACCACCGATGGAACAATGACCCATGCATACCCAGTGTAGCCTCTGTCACACTACTGCCACACAGCCCCCCTGAGGAAAACCAATATCAAACAAACCATAGCAAGAGAATGACTGGGATGTGCTGCCCAATGGAGCACAGTGTAGACCCATGAAACATTGCGACATCACTGTCAGGAACCCCACAGCCACTGTCCACGTGGCAACATACTGTGACCTGTAGTGGTAGTCCACAGAGTTGTGTAGCAGACACTGTACAAGTGTTCCCACACTCCCCTGGACAGCCACATACACTGTCCATGACACAAGTGTGTCATGTGGTCATGTAACAGACACAGTACTCTAGGCCATAATATACCACAGAGCCATACATCAGTAGCAACACCCCCCACGGCAGACAACAGGTCGGTGGCCACAGCATGCAGCACAGCCCTGTCATGGTGGCACACCGGAACAGCACAGTGCAATGTAACTGACATGCATGCCTGACATGGATGGCACACAACGTCCACAGAGACCATGTCCAAGCCATAGGCACACCATGCATTGTATGCATGCTGTGGGCATACACACAGCCACAGGAATCAGACAATACGCCCACCCATCATGACACAGTCATGAATACCACACACCACACGGCTGCCGTACAATGTATACAGTGCAAACATGCCCACGGCAGATGTACGGGAGTAGTACACACATGACACAGGAGGAGACAACTACAAGCAACAGTACAATACAACTGTGGAATGGTAGCAGATGGTCCATGCACAGCACACATGGAGAATACAGTGGGATAACAGCACTCCTACATAGCCCTTCGGTGTTGATTGACATGCCCACGGTGGACCAAAAGCCACACGCGTAGTCTAATGCACAAGGTGCATGGAGGCAGACATGCCCATGCCAGCATGAAACAGACACATATGTGAGACAGGATCACTGAATGGCTGACATGCAACTCCCAGGGTACAGATGCAGGTGCAGGACAGCAGGATCAAGGAGGGCGTGTGCCCGTGTAGGCGAGTGCTATGTGCAGAGTACAAGTACTGCATGGTGCGGGCATGCGGGACACACCATGATGCAGCAGTGCAGGACTGTGAGCAGCCATGTGCTGTCACAACACAGGCCCACAGGCTGTGTGGCTAGGCTAGGCAGTGGCCAGCTGCACTGTACTACAGGCTGCACTAGGTGTGTGCAATGCCCTGCCCAGCAGCACAGAACCATTGGCACCCCATGGCCATGTGCCCCTGGGACCAGTAACATGACACAGGGCAAACACACATATGGTGGTGACACAATGCTGTAAAGGGTTACCAAACATGCCCAACCCAGCAAGGTATGTAACATATGTAAACTACACAGGAACATACTCACGTGCGGCATCCTGCTGCATGTCACTGTCGTCCCTGGCCTGCTGGCCGTGAGCCACGGTCCCTCGGCTGCACCCTCACTGCTGGCCCCTGGCAGTGCAGTCTGCAGAGTGAAGGGAATACAACAGTGTCAGTATCATCATGGACATAAATAATCCCCCCCCCAAACTGCCAGTTACACTGTGCGCAACTGTCAAACAATGTACTGTGTCCCTCCCCAGCCAGCATATGGCATATGGGGCACAAGTGCAACGTTGGTACATTGTACTGTAGTAGTCAATGTACAGCACACATGCTAGACCATCTGACGTCAACTGGAGAAGATAATGCACAGACAACAGTGGGACAGACGTGTGCACATCTGTATGCATCCAGCAAAGATGTCCTGCGGGTGACAGACAACCAAATGGCATACTTGACAGTATACCCCCAACACACAGCATGGATGGGCCACATCTGTGACCTGCCTGTGCCCCCCCCGCCATGGCCCATGTCGCACTGTCAATATGTTCCAGTGGTGGCCCAGTGATGAGCCCAAAAGTCTTGTATGACTGTATGAACTTGGAGACGGGATACGGCAGCACACCCCACAAAGACAGTATCATTACTGTGCCCATTACTGTGATGGACATGTGTGTTAGCCGAGCACTGGACATAGCAGGGTCCAATGTCATGTGGCCCATGGAGCAGATGAACACACCGCAGTGAGCTCAGGTAACATGACAGGCAGCTGTCCGTCACTCACAGGCATATGTTCACCCACAACGGGAGGATGTTATCGACATATTTGGCAGTGGTCAGCAACAGTCCTGGCCTGGTCACACAGTATGCATGTCCACTCACAGGGAGGGTCCATTGCTACCATGCTGGGAACACAGGCAGCAATGTGTCTTCAACATACACATATGTCTGGACAATGTGTGGCAAATAGGCCCCCCAAAGCAGCCTTTGTCAATGTACAGAGGTGTGGCTGGACAATTCAGTGTTGTACACATCATCCAACTGCACAACCATTGTGACGTATATGTGTACATGCGTAACATATGCTAAACTACCAATGACAGAGCACACTGATACCTGTCACATGATACCACTGTGCACATCACATATTCTACCACATACACAGGTACTGTTGACCCACACATGGACACCATTGTACTCATAGTGATGTACACACAGCAATTCATGAGAATGACCCTGCAGCATGATAGGCATGTGTGCAGTGATCTGTCCTACAAATATGTACCCACATGTGTACTGTGTACGTGCCTACCCACACCCTTTGACATGCACAAAGCTGAGCTATGAGAAACGTGTACACTTACTTGGTGCAGACACAGTGCTATCACGCACCATGCGCCAGAACCTGTCCAACCTCTGCCTCTCCCTGCACTGCAGGTCCACAAAACAGTGCCCGCACTGCTCCCCAGTGCATTGGATGCCTGTGCAGGCAGTGAGGTGGTGCGCCACAGATGCCCACACCTCACGCCAAGGCCTATCCCCCTCACGCACCTCTCCAAAGACCTGGTGCTTCCTGGCCTGCACCAGCTGCACCATATTGGCCAGCTCCATGTCCCCCCACCTCTGGCCTCTCTGAATCACTACTCTAAGCCTTCTCCTGTTTGCCATAGTTGGTCTTGCACCGGGAGAATCAACGCCCTGACACCAATGTGCATGGAATGCTGTCCAGAACTCAATTGTAAATGCACGTAACTTAGCAGAATGGCCTCACTGAGCATGCGCAACCCTTGCATGACCTTCCTGGTGATGACATCATTACGCATGCACCCTATGAGCAGCACAAATGCATTTTGCACCGTGCAAGCCAGTTAGTGCTGCGCCACAGTGGTAATCATTTGACCGGTGCAGACATATCTACCCAGCGCTACTGACTGTAATATTCAGAGGTGCTATGCAAATGAGCCTACTTAGGCAGTCGGAGTGCAAACCACCACATTAGTATGTCATTATGGCCTAATTTTTATGAATTACCATGTGTGAATTGCCCGGGCTAGTTCAGTGGGGACACTGCACAACTCACTGGAACTGCAAGCAGGAGGCTGACATCTGCACTTTACACAGTAGGCCTCAACATGTCCCAGTAGACGAGTTCCACAAAAACAGGTAGATGTTCTTCAGGCAATTCATTGCTATCATGGTCTGCAACAGTGTGTGAATTATGTTACAGTGACCTGGAGCTACAGTATTGGATGATGAATGAATGTAAAGTATATTGTGTCAGGTACTGCCGAATGATGCTGTCACACATGCACCAGGTCCAGCTGGCAGGTGTGGACTAACATTGCCCTGCACTGTTGTACTGTCTTAGCACATGCATATGCTGTGACAGTGGCACTGGAGTCAAACATAGTGACACACATACGGATGCCCATGTGCATCTACAGGTGTGCTGTATGTTCCGGGGGGGGGGGACAGTCACAACACACAACACAGGCATACTGTTCCATGGCAGATCTCTGTGACACCATCATGTGGATGTGTACCTCATGCTGTGCTGTGCATTAACCTGGACACAGTGTGCACTCGGCCATCACCACAGGTCCCTGCGTCCAACACACGTCCCACACCTGTTGGTGTAGCAACGCAACACAGGACTTGTCGCAGCCCGCACAGTGCAGGCTGCTGCTGGTTTCTATGTAGCACTTAAACACCATCATATGGCCACCACCCACAGACGGGCATGCAGAGGCCATTGATTGGCAGGAACAGCATGGGGTGTGGGCCCAGCCCCTACATCCCTGTGATACATGCCCACAATTGATGACACAGTGTGGCCCATTTGTTGTGGGGAGTCTCACGCATACACACACACAACACACACACATATATACATATTTGAACATTTCATGTCACTCTGTCACTCTGTTTCTTCTCTGTTCTAGTGAGTACAACTTCAGTTCCTTGAGCCTAGTTTCATATGTCTTATGGTGCAGCTCTGCACCATTTTAGTGGCCCTTCTCTGCACCATCTCTAATCTGTCTTTGTCCTTTTTCAGGTGTGGCCTCCAGAACTGGACACAGTACTCCAGGTGCGGCCTCACCAAGGATCTGTACAGTGGCATGATTACCTCTTGCTTTCTGCTTGTAATGCCCCTACCTATACATCCTAGGATGCCACTTGTTCTCTATGCTGCTTTTTCGCATTGTTTTGTGACTTTTAAGTCATTGGTGATGAGTACACCCAGGTCCCTTTCCATCTTTATTACCTCCAATTGGTGCCCATCCAGTGTGTAGTTTACTTCTGGGTTTCGCTTTCCTAGGTGCATGACCTTGCATTTATTGGCATTAAACTTTAAACTTTAACTGCCGTAGTTTTGACCACTTCTCTAGTTTCCTGAGGTCGGCCACCATGCTTGTGGCCCTTTGTGTGTGTCCACTCTGTTGCAGAGCTTTGTATCATCTGCAGACAGGCATACCTTTCCCTCCAATTCCTCTGCAATATTGCTAATTAATATGTTGAGAGTGTTGGACCCAGTACTGACCCCTGTGGCACGCTGCTGGTCACCCCCCTTTCCTGTGACATAGCCCCATTTACCAAGACTCTCTGTTTTCTATTCTGCAGCCAATTCCTAACCCAGTTGACTATCTTGTGCCCTAACCCTGTGTGCTCCAGCTTATTTCCCAGCCTCCTGTGGGGGACGGTGTCAAAGGCTTTACTGAAGTCTAGGTACACTTTGTCCACCGAGCCACCCTGGTCCATTGTTTTGGTAACCCAGTCAAAGAAATGTGTCATGTTTTTCTGACATGATCTTCCTGTCATGAAACCATGTTGCCTGGTGTCTAGTATTCTATTTTCCCTCAGGTATTCCATTATTCTCCCCTTTAGTAGTGCTTCCATCATTTTTCCCACTATTGAGGTTAGGCTGACTGGGCGATAGTTCCCAGTATCCTCCTTACTTCCTCCCTTGTGCAGAGGCACCACTGTTGCTGTTCTCCAGTTCTGAGGTACTGTGCCACTCTCCAGTGACCTACTGAATATTTCTGCCAGTGGTGCTGCAATTTCTTCCCTTAGTTCCTTCAATACCATCGGGTGAATTCCATCTGACCCCATTGCTTTATCAACTCTAAGTTTGTTTAGCTCTTCTAGGACTCTTTCCCTTGTGAAGGGGCTCATGTCTGCCTCCTTGTTATTGTGTTCCATCTGCTTTGGCGGAGGACCTTTTCCACTGTCCTCTATTGTGATAGTGGAGCAGAAGAACTTGTTTAACACCTCTGCTTTGTGATTGTCATCCTCTGCCATCTGGCCATCTTGTGCTGTTAGTCTGACTATCTCCCCCACCTCCTATTCTTCCTTTTTTCTCTCATGTACCTATAGAAGATTTTATCTCCCTTAACTTCCTATGCTATTTTTTCCTCTGTTTGTGCTTTGGCCCTTCAAATGACTCTTCCTGCCTCCCTGAGCTTGTTCCTGTAGTTGTCCATGTCGGCTTCCTTCTGTGATACCTTGAATTGCTTAAATGTCCTCTTCTTATCCCTTATTATTGCTGCTAAGTCTCTGGTGAACCAGAGCGGTTTCCTCCTTCTTTTTGATTTACTAATTTGACATGTACGTTGTTCAGTAAGTGTTGCTATGGCCTTCTTAAAATGCTCCCAGTCATATTCCACATCACCCGTGCTTTCCCTAGCTAGTAATGATTTGATTCTTGATCTCATCTCTGGAAAGTTTGCCCTACGGAAATCCAGGATCTTGATTTTTGTGTGACATATTTCTTCTGCCTTGTTGATTGACAGCCAGACCACTGGTCCCTAGGTTTATGCCTACCTGAACATTTGAAACCCTTGAGCTGTTTGTGAGTACTAGGTCAAGGGTAGCATGGTCTCTAGTGGGTGAGTTCACTAGTTGTTGAGCCCTGCCCCTTTCAGTGTGAGCAGGAACTCCCTACTCCTTTCAGAGGATGCTGTGTATGAGGTCCAGTCTACATCGGGCAGATTGAAGTCCCCAACTATTAACCGCTCACCTTTGTTGGCCATCGTTGAGATGGCTTCTAGGAGTTCCTTGTCAATTTCTAGTTCCTGGGTTGGGAGTCTGTATATAACCCCCACTCTAATGGGGTTCTTGTCCCCAGCTCCTAGGGTAACCCACAGGGCCTCTGTGTTCCTGTGTTTTCCCTGGATCTCTGTTGCATTGATCCCCTCCCTTACATACAGAGCCACCCCCCCTTCCTTCTCTCGCGGCCCCTCCTGAAGAGCATGTAACCTGGTATGACTACATCCCAGGTGTGGTTTGTGGTGAACCACATTTCCATGACTGCAATCCAATCTAGTTGTGCCTCTGCCAACATGGCTGTGAGCTCTGATATCTTGTTCAGTAGGCTACGTGCGTTAATGCACATTGTCTGCCATCCCTGGGTCTGCCTTTGTAAGGTCTGATTATGCAGTTTCAATTTACAATGTTTGTGTTTCATATTCCCACTGCTTTTCCTTGGTGGATCGTCCTTCTGCTCTAAGGTTATGCTAACCTTATGGTGCTGAGACACCATACTAGCTGAGAATGGGGAAGGGGTAGATGGCGCTTTCTCTGATGTGATGGGTGCCTTTGCTTCTTCCCCCTCCACTAGTTTAACTGAGAGATATGAACATTGAACTTCTGACCGAGCGCTCGAGTTCCCTGCCTTGTGAGGTATAGGCCATTGAAGGCAAAAAACTCCCTCTTCCAGAAGGTGTGCCAGTTCCCTATATAGTGATGTCCTTTTTCTTTACACCAGATTTTTAACCAGTTGTTAAGTTCGGTTACGTCTTTCTCTCTGATTTTCTGCCTGCTGTCCCTCCTCTCCCAGTCGGTATACCATTGCTGCAGCAACTCCCCGATGGCAAAGACCATCACAGCGACAGGATTTGGGCAAAATCCGCATGTCACTGTGATGGTCTCTGCACGGCCAGAGGATTGCCACTCAGGGTGTTTCACCCCACCCGGTCCAACTCCAAACTCAGAGTTGGAATCACAAGACCAGGGGTGTGTGGGGGTGGAGCCCCCACATGGGGAGTTTGGGTGCAGCCCCGATGAAAACACAGGGGCATCCCTGACACCACATTGCAGACACTCGGCAATGCAGCTGTTGCTGTCGGGGATGTCTCCATGTCCACTGTCGCTGTGGCATGTTAAAACCCTCCCAGACAGGCAGAATCTCAGAGAAAGATACACTGGACGAAAGGGAAGCCATCTTGTTGCCAAGTTTCATTTGGTTTGGTTTTGTTTCCACCACTGACCTAGCTAGGTCATTTGTTCCTATGTAGAGAATGACCTTAGTGTTGGGTTCCCTATTGTGCATAATATTTTCTATGCAGGCTGTGTCCCACCATGCCGATGTCCCAGGGAGGCATTTAACCTCTATCCTCTCCTGGTCATAATGCAAAGTTGAGAGTCTACCTTCCTAATCACAGTGTCTCCGATTATGAGCACTGGTTTTTCAATGTTTTGTTTTGTCTTTTCTTTGATAGTGCGCACAAGTTTGTGTGGTGCAGGTTTCCTGACCTGCTGTATGCCCTCCTTGTTCTCCAGTTGTATTGAAGACAGCGTTGCATATTTATTTGATGTGTATGTACGAGGTATTCCAATGTTTGTTCCGTGATTTGGTTTCATACCACATTTTCCAACCCTTTGCCAGCTCCCTGGATGGCATGTCCTTTATGGCAGAGATGTCTGCTTCAGGGGGTGGCAGGTTGCTGTTGCGGTGTTATTGTTTCTAGAGAACTGAACAAGCTTGTGCCAGAGGTGGTGCATCTCAGACCATGCTGCATTTAGCTGAGATGTTAGGTTCCTTATTGCAAAGCAGGTAGGACAGTGCCCCACCCTGTGACTAAATGCCCTTGCAAAGAGTGTTCCACAGCTGTTGCAGTTAATGATGTCTATTGTGACCTCAGATTCATTGACAGTAAAGTAATATTCACTCCCAGGCGTGGGAGGGAGAGTGGACGAAAATAAGATTGGTTACTTGTCAGAAAAGCAGTAGGAAGGCAGAATGTCAGTTAAGACTGTTTCAGAAAAGCGAACGGAAAGCAAAATGTCAGCTAAGAGTGTGTCCAGTTTATTTGTGTTACTGCGGTATGGTCACCTGATCAGTTCTGTGAGGTAGTGAAGATCAGTGAAGCTCAGCAGACAGTAAGGCTAGGGGCTGAACCGCACTTGGCATATGCTTCCTAGAGTTGTCCTTTGTGTCTGAGCTGTTTCTGCTGGTTGTTTCTGGCTGAGAGCTTTCTATTAGCTGACCACTACTGCAGTAGTGGGTACAGCAATCGGTGAAGATCAGTATACTGTAAGGTTAGGGGCTGGACCGCTCTTAGCATATGCCTCCTAGGGGTGCCCTTTGTGTCTGAGCTGTTGCTTCCGGCTGAGAGCTTTCTATTAGCTGAGCACTATTTCAGTAGTGGGCACAGCTGATTTACATACCACAGCCAGGAATTCTGGGTAAGTGTTCCAACAGCTCCTTATGCTGAGAGTACAGCCGCTGGCTGGGTGTGACCACAGTGAGTGAGGAGAGAAACTGCCTCAGTGGAGAAAGGAGCCCGGATTGTGCACTCCAAGAAGGATTCAGGTAGAACTGCTGTCAAGGAATCCCTGCTTCTGCAGCTGTCGGAGTCTGCCTTCCCTCCATGAGTGGTCTCTCTCCCAGTTGGTGAAGATCAGTGAAGCTCAGCAGACAGTAAGGCTAGGGGCTGAATTGCACTTGGAGTATGCCTCCTAGGGTTGCCCTTTTGTGTCTGAGCTGAGGGTATGCATATGCCGGTACTGATACAGGACCACTGTGTACTGTGCAACACACTGACAGTGTTCTTCTTCATCCACAATGCAGGGAGATGGCACCGCCAAGGAGGTCGACCTGGAGGAGGGCGCTGGGCCATCCACATCAGGTGTTCAGCGGCAAGCGGCAAATAAAGAGGAGGTGGAGTCCTTGGACACCTTATTGGATAACCTGTGTGACAGTGACGAGGATACCTACATTCCCCCTGGGAACTATTTGGCTGCCATTGCTACAGTGAGTGCAGGGTTCCCTGTAGGAAATATTACCACATGTTAGCAGTTGTTTACTGTGTAGCTCACCATGTCCACTTGGCAGACCCTACTGTGTTGGTCGTCCTGTGTACTTGTACACCCTCACCACCCCACCCTCCCTTCTATACCTCCTATGTGTGCTGTATTGTGGCACTGTCCCACCATTGGGGTGGATTGTGGTTGTGCCTGCTGCAGTTATTCACCAACAAGATGGCCACTGAGTATTTTGCCGTCTTCAAATGCCTGGCGCAACTGTGACTGGTGCCAGATAAAGGCATCGTTGGCAATGCAAGGATACCATGCTAGGACATTGATGATTCACCCAGTTGCATCACACACCACCTGGCAATTGATGGAGTGGTATCCATTCCTGTTCAGGAAGGTGTCTCCCACATCACTAGGGGGTGCCTGAATGGTAATGTGGGAGCAGTCAATGGCACCAATTATTGCTGATAGGTGCGCAACCCGATAGAATTGCTGCATTGTTTCTCTGCACTCCACTGCCATGCAGGGAAATACAATGAACTCGCCAGCATGTGGCAGTGGGGCATCTAGGAATTGAGCCAGGAGGCATGAGGTGGTGGACTGCAACAGGCCGATGGTATCCTGAAAGGTCCCGGTGGCTAAGAAACACATCGCAGCTGTCACCTTTTCCTCTACTGACATGGCATGGCTGCGCTGGGTGGTGGACTGTAGCTGCTCATGCAGGAGCTCACAGAGCTGCCTCAGCAGGTCCCTACTGAGTTGATACCAGTCCACAAGGTGGTCATCTGTGAGTGTCTCAAAGGACATTCGGGGCCAGTACATTCTGTTTGCAGCATATCTCCTCCTTGGTCTGCAGAGTGGCCCAGGGTGGCCTTCTTCCCTCTCATCCTCCTCGATGAATGCAGCCATCAGATACACCATGATGCTGTTGTTGCCTACAGCCATTTTGCCTGTTGCTGCTGTGTCCACGCCCCCCCCCCCTTGTTTTGCCCAGGGTTAAGAGTGCCTTTTTATGGGTGGCAATTTGCACTGCACTGCATGTCGTGCTATCCACAGCCCTAGTCACCATCTCCTCTACCATCAGGGTGGCCATGGACCAGGGCAAACTCTCTGGGGCCATATTCATTGACTTATCCAAGGCCTTCAACCTTGTGGACCACGCATTACTTTGCTCACAGATGCGGTCCCTTGGCCTGTCCCTTCCTGCCCTGAGTTGGCTTTGCAATTACCTCCAAGGTAGACTACAACTGACCAAATTCAACAAGGTCTTCTCTGACACCACACCGGTGACCTCTGGAGTCCCCCAGGGTTAAGTTCTGGGGCCCCTTCTCCTCTCTGTATTGGTTAACAACCTCCCAGCTGTTGCTTCAAACTGTAGTGCCACCCTTTATGCAGATGATCTGGTCATCCTTACACATTCCCGGGACACCGGGGTTCTCAACCTTTGGCTGAGTGAGGACTTCAAGAATATTCAGTCCTGGGTAACATCCCACAAGCTGGTCCTCAACCTGAAAAAACTCAGGCCATGCTGTTTGGGTCGTCAGCCAAGATCAAGTCCTCCCCTACCCCTCTGTGTGTCAATGGTGTGTACGGTGCTCCCCTCCTAACCACAGTTTCCATTAAATACCTTGGAGTGACGCTTGACCCCCAACTTGACCTGGGGTGTCATATCCTAAATGTTTGCAGAGCCATAAGCTGTAAACTGGGTCTTGCCTACAGGGCAAAGAAAAATCTGATGTCTGCTGCTCATCTGGCATTGGCCAGAGGTGTGCTTCTTCCTTCACTCAGCTATGGCCAGCTCCTATTTGCTTGCATCTTCAAGGTCCATTTCACTCGGTGGAACACGACATTCAATAATGTCTGTCGCTTTGCCCTGGCTACCCCGTGGCTCACCCATCACTGTGAATTATATGACAAACTTGGCTGGCTTTCCCCGGCCAATCACACAAACTTTGGGTTGAGCTGTTTCATGGGCAAGGTGATCAGAACTGGCACCCCTCCAGGGCTGGCGTAGGTACTCAAGCCTGCAGACACCTCTTCCTACTCCCTCAGGTCTCAGGGTCCTGGGGTGCTCAAAGTTCCCTATACCATTACCATAATGGGGGATAGAGACTTAGCTATGTATGGTCCGAGGCTATGGAACACCCTTCCTGCCCAGGTTCGTTCCTCCACTTCCCACCTGTGCCTCCAGAATTCTCTATGGGAGAACCTGAAGCTGGCGTCCGCGTGTGGGTGTCCTAAGCCATCATAGCCAGTCCCAGGTTTCCAAATTAGACTCACCTAGCCATGGGGTCCCTCCTGTTGGCTTTAATGATGCTGTCTACTGTCCTTTACACTATGATGTGTGCGTTTGCGTGTTTATCCGTTCAGGAATTATCTATCTTGTGGCTCTGATTAAGGGTTACTCATACAATGTAATTTATACATTGTTCATTGCTCCTGCCATTGTATGACTAAGTCTATTTATTCTGTATGTACAGATATACTTTGCCTGTGACTAAGTCTATTTATTCTGTATATATATATTTTACTTATCATTGCTTACTGTAGACTAACTGCTCATCTGGTTCCTTTGTGACTGCACATCTCCCCACTTGCTGTTATGTTTCCTGTTTGAACCTGTATTTTCACAGTACTCTCCCGGGTCGTACCTGAAAATAGGCATATAACTTGTCTAGTGTACCTACCTGGTCAATAAAAGCTAAATAAATAAACACACATTGCATGGAGCTGTGGCGCTGAATATACCGTTGCACCCGTATTCATGTCCCGGCCCCTCACTTTGCCCGTGCATACCTTATCTGTTAGCGCTGGTGCTAACCTGTTGCACTGGTGCTATTTGGTCTTTTGAATATAGCAGACCCACGAAAACAGGGTGCAATCCCTGTGTAAACGGTTTTCGCTCGGCGCAAAGTTTTGAATATCTGGCCCGAGATCTGTAAATCTGCAGAGTTTGTATTTTTTTTTTAATTGCTTCCTGTATTATTTTCAATTTGCTTCATTTAGTGGTCTGTATATTAAGCTTTGTTGTATTCTGATTATTTATACACACACAAGAAAAATGACATTAGAATCCCAGTAAAATCCAGAAGTTAGACTTACAATCAGCGGTGAAATTCCAGAATTTCAAGTCTTGAAAATTGAATTTCATTACTTTAATCACCATAAATCAGTGGTCTTGCAAATGACCCAAAAAATCAGTACCATTAGCAGCCCAAAATCACCATACAGGATCTTTTAAAATGACAGGAAAGGTGGGATTATCCCACAGTAGTGTTAATACTGTATACTGTGCAGGCATATGTTTGGATTTATGAATATAGGGCTGGATATTCAAACTGCGCTATTTTGTGGCGCAAGCCCTTGCGCTGCACAAAATAGTTGCGCAGGGGTGTGTCCAGAGTGATATTCAAAGGAGTTGCACCCTTGAGCAACTCCTTTGAATATCACCCCCTGACCACAGCCACTGTGCGTAAGCGCGAGTGGAACTTGCGCCACCGCCGAAGTGGTCAGTGGAGCATTCAACTTGCGGTGGCGCAAGTACCATTGTGCCATCGCAAAATCCCCATATTCAAATGGTGACATGCAAATGGGGCCATAATTCATGCAAAAGGCGGCGGGGGCCATTTGCATCTGATTCTGACCCCATTTGCATGCCATTAGCATGCGGAGTGCGCCCGATCCGAGGACTTGCGCTGGCACCCTGCCGGCAGCGGCCGTCGAGGACCAACGCCTGCAGCCTGATCGCAGGCGAAACGGTGTACAATCCCACCACCACCCCCACTGGCCCGATCGCGGGCATGGTTTAATCCCCACCAGCCCGATCGCGGGCAGCAATGTAGCTTCCCAGCGTATCCCTGGTGGTCCAGTGGACCGAAAAGCCCAATCGCGGGCAGTGGTTGTCTAATAAACCCCCTTCAATTCATCCCTGGTGGTCAGTGGACGAAAAGCCCGATCGCGGGCGGTAGTCGTTAAAAACCCCGACATAGCCCTGGTGGCTGGGGTCCCCACCCACCCAGGCACCCCACCTCCCCCACAGCGGTGGGCGGCAGATCCCACCACCTGCCGCCCTGCTGCCGCCGACAGTCATTCATTCACAAAGCGGGACTGTATCTTATGCGGTATGGGCTGCACACACCATTGGCTCTTGCTCTGCACCAATGGGCGTGCAGCCCTGCTGGGCGATCCAGTCGGTGAAGGCGATAAGGCGGCAGGCGGGTGGGATGCTGGCGGGGAGCAGGGTGGTGGGGCTTCGTGGGTGGGTGGGGTGGGGACACTAGCCACCAGGGCTATGTTCGGGGTTTCTTAACGACTACCGCCGCAATCGGCTTAGAATCACCACTGGTCCACTGACCACCAGGGATGAATGCGGAGGGGGTTTCTAAACAACTACTGCCCGCGATCAGGCTTTTGGTCCACTGGACCACCAGGGATGAATTCGGAAGGGGGTTTAATAGACAACCACTGCCCGCGATCAGGCTTTCAGTCCACTGGACCACCAGGATACATTCGGGAGCCACATTGCTGCCCGCGATCGGGCTGGTGGGGGATTAAACTATGCTCACGATCAGGCCAGTGGGGGTGGTGGGGGATTTACAGTCAGCTGCCCCGATCGGGCTGCGGGGGCACAGGGACTGGGTTGGGGGCCAGCCACAGGTGGAAGCTGCTGTGTTTCGCCCTGCAATGCAGCAGCTCACCTGTGGGTGGCCCTCAACTTAAGCCTTTTTGTGGCTCAAAGTTGTGCAGGCGCAGGTTGGGGGTTGCGCCTGCACAACTCTGCACAGCCCTGCTGAATATCGGGCTCTGCAGTTTATGCATGGTTCCTGCCCCTCCAGTTCAGCATGCATTCATTTGCATTGCGCTGTTGCTCAGCATGTTTTCTGTGACGCAACTGCCTCCTGCTGAATATGGCAGAATTAAGCAAGTTCGGACTTGCGCAGGCGCAACTCTATTGCGCATGGCGCAACCCTTTTGAATATCTGGGCCTTAGTGTATAGTGGAATGCTGTTATGCATGAAATTCCATGCCTGGAATATGCTTGTTCTGCTGCAGTAGTGATGTCATTATGTTGTTCTGCTGCAGTAGTGATGTCACTACTGCAGCAGAACCACTTGGAATCCTAGCACATTGTTGCTTTCCTCTGTTTAATTCTGTGGTGACAGTATTCTAGAATCTCTGGAGACTTTTCAAGTCAGTTTCATTATGAAGAAGAGAAAAAAAACACGAAGCACACATTTCACATAGTACTACTATACACTATAAAAAATACAGGATGAGCAACTTTGCTTTGCTCTCGAGGTCAGAGGGAATCAGAACCCCTCTGTGGCAGAACACACTGGTTGTGCATAGTTGCCCATCCAGTATTCTCTATAATATGCCACTATCTTAGAAGGTGTAAGATTACCGGATTGTCCCTTGCACAAGAAGGGTTTTGCCTGTTAGAGCTACAAAGTAAATCAGTCAGTCTAGGTGCAATGGACCACTCCTGTTCTAGCAGAATACGCTCATATTACTGGCTGAACCCCGCACTTTTCAAAAATGAAAAAAGCAAGTTCAAACACTGGAAAAACCGTGTTTTATTTGCAAAACCCCTAATCGGAGGGTAAGGCTTTTGGGGGTAGGGAACCTGCAGTTAGGACAGTTTTCCTTTAAAGAACAGCTGACCCCTTTGAAAACACTTTGGAAAATATAATAGTTGGACACAATTCAGATTGTATTGCACATATCTTCCATAGATTTCTCCTTTTCATTATGTGCTGCTGAAGAAATTCACACAAAAACAGGATCTTTATCCCTTAGAGCTCATCTGTCTCTATAACTTACTCCCTACTTGACATCATAAAGCTCTGATGTGAAATCACAGTCTGTTGCTATGGAAATAACTGTGATGTCACAGGCACAGTATTATGACATCAGGTTGGGAAGAAGCAATAGGAGCTGATGAACCCTCAGGGAACAGCTCTTCTGTTTTCATGCATCTGACCTCAGTAATAAATAATGGAGGTAAGAAATACAGAGCTAATGAGAAATATAAACTGCTTTCTGTTACGAACATACGAACATACGAAATTTGCCAGCAGATAAAGGCCTAGAGGTCTATCAAGTCTGCTCGAATGTGCAGCTAGCACCCCTTATTCTGCAGCTGCCCCTCCCTTCCACCCTTCCCCTTCATTAACCCTCCCCCTTGTCCTGTCCCATCCTCGTTTGAAGCAGTCCACTGTTCTACTGCATACCACTTCTGCAGGTAACGATTCCACCCAGCCACCACCCTCTGTAAAAAGTGTCTCCTCATCTCCCTCCTGAACCTTCCTCGCTCCAGTCTCATATCATGGCCCCTGGTGCCCTCCCTCCCTGCTTTGAACAGCCCCTCTGTACCCGTCTTGTTTATTCCTTTCATGTATTTAAAGGTTTCAATCATGTCCCCCTGTCTCTCCTCTCCTCCAGTGAGTACATGTTCAACTCCTTCAACCTCCCTCATGATAAGTCCCCCAGACCCTTGATCATCTTTGTCGCCCTCGCTGCACTCCCTCCAGTAACTTAATGTCCCTTTTCAGATCTGGATGCCAGAACTGCGCAGTGATACTCCAGGTGTGGTCTAACTAATGACCTATACAGTGGCAGAATCACCTCCTCCCTCCTTGAGGATATACCCCTTGCAATACAACCCAGCATTTTGTTGGCCTTTGCAGCTGCCTTCCTACACTGTGCCGAGTTGTTCATTGACCCTGTGATGAGCACACCCAGATCCTTCTCCTCCTCTGTCTGGGCTAGCTGCACTCCCCCTAGCTGGTAGTCCTCCTTGGGTTCTTCATCCCAAAATGCATCACCTTGCACTTTTGGCATTAAGCCCAGTTGCCAGGTGTCTGACCAGGTTTCAAGCTTTTGCCAGATCATATGCAACCCCTGCCATCCCCCTAGGTCATCCACCACCGCGCCAACCTTGGTATCATCAGCAAACAGACTGATCTTGCTCTTGATGTCCCATGATATGTCTGCAATGAATATCCCAAACAACACTGGTCCCAACACCGAGCCTTGTGGGACACCACTCGCACTGCCCTTGGGTGTGAGCTCCCCACCCACCACCACCCTCTGTTGCCTTCCCTGCAGCCAGTTTCCTACCCATCTCACCAGCATTGCACCTGCCCCTGTGCCTACTAACTTCCTTCCCAGCCTTCCATGTGGCACTGGGTCAATGCCTTACTGAAATCAGATACAGGACATCCACTGCATGTCCCCGTCCAGTGCCTAGTTACCCAGTCATAGAACCCGACCAGGTTGGTTTGGCAGGATCGGCCACGTGTGAAGCCATGCTGTCTGCTGTCCTGTAGTCCTTTGGCCTCTAAGAGGCCACCAGCCTCTCCTTCAGGATAGTCTCCATTAGCTTACCCACGATGGATGTGAGGCTCACTGGTCTGTAGTTTCCTGGTTCATCCTTGGGGCCACTCTTGTGGAGGGGCACCACATGAACCATCCTCCAGTCCTGAGGTACACACCCCGAATGTAGTGAGGCATTAAATAGGTCTGCCAAAGGTCCTGCAAGGACCTCTGCCAGCTCCTTCAGTACCCTGGGGTGGATGCCATCTGGGCCTGGTGCCTTGTCCACCCTCAGTGCCTTCAAACCCTCTCGAACTCTGTCCTCCATGATTTCCCCATCTGTCACCACTTCCCCCCCTGCGTCTGCCATTTCACCCATCTTGGGTGTCACCCCCCTCTTCTCTTTAGTAAATACTGAGCAGAAGTACTCATTTAGTGCTTCTGCCTCTCTCTCTCTTCACCCAACCCCCTCCTTCCTAATCCTTACTATGTGGTCCTTACAGCTCCTTTTCTCCTGATGTATAAAGTCCTTCTCCCCTTCTTAATGCCTTGTGCCAGCCTGAGTTCGTAGATGCTTTGGCTCCCTTACTGCCCTTGTCACCTCCTTCGATTCTGTCAAGTACTCCTCTCTGTCCTCCCCTCCCTGTTTCTTGTATTTCCTAAAGGCAGCTCTTTTCTTCCTTACCTTTTCCATGACCTCCTTGCTCAACCAGCTCGGTTTCTTAGCTCTAGCCTTCTTGCTCTGGGCTTTGCAGCAGGTTTTGGTTGCCTCCACTATCCCCAACTTTATGAGCTCCCATCTCTGGTTAGTATCCATACTAGATTGAATTCTGGCCAGGTACCCTTTTACCACTTCCCCCATCCTCCCAAAGTCAGCCCTCCTGTTCAAATATTATGTTCTTCAAAGTTCTTCTTGAGGTGTCAGTGGCTCTTTAAATGTTGCCTGCACATGTTGCTGTCTGTCATTTTGCAGTATGTCTGTCATTTTACAGTATGTTGTCTGTCATTTTGCAGTATGTTGTCTGTCATTTTGCAATATGTTGTCTGACATTTTGCAAATTCAATAACTATATGAAACAAAAATGTTGCCTGGCCTGCATAGTCTCAGATGGGGACCAAGTATTGTGGGAGCTAGCTTTTTTTTTTTATAAAGGTGTATCATGATGCCAACTGGGCCAGGGGCTTTCCAGCATTTAATTACCCCATAGCCCATGGCACCTCCTGTTTAATAGTGGAAACCATCAGCTCCTGTGCTTCTACTTCCAATAAAGCTTATAGAGTGTTATAAAAAGACTGAGGGTCTATAACTGCTACTGCACCTGGGTTCCCAGTCCCTGAGGAGTATAAGTGAGAAATATAAGAGATAAATTTATCATTTATAGCTTTTTGGCTAACTTTAAGCTCCCTCCATTCCCCTTTATGCTATCCCCTCCATCCCCCTTTATGCCATCTATGTGGCATTGCAAGCCTTCCTGTTTTGATAGGCTAATATTTTGCCACATTTGTTTCCCATTTCATAAAATCTGGCTTTATGAAATCCTAGGGCTGTCTCTTGATATTTTTCATGTGCAACTCATTATACTCAGATTTGTTTTTCTGTTTTTTTTGTAATTTCTGTGTATGCTCCTTGACACACTCTGAGCCTAGTCTCATTCTGACCCCCCAAGGCTATTCACTGTCCCCCTTACCTCATTGAACTCAAAGTGCCATCCTCCGTGAGCTGTGCTGTACCACCCCAGACAGGGAAGAGTGAGGGTCCCTTCCCTCGAGCACTTCTTGTGTCATCAGGCATCATACTCAGAGGTCCAGGCAGGGAGATCTGGGGAACTAGGAAGGATCATCACCATCGGGCTCTCAGGGCTCCATTTTCCATGGTTTTTCACCCAGCTCTCATGAGCTGCGCGGTTGAGGACTACAAGTGTACATGTCAATGCATGATGTCACATGCAGCCAGTGTGGTTCCTCCCACCCCTGGTCACGCCAAGCCCTACTATTCCCTGCATCCAGGGAGCAGTGTTGCACCATGTACTTATTCCTTATATTTTCTTTCTTTCTTTTTTAGGTGACATAGTGGTGTGTCAACCCTTAATCTCTTCTTGCCTGAGATGTGGATCCCCAGACAACTTGACAAAGTGGAACAAATTTCTAATAGGGTGATCACATGGCAGCTTTTTCTTTCTGTTCTCTTTCTCACCTACCTATACGGCATTGATTGACAAATGCAATGAAAAAGTAATTGCAGACTTCCGGTTAAGCCTGTGGCCAAGATGGCGGTCTAACTCCGAGCTCCGCGACCTCCTCTCACTAATTTCCCTGTAAAAATAGCATTTTGTAAGAAGAGTGGAGAAAAAAATCATCCAGGTACACAGGGACTACAGTACAGCTGAAAGTAATACTTGCTGCTGAGCAACTGAAGTCGGTTTAATGCAGATATGATGTCCGCCCATGAGGCCTCTGATTCGGAACTCTTGGGTGCCACAAACGAACATCCCGAAGAGACTGAGCCAATACGCAGTAAAATTAAAAATAAATGGGTAAAACTCTATACCATCTATAAGGAACTTCTCTCTTTCCGTGCTGAGATCAAAGAGATGTATGGGGAACTGCGTAAAGATATGGTTAATCTTGAGCAACGAACTGACATTACAGAGAGACAGATCACTGTAGTCGAAAATAGGGTAGACGACCTGGAAGGGTCTATTCAAGAACTACAGGATCAATGTGCCTATCTCCAGTCAAAACAAGAAGATGCGGAAAATAGGGCCCGCCACAAAAACCTGAGAGTTTACTGTATCCCAGAGGGCTCCGAGGGCCAAAATATTGCGGAATTCATGGTAATGGTTCTGAGAATGGCATGGGAGCTACCACCAGATATGCAACTCGATTTGGAAAGGGTACATAGGGCACTGGGCCAGCGCCCCATGGATCAGAAGGCTAGACCTCGGTCTATAATCCTCCGCTTTTTGAGCTATGCGGTAAAAGATAAAGTTTTGTCTACAGCATGGCGTAAGGGGAAGACCTTCTATGGCCCAACCTGTGTTTATTTCGACAATGATTATGCGCGGCAGACTATGTGGAATAGACTGGCCTATGCGGACATTCTACCGGCCTTGAAAGAAGCAAATGTTAAGTTTACTACCCCTTACCTGGCCCGGTTGCTGGTACAGCTTCCTACTGGAAGGTGAGAGTTTCTCTCAGCAGAAGAAGCCAAGGAAGAACTTATCAAGACAGGCCTCCAGATCAAGAAGAGACATGAGCAAGGACCAGCAACATCTTCCAGCCCATCCAGATGGCGAACAGCGAATGCACGAGGAGATGACGGAAAGGGAAGAGGCACAGATCCAGGCAGCCTTACGAGTCGTCTTGCGGCTTTTCGCCGACCTACTCAGGGAAGAACCTGAACAAGATAAGGATGTTGAAGTTTCACATGTGCTGTCTGAACAGTGAATTCCCCCTGGTGACTCTGTTATAGAGAGCTTAAGGTGGGGAGACTACTTAACTCCTTGGGACTCTGAAGCGGACATTCAGGCTTGTATAATTTTGAGCTTCTGAGATTTAAATGTTTGAGTGGAATGAGTTCTTTACCCATGTTAAAATGTATGCACTAACAAGTATAGCGGCTGACATGGAGAGAGAAGGAGTGGTTTTGTTTCTATTATGCAGAGCTATATATTAAAGCGAGGGGCGGTCAGCCACTGCTATTAGGTTTGCAGGCTTATGTTAGAAATTGAAGGGCAGAAAAGCCCTGGTTCTAAGGTGATTTTCTGTATTTTCCTTTTTCAGGGGGCCCATGAGCTTTATGCAGCCGAATATCCCCCAGTTCCTCCAGCTTGTTTGGGGGCACAAATAGGGAGTAATGCCACCACCTCCCCTACTTTGGAAGTCGAACTACATGTACAAAGTTCGATCATTAAGGGTTTGTTTTCACCCAGTTCAAGGTTACAACAGTCCATTAGGGCTAGAAAGTTATGTATCAAATTGTTGTTATATAGTTATGATATAAAAACATTTGCACTGATTTTTTATTTTTGCTTATAGATACAGCGGGAAGATACAGTTGACAGTAAATATACAGATAGAGAGATATTAAGGTGCACAGATCAGAGTTGAGGGATTTCAGAGAGTCAGATATGTATTAACTACGTAGGAGAGCTACATAGTGGGAGCTGGTATCATGAGGGATTGAGTTGGGTCAGTCTGTTGGCCTGTTATAGGGGGGTTCGATGCCAAGGAGGGGCCCCTGGACTTAGTAAGTAATAATGGCAGTCCAAGTGATACGGGCTTTGTCCCTTAATATAAATGGGTTGAATAATCCAATTAAAAGAGCCAGACTTTTTCAATATCTGCAGAAACACCACAATGATGTTATATATTTACAGCAAACCCATCTAACAGATATAGAACATGCTAAGTTGGTTCAGGCAGGACGATATCAGATTTATGCATCATCTTTCCCAAAGGGAAAACGTCATGGGACAGTGATAATGATTCCTCGGGCCTCTCCCTTCCACTTATCCTCACAGCATATTGACTTACAGGGGTGATATGTTATATTAAATGGGATACTATATGGGAAACAAGTGACATTGGTAAATGTATATTTTCCACCAATGATGCCAGTTACTGCCTTGAAAAGATTTTTTGATATGCTGATAGATAACTTGCAGGGATGTTTGCTGATGGGGGGAGACATTAACTTAACCTTGAACCCATCTCTGGATTCTTCCTCTCAACTCAAATATCGGTCCTCACCTGCGCAAAAACTGTTCTGCTCTAATTTAGAAACCTTAGGTTTGGCAGACGTTTGGAGACATTTTTATCCCTCGTCAAGGGGGTATACATTTCATTCTCCCAGACACAACTCATACTCGAGGTTAGATTATTTTCTTTATCTCGAGGGAACATACAGACTACGTATATGACCTGCCCATTGGCCCTAGATTTTTATCGGACCACTCCCCTTTATTTTTAAAATTAGACTTTCAGGTACCTAGGAAAACTACAGGGTGGCACCTGAATACCTCATTTTTAAGGGATAAGGCCTTTAGAGATAGTTTTAGTGCTAAAATTACCCAGGTAATTTCAGATAACACTGCCCCGAAGACTCCGGCGACTATATTATGGGACACCATAAAAGTGGTGATTCGTGGAGAGATCATTGCATATGTGACTGCAAGGGAAAAAAATGGGAACAGAAATATACTAAGTTGCATGGAGAATTGAGGGAACTACAACAGGCTCAGACTGTGGTAACGGGACAGACTAGGAGACAGATTAACCATATAAAAGCCAGTCTACAGAAATTATTAGATGAGGAAGGCCTTGGCAAGGCGTATTTTCTTTAAAATACACAGGTATGGGGGAGGCCCAAAAGGGGCACGAAACCTTGCTAGAAGATTGAGAGGGCAGAGGACCACCACATATATATCACAGATAGTTGATCCCACACTTAATTATCAAGCTTCAAATACAGACCATATAATGAGATGTTTTCAGAAATACTATTCCCAGCTATATACGGCACCTTTGCTGCCAGACCCCTTTAAGGTAGAGAATTTTTTTAATTCTCTTACCCTCCCCCAACTAGGTGAGGGAGAGGCGGAGACACTGAAGTCCTCAGTTAGGTTGGAGGAACTTAAGAAAGTAGTTACTGACAGTAAAACACTGAAAACTCTGGGCCCAGATGGGATGCCAGCCGAATGGTATAAAATTTTTTCAAGCAATTAGCCCCAACCCTGGTTAAAGCTTTCCATAAAATACAGGAAGGAAGTGCCCCACCGCCATTGTGGGATTACACAAATATCTCCCCCATATTAAAACAGGGAAAGCCTTCTGATACTGTTACATCCTACTGACCAATATCCATACTAAACATGGATTACAAGCTGTTTATGGTGGTCTGGGCACATAGGATAGAAGATATAATCCCTCATTTAGTAGACGCTGATCAATCTGGGTTTGTCCAGTCTAGACAAACATCGGATAATATCCGTAGGACAATACTTCTGCTGGACCATGTCAACCATAGAAAAATCCCGGCATCCTTTGTCAGCCTTGATGCTGACAAAGCATTTGACTGGGTCAGCTGGCTCTTCCTTTGGAAGACACTGAGCAGATTCAGGTTCCCAGATGAGTTTGTTTCCCTTCTTCAACAGATGTATGCCGCCCCGAAGGCATGCATCAAGGTAAATGGCCAGTTATCTGACAGGTTTCTGCTTGGGAGGGGAACAGGGCTGCCCATTGTCACCGCTTTTATTGTTTTATATATCGAGCCATTGGCATCAGCAATTAGACAGACCCTAGCTATACAAGGTATACCTCTAGGGGGGAGAAACTTTACTTTCACTATATGCAGACGATATATTATTAACTTTATTAGACCCCGAGGTTTCAGTCCCTGCTACTTTAAGCATGATAGAGAAGTTTTCAGATATTGCAGGATATAAAATTAATATCCAAAAAACAGAACTTCTGCCTCTAAATTTGGCCCCCTCCCAAGATCTGAAGAAGCAACTTCCTGCTAGGTGGAGAAACAACAGGGTTAAATACCTGGGAGTTTTTATTCCCCGGAACCTGGAACTTTTAGAGCTTTTTAATCTGGAACCTCTGACATTAGATATAGAACACTCTTTAGAGAAGTGGACACATTTCTCTTTGTCATTTTATCAACGTATACAGACAATTCAAATGCTGGTGTTCCCCAAGATTCTCTACTTTTTTCAAACTCTCCCTTTTCCTCCATCAAAATTTTATTTTTGCTCATGGGACAGAATACTTTCTAGATTTGTATGGGTTGGGCATTGTCCGAGAATAAGATGGTCGTTATTACAATTACCTATTGCCAAAGGTGGTCTCAAACTCCCTAACTTAAAGGAATATCATAGGGCCACTATTTGTAAAATAATCCTGACCTGGCTGAACTTTCGGACGATGCCACTTTGGAAATGTATAGAGTTCATATTAAATGACCTTCATGATATTTTCCCAATTATATTTGCTCCACTTGACTCCAAGCCATGCTTCGGAGATTTCACCTGGGGTACCAGCAATACCTTAAAGGTTTGGTATGAGGTGAGAGCCAGGCAGGAACTTACAGAGATTTTTGATTATTTCAAACCACTGATAATGGATAAGGATTTCTTCGTACCCCAATCAGATTCAGTTTATAGGGAATGGCATAGAATGGGTTTATCTCTGATCTATCAATTTTTGGATACACATGGGGTAATTCCCTTTGCAACCCTACAGACTAGATTTGGCCTCCCTTTTACACATCATTTTAGATATCTGCAGGTCTGCTCATTTTTAATGGGATCACGAGCTACCCGACCATCTATCCCAAGTTCAATCCCAATGTTAATGAGCTTAATTATAGAGGCCATTAATGGTAGACAAAATACACATTTAATCAGTTTACTGTATAAGTCCCTTAGGGAATATTGGAGGGAGTCAACTAAAGATATCTTAGATGGAATCGGGAGCTGAATACCAAAATTGCATATGATAAATGGTTGGAACCAATTCCGCACTCCATGAAGGTATCACAAGCCCCATACTGGATTGAATATTTCTGGAAATGCCGTATGCAGTTCTTTATTTCCCCAGATAAATTAGTCAGATTTTGGCCGGAAAGTTATTGTATGTGCTGGAGAGATTGTGGACAGACTAGGGAAAATATTTCTCATATATTCTATACTTGCCCGAAAATATCTCAACATTGGATAGATATTACTAAAAGCTTACAACTTCTAATTGACTCTGATTTTATTTTAACAAAGCAAATGATTCTTTTGTATATTGAGGAAGATGGCTCGGTTCCTAAGCATAAGCACAGGCTTTATCTTTATTTGGCTGCAGCAAAGAAAGTGATAACCCACCTTTGGCGGACCACCACAGTTCCAACCTTGACCCATTGGCACTCCATGATATCAGAGATTTATTACTTGGAGCGCTCCATTGCTATTGCAATGGATCGCTCCATTAAATTTGAATTATTTTGGAGATCATGGGTTCTATATATTTCCCCCTTAGATGATTCTTTTGTCCCTTGAATGGTGTGAAGTTTCCCCTTTTTGCTGCAGCTATTTAACCATGATTGTAGTTATCTGTTGTTTAGAGATAATTTAATAGAGTAGTTGTAATGAAGTCTGACATCTCTGTATGTACCCTACCTCAGTATTGACTTTGTACGTACTGTAAAAACTGGATAACTGTACTCCTGCTGTAATAAAATGAGAAAATAAAGAATATAAAAAAAAAGTAATTGCAATTTAGAATAAATTTAAAATAAATTCAAAACACTGTGAATGGCACTTTAAGAATGTGTTTTGACCTAGTTTTTAGTATAGTTTTATTCTGAATTTTTTGTAAATAAGGTGATTGGATATAAATTGTGTGAGGTCATCACACTGTGCATGATAAATCGGTGATGTACAGTATCTGTCTAAGCCATGCCCCCTGATGAATGCTGAGAGCCGAAGCGCTAGCGTTTCTGGCTCTGGTGCTGAGCTTAATAAACTGCATTTTGGCATACATATGTTGAGTCTCTCCTGCTGTGAGTGCCGAGACCCTGGGACATGTTGAAGTAGGGGAATCATCATCATAAGGCTCAGGGCTCCATTTTCCATGGTTTTTCACCAGCCCTCAGGAGCTGCGTGGTTGAGGACCGTAAGTGTACATGACAATGTGTGACATCACTTGCAGCCAGCGTGGCTCCTCCCATCCCTGGTATCGCCAAGCCCTACCATTACCTGCATCCAGGGGGCAGTGTTGCAGCAGCAGATGAGACTCTCCCACCGCAGGGAGGGACAGTATCCTTTGAGACAGTCAGTTCTTACCCACCACTGCCCCCCGGACAGCCCCCCGATATACTCAGATTTTAGTTGTACTAGCTCATGATTTTGAGCTTGGTTCCATGTAGCCTTGAAAGGTTTTTCCATACTTGTGATCTTTTCTTCCAGTGCATTTAATTGTGCTTTACTTTCTTCATGTATTTTACTGGCAAATGCTATCACTGTCCCTCTAATAAAGGCGTTCAAGGAGACCCAAACAACCCCAAGTCTGCCACTGAGTTTTTATTATTCTCCTAATATTTTATTTCTTGACCGAGTTGTTCTAAGAAGTCCGTTCTGTGAAGCAGTATAGTATCTAGCTGACAAACCCTCTGATTTGAGAGCTCTGGATGATCCATCTGCCAGACAAATTTTAAGGGAGCATGGTCTGAGTTTAGATCAGTATAGGTAGGTATTCACAATGCTGTGTAGTCCGCAGAACCCCCAGTAGACGTCAAGAAAAATAACATTTTGTGTGTATGATTGCTGCACAAGGGAATAAAAGTATCATAGGAGGCATCACCCTCCACACATCCTGCAGGCCCATGTCCTCCATTTGGGACTTTACCAGTTTTGCAGCTCTCAGCAATTGATATGGGTGCTGGAAGGACCTATCAAGGTGCTCATCCAGTATTAAATTAAAATCTCCACCTCATGTTATAACCCCAGTGGTCTGACCTAGTTGAAGCAACAGGTCCTGAAAAAAGGTGCAGTCATCGAAGCTAGGGACATGTACATTTAGCAATATAGAATGCTAGTATAATGTTCCCTGAACCAGAATTCATCTCCCTGAGGTATCCAATTTAGTATGTAAGACCTGAAGGGGGACCCTTTTATGAACCAATGTTGTAACCCCACAGGCATGGGAGGTGTATGAGGCGGAGTAGACCTGCCACACCCAGTCCCTACATAGCTTAAGATGTTCCAAGTCTGTTAGGTGAGTTTCCTGCCGATAAGCTATACCCTTAGCCTGTTTTTTCAGATAGGAGAGCACTCTCTTTTGCTTAAAAGGATGGTTCAGACCTTTAGTATTCCAGCAGATGTTTACATGCTCACCCATTGTGCTCATTCCAGAAAAGGCTGCAGGGTGTAACTTCTACGTAAAGAATCATTTCCCTCATAATATTGGTTACATAATCGTATAGGATGGGACACCAAACTTATAAATTAACAATTTCCACATCCAGTGAAACAGTACAAAAGAAACTGTGTGAAACAGTAAATAACAGCATGAGCCCTCCATGTGAACCTGATAACTTGGAATCACGTATGGATAGGATGAGCCTAACTGAGATGCAACATCTTGTTTCCGGGGGGGGGAGCCTGCATCTACCCATTTTCATAGCTGGGTACACTGGAGCAGTGTCACTCTACATGACTTGCTTATAGTCTCACAATGAGCATTTGGCACTAGCAGGGTTTGAACCTGTGATCTCCTGGTTTCGATGCCAGTATTCTAACCTGTGACCACTAGACCACACTGCCTCCCAGCTTGTTTTAACCTCTAATTCCCTATGGGCTTGACACTATCCCTCCCCCACCCCACTGCAGTGGGGCCTTTGGGGGCAATGTTCCTCCTCAGGTCAGGCTACAGAACTTTTTTTTTACCAAGCTTTTCCCTTCATTGTCTCAGATTCACCTCCCCGCCTGACAGCACCCTCCCCAGCCCTGTTATTGACCTTCTCACAAAATTACGGTATTGACCACTTGCACAGTACCGCTGTGGTGGTGAGTGGTCTGACATGTCAGTCATTCATGTGCCTGTTGTGGATACGGGATTCACTCTTAGTGGACCAAGGTGATTTTTTTCTATTTTTCTGCCCCTTGGGGACACCAGCCATGCAATAATGTGCACATCACACCACTGTGCAAGCATGCTGGCATCTGAGGGCATCCCCACCCTTCCTGGTGACCTGACTATATTAGAACCTAGCCCCTGCTATTTGGTAATCATGTTGCAAGGATCGTATCCATCCCATCCTGAAGAAGAAGGCAGTTCCTGGTTCACTCAATCCTTCTTCCACCAGCTGACCCTGATGCTCTGAGTTTGCACCCATGCCTGGGATATTGGCAACACAAGCAGCAACACTACCACTGTGTCAGCAGGCTGGCACACTACAGAGCTTTCCTATGGCCCACTGGCCCCCTTCAGTCGTGACCCCTGAGCCCAGCTCCATCACCCGTCATCCCTGGGACTTACCTCAGCTCCTTAGCACCCTGGCTTGCCCCCCTGGGTCGGGCTGTGGGGGGGGCCCTTCCCCGGTTGAAGATTCAGTTGGTACATCGGGAGCGAGTGCCCTAGTTGTCAGCATGGGGCCTGTGACACGGGGTGGATGTCCAGCTGTGGTCAGACAGTTTCCTGATTTTCTGTTCCCATCCTCCCAGGACAGCATACATGCACACATGGAAACATGCGCATGCGCTGGAGTTAATCTAATGTCCTCCCACCCTGGTCCTGGCCCAATGGCACCAGCTGTACTGCCACCTGTAGTCACCCAGGTGACAGTAGTGCACCGGTGTCCATACACCCTCCTTCCCTGAAGTGGAGAGCGTCCCCTTTGATGTTCCACTCATCTCCACCCAATTGGCTTTCTGAGGACTCAGGCTAGTTCCCGAACCTAGGTTGACAGCACTGCGGGTAGTAGCTCTACCACTGCACCGGTAGGCTGACCATACTATAGAGCTTGTTTTTTTTCTGAAATTACTCTTTTTTTTCCCCTACTGCCTGCCGACTCTGACCCTTCAGAGCATCCAAGAAGTCATCCTCCTGCATCCAGTCACCAGACTTAACTCTCAATCTAGCAGACTGCAGTTTTTCCTCCTAGCAGGGACGAGGTGGGGCTGGCAAGCGGTGCACATTGGAGGCATGCACCGGGAAGCCCGTCTTCCCGGAGCTGGCAGGGTTTTTTCCCTGTTCTTCTTCCCCTACAGTGCACAACCCTTGATGTCAAGGCACCAGGCATCAATGTCCATGCTGTATAGCAGCCGCCCATCCCCTACAATTGGGGATGGAAGTACTCCGAGCCTCCGCTCGGAGTCAGGCAAGTGTGCAGGCATCGGCCTCCCCCCCTCCCCAGAGAAGGCGAGCTGACGTGGGACACTCAAGCCTATCTCCCCCCAGCCGACCCACCCGTGATCCGAGTCCGCTCCCGAACCCGGGTTGCCAGCGCAGTGTGAGGTGTGGTGTCCAGTGCCTCAAACCTCAGCGCCACTGGGCCGGCCTACTACAGAGCTTTTTGACAAGTACCAAGAAAATGTACTAAATTTCTGATTATGATTATGACTATGATAGTAATAATAGTTCAGTTTCTAACTTCTGTGCTGTGATGGTGAAGGGAGAGACCCCTTCCCCTCAATAAGATAAATGACAAACTATGCCTAACTTTACGTAATAAGGGTCAGATATTTAAAACATAGCACAGCGCACAAACCAGTAGCGCGGGAATAGCGCAGAGTGGCCATATTCAAAGGACCAGGTAGCACGCGTGAATTGCATTAGCGCGGGGCAAACCGATTAATGTATGCAAGGGGCAAAGGGGGGGGCCTGCATACACGTGCAACGGGATATTCAAAGCTATAGCGCAATGCTAGGACACATAGTGTGACATGTAGTGCAGTGCTAGCTACCACCTATAAAAGGCTGGTCTTAAGCCAGGGAAAATCACCTAAGGGGAGAGACCACAACAGAAAGTGGGAATGAGTGCTGTACCATTATTAGTGATGCTACCATTCATGGTAGCAGTAGTGGAGGAGGAGGAGGAGAGGGAGGAGGCCCAACATGGGCCGGATTGCAGGCCGAGGAGATGGTATGCTGCAAACAGGTGGTACTGGCCCAGGGTCTCCTTCGTGACCCTGCCAGATGAGCACATCACTGGCCGGTACAGGATGAACAGGGAACTGTTGAGGCAGCTATGTGAACTCCTGCATGAGCAGCTGCACCCCAACACCAGATGCAGCCATGCCATGACAGTAGAGGAGAAAGTGACAGCAGCGATGTGCTTCCTATCCACAAGGACGTTCCAACGACCAACGGGGCACACATTGGGGTATCGCAGTATGCAACCTCACGCCTCCTGATCCAGTTCCTAGAGGCTTTCCTGCCACACGCTAGGGAGTTCATAGTATTCCCCAGCACAGCAGCAGAGCACTGAGAAACAATGCAGCAATTCCATCGAGTTGCGCACCTACCAGCAGTACTTGGTGCCATTGACTGCACCCATGTCCCCATCCGTGCACCACCTGGCGATGGCAGTGACATCTACATAAACAGGAAGGGGTACCACTCCATCAATTGCCAGGTGGTGTGCGATGCAACTGGGCGCATCAGCAATGTCTATGAGCAGTACCCGGTAGTGCCCATGACGCCTTCATCTGGCACCAGTCCCAGCTGTGCCAGGCATTTGAGGAGGGCAGGATACCCAGTGGGCACCTAGTTGGTGAGTAGCAGCTGACAAGGCACACACACCACAGCATGGATGGGGACAGGCATGGGAGGCCGGGAAGGGGCGTGGGAGGGCAACACAGGGATGCATGACGGCAACAGGCAGACAGCAGTACAACACTAATAGGTGCATATCTCCCAATGGGACAGTGCCTATCCCTTGCAACCCTGGCTGCTGACACCGGTACCCTGGCCAACCACAGTAGCCAAAGAGCAGTATAACAAGGCACATTCCAGCACCAGGAACATCATAGAGATGGTGTTTGGCATACTGAAGATGCACTTCCGATGCCTAGACAAATCAGGCGGTGCCCTACAGTATAGGCCTTAGAAGGTATGCCGTATCTTCCTAGTCTGTTGTATGTTGCACAACATGGTGATGAATCATGGGATACAGGCACCTGAACCTGAGGAACAGGCCGACAGTGACCCAGAGCCAGCAGTCAGGGGGATAGTGGAGCAACTCAAGAGGAAGGTTCCTCACATGGCCCGCAGGGCCCTAGAACACAGGGCCAACATCATCAGGACACTGTCACAGGCCAGAGGGTGAATACAGACTACACAGCAACAAGAAACAGTACAATGGTGAATGTTTTAATGTGAACAAACAACCACAACAGTGACAACACTAATCAGAGCAGGTGCACAACAAACTGGAACAGAATGCACGTGAGTGTGTGCAGTGTGAGGCGTGGGGTGTGCAGGTCACACGGAAAATGGACACACAGCCATGGTATGGTGGAATGGGCGATGCCCGATGTGTGGTGGCAGTGTGAGGAGGGCCTCCATGGCTGTGCCAGTGAGGTAGTGCATGTGAAGGAGTGTGGGGGTGTGCGTGTCAGTGTGTGTGCATGTGTGTACAAGTGTGTGGAAGTGCCAGTGTGCACACGGGGGTGGCAACCGTGCACAGGTGCAGGTTAGCTGAGCCCATCACTGGTGACTACCACCATGCACACGGCGTACACCACGGGAGTGGGTCACAGAACTATGGGTGCTCTGTGCTGAGGACACATTGGGGGAGGACCACGGTGAGGCAGGCAGGCAGAACGGACCGCCTGTGCCCCCATTGGCTAGCGGAACCCAACAGGGCGGCTGGCCGGCCATGGTGGCATTGGATGCCCATAGATGTGCCTGATGCATTTGTGCTGGAGCCAGTGACAGCCCTGCAGCCACAGGTGACACGCCTGTGGGCCCCTGTGCCATGGTCACCCCAAGCTCCCTGCACATCCTGGTGACCCCCATGCACCCTGTGCAGCACAGTGGTGAGGTCGACCACTGCAGCCATAAGCCTGGTGAAGCCATGGTCCAGCACAGCAACCACATGGCCCACCCTGTCCTCAGCATGCTGTTCCACACAGGCAAAGCCCAGGGACATGGATTCACACATCAGCAACAGCTCATGCCTGAGCTCCCTCTGCAGGCCATGCAGGTCCATCTGAGCCTCCTACAGGGACGTCAGTGCAGCCTGGAACAGTGGGCAGGCCTCTGGGGCATCCTAATCCAGGGGCACAGCCATTTCATGGTGGCTGGCACTGGGGCCTGCAGCTCAATAGGGTTGGGACGCTGGTGCACGGGCAGCATGTCCTGCTGCTGCAGTCCACTGGCGATGTGCTGTGGTTCCAGAGGGCCCTGCCCCACAACTCATGGGGGACACCGCATGTCCAGTGGTGCACACACATCTCCCACATGGCCAACCACCAGCTGCATGGGTGCACCCATGCCAGCAAGGCTGACCACCCCCTGGTGCCTGTGCTGCATCCTGCGCCTAGCCCACCCTGTACCCCCCTCCACAGGCCCGTCCACGGGCAGGAGGTAAGAACCCTCTGACACATCTGTGTCAATGTCATTTGTCACAGTCAGGAGGATCACCTGCCCACCACCCAGATCCTCAACCTGGGCATCCTCCAAGGTGGCACTGTAGTCCAGTTCACCGCCTCCAGTGGGGCCTCCCTCCCCTGTCAGCTGTAACAATTCTTCATCGGAATGCCACATATGGTGCAGCCCTGGGTGTCCTCATCCACCACCCAGACCAGATGTTGATGGCAGGTTGTCCTCCACCTCCTCCTCTTCCGGTCCCGAGGCAGCCATCCCGGCATGGTCCTGGTGCACTGCTGGCCCTGAACATGCCGCTGTGGAGGAAAACAGGACAGGGTCAGTCACCTGTATATGCAAGGTGCGCCCCACCACCGCCACCCGAACATGCACTCCCTAGGACACGTGCCACCCGCTGTAGACATGCACACCCCACACACCATCCCCACAGCAATATCCTGTGGCCACATGCACCCAACCTCCCCATAGTGTGCATGCATACCCGTCCCTTGTGCATAATGTGCACAGCACTGCAGCCCAATAGTGCACCCCAGGCTCAGCCCCAACACAAACACCATGTGCCGGCACACCACGCAGGGTACACATATGCGGATACAGACCTGCCCTGGGTGGTGTGAGAGGCATCTCACACCCACCACCCGGTACCCCAGCGACAGCCACCGGGTGCAGTGTGGATGCCACTACGGCCAGGAGTGGGTCCTCCTCCCACTGCTGTGCTGTTTGCAGGCCACCACCGGTTTTCAGCCTGTCACATAGATGCTGTGCCTCCTCCTCTTTTGTCCGGCACAGCAGGTCGCTCCATCACTTGTGCACTGCCTTGGTTTTCCTGCCATGATTGCCGACTACGTTCACCCGGCAGTGACCTTCTCCCATGCCTGTCGCACCACCACGTCCATGGCCCTGTGGTGCCATAGCACCTGCTCCCTCTCCTTAACGCCATGCACCATGGTCTTCAGTTACTCCTGTGAGAAGCGATGGGCATGTATCCATGTATCCATTCAGGCTGTGCCGTACTACCTATGGAAGAGATGGAAAGGGACATGTGTCACCAGCTGTGGCATGCCTGTGTTGCGTCATGCATGTGCAACAGTGCATGCATGCCACAACCTAGTGTGGTATAGGTTGCATGGATCGGGCACTGGCCGGCATGAGCGTGTATGGCACGCACACAGCCACAGTGTGTTGCAGCCACCCCTGTGTGCATTGTGCCACTGCACAGCTGTCACTGTGTGGACAGCACGTACTGGACCCACAAGGGCACCACCATCGCCCATGGCTGACATATGCACCCCAGGATGGGGCCATCCCAACGGCTGCCACCTTGCACTGTACCGTGCCCCCCGGGGACATGGGCACTGCACACAGGGTGAGGACATGGGGAGTGGCACACATGCAATTGCAGGCTACCAGGCACAGGCCACACGGAGCTGTCGGCAATACACTGCCGGGACACTGTGACCCCTGTGCTGTAGCTGTGTACCACCTCCGGAGCATTTGCAACCCTCCACGTCCCACATCCAGGACAACAACTACTGTTGCGGTGCACACCCACAGTCCATGGTGGGGCCCCCCCGCACCTGCCTGGCACCCACAGTAGTGCAGGTGGTCCCACCCGGCACAGGCTGATGCAGGGGCACGGTCACAGCGCAAAGTCTGGTGTGCTGGACTGCCGTCCTTATGACTCTGTGCACCATTGCGCAGCGCTGTGCTTGCCTCTGGTCCTGCGGTTGGTGGACCTGTCCTCAGCCGGTATGGCTGTGGACTGCAGGTACACAGTGCATATGCCCCAACCCTGTGTTGCACCAGTACCATTTCAACACTTCTCCAGCAGCTATATAGACCTTCCTCCCACTGCTTTCCCTCCTGTTGCATGTCTCCTTCAGTGTCGTTTGCTCCACTGCAGTGTCTGCTGTATGCTGCAGTCCCACAACACAACACCGGTGGAGCACTGATTGCCCTTTCATAGCCCAGCCGGGCAATCCAGCCTGTTATGCATGCAAATCATCAGATAATGATATGCTAATCACAGTGTTTGCACCATGCATGCACAAGTACCCTCATTTGCATATGCTGGTTGAATATGGGCCTGATTAGTGCCAGGCTAACAGCTTAGCACCGTGCAAATGGCAGCACCAGGCAAAGTGGAGGCCAGTGCCATGCTGTCCTGGTAGTGCAGCGCTATGTGGCATAGGGCAACAACCACGCATGCCCGTGAGGCCCCAGTTCGATGCTAGTAGGCAGGTATAGGACGGCGTAGCACAGCGCTAGCCCACACAGCACAGAACACCGTGTATGCATGGTGTAGTGGTCCAGGGTCGCGAGGGGATCGTGCATGCACGATGGGGCCGCTTCCGGGTAGCGCCGTGCTACATCATGTGATAGCGCGGTGCTACAGCACTTTGATTGTGGGAGCAGGGGTGGTACTGTCAGTGCAGTGGAACAGGTGGCAGGTAGCGTGTGATTCACTGGCAATGCCAGGGGGTAGGCGGCAATGAGCAGTGGTGCACCAGGACAGGCGTTGGGGGAGGTGGAGACAGCCAACCTGGTTGAGCTGGTCCAGAAGAGGCACCAGCGGCTCTTTGGGGAGGTCAGGGAGGGAGATCTCCCACGCATGCAGGTGTGGGCCTCTGTCGCCAGGAAGCTGTGTGCCTGCACGGGCATCTCCTGTGATGCAGAGAAGTGTAGGCACAGATACACTGACCTGCAACGGTGGCAGCGACAGCAGCTTGAGCACTACATGTGCATGGTGCGCAAGGGCACTGTGCCTGTGCCAGGTAAGTGGCGATGCACATTGACACCTGCTATCACATGCCTGTCAGGCTACAAGTGTGCCTGTGCGTGTGTGTGTGCACACGCGCATGTGTGTGCCACTCTGCATGGTGCTTGGGTGCATGTGGCATGGGCAGGGACTAACATGTTGACCCCCTAGGGGGCATCACAGTATAGGGTGTGTGGCGGCATGCACCGTGAGGGCACGGTGCATGCTGTGGCCATGATGGTGGCATGGGTGTGGGTGGCGGGTTGGGACATGGTTGGTGGTGGGTCCTGGTGCAGCACCAGTCTGTGGCCGATGGCACCGTGGTGCAGGGTTCCTGTTCCTGGGAGACTGACAACTGACGACATGTGCGGACTATCGCAATACAGCTGCGACCGGCATTGTCGCATCAGTGTGCCACCTTGATGACATGTTGTGTGTGCCTGCCAAATGCTCCATGGGCCATGCCGCCCTCTGTGTGGGTGTCCTCCATGTTCAGCCACTGACCCTGGGCATCCATGTGTGTGGAGTGTTGTTGGGGTTGCATGTGCATCTTGCTGTGCTGCACATGGTGTATGCTGTGTCATGCACTAACGCCAGTGTTTCACCTGTCCTCTGCAGAAAGGATTGAGCAGCCCAGGGACAGAGGAGGGGGCCGGGACATGACCCAGGAGTGGCAGAGAGGCAGCCCAAGGGTGCCGGCCATGCCGCAGTGGGCGCAGGAGAGCAGCCCTGAGAACAGGGTCCAGTTGCGTGAGTACCTGTCTTGTTGTCCTGTGCTGTTTCACTGTGTTGTGTGTCTCATTCTGTGTTCTGCCACTGACTGGTCCAGTGGCATGGCTGCGATGGGCAGTGGGCCAGTGGCACTGTGCTGCGCTGCACACCTGTGTTGCACACCACAGCTGGGTGACGGGTGTCTGGCCACTGTGCCCTGGGAGGGCTGTGGGGTACTGTCGGCTTGCATTGCTGTGAGGGTGCCAGATGGTGGTGGGGGCTCTGGTGGCGGGTGTTTGGTGGGGCTCACAAGCTGTCAGTTGCCATGCCCACCTCTGCGGTGCAGTGTGCTCCGTCCCTCTGGCCCCCCCCACAGATCGTCCACATGTGCACAGTTGGCATTATCTTGCTGTCCTGTGGCTTCACTGGACAGGCCTGCATAGCGTCGCCCATGTGCCTGTTGTGGCTGTGGGACACCACGCCCCATGCCTTCCAAGCATACCTCTCATCCTTTTGTCCACCAACTGTGGAACATTGCCTGTCATACTGTGGAACATATTGGTGATATGTGGAACACGTAATGTAATACTTACCTGGGTAGCTCACAACACTGTTACTTTGTTGCATTTATGTTCCAAGGGTCTGTTATTACTTTACTAATATATTATTTGCATAATTTACTATGGAATGTTGCTTTACAATGTTGACCTTGGCTGTGGAACATGTCTTCACAGGGTGGAACAGGAAGCTTTTGCCCCGTGGATTGAGGAACATTCCTTGTACTATGGTACAGTTGTGAGGTATGCTTTCAGGGGCCTTGTTTGGCAGCATGTGTCAGCCCATCCCTGCCAATGTCTGCACCCTGCTTGCCTGTTATTCCCTCACCTGGGTCGGTCATTGGCAAGCCACTGTCATGGTATGGTGCTGCTCTGGAATGCCTTTTGTTGTTGTTGCTGTGCTCTGCATTACGGTACATTGCCATCTGTCAGTGGGCAGCATATCCCGATGTGTGGGTGCCCTTGTGCGTGTTGTGGCGTGGCCCTTGCACACAGCTCTTCAGGGGTCTGGCTGTGTGTCTGCCCAGTCTCACTGTTTGCTGTGCCAGGGTGGGCAGTGTCACCTGTGCCCTGGTGCTGTCGGGCTTGTTGTCGTCATATCTGTTGGGGTTTGGGTTTGTGCCTGTGTCACCCAGACCTGTTGTGTGGGCACCTTCCAGTTTGGCCTACCGGTGGGGCACTCACCTCCACTCGGGACTGTCCATCGGGACATGCTGTCCATCCTTGTATGGCCACCTGTGGCTGCTGCCTGCCTCCTGGCTAGTGTCCCATCCTCATGGTCTCCCCCTCCTCTTGTAGGTCCACTCCGGTCATCACTGTGGGTGACCAGGCCAGAGGAGTCAGAGGGGATGGAGAACCTGCTGTGCTGCATCGTCCACCGACAGAGGACTGTAATCGAGCAGTAGGCCATCTTGATCACGGAGACAAGGAGGGTGGCAGCTGAGTTGGAGGCTCGGCTCCCAGATCCGGTGGGCAGTTAGCCATGCCCTTCTACCCGTTATGTGTTGTCTTTCCCCCCACCTGGCATTGTATTTGTCCCCTGGCCCCTGTTCCTGTGTCCCTGTGTGCAACCTCCTCCCCTTTGCACCCTTCCCCTGTGCCTTAGCGTACATTGTAAATAGTTGTATATATGTTTGACATTGCTGGCTTGGGTGTGCTCATTGTTTTTTCCATTTTGCTGTTCCCATGGTGGTCTTCTTGTTGCTTGGGTTGTGTGTTGGGGGGGCATAGCTTGTCACATTGTGGGTATTGTTGTACTGTCTTTCTTTGGTATGGGGTGGGTTAGTGGGAGGTGGTTGGGGCATTTTTTGTTTGGTGTTTGGGTTTGACTTTCATTTACTGTTGCATTTCTTCACTGTTCTGTTCCCTTTACCATTTTAATTTGCTTATTTACTATTACATTTCATTTATTATGTTCTACTGTGACCTGTGTAGTTCTTGGGTGCTGGGGTTTCACTTGGTTTGTGCTGTTCCTTGGGTTCCCCACATGGGTCCAAGTTGTTGCTTGCCATTCCTGTGCATGTGTCATCATCTGGGATGTGCACTGTGCTCTGCACCTGGGACCTCATTCCAGCCTGTATTTCATTGCTTGTCCCAGAGTCAGGCTATCTCAGCTCTATACTGTGTTCCTTTGTGTGTTTGCACTGCCTGCCTGGGTGCTATACTCAGTGCTGTCTTATTTGCTATATTCAGTGCTGTCTTATTCCCGGCTTATTCTTTGCCCTGCACTCCTGGCCCTGTTTGCCCAGCTTTCTTTGCTTGCTATATTAAGCTGGCTTTGCATAGTGCTATTCCTTTTGAATATAGCTTGAATTTTGTTCCGGGCTAAGTTTACACGCGGGGCAAAGCTTTGAATATCTGGCCCTAAGGGTGTAAATCTGGTTTGTAAAGTTATCGAAGAGTTCTGGTGACATTAATAAATCCACAAGGCCAAACACTGACTGAGTTTATGTTTGCGACCAGAACCTTGATATAGCCTTACAATATACATAGTTAGTGTATTTTATGTAATATCATAATTTTTTTTTAAACGTACACTGAAAATGGGCTGAGTTACAAAAGGACGTCAATAATCAGTGCATGAAGTACAAAGAGAATGTTTACAGTTCATTGGGCTATCAGATTCCTACTGTATGTAGGGCTGCTTAGGGAATGTTGGAAAGGACTGGCAGAATTTGGTAGGATTGAACTGGTAGGAGGCTGTGATTTGGAGGAGGTACCGGGTTTTTCCTGGTAGGAGTATGTAGTATGTTTGTGCAACTTGATTGTAAGAAACAAGTTAGAGTGGCCAAAAGCAAATACTGTAAAGACCTTCTTCACAGCTCTTCCCATGATACAAGGAAATTTGGGGCCAATATCAAAACTCTCCTGGGTATCTCACAGTCGGTTACTCCTGACAAGATGATTATAAATCGTGCACATTGTAATGACTCTAGGACCATCTTGAATAGCTTTAACAAGCTTTTCTCCAACCTGTCACAATATTCCGTGCCATTACAACCTAGCGGAATGCGCTCCAATCCTCCTACCACATTACCTTCAGTCAACACTGCTGCCTTATCGAGTGACATTCCCATAGCTCCACCTTTTTATTTCAAGGCTATATCTAGAGCGGAAGTCCTGAAACTTCTCAAGTCCATATCTGTCAATACTAGCCCCAGCTCTGACTTGCTTGAACCTCACCTATGTAAACTGGCTGCCACTCTCATTGCCTCCCCGCTTACCAGAATCTATACTCTATCTCTTACCTGCAGTACCGTGCCAGGCCTTTGGAAATCTGCCTGTATAACGCCTATACTTAAAAAAGGTGAACCTAAGAATATGACCAATTACAGGCCTGTAGCAATTCTCTCGGTCCTCAGAAGGATCCTATCCTCAGAAGGATCCTAGAGAAAATAGTTGCATCTCAGACTGTTGACTACCCTGCACGCTATAATCTCCTCTCAGACACCCAGCACGATTTCAGAAAAGGGCACAGTACCACCACAGCTCTTCTCAAACTTTCCACTGACATACTTACCAATATGGATTCTGGAAAACTCACAGGCGCCATCTTCATTGACCTTACTAAGGCTTTCAACCTAGTGGATCACTCCCTGCTTCTCTCTACACTCCATCAACTCCATTTCTCAGCCCCTGTTGTGGACTGGTTTTGTAGCTATCTGTCAAACAGGACACAAGCAGTTAAATTTAACTCCTCCTTGTCAAATTCGTCCACTGTTAACATTGGGGTCCCTCAGGGCTCCATCCTTGGGCTCCTCCTATTCTCAATTTTTATTAATAACGCTGCTGATGTCTTAAAATCCTGTTCGGCAATCCTCTATGCTGATGACCTGGTCATCTACACTAGTTCTTCTAGTATTGCCTGCATAAACTCAGTGCTTAGCTCTGACTTTAAGAAAGTTCTGGACTGGCTACTGGACTGCAAGTTAGTTCTCAATGAAAAGAAAACTAAGGCCATGCTCTTTGGATCTGCACCGAAGATGAAGGCATGTTCCAATGTGCTGGAGGTTCTTCATCCAGGAGGAATTCCACTAGAAAATGTTACTTCCTTTAAGTACCTTGGGATCCTGTTGGATCCCTACCTGGACTTTAACCTTCATATTCAATCTTTCTGCAAATCTGTAAACTCGAAGTTAGGAGTGGCTTACAAAACGAGCTACATGCTTACTCCCTCAGCGAAACTAGCTATTGCCCATGGCATTCTGTTACCAACTCTTACTTATGGCGCCTCTGTTCTCACCTCTGACATAAATCCTCCCTAGTGAGATGGGATGTCATATATAACAACGTTTGTCACTTTGCCTCCTGGTCACCTCGACTCAAACATCACTGCCTTCTCTATGAAGATCTTAACTGGCTCTCACCCGTTGCCAGCAGACAATATTACCTGGGATCTCTCATGGACTCGATCATCTGGGATAAAACTCCATCCCTGCTGACTGAGCTTCCTGTTCCTCAACCTTCCTCCCATGGCCAGCAATTTGCTGACAAATCCCTCGCTCTTTGTCCCGAGATGTCGTACGGTTAAAGGCACCGGGGATTTCCACAGCGCTGCTCCCTGGCTGTGGAATGCTCTTGCACTCAACCCTCGGCAGTCTCAGTCTCATCACAGTTTTAAAACTAAATATTGACGCTAGTTACACCTTGCTGATACTTGCACTTGCTTTGAGCCTACCTAAACTCCTTAGTCTCTCCTGTACTCATTCTCTCCTCCAGGGTATGCCCTCCGTTTCTACATTTATCATATACAGTGCTGCCTCTGCTTATTTATTACTTGTATTGTCTTTATGCTACATTGTAACATGGCTCTAAAGATAGGAGGCAAATGGAGAGTCAAGATTGGTGCAAACGCACCATGTGATGAAAAACGAGCGGTGATTAACCCACCAGTAGAGCCTGCTTGTGTAGTACCTAAAGTGTCCAGACTCCTAATGTGCCATTAGAGCCCGCTTGTGTAGTACCTAAAGTGTCCAGAGTGCTAATCTACCAGTAGAGCCCGCTAGCGCCCTACGCAAGTAGCCACACGGTGCAGCACTGGGACGGCAATGAAGAGGTGAGACATGCAATGGTCAAGTTGAGCCCGTTTGGCATCGGGATCATGGAAAAGCACTGAAACCATCCCTTTTGTCCCCACGTCTATCATGTTTGTGATGTAGAGCTGTTGAAAAATTGGGAGACATAGCCGCGGCAGATAATCACACCTCAGGACATCAGTAGTGTGCACTGTGAGTGTATGTACGCAAACAAATGACCCACAGTGCACTGCCACTCTACACCATCCCTATCTCACGCCGAAGTCGTAACCAGTGAAATGGTCACTCCGACTCACTCATTTTCACGTAGTTTTCCTCAGACACGTACTAGTACTGTTCTGCTGGGAACTCTAAAATACCGGACATTATCTAAATAAATGTGTATCGGGAAGCGTCAATGCGCACGTTCTCAGATCTTCTCACTGTGCTGCAGGGAAACAAGCAGTGCATACTTTACCATGCAGCAATACTACTCTCATAAAACGTTTGTCTACTGTGATCTAAAGTACTGGCCAAACAATATTCCCATCACACTTGCCATGTTACAAGTGCATTAATCACCTCCAGCGTCTGGCTCTACCGGTGATTAATACCCACTGGGTGGTTGGAAGCACTCGGCCTTCAGCCTTGTGCACCAAACCCCCCCCCCAGCCGGGCATTAATCCACCAGTAGAGCCCTCCTCGGTCAGTGATTAATGCTTACTTGTTGCCATTATGCTACATTGTTTGTCTTACTTCCTTAATGTGTAATCCAACTTAATGTATTTTTTGTAGCACTGCTGTACTGTTTCTCTATTTTTGTATGACTGTACTTATGTATCGCCACATTGTTTCTCACTGTTACATATTGTACTCTCCCAGGTCATGCCTGAAAATAGTCATTTTATGGCTAGTGCACCTACCCAGTCAACAAAACGAAATAAATAAATTTTGGCTTATGCTACCTCTGCCCCACTAAAGGGACTATCACCCTTTCAGTATGCCATAAAAACCCAGGAACACTTTTGAGGAAGGTTACACCATCAAAGGTGTCACAGGGATAAGGTCCCCTTCACCAAAGATCCATGGGGAAGAAGGCTGTCCCCAAGGAAAGAGAGGTGCCACTGAAAGAGAAGGGAAGGGTGGTGGCAACAGTCAAACTGGTCATCTGAATGATGCTCAGGCATGCTCGATGTAAGATAAATCCAAACAGATAGCACTCCAGAAGACTGAAAGTAGACGCAAATTTAATGTAAAATTAAAGTATCTTTATTTGGCTAATGCCATGTGGCTGCTAGCCTGTCACCTTAAATGAACAAGTCGTACCCCCACCTAGCACTTCACCTCAAAAGAGAGGCTTCATCAGGGGGCTGACTACAGAAACATAATATAATGCATTTATAGTGACATAGCGTGTGATGTCATCACTTAGAAATTCATTCATTGGTTCATTCAAAAATAATCTACAACCTTAGGTACTTAATATATTGATAGCTAAATAGCCAAGTAAATTTAATTATTTTATCTTGTGCATAGCACTAGGTTATTTTAACACTGAGTGACTTCAAAGTGTGACAATACAAACCATAATTATAAAATTAAAAAAGGGAAACACTGACTCAAAATATTTTAACACTAAGTGACTTCAAAGTGTGACAATACAAACCATAATTATAAAATTAAAAAAGGAAACACTGACTCAAAATATTTTAACACTAAGTGACTTCAAAGTGTGACAATACAAACCATAATTATAAAATTACAAAAGAGAAACACTGACTCAAAAACAAACTAAATCTAGAGAGATATATCGAACTGAATATTACAATCTGAACACTGTGTCTAAATAGTATTAACATTTTTCATATATAGAAGTACACACTATAGGATTCCAGTTATTTGAAGTGGCAGCACCAAAGGTGTCACAGGGATAAGGTCCCCTTCACCAAAGATCCATGGGGAAGAAGGCCGCCTCCAAGGAAAGAGAGGTGCCACAGGAAGAGAAGGGGAGGATGGTGGCAGCAGTCAAACTGGGCATCTGAAGTACTTAAAACCTTGCTGGGGATCCACTGTCAAGTCAAATACTAATGGAACTTATTTCTTTTGTGTGAACTTGATTCATACCATCTCTCCTGCAAGAGTAAAGGCACAGATTGTAAGAATACCTATTGTATTTTTTTATATGAAGACAATTTAAGCAACCTGCTAAACAGCAATAACAAACTGGCTGGACAACAGGACGCAAAAGGTAATAGTAAACGGAGTCCACAGTGAAGAAAGGAGGGTAACTAGCGGGGTACCGCAAGGTTCGGTACTGGGACCAGTCTTCTTTAATGTTTTTATAGGTGACATTGGAAAGCACCTGGAAGGAAAAGTATGTCTCTTTGCAGATGACACAAAGATCTGCAACACGGTTGATACACAAGGTGGGGTGGAAAGGATGAAAAGGGACTTGGCAAGGTTGGAGGAATGGTGAAATATATGGCAGCTCAGATTCAATGCAAAGAAGTGCAAGGTAATACATCTGGGAAACAGAAACCCAGGGGAAGAGTACACAGTGGGGGGTGAGATAATAACAACAACAAAAATTGAAAAAGACCTAGGAGTAATTATATCAGTCCCACACAAAAGGTTAATATTCAAGTTAGCCAGCCTGGGAGTGGGTCCCAAGATGATAGCCTGGGTAAAGAATTGGCTGGAGAATAGGACACAGAGAGTAATAGTAAATGGAGTCCACTCTGAAGAAAGGGGGGTTACTAGTGGGGTACCGCAGGGTTCAGTATTAGAACCGGTCCTCTTCAATGTCTTTATAAGTGACATTGCAGAGGGACTGGAAGGAAAAGTATGTCTCTTTGCAGATGACACAAAGATCTGCAACAGAGGTGATGCACAAGGTGGGGTGGAAAGGATGAGAAGGGACTTGGCAAGGTTAGAGGAATGGTCAAATGTATGGCAGCTTAGATTCAATGCTAAGAAGTGCAAGGTAATGCACCTGGGAAACAAAAACCCAGGGGAAGAGTACACAATGGGGGTGAGATACTAACAACAACAAAAATGGAAAGGACCTGGGGTAGTCATATCAGATGACCTAAAGGTGGGCAAGCAATGTGAGAGGCAGCAAGGAGGGTTGGGGATACTGGGATGCATAGGGAGAGGCATCACCAGTAGAAAACAGGAAGTTTTATCCTCTGTACAGACAGCTGGTGAGACCCCATCTGGAGTACTGCGTGCAGTTCTGGAGACCCAGTCTCCGCAAAGACATAGACAGGATGGAAGCTGTCCAGAAGAGGGCACAAAATGGTGCAGGGTCTGCACCGGAAGACATATGAAGAGAGACTTAAGGAGCTTAATATGTATAGCCTCGAGGAAAGGAGGAGAGGGGACATGATAGAAACTTTCAAGTACCTCAAGGGAATCAACAAAGTCCAAGAGGGTAGCATCTTTCAAAAAGAGTGTGCAAGAACAAGGGGGCACAATTTGAAGCTGGGGGCGGCTCAGAGGTAATTTAAGGAAGTATTTTTTCACAGAGAGGGTTGTGGATGCATGGAATGGCCTTCCGAGGAGGTTGTGGAGTCAAAAACAGTGGTAGAATTCAAGCATGCATGGGACAGTCATAAGGCAATTCTAGGGGTTGGGGGTAGGAAGAAGTAGGCTGCTGGTTAACTAGGATCTGCAGCTTATCCATTAGGTAGGAAAATGGGCAGACTGGGTGGGCCAAGTGGTCCTTATCTGCCGTCAAATTCTATGTTTCTATGACTTAAAGGTGGGCAAGCAATGTGAGAAGGCAGTAAGGAGGGCTGGGGGGATACTGGGATGCATAGGGAGATGCATCAACCGTAGAAAGCAGGAAGTTGTTATCCCTCTGTACAGACAGTTGGTGAGACCCCATCTAGAGTACTGCGTGCAATTCTGGAGACCCCATCTCCACAAAGACATAGAGTGGAGGCTGTTCAGAGGACGGCAACCAAAATGGTTCAGGGTCTGCACTAGAAGACATACGAGGAGAGACTAAAGCAGCTTAATATGTATACCCTTGAGGAAAGCAGTGAGGGGTGGACATGATAGAAACTTTCAAGTATCTCAAGGGAATTAACAAAGTACAAGAGGGTAGTATCTTTCAGAAAAAGAGATGTGCAAGAACAAGGGGGCACAATTTGAAGATAGAAGGGGATGGCTCAGAGGTAATGTGAGGAAGTATTTTTCCACAGAGAGGCTGTGGATGCATGGAATGGCCTTCCTGAGGAGGTCAGAGTCAAAAAACAGTGGGGAATTCAAGAATGCATGAGACAAACACAAGGCAATTCTAGTGGGGGTAGGAGGAAGTAGGCTGTTGGTTAACTAGGATCTGCAGCTTATCCGTTAGGTAGGGAAATGGGCAGACTAGGTGGGCCAAGCGGTCCTTATCTGCCATCAAATTCTACAGTTCTATGTTTCTGTGAAGGTTGTGTGAGTGCTTGCTTCCTTCCTTTTTCTTCAAAATCTGCTCCTCTCCATACCTCATCACTCCTGCAACCTCACTGACTAACGTTGCAACTGACTAAAAAGTGCCAATCAAGTGCTGTCAGACTGATCCCTCAGGATGTTACAATGAGAGAGGCACAAATAAACATTGATGAAGTAGGAAGAGGAACAGAACTACACGTGCCGGTCTCTTCACATCACACTTCGCAGTATATTATCCAGTAGAAAACCTTCTAATGGGCAAGTAAAAAAATAGATCAGACAATACAGCAACTGGCTGCCTTTACAAATTAATAACATTTTCTGTCTGCTATTTTTGCACTACTAGCTCTTTAAATGTTTTAGCCTGAAACCAACCCTTGTCAAGCTGACTAGATTTATTTTCCCAGAAAGGGTGGGGCAAGTGCCAGGAAGAATGTCTTTGTTGCCCCACTCACAACCCTCTCTAGGCTACTTGTCCCACTGAGCGCCTGCTGCAAATCGTCTCACAGGTGAACACTGGAGAAGTGGGGGAAACAGGGATCCTCCATATTTAGGCAAGCTCAAGGAAGACTTTTCGAACCGCCATTTGTAGGGGTTACAGTAGGTTTGTGCTCCTGCACTGAATTCGACTCAGGTGCAGTTACCTGCCCTCAGCTTGTTTTCTCTAGGCTCTCCATATTTGGTCCTCACGGCTGAGTTTTCTTTAGTTGTGGCTGTCACTGTCACCTGGGTAGCTAGACTTCTTTTATCTGATTCTGCCACTGTGGATTGAATCTCTTTCAATGCCGCATCATGCATCTCTAATTTTGTCAAAGTCTTCTATTTTGTCACCCATAGATTTTACAGATTCCAGTATCGCCTGCCAGGAAGGGGTCGTAGATGATGCAGGCTGAGAACTTCCACCTAGGCCTCCATTTGCTCCCTCTGAGATAGGCTGTGATGTGGTAGATTTCTGGGGTCCCGTTAACTGGTCCTTCTGTCGACCCATGGAAATATTTGGTATCCACCGATTCCTTAGGTTATCAGGCGATGAAAGACGGTACTTTAAGTACTGTAATCTTAAGTTAGATTCGAGTTTAGTATAATTTATTGATAATGCTGTGCAGGAGTTCTGAGAAGCATCCTCTCCAGAAGCTGGTTCTCTGGCGCCCTCAGGAAGCCATTTTAAAGAAAATCATCATTCCAATCCAAAGGATTTGCACTGCATGGGCTTGGAAATTATTAATTGTGGTAAAAGGTGAGGTGACAAACAAAATGAACTGTCACAACGGGAATATGATTGGATATACAGATTAAATACTCGGAGTCCATATGGTATGAATGAGATATTGAACTTAAAACCTTACCTGTAATTTATGGTATAGTGAAATTAATTGACTTTTAAGTTGTAAATCCTTATGCTGATTGACCTACCTCTTTCCCAGTTCTTTCCCTCTCTTCCCTCCCCCACAAGTTGACCATTATTGTGCTAGTTTGGCTAGTACCTGTCCTTACATCTGATGTCTGTCTAGTAAAACATTAGAAAAGTTGTTTACCATAGAAACATAGAATTTGACGGCAGATAAGGACCGCTTGGCCCACCCAGTCTGCCCATATCCCTACCTGATGAATAAGCTGCAGATTCTAGTTAATCAACAGCTCACTTCCTCCTGCCCCCCACTAGAATTGCCTTATGTCTGTCCCATGCATTCTTGAATTGTCCCACTGTTCCTGACTCCACAACCTGCTCAGGAAGGCTGTTCCCTGAAGTGCATGCATAACTGCTTCACTGATACAGCCTTTAAGCAAATTAACCTGATTACACCCCTCCCTTGTTCAAGTCCCTTAAATAAATCAGATCTAACTCTTTTTTGCATTTACCCTGACTGTGGTTCCAGTTTGTGCAAGAGTACTGTACTGCTGTTATTTGCTGTGTATAACTTTGTTTTGCAGGGGGTCTCCAGGGCCGAGCCAGAGGAAAGCCCTGATGGTATGTGCAAACCGTGTGGGTACTTGTGTGGTATATCAGGGGTATTGTGAAAGTGATTATTGTGTATTGTTCTGTCCATTAGTAAGGAAAGAGGGGAGGGTTACAGTGTCCCGGAGGGCTGTGCCCAGGTTAGCTTGACCTCTACGAACCCTGACCTCTGGGGTGGAGGCACCCGTTTCAGAACTCAGGCCCCTTAACCTGCTACTTGCCAAGCCAGCAGGGGTAGTAGCCCTTGAGATAGCGCCACCTAGGGGTTATACTACTATTATTTTTAAAAGATTGCATAGCTACATCGCTAGAAGTACCTGAAGAGTTTGACTGGGGACAACTGTGCAGAGCTTACCAAGTGAACTCATGAGTACGACCCACCACCACCAACGGCCCCAGAACTGTGATCATACGCACATCAGGCCAAGAAATCAAAGACCTGTTGCTTTCTGCAGCTCAGGTGGCCTACCCTCTCACAGTGCAGGATCGGGATGTTAAAATGTTCCCAGATCTCTCCTATCAGACCAGAGCCCACCGCAAACAATTTGATGCAGTTCGGCAGCAACTCCGGTCCTTGGGCATCATTCACTCCTTTCTCCTGCCTGCTAGGCTCTGCATCACCTACAGAGGGAAATCAAGGCAATTTGCGGATCCCAGGGATGCTGGAAGATGGTTGGAGAGTACAAAGGCTGAATTTGCGGCCCAGTCTCGACCTCGACATGATGCTACGGATTCAGAAGATGAGGAGAGCTGAGAGACTGCTTATACTTAGATGAAAGTTCTTATTAAAATTCCACCTTTTCTATTGAAATTAAAATGTTAAAACTGCTGGCCTGCTGGCACAACAGTTGGATTTCTGCTTGCGATGCCAGCGACCTGGGTTGGGAACATACTCGGGTTGTTGGAGGGCCAGCAGGGAGAAGGAAATGAGCATCCGATGGCGGCTCACCTTCTCGGGAAGGTGAATACGAGGCTCGTGCTTGCTGACTCTGGCCGGAGGCTGCAGTCACGAGCAGGAGCGTTCCCCAGTATACTAAGGGGAGTGACGGACGTCAGCATATGCCTTGACGTCAGTGGCATGTCGCTTCCCAGGGGAGCAAAGTGAAAAAATGGTGCCAGGTCGATCGGGTGATGGCCCTCCAGAACCCTCACCACTGGGCTCCCGGACCTCCATATGCCATCCCAGCAGCACATCAGGATCACTGGTTGGCCGCCAGGGTTGTTCTCCTATGGAGGTAAGAGACCCGCCCGGTGAAGGGATACACCGTGGTTACTTGGGGTTGGCTGCTATGGGGTGGCAGGGGTCGGAGAGTAGCCACAGTGGGGAGTTCATGTGGGGGCCCGAAGGAGAGACCATCAGGGTGCGGAGGAGGAGTAAAAAAAATAATTTTTTTAATTGATATTTGCAGATATTTTGGTTTAAATAAGGGGAAGGCTGGCTGCATTCATATTGTTATTTTTCCTTGAAGGGCCTAACATTCTATATATGGGCAAGTTCTGGACTTTGGCACACCGCTATTGTTTATTATCTGGCCGACAAAATCAGATTAAATGAATATTTTAGTAGGTCGATGTAGCCCTGCAGCTTATGCCTAAGAGATGGTTTTGGTAAGAAAGGTTTTCATTGTTGGGAAGTTTTTAAACACTATACAGTTGGTGATGTTGAACTGCTGTGTTAATTAGAGCACTGGAAAAGCATAATTTTTCCTGTAAGTTTATTATGAATACAGAGGCCCAGATATTCAAAAGAGTTGAGCCATGCGCAATAGGGTTGCGCCTGCGCAAGTCCAAAATTGCGCCATTCTGTGATATTCAGCAGGAGGCAGTTGCACCCCCGAAATCATGCTGAGCAACAGTGCAATGATAATGAAGGCATCCGCAACCGAAGGGGGAAGAACCATGCATAAATGGCACAGTGCAATATTCAACGACTTGCACCATGCGCAATAGGGGAGCCAGCGGAAGTTGCGCCATAGCAGAAATGAGCCAAAATAAAAAGGAGCAAGGGAGAGGCGCAAGAACGCTACAGGGAAGCCACATGAGGCAGACCTCTAGCCAGACAGACAGGGCAGGAGGCACAAACAGGGCAGGCCAGGGAAAGGGCAGTCTGAACAGCCTGGCACAGGGAAGGTGTGGGGAGCCACACAGCACAGAGGCCAGCACAGGCAGGTGTACCCGGTGCAGGGGAAGTAGCAGCCAGGACAGCGGGGGGAATACAGCAACAGCTGCCAGGGGGGGTGAACACAAGCCAGGGACATGGCCCTGCCACCTTCCAAATAGAGGCCATTATGAGGGAGAAGGCGGGTGGCGGGTGGGGTGTAGCCGTGGAAGGGCCCATCGGCGGTATGCCCCAACAGGCAGTACCGAGCCCGCACCAGCTTTGAGCTGTACACTGATACTAAGATTGTGGGCCGGTACCGCCTGAATAGGGCAATTCTGAGGTGGCTCTGTGAGCTGTGCAGTGATGTGATGCAGGCACCCACACAACGGAGCCATGCCCTGTCAGTGGAGACTAAGGTAACAGCCTGCATGTGCTTGCTCGCCATGGGTACCTTCCAGAGACCAACTGGGGACACCTCAGGCATAACCCAGTCGGCCACGTCACACCACCTCACCCAATTCCTCAGCGCACTGCTGACACATGCTGCGGAGTACATCCATTTCCCCAGCACAGCGGTGAAGCACATAGCAAACATACAGGAGTTCCACAGGGTAGCACGTATGCCTGGCATGCTAGGTGCAATAGACTGCACCCATGTGGCGATACGCACACCACCTGGCCTCAAGGGGGCCACATACATAAATCGCAAGGGCTATGCCAGCATCAACTGCCAGGTGGTGTGCGATGCCAGGGGGCACATAATCAATGTCTGTGACACGCACCCTGGGGGAGCACACGATTCATTCATCTGGCACCAGTCGGCTCTGTGCCACAGATTCGAGAGTGGGGACATCCCCACTGGACACCTACTGGGTGAGTATGCAAACCACATGGACAATCATAGGGCCGGGAGGGCATGGCCAGAGGTGGCATGGGTAGTGGCCTATGGCCTGGGGCAGGGGGATGCTGATCACAAAACAACCTCCGCCCTCTACACACAGGTGACAGGATACCCACTCCGTCCCTGCTCACACCCTACCGCGCCCGCGACCCCATCGCAGCAACGCTACAATGAGGCACACGCCACCACATAGTGTCATCGAAAGCAGGTGTTCGGATGCTGAAGGCACGTTTCCATTGCCTGGACACCTGTGGCGGTGCCCTACAGTACAGCCCCTCAAAGGCCTGTGGGCTATTCCTGGCCTGTTGCATCCTGCACAACATGGCCAACGAATGTGGGATAGCTGTACAGGTCAAAGAGGGGGACAGCGATGGGGATGATGGGGACGCCAGTGACGATGGTGATGGGCAGCCTCCCCTTGGCCAACAGGACCCCTGACTGCTCCGGCTGGCACAGCTGCACCGGGACACCATCACGGAGGAGCACTCAGCCAACCCAGGTAAGTCATGGGGCCATGCAACCACCAGTGGCTAAGGCACAACCCACAAACACGCATGGACACACACCAGGGGTGCATGCCGTCAAGGGAAGTGGCAGGGCACAGAAGCACACACACAACCAGGGATGGGTGAGGATTAACATGCCATGCGGACGGACACATACACATGCTCACATACAATGCAACAAATGTGCACAGAGGGCAGGAGGCACACCGACCCAGAATGCACACCCTAGCAACACACATGTCCACAGGCCACCACGCCCACTGCCTGTCCATGTGCGTGTGTCAGATGCTGAGCACCATTGCACATTGGTGTACAGCACAATGCAGGCATCATCATGCACATGCAACTGCGGACAGCAGCTGGGAGGGTGTGCAGGTGGACTGTGTGTCCGCATGCAGGGCTGGGTGCCCACCCATGCACTGCCCACTGAAAGACACAATGCACACAGGGCATCACCAGACAGTAGCCACACTGGGAGACAGGTCAGTCATGCGACACAGTGCCATGGCCACCACGGATGTGTGGGCAGCCCCGCCGAGACCCACCAGCACTGACAGGCTGACCACTGGCCTCATGGGGTGGCACCGATGGTCCCTCAGGGGTTCCACTGCGTGAACGCAACCGTGCTTGTGCAGGGGTCTGCAGCACACCGAACATGCCTGCACCAGGAGTGCTCAGGATGCCCACAGCTGAACCCGGCGTCGACAGGGTGGGAGTCACATGACGCCGGGAACAGGGGGTGGATAGTGCACTGCGTGGTGTCCGCGATGCATGGGCACCTGACTGTGTGCCCATTGTGGCCATGACAGCAAAGAATGCCTGTGCATGCCTGTCAATGGCAGCGGTCACATCCTCCCACAAATGGTCCATCCCTGCCAGGATCAGTGCGGTGTCCCTGCTGTGACTCTCCTCTGCCCACTCCAGAGCCACACGCAGTATATCCACGGATGTCGCAAGCCGCATCTGCTGCTGGATCGATGCTTGCAGTAGGCGGGTGTGCTCGTCCAAGAGGTCATCAACCTCCTTGGCATCCTGTCCCTCAGGGTGTGCATGGCCCCGATGATCAGCACCCCTTGAGGGTGGGTGCTGCGCGCCAGGACCAGGTCTGGGTATGTCCACAGGCGGTGCACAGACGACGACGCTGAACCCTGTACCCCCAAGCCCATTGGGCGACTGCTGATGCTGCCCCTCCGGCTACCGCTCCCCAGGGCTCAGTGGTGCCGCCGCAGTGGCCGCAACAGTCCCACTGTCCTGAACAGACACCAGTGCTGCCCCACTGGTGCTTACAGGCACAGCCTGGGACTGTGCTGACATGCAGGCCTCCACGGCGGCACCACCCACAGCCATGGGCGCGAATTGCCCTGCTGTGTGGCCATCCCGTGGCACACACATGTCACTGCCCATGACGGTCGTGTCATCATCACTGGTGACAGACTCTGCACCGGCCACAGTCACAGCATGCTGGCATCCATGGATGCCAGCACGCTGGGACACAGGCAGGGCTTCCTCCACACCTGTTACAACGACATCAGTGTGGACAGCCAGGCGGCCCCAGTCACAGTGATCCACGTATACCTGTGGAGGTGCATGGTCCCTCCTCCAACTCCAGCTGACTGTCCGCAGTGGACAGGCCCATCACCGCTGACCCATGCAGACGCTCAGGATCTGTAAGGGAAAGCAAAGTCACGTTAGTGCGTGTGACCTACCCTGCCCCCCCATAGACAGACCATGACTTACCATGCAGTGATGGGCCACCACCCGTCTGGAAGCCACCACCCTGAACACCCTCAATGGCACTGCGCTGCATGCTTCCAGCAAGCCTCTCCTCCTGTGGGGTCAGCTGTACCACCTCCGGCTGTCCCTCACCTGTTGCAGCACGTGCTGCCCTGATGGCAGCCACCTTCTCCTTTATCCTCCTCCTGTCCATGCCCATCTTTTTCTTACACTCCTGCACGGAGCGCTGGTGGCTGCCATGCAGGTTCACAGCACGTGCCACCTCCTCTCATGCAGCAGCATGGGCTTGAGGTGTTCCCCGTCCACTGAGAAGTGGCTCCTGATCCAGGTAGGCCTTGAACAGGGCCTTGGTTTCAGCCTTTGTAAAGTTAGGCCTCCTCCTCCCACCGCTGTGTTCCTCCTCTCCAACAACCTGCTCAGTCATTATGTAGCCTGTAAGAATGGCAGTTGTTACCTGTGACTGTGCAGTCCCATGCATGTCCCGGAATCCACAGTCCACACTCCCAAACAGCATGCAACTCACCAATAGACTGCAATAACTGACTATGGCCACTGCAGCACATTGTCGCACTTTTATAGCGCAATCCATGCAAATGAGGCGATGAGCAACTTTAAGTAGATGCAAATTGCAGTGCTGCGCCATTGAATGGCTGATTAGATGATTTGCATATGACGGCTGAATATCGCGCTGTTGCGCTTTGCGCAATTGTATTGAACGTGCTGAGCAAATGGCGCAGTTCTGTGACATGTGTAGTACACCTCACCGCGGATGTCCGGTTGCTGGCGCTGGCGTCTGCCGCACTGATGTCGTGCTGTGCGCGGTAGGCAATGCAGGGCACGGCCACCATTGTGCCAGTGGCGCTATAGCGATGAATCACTACATGGCGCTGTGGCACTGGGCCATCATAGGCACAATGGCCCAACTTCGTTGGTAGTCGCTATGTGTGGCACACAGGCAGCCAATCGCTACAGCGCATTGTCTTCCAGTGGCGCTGTGCTGGCGTGCGCAGAGAGACCCTTGACCCTGTGCCCGACCTTTTCCCCCTAGGCGCCATGCATCAGGCATGGGTGCATCTCTATCGCGCTGTTCGGTAACAGCGTGATAGGGAATGGCAGCGCTGTACCGCACAGCATCTGCACGTGGGGAGCCACGCTTCAAAGTGCCATATTGCCTACTATAACTGGAAGAATGGCACGCAGACGGGCAGCGCAGTGGTCTGCAATTGAGTTGGAAAATCTGGTGGCAATTGTGGAGCCACACCATGGGCCTTTCTTCGGGGAGGCGCCCCTGGACAGGGCCAGGACCCAGGTGTGGCAGAAGGTGGTCACTGCCCTGGAGGAGGCCACCGGATGGGGGAGGAGCACGGAGCAGTGCAGGCACCGCAACGGGGACCTGCAGAGGAGGGAGCCTGAGTTTCTGGCACAACTGCAGGCACATGCCAGGAGGGGCACGGTGCCACGTCCAGGTAGGGGTTCCATCAACACACTTTTATCGTCCATATGGGTAACAGTGTTGTATGTGTCCAGCATATAGGGGAGGAACCATCTGGGGTTGGCTGTGGCGGTGTTCACAGGGTGTGGGGTAGGTGGGTCTGGCTGGGTGGGAGGGCACACACCTTGGGGCAGGGGGACTTTGCTTCGGGATTGAACTGATGTTCTTCTCTCCTTGTTTTCCCCACAGGCCCAGACAAACACCGCAGTTTGAGAGAGGAGCAGTGGAGGGAGGAGGACGGTGCAGCCAGGCGGGGCAAGTGCCATCACCGCCCACCTGACCGGCCCAATGAGGGTGAGTGCCATACATCCATGATTACTATTGCATGCTGTGTGACGGGGTGGGCAGTGGGGCATGGCCACCATTCATCGACACCACTGCCATGCACGCAACTTGTTACAGTCAACACTGTCCAGTAGCAATGCATGTCTGGGAGTGCGTCAATGGTGGTCCATGCATGCACCAGGTGCATGGTTGTGCCACTGCCTTTGCACCACATAGCCATGTCACTAAACGGCCACGGTGGTGCTGTGCATGACTTGGCCGGTGGGTGTGTGCAGCATTCCGCATGGCTGTATGCACCTGGGTGGGCAGGTCCTGTGGACGTGATCACTGCGGGTGGTCACACACCATCACAGTGGTATGTCCCATGGCCGTATGCCATGCACAGTGGGCGGGCTGTATGGGGTTGTGCATTCACACCTATTGACTGTGCTCCCTTGTCCTAGGTACCCACCATCTATGGGACATCAGGGAGGCTCTGAGGGAACTACTACAGCTGGCCCGGGAATCACTGGACATCTTCAGGCGGATAGATAGCATCGGGGTACTGAGGAGGCACAGAGGCTGGAGGAGTCAGAGCGGGGAACGGCGCTCCTGCTAGGGATCTCTCAGTCCCTGTATTCCCCTACCCCCCTGGACCCACCCTCACACCTCCTTTCCCATCCCATTTGTCCACCCTGCCCCTACCCACCCCACCTTGTTTGTGGCCCCCAACCTTGTATATAGTTTTTGTAATATTGTAAATAGTTGACTTTTATATTTGTGAAATACATTTAATTTTGATATGAATACTGTAGTGGTCTCTGATTTGCAGTGGGCTATAGGTGCTCAGCTGCAGTGGTGTGCATGGCATCAGGGTGGTGCAGTCATGGGTATGTGTGTGTGTCCGTGTGGAGGTGATTATGGTGTGGGGGTAGCTATCAGTCAGTGTCTGTGGTGTGTGTGTTGTGCCCTGTGCACTGGATGACTGTGTGCAGTGGTCCATGGCGCGTACTCTGTGTCCATGGCGCACCCATCGGCCGGTCCATGGCCTGTGCAGCTGACACACATGCATGTCTGTGACCTGCACGATCCGCTGGCATGTCAGTGGTGGCAGTCCCTGCAGGGCGGCCACTGTACCCATCACTTTGCTGGGTTGCCCCTGTCACTAGTGTGATGCATGCCTGGCTTGGGTGGCACTGTGGGCACCACAGTCATTGTCCCACCTCCATGCTGTGCCTTGTGTGTGTTGCAGGGGATGTGCCCCACTGTCTGTGACTTGAGCTCCGGGCAACTACTGGTGGTGTACGGGTCCACAGTGCCTGCGCAGGGTGGCTGGCACTCCAGTGCCATGGAGGACTGCGGGTTGTGTGTACACAGCTTACATGGGCCCACAATGGGGGCTTGGTTGCCCCATCACTGCGTCCCTGTGTTGGTGTGCCCTTGGGCATGGGTGGGTGTCTATCCATACACTGTGTGGCATCCGGTGTGGTGCATGCTTCCACGTACCACTGTGGGTGGCTGTGCTGGCTGTTGTGACCAGTGGTGGGTCGGGGTGTGTCACTGGACTACTGTGCAGGGTGCTGTACCACTGGTGGTGGTGTCAAGGGCACGCCCTGTCCCCTGTAGGGTACCTCTTGTGCCAATGCATGGTTGGTCTCTCAGCAGTACCTCGGGGGGGACTGTGCATGGTGGCACTGTGTCTGCCGTTGTTGCATTGCCGTGTGCTGCCACCCGCTGATGGGTGCTCATGGTAGGGCTGGCTTGCATGGTTCTGTGGTGCACAGGGTTGCAGTGTCACAGTGTGGGTGGTGGCATGCATGGGGTTTCCTGCAGTGGTGGTCACTGCTCATGGGGGGGTGTCTGGGGGTCACGGTGCAGGGTGTGCTCTGCACTGGGGGGATGGTGTGGCATGGGGTGGTCTGCCCTCCTTGTGTGCCAGTCACAGCTTGCTGGTAGGTGTGATGGGGCACCATGGCCCAGCTGTGGGTTGTTTGCTTGTCTCCATGGGCCAGTGGTTATTCCAGCCCTCCTCCAGTTGTGCAGTGTTTGGGGTGTGGGGGGATGATATCTGTTCTGCTGTGTGTTCCTGTGCCCATCTCTGGCATGGGTGGTGGGCCCCTACCTCCCTGGTTGTGCAGTTACATTGCTCTGCTGCTGGGGGGCTCCCTGGTTGCGCTATGGCGCCTCTGGACTGCTCAGCTGAAAATCCCTTGTTGCGCTATGGCGCATCAGATCTGCTCAGCTTCCCTTCCCTAGTTGCACTATGGCACAGGTGGTGCGATATTCAGTCGTCGGCTGTAGGTCAATTTGGCCTGCTCCATTTCTGAATATCGCGTCTCTTGCACATGGGCGCAATAGACTTGCGCTTGCTCCTGCTATTGCGCACTTTTTGGGCACAGTTTGAATATCTGGGCCAGAGTATATAGCACTGTGTGCAGTGCATCTAAAATCTATTTTATTTTCTCCCTAAAGGACTCTACTCTTCCATTGAGGCGGCTGGCATTGTTTGGACTATTGTATGGACAATATTTAAACTCTATAGGGAGTTAATTTTCTTATTCCCTAAATCCTACCTTGGTTGTATAACCTACAATGTGTATTGAGTACCTGCATAGGATCTGTATAACCTGCGTTATTTCAAAATGGCAATAAACAGAAAGTACAAAAAAAAAAGCCTTCCTGGGCCGGCTACGTAGCACTACATGCTCAGATGCAATTACACGTCTGGCTCCCCAGGGGGCGAAGAGTGGAAAAATTGCAGGGGGCAATCTCTGCAGCTGATGGCCGCGCCCTGCACCACCGGAACCTGAGAAAGGCGCCTACCCAGGGGTGCGGAGCTATGACAGGCCGGCCCCTGTGGGTGTGAGTTCATGTGGCCCACTCGCACAACCGGGTCCGGGGGTGCGGGCGTTGGCAGCCGGAGATCGTGGGGGCCACTCCGCCGAGGTGGATAAACAGCAGTCGTGATAAAAACAAGAAAAGCCAAGTGTGGCCATCCAGAAACCTGCAGAATGGAAGGGCTACAGGATGCCTGAGCAGCAACCACAGCAGGAAAAGGGCAACAATATAATGGGGAGATCATAAGTAAGAACAACAGGGGAGAGGGCAGATGGAGTAATTTCCCTGCACCAATGACACTAGTTGTTCAAAAGATGCTCAGGCAAATGTGGTTTAAAAAACATTTGTTGGGGGCATGGGAAGGTCACCCACTACCCCTCCAAACCACAGGCCAAGTCCTTCTAATCTTATTAACATTCGGTTCCTGTGTCATGCCCTATAGCTGTTCAGTGCTGGCATAAGCACTGAACGATAATTAAGACTGCAAAGCACTGTAATTTATAGTTATTATTCTTCACTATGTATTTGTAACCTCCTACCAAAGCGCATTTACCTTAGCTCCCAACCCTGGACACTTTGCTGCCACCTCCCCTAGAATGCCTGATCTCTATGACTGTAGCAATGTTCCCTCTGCTGTCCTGGACCCAAGAACAGTGTCACCTGAGGCCAGGGAGCATCACAGCAGCAATTTCTTCAGCACCGAGTGCCCAAGTTCTCCACGGCTGGTGAGCCATGTGTTCTTCTGCTTCTCCAGCCCCATGGACTTTGAAGTCAGGGCTGAGGAGTTCAGCAACAGTTACAGCACTTTCTTTGTGCCATCATCAATATGCTGGCATCTACCGTGGCTGAAGCCCTTCAGCAGTCAGCTATTCACAATCACACACACACTGAAAAACATGGTCAGGGAGCAGTGGAGGATGCCACAGTTTGTTTGGGGCATCCAAGCCAGATAATCCTTTGCATTTGTTGAGATGCTCAACAGCCCAAACTTGATCCCAACCAGGAACTGACAGAAACTCCAGATGGTGCTCCTGGGACACTACATGCCTCCTGCCCCCCCAACATAAACAGGAAAAGACTGGGCTGTAGGGGGGGCAAGTCTCATTATTGTGGTCTAGCCTAAGACAGCAGAAGAGCCAACTTATTTTATTTATTTTTATTTTAGTCTTTGGTAGCCATGTAAGGCCCACTAGGCACAACTGCCAGTTTTCAGGGGTGACCTGGGAGCACTGGGCGGTTAAGTGACTTGCTCAGAGCCACACAGTACGGAAGTGGAGGTTGTGAGAATCAAACCCAGGTCTGATCTGCTGGATGTACCAAGCTCATTCACAGCTCATTACTCTAACCTCTAGGCTATACTGCCACCCAACTTATGGATGCAGTTAGTCAATCAGAGAAGATCTGGTGACTACTTCCAGTCAATAGGTTATCAAGTTGAGTGTGAGAGGATTCTGCAGAAGCTCTCTCAGTGAATCATGTCAAAGGAGTTGAAGAGCACAGATGTGTTGTTCTGTTTGCCAAAAGCTGTTTATAAAACAAACTCTGAGGCCCCAGAATTGGGATTTCTTTCAGATAAAGTGCCTCCACAGTGCTTTAGTACTTAGGAGGAAAACATCTTTCCTTGACGTCTTCAAAATGGAGAAGTTGGCTTGCTACTGTTCTTAGATTTCTGTCCGGATTTGTCCTGATTGGGGACTGAACTACATCAGCCCAGACTGACTGTCTGCTTTCCAGGGTGGGTGAAGAAAAGTCCCTCTGTGGGGTGAAGATGAAACAACACCATCAGAGTCATCACATCCCACACCCTTCGCCACCAGGAATACTTTGGATTCACTGCAGCTTTACACAGCCAACATCTGCCTGTTCAGGGAAGACGTCCCTATGGAGCCTGCAGTGAACTCTCAGTGAAGGCCATGAGTGGTGGGTCACCACCCAAATACATTTCATAACTGTTTAGTTAATCGAAATTAAACCCTGAGTTTCCTACGCAACCCTGGAGCTATGCCCACAACTACAGACTGAAACCCAGGAGTAACTGTTTATAAATCTTCTGTTTGTATAATTGTATTCAAGTTTATTTTGAATCCTCAGCCACTCAACTTCTAATGGTACCACACCAGGGTCCATCTTCCAAAGGCCTGCAACTCCCTGACTGTGCACACATGAACTATCTGGGAACTCCCAGAGGGACTGTAACTGGTGCACCAGAGGCAGGAGTGTGGACTGTGTACACTGTATACTTTAGAGTGGTGAGACCTGAATTGGGAATCTGCTACAGTCACCTGTAACCCAATTGCGATTACAGCAGGTAACCAGCACCCGTAATGTGAAAGATAGTGTTGTGTTACTGAGACTATGCTAAATGGCCCGCAAGGAATCAAAGTTATGAGCCAGTGAATTAAAGTGCACTTACAGGTTGTGTTAGTCCAGCCAATGGTTCTGGAATGTGTTCTTAATTGTTAACGATGTGTTTCCTGTTCTGTAGTGTGTCTTCATGCTTAATGACAGTGTGCCTAGGTGCCTGCAAAGCACCTGCAAATTGCCTACTGGTTGGGAGGGTTTCCAGGCAATGTTTCCTGCCTACTAAAGTTCAGGGTGCCAGTGTATGCAGTTTTCCAGCTTTAGCACTTACGGGTGTGCTTCTCCGACTTGACTGGCTGAATGGGGCCGGGAGGCCCAGGGATAGTGGCAGGGTTCCTGGGTTTGCGTGGCACTGGCTTCCTCCCATGCAGGTCTCTGGAGGCTTGTGCTCAGACAATTTCTAGAGACAGGGGATGGCAGAGGCCTGTTGGAAGTCCACCCTCAAGAAGGGGGTTACTGATGGCATATGTATGATTGTCACAGGTATCCAGAAAGGGGTGGAGATGTGGAAGATGAAATTCTGACTGGTGAGGTACTGTGGACACCAAGGGCCTGTGCAACTGGCAGAATATCATAGTAGCTGGCACAGAGGCTCTGAACCACAGGGGAAGGGACCGACCTTGTATGTATGGTAAGCCACTGTCTGCTGACCACATTAGAAGCAGACTGTGACCCCCCATGGAGCCACAGGGCTTGGAGAAAACTGTTGAGGTAGCCAATACCTCTGTGCTGTGTGAATGTATTTTCAGAAGGGTGTAGCCCTTCATTATCTCCTTCTCCAGAGGCATCGGCCACTATTTCTGTGCCATGTAGGATGAGGTACAACCCGATCCCCGAGTCTCACTCATGGCTGTGAGTGGGGCACCAGAAAGTAATTGTTTATGTCTGTAAGTATCACCATACATATAAACAAGAATTGTGTCACCAGAGTAAGGGAAGTAAAGTGTTGGAGAGAATGGGAATTGAATTGTAAATATGTTTAAAATAATTAAACTGTGTATTGAACCTCTGACCAGCTGGTTTAGGAACAGTGTTCAATAACTGTGATTATGCCAATTTATGACTGGTTCATTACTTCACTGAACTGGGCCCAAACCAGGAGTTGCAGTGGCAGACTACCAAGTCCCTCTTGCTGTGTGTGCACACCAGCTTGTAAGTAAATGTTGGTGTTTTACAAAACAGGTTTCTGCTTAAGAGCCATGATTTGTGTCCAAGTGGTTTTCTGAAAGGTTACAGTGGTAAACCGGAATGCAGCAGCTCTGTTTCTTGCCTGTCTGACTGCGCGATCAAATTTTCCTTGTGGCACTTAGGAATTGGCCGCTCCGATGGTCCCACAATTTCCTTATTATCTTCCTTCCTTCGCTTTCTGTTTCTGTTCTTTCTTTCTCCCATTGATTCTCTGTTGTTAAAAATTATATGTGAATCTTTATGTAAAACTGGGATCCCTTGGTTTGCAAATGTATATAGTTATATTGTTGAAATGAATGCAGAAAGCTACTGGGGTTTCTTTTAAAAATGGCAATTTGTAATACTGTACAAGGGGTTAACTGTGAGCTGTATTTTTACCTCCACAAGCTTCATGTTTGCAGAACTGTCAGCAGGAATCAGCCCTGGGACAGGATGTCTTAATTGGTTGCACCTGTTAAGAAAACTAATGTTCTCTACAGGCTGGTCACAGGAAGGTCAATGAAAAAAGTTGTGTTGCATATATAGGAGATAAAACTTACAAGAACAGGATGCAGACTTCAACTGCCAAGGAAAAACATCTTATAATAAGAGAGCATTGTTTTGTTTAGAGACATAAAGAGAGATTGCGATTTTAGAAAGAAACTCAGAGGAAGGAGTTTTGTTTGATGTTTGATTTGGCCGTGGGGGTGGGGGGAGCTGTTAAGGAAAGGTTGACTGGGGGGCAGGGTCAATATTGTAAGCCAGGGACACTGCATCACTAACGAGCAGACTCGATAGACCAATTTGGCCTTCTTCTCCTGGCTGTTTTGTATGTTCGCATGTTTGTACTGCCTTTGTGAAGAGCTATCCTGTACCTCTTTTTTTGTTTTGTTTTATTGTTATTGATAATAATAATGTAACCCCCCTACAAGTGAGGGTTCCCAAAAAGTCTTCCTTGAGCATGTCTAAATGCTCACTGCCAAGCTGGTGTCCTGTGTTTTTACAGTTTAAATGTGATTGCCAGAGAGTGCCTATATAGCCCCTGTGTACTGTCTCTTTAAGAGCTGCCTGGATTGCAGTCATAATTAATCTAAAAGGGAGCTCTGTTAGAAGATGTGCTTGTTTGCTGATCATTTGTTAGGGTAGTAATAATATTGCAGTTTGATCTAACCTGCCTTCTTTGCAGCATGGACAGTTCTGTTTGTTTCCATCATCTTCGTCCTGGACTGCTGAAATGGGCCAATCAGTACATTTGGAACTCTAAAATGGAGCCTGCCTACAGGGGCTTGGTGGGGTCAAAACTTGTAGAAATTGTAGATTTTGCATTTTGGTGCCTAAAATAACCTGGAGGGGGAGCCCTTGTTGTGACTGAGAGACAGATCAGCCAACTGAACCTTTTGGATCTTGGAGAAATTCTCAAGCTGCTTGCAGCTAGTTTTAGTTTTGAGTTGGGAAATGAAGAGATAACAGCTTGAATGATTCAAACAGCAGCCCTGATGTAGATTAGTGTGGGAGAACTGTGGAAAGGCCTGAGTTTTGGTCTGCATGCCTGCCTGCTGTCCCTGAGAGGGAACTTGTGCCTTTTTCGGACTGAATCCAAACTTAGAGAGCAAATTAAGCCACTGAATTGTGACCAGGCTCCTACCTGAAGAGGAATGAAGATTTGCTGAATGCGATCAGCCTGTCTGGACTTCCAGCCGCCTCTGAACTCCCGGATTGTGCAGAGACTGTAATTGCAACTGGAGAGCCTTTTGCCTGGTACAGTAGAATTTCCTTACAGGTGAATGTGTTGTGTGCTTATAGTGGGTCATGATTTGGTTCCCCACTGTGGTTTGAATTGTGTTCTGCTTGCTGGAAGCTGCATTAGAATTTTCTTACACGTAAATGTGCTGTGTGCAGCTAGTGGGTTGCGACTTGGTTCCCCACTGTGGTTTGAACTATATTCTGCTTGCTGGAAGCTGCATCCAGCCCCACGGACTGAATCCAAAATCATCTCCATTGGGACTGGGCCTTGCCACACTGGCCCAGCCCAACTACCCACTGCACAGAGAAAGCCATCGACAAGAGACCTGCCTGGGGATCAGCCCCCTGCTCAACACCTGAACAGGAACGACGCCTCAGGGATTCGTGTGGGCCCCGCTTCTCCAGGCATTCCAGCTCAACAACCTGCAGTCTTGATTTCATCCTGCCTGTGTCCAGTATTGGGTATCGTGAGTAAACATCAGGGTAGCTCCCTGCAACAACAGCTAAATCTAAAGTGTTGTCATCTGATTGTCTCGTTGCTTTTTCTTTCATGAACTGAGCCCTCCAGCTCCAGATTGCAAATAGTGTGCGTGCTGTGCATGTTGCTTTCTTCTATCACAGGGTCCCAACCAGCTGCAACATTCCTGGCTAGCCCATCGTCTCCCTACCTGGGTACCCAGAGGTGTGACTGTGTGGGGACTTAAAGCGCATGCATAGCTGTTTGATTAGTATAGCCTTTAAGTCAATCAACCTGATTACGCCCCTTCCTTGTTCATGTCCCCTAAATAAATCAGATCTGACTTTTTCTATATGTAATCTGATTGTAGCTACAGTTTGTGCCAAGAGTACTGTACTGTTGCTATTTACTGTGCATAACCTTGTTTTACAGGGGTCCCCAGAGTCGAGCCAGAGGAACCAGCCCTGGTGGTACTGTGTAGTGTGGGTACTGGTATGGTGTACAAGGGGTACTATGAAAGTGATTATCATATATTGCTCAGGCCACTAGAAGGGAAGCAGGGGGGTTACGGTGTCCCTGAGGGCTGTGCCCAGGTTAGTTTGACCACTACCAACTCTGACATCTGGGTGGAGGCACCCATTGCAGAACCTAGGCCCCTTAACCTGCTACTAGTCAAGCAAGCAGGGGTAGTAGCCCGTGGGATAGTGCCACCTAGGGGTTACAATAAAATTCTACTTGCAAATTTTATAACTTCTCCTATGCCTCTACAACAGTTGGTTTTAGAAGTAGGATTTACGCCGTGCATAGTCTAAGCCAGGAGTTTTGTGCATGGGTACTAGACCTGGTACCAGGGAAGTAAAGAAGAAAAGTATGGTTCCTGCAACAGCAAGTCCAGGAGTGATTTCCAGAAGAATATCAGCCAAACTAGAAGCAGAAACAAAAGTCGAAACTGAGACTATACAGTCAGCACTAGTGATGAAAGCAGAAGAACAGGCAGGAACAGAATCCGAAAGAATGTCTGCCTTCTTTAAATGGTGGGCTATACAACAAAGAGAGACTTGGCAGTAGAGAAGAGAAGAGAAGAGAAGAGAAGAGAAGAGAAGAGAAGAGAAGAGAAGAGAAGAGAAGAGAGGTGAAAAAAGAGATGCAGCAACAGGTGCAGCGATGACTGGATGCCTTGTAAGCTATCAAAGCTGGAGGATCTGATAAAGGTCCAGCAGATCCAAAACATAAACAACTTAAAAGATATTAAACTTACAAAGCTGTGTCCCTCGGACGATGTCAACGCATACCTGACAACTTTTGTAAGGGTACTTGGAGCCTGCCAATGGCCAAAATAGCAATGGGCAATTCAGACTGGTACCTTGTCTGACAGACAAAGCCCAACCTGCCTACAGCAATATGGATGCTGCACGGTCAGAAAACTATGATGTATGAGAAGAGAAATTCTTTAAAGGTAGACATCTCTAAAGAGACCTACAGACAGTGACTTTGGTCCCTGAAGTACCACTCAGTTGACAATCCTCGAGAAGCACTTATCTGATTCAAGAGAACTCCTCATCAAATGGCTCCAACCAGAGGGCAAAACAGTCCAACAGATCAACATATTTGCGATGGAGTAACTCACAAACATCCTCCCCACAGAAGTCCAGCTCTAGATAAAAGAATGCTTACCAGAAGGTGGGGAAAATGCCACTTCTTTGGCTGAAGACTATCATATGGCCAGACAGACACCGCAGTAGCGAAGTAAAAGCCAAGGGCAAGACCCTCTTTTTCTCGATTTAACTCCAGGTCAGATAAGAATTCTGGCCAGCCTGGTGGCGCTGAGGGTTGATGCGCTGGACGCCACACCTCGCACCATGGGTCGGCAGGGGAGGGAGAGGACTGAGCATCCTACAACAGCTGTCCTTTCCTGGAGATGGGTGGGCATGTCGTCCCACTCCTTTGCTGCCTCCTGATGGAGGATAGGGGCAGTGCCAGAGTCTAGAGAGACAAGATTCGTGACACATGAATGCCTCCATGTGCACATGATCATGGCTGCTAGGGGAGGGAACAGGAAAAAAGTGAAAATACAGCTTCAGGCTATATGAAGCCCCTCCAGCACACCAACGTCACTGCCTTAAGTACCACCCGTATTGCCTGCTCGGAATATTTGTATGGGGGGGAGAATGGCCCCCTCCTCTTCCACCCCACCACAGGGGTAATCTGTGGGGGACACAGGGCTCAGGGGTGCCTGGGGATCGGCAGCCAGGAGACAGGAGGAGGACAGAGGGATGCCTGCAGGTTAAGGAGGAAAAATAGAAGATGGAAAAAAAAGATAAGAACTCTGATGGAGGTATCAAATCTGTGACAAAAGACTTAATTTGCTATAACTGTAAAAAGTCAGGCCATATTGCAAGAAACTGCCATGAAAATAAAGAGGTAACACTGGAGAAAATTTAGCCTTAACAAATTGGGGCAGTTATTTAACAGATGTCGAGGTGGGGGATAAAACATGGAAACATAGAAGTTGACGGCAGATAAGGATAGCAAGGCCCATCCAGTCTTCCCATTTCTTTTTCTACCTTATGAATGTGCCATCAGCCTTTGCTCTGTCAATGGTCTATCCATTCATACTCATCTATATTGCTTCCTTATGCCTATCCCATGCCTGTTTGAAGCCCTGCACTGTATTCATATCCACCACTTTCTGAGGTAGGCCGTTCCATGCATCCACCACCCTTTCTGTGAAAAAGAACTTCCCCACGTTACCCCTTAATCTGCCTCACTCTAATCTCATGCTGTGTCCTCTTGTCCTGATATTTTTCTTATATTGAAACATGTTAGGCTCTTTTGCCTTGTTAATGCCCTTAAGGTGTTTGAATGTTTCGATCATATCACCTCTCTCCCTCCTTTGCTCTAGGGCATACATATTGAGCTCTGTTAATCTGTTCCCATATGTTTTCTGATGCGGTCCCTGCACCATTTTGGTTGCCCTTCTCTGGACTGCCTCAATTTGGTTAATGTCCTTGTGAAGGTGTGGCCTCGGTACTGCATGCAGTACTCAGATGGGGCCTAACCAGTGTCTTGTAAAGAGGGATTATTACCTCCCTCTTTGACTTGTGATACCCCTACTAATACACCCCAACATCCCCCTAGCCTTACCTACTGCTTTAGTGGTCTGTTTGGATGATTTCATGTCATCGGTGATGATGATGCCCAAGTCTCTTTCTTCCCTTGCGACTGCCAGCAACTCCCCTCCCAGCCTATAGGTGGCTTCCGGGTTTCTCTTCCCTATGTGCATGATCTTGCACTTCCTTGCATTAAACCCCAGCTGCCACTCTTCCGACCATTTTGCTAGTTTTTTTTTTTTATATACTTTATATTTATTGTTTTCATTGTACATATACAATACATTCCAAGCACAGACATTTCAAATGATAGTTACAATCTGGACACATTGAGGACGCCACCCCTCTAAAATTCTTATATACTACTTATTCTACTGCTTTAAGATAAGTCTTGGAGGGTTACTAATTTGTTATTATTAACAATTTTTAATACAGAATTGCTAGGTATAGAGCCCATGAGTGGCATGGAAAATTACTAAATCAATTTTAGTATACATAGTCCACTTATTCATGTTCCTCCTTACAAAAGGGGCTATGAGGAAGTCCATGCTTTAACTAATATAAGCATCACAAACTGTGATAATTCTAAAACGGCTTGCCACTTTAAAATAAAACACCTCCAAATATGAAAGCCTCGTTAATTAACTCTGGGAGGCCATAGTTATCTAGTTATCCCAAATCTAAACATACTAGAAACAAGCATCTAGGATTTTAAAGAAAAAACCTATATCACCTTCATTTATATTTGTCACTCAAAAGGCAGATAATAATTCGTCCAAAGACAGCAAATTAAATATTCAGGAATGATTGTCCCGGCATAAACTTTAATAAGGTACTCACTGGAGCCTCTCTCTGGGATAAATGAATTTTATAGTTATTTAAACAGAGTTCTTTCTTTTCCCTAGGTCTTCTTGAGATAATTCTTTCTGTTTTTTTCATGGCTCGTCGTCTTCACATGATTTCTCGCCTTGGTCTGCAGTGCGTTTTTTTCCTGGAGCATGATTTTGGACCCATTGGTTAGCTTCCTTCAGTTCCGAATAAATGAAGATTTTCCCCTGGTGCGTTATCCTCAAGCGAGCTGGAAAAATTATGCTGTGCTGAATCCCTGCTTCGCTTAGAAGTGCCCTGGTACCGTCGAACTGCTTACGGCATTGTCTAGTGGCAAAACTGATGTCAGGGTAAAACCAAACGGTTTCTCCATCGCAGAGCAGTGCCTGATGTTGTCTGGCTAAGGCCAGCAAGTAGTCCCTTGTAGCTACTGCATCAGTGATCGCCAAAACTGTCCGCGGGGCTTCAGGATTGTCTGGCCTACCTCTGTCTGTGATCCCGAAGGCCTTTTGTATGCCTTTTATACGTGGATTGTCATCTTCACCAAACTGTTGTTGTAGCCAGTCAGGGAGAAAAAGGACTAGATGTCTCCTTCACAGCCCTCTGGGAGCCCTAGAAAACGGATATTTGAGACCCTAGTTTGGTTTTCCAAGTTTTCGAAACGCATTTGGAAATGTCTGTTTTCTTTTATCATGGTATTAACAGCTCCTATTGCCACTTCTGAACTTTTTTTGGCATCAAAAGATTCCGCTGACTCAGAGTCAATCTTCGTTTCTAGGTTTGTAACTCTGTTTGCTATGCCGTCTATTTTTTCAGCCAGACCTGACACAGAGGCGATTAATCTTGTTATTTTAAAGCCTAGGGATTGCAGAGTTTCCTCCCTTTCCCTTCCTATGTCTGTGGCCTGTTGTTGAGAGGAAGACCGCATGGTAGAGAGAACAGGGCCATTTTTTGATTTTGCTCCTTCGTGAGGAATGCGATCCTTTCGAGGATTTCCCATATCGTTCCTCAGGTCTTCTGGATGCTGCGTCTGTATTTTGATTAATTTGGGACAGTCCAGACAGTATTTTTAAATCTCCCAAAGCCAGTCTTGAGGAGGAGCTCTATTCGAAAGTGGTCATATTGCGCGGGCTCACTAACCCCCACCATTTTGCTAGTTTATCCAGATCTCTTCTCATTCTGCCCACCCCATCTGGATCATCTACTCTGTTGCAGATCTTGGTGTCATCTGCAAACAGACAAACCTTATCCTCCGGTCCATCTGCAATGTCACTGATGAAGATATTGAAGAGGACTGGACCAAAGACTGATCCCTGAGGTACCCCACTTGTGACTTGCATCTCTTCTGACTGTATACCATTTACCACCACTCTCTGTTTTCTGCCCATCAACCAGTTTGCCACCCAGTTGACCAACTTCTGACCCACCCCGAGCCTACCCAGCTCATTAATCAATCATCTATGAGGAACAGTATCGAAAGCTTTGCTGAAGTCAAGGCAGGCAACATCAACTGCTCCCCCTTGGTCCACCACACTGGTTACCCAGTCAAAGAAATCTATGAAATTAGTTTGACAGGACCTTCCTTTTGTAAACCCATACTGTCTTGGATCCTGTGCTCCTATGGATTACAGGTGTTGCACTATCCTTTCCTTAAGGAGTGCCTCCATAATCTTGCCTGCTACTGAGGTAAAACTGACTGGTCTGTAGTTCTCTGCCTCCTCCCTGCTACCACTCTTGTGGAGCGGGATCACATGAGCCCTTCTTCAGTCTTCTGGGACCTCTGCTGTGCTCAGAGACTCACTAAACAATTCTGATAATGGCTCTGCTAGTTCCACCCTTAGCTCCTTTAGTACCCTGGGATGTGTGCCATGAGGTCCCATTGCCTTGTCCACCCTGAGCTTATCAAGCTCTTGTAGGACCCTTTCTTTTGTGAAGGGACTAGTGCACACCTCCCTCCCCCTGTGTCCATGGTGCTGAGCTATAGGCCCTGCCCTACCTTCTCTTCAAGAAATACTGAGTAGAAGTATCTATTTAGGATAGATGCTTTTACATGGTCCTCCTCCTCACATGGCCCTTTATCCCCTTTGATCTTAGCAATACCCCCTGTGGACTTTCTCCTTTCACTAATGTATCTACAGAAAGTCTTGTCACCTTCTTTTACTGTTTTTGCTAGTGTTTCCTCAGCTTGGGCCTTTGCCTGCCTTCCCTGTTTCCCTTAGGGAAGTTTGGTATGCCTCCCTATCTTCATCCTGCTGCAGCCCCTTATATTTCCTGAAGGCCAGCCTTTTGGCTCTGACCTTTTCTGCTACTGCTTTTGAGAACCAAAGTGGTTTCCTTCTTCTTTTGCACTTCCTTTTCTCTCCAACACAATGGGATGTTGCTTCAAGTATTGCATCCTTAATACTTGCCTACTTTGCCTGTACCCCCTCATCTGCATTTCTTTTTGCCAGGGCTAGCTTAACTCCGTTGGCCATCTTATCAAAGTCAGCTCCTCTGAAGTCCCATATTTTTGCCTTGAAATGGGGTGATTTAGTTCTAGTGGCAAAATTGAACCATACCATGTAATGGTCACTGGCCCCCAGGTGACCTTCTACCTTGAGATCTGTGATCCTTTCCCTGTTAGTCAGTACTAGATCTAGGATAGCCCTGTCTCTTGTGGGTTGTTGTACCAGTTGTTTGAGGCCCTCCCCCTGTAGAGGATCTACCATGTGTCTAGTTCTGGCAGATGTTCCTGCTGGTATTGACCACATTGTATCTAGCATGTTGAAGTCTCCCATTATCAGAACCTCCCCTTTAGCTGTCATGTTTTGTATATCTTCTAACAGTAATGTGTCTATGTCGTCCCCCTGGTCTGGAGGCCTGTACACAACCCCAGTTCATATGGCTGTTCCATTTCCTGTCTCCATGGTGACCCACAGTTCTTTTGGCTCCTTATGTGTATTCTGAATTTCTGTAGCTTTGATATTTTCATTGACATAAAGGGCCACTCCATACCCCCTTTTTGCACCTCTGTCTCTTTTGAACAGTACACAGCCAGGTACTGAAGTCTCCCAAGTGTGGTTACTGGTAAACCATGTCTCGCTAATGGCTACTATGTCCAGTTTAGCCTCTGTCATTATTGCCTGCAGGTCTGGGATCTTGTTTCCCAGACTGCGAGCATTTGTGTACATGATTTTCCATTGGCCAGATTTCAGAGTGTTAGTTGTTGGGCGCGGTCTGGCGTTTCCCCTATGCGTCGTATGGGAAGCTGGATCTTTTTCCTTACCTGGTGATGCAAATGAACAACAAACATGCTGAACTCCTGTTTGACCACTAGCTGAGGGGGGAGGGGTGTTCTTCACATTTGGCGTATGGGATGCTGCACCCCTCTTCCCATTTGCTAGTTTAAATATTCTGCAAAGACATCAAACTTCTGCCTCAATGCACTGACTCCCTCCTTAGTCAGATGCAGTCCATCAAATTTAAAGAACTTTCGCTCCCCAAACTGTTGCCAGTTCCCTACAAATTTGTGTCCTTTTTCCTGGCACCAGCCCTTGAGCCACATGCTTAGCTCCCCTATCTCCCTTTCTCTGACCTTCCATCCATCTTCCCCCTCTCCCAGACTGGCAGGATCTCAGAGGAGGAGATGCCAGATGAAATGGATGATAGTTTGTCACCCAGCCTGGTCAGGTGTTCCTTGGTCTCCACAACTGACTGGCTGGTGAGATCGTTAGTCCCTATGTGTACCAGGACGTCAATGTTTTCTCCTGCTTCCTGAACAATTTTAGCAATGCGGTCAGTGTCTCTCCATGCTGATATACCTGGGAGACATCTGGCCATTACCCCTGGCTGGAGATAGGTATCAACTCCCCAAATCATGGAGTCTCCTATGATCATAAGGGAAGGGACTTATAGATTCAGGAAGCTGACAGACCCTGGTGCATGCTGAAGTTCTGAAAAAAGGCTGCAAAAAGACCAGGTACTGGAGTCATCTGGATCCACGGGGACACTCGATGCTGTCTCACCACCCAAGTGACTCTGAGCATTAATGGTGTGTCACACCAACTGAAAGTGGGGGTAGTACCAAAGTTACCTGTACCTGTGATTACTGGAAATGACTTCCCAGGATTTGCGAAGTTAATCACAGAGGGAGTAAATCCTACTGTGTCAGCAGCTGTGATAACAAGAGCACAGGCAAAGAAAATTTTAGATGATGGGGACTCTTCTCCTTATGGTGACTTTGATCCAGTCTTGTTTGAGCCCAGCTGCAGGATCCAGAAGTCCAGGAAAGAAAGAAGATGCCTTAAAAACAGTTGCAACATGAGACTAATAGACATAAGGGGTTAATATAAAGTATGAAAATGCTGAAACTAAACTGATAACTGATTGTCATTTTGTTTCTGAGCAAACTAATGCTGTTTCACTCCAAGGTCATTTTAAGCAGTTGGGGGTGAAACAAAGACAGGGTGAACCAATGTTTAAAAAATGTAATGGACTACTGTACAGAGTCTGGGTTTATCCTCAGATGCAGGAACAGATAGAACAATTCATTATACTGAAGAAGTATTGAACTGAGTTGTTACAGGTAGAACATGGTAGTCCTATGGCTGGTCACTCAGGGAGGATCACACTGTTGCCAGAGTGCTGTACACATTTTACTGGCCTGGGATTCATGAGGATGTTGCTCTCTATTGCAGTTCTTGTGCTGAGTGTCAGAAAGTAGCCCCAGTGACTAAAAGGCAAAGTCCCTGGCACCCTACCCTTGATAAATGTGCCTTTTGAGAGAATAGCAATAGATGTGGTTGGCCCTTAGGCAAAGTAAAGAGTAATCGATTAATTTTGGTAGTATGTGGCTATGCTACTCGATACCAGAGGCAATTCCAATGTGTACTGTCAACAGAACTTGCCAACATTTTCAGCAGGGTAGGCATACCTAAATAATTACTGATCAGGGTGGTGATTTCTGGTGCTGCATTGCTGGAAGAGGCTGTACCAACTACTTGGTATCACTGCCAAAGAACCTCTCATTATCACCCTCAGAAAGTCTTGTTGAGTGTATTAATCAAAGTCTAAGCCTAGCGTTAAGAAGGTTTGTGGCGAGAGGAAATATTGTGACCAGTACTTACATTACCTGCTTTTGGCTTACAGAAGTGCCACAAGCACAAACAGGCTTTTCACCTTTGAAATGCTGTGGTAGACAACCTGAGGACCACTAAATGTAATAAAGAAACTGGGAAAATAACCCTGCTCAGAAAGAATTTATTACATCTTATATATGTGCACTGAGAAAGAAACCAGCAAAATATGATGAAATTGCCCACAGTAATTAGGAAGAACCCCCAAAACAGCAGAAGGTGTATTATGACCATGGGGTAAAAGAAGGTTTTAGAGCCAGGTGAAAAGTCTTGTTACTGTTACCAACTACAGAAAACAAACTGTTAATTGGCAAGGGCCTTGTAAAGTGGTTAGATGTCCTGGTACAGTTAGCTATGAGACTGAGACCTCTGATAGGAAAAATCCTATTAAGACACATTATGCGATCTTCCTGAATAAATGGACTGAAAAATAAACACCAAAGGTTGCTTTGTTAATATTATCAGAAACTACTAAAGAGAATCTGGATATAGCTTATGACAGACTAGAACAAACTGGGATCCATTTGATTTGCGAAATGCATTATCAACTCTCATAATCCCGACCGGGCACCTGAAACACAGTTGCCCGACATCGGGATTTACTAGTGGGAGTTAGAATCCATAAAGTATAGGCGTGGGGTTGCAGGGAGAAGCCCTGAAACACTTACTGGGTAAAATCTGATTTCGGACAACCGTATTTTGGGCGCCCAGGGTCGGGATTATGAGATTCAGGCTAATGCATTTTGGCCAAACATAGTATATCCAACAAAGTGTAACTTCTGGTGCTGTAAAGGTGAATGTTTCCTTATCCACAGAACAAGCTGCAGAAATTCATAACTTGGTAAAAAAAAACATTTAAAAGTACTTTTACCATAGTGCCAGGCTGAGTAAAACAGGTCGAGCACATAATAGTGACAGGGAATGCTCACCCTGTCAGACAAAAGACATACAGATTTCCAGAGCACTTAAGTGCAGACGTGGTTAAGGAAATTCAAAAAATGAAAGAGTTGGGTTTTACTGAAGAATCGAGAAGTGCTTGGTCATCACCAGTGGTAATTGGAAATAAAAACAGAAGGGGGTGTAAAAATCTGCCTTGATTTTAGGAAACTTAATCAAATGTCTGTATTTGACAGCTGTCTTCTGCCTAGGATAGATGATTTGGTGGACAGATTGGGAAGTGCCAAGTACATTAGTACCCTCGATCTTACCAAGGGATACTGACAAATTCCCTAGCTAAAGAATCCAGAGACAAAGCGGCATTTTCCACTCCAGTTGGATTGTTTCAGTTTGCCACTATGCCATTTGGTTTACATGGTCCTCCCATACATTCAAACGTGGATGTAATTCTAGCCCCTCACACTGGTTATTGTGCTGTTCACCTGGATGATGTTGTGGTGTACAGCACTGGTGGTGGAGTGGTCTGAAAAGTGGTAGGACCAAGGATGGAAGGAGTAAATCCTCCCCCTCCTCAAAATGAATGAGTTCACCAACAGAATCGTGTTTTCTCATCCAAATTTGTAATCTGTTGAGTAATTCTCCCCCCCCCCCAGCACAACAATGGACAGCAGTTTGCATTGCCTAGTTCCTTCTTACCCAGCAGAAGGCCTGGCCCTTTCTTTTTGTTTTTAAAGTCTGATCACTGTGCCTTAACTCAGCAGGCCAAGTACCCAGCCCACTCTCTTCAACGCTACTCAGGCCTTCACTTTTCAAAATTTTGCTGACACCCTGCAAGCCACAAAGGGAGTGATTAGAAAGTAACACTGCCTACTGCACATGCTGCATTTTAAAGGCCCTGCCCTCCCTAGTAATAAATTAACATGATTGCAAAACCTGATAGCACCAGGCCCTACTACTTATGAAAGTGGTAGGCCATGGCCATCAGTGTCCCTCCCTGTTCTCTTCTGTCACCTATGGTGTACAGTCCAGACTGGAAAAGCCACCTGAAACACTTACAAGCAGTTATCCAAGCTCTCAAAATGCAGGTCTGACCATTTATCCTACTAAGTATACACTAGGCATGCAGGAAACAGATATTTGGGTTATAGTTTAAGAAATGGAAAAGTAAAGCCACAGAGTTCAAGACAGACACTGTAGCAAACAGTCCTGTCCCTAAAACAAATAAACATGTCAGGTGATGATTTTTAGGTCTGGCTGGTTAGTACGGAGATTTGTTCCCAACTTTGCCCAGTTAGCTACTCCCTCAGTGAACTTACAAAAATGGTATCCAAATAATGTGAAATGGTTCCCAGAGTGTGATGAGGCTTTTCAGGCCATCAAGGCAGCATTATGTTCAGCCCCTGTTTAAGAAGTCCAGACTTTGAGAACCAATTTCTGTTACAGACAGGTGTATCAGAGGTAGGCCTAGTGCAGTCCTGAATCAGAATATAGATGGGAAGGAATATCCCATTATGTATATCGGTAGGAAACAGCATGACAGAGAGAGAAAAAGTACTTCACTATTGAAAAATAATTCATTGCTGCAAAATGGGCAATAAAGTCCCTTAAATTTTATTCACTGGGAGCTGACTTTGTACTTATAAGAGATCATAATACTCCTTGTTGGCTTAATCCAGCGGTTCTCAAATGGTGAGGCCAGCCTCCTTGGGGAGGCCCCAACCTGTTCAAGGGGAGGCTCAAGCGAGTCTGAAAAAGTACAGTATTTAAATTTTGAGTTTTATGTATTTTGTGTGAAGAGATGAAGCAAACTGAATGAGGCCAATAGTAGGTGAATTTTATGTATTTATTTACTAATAGGTGACAAGGGAAGGTGAATGAGCCAAAGCTCATTTCAGGTGTACCCTGGGAAGGGTAGGTAGTGAATATATTTCAAAAAGGTAACTGCAAAACAATCAAGAAATACACAATGAACACTAGTGCAAACAAATATGAACAATAAATTGATAATGAGTGATGGTCATTGTTCAATTTGTAAACTGATGGCAGAACAGCCCAAATACAAGGGTTGAGCATAGAAGTGCTAAGAGCAACAGCAGGAAGGAGCAAAAGTAATCCAGAGAAGTTGCTGAGCAGCAGGGCTAGGAGGGGAGGCTAAAGTAATATGCAGGTAATTTCATAGAGAAACAGAGAAGTAGTCTGAACCATGAAGGTACTGCAACAAAGGGTAACAATGGTTCAAGAATGAAAATAGTGGAGCAAGTAGGCTGGCAGGGGGTTTACAATAAACTGAATAATAATATTTGTTAATTTTATTTATTTGTTATTCAGATAACACCTTTGAGCACAAGAGCTCTTTTCAAAGGTTCCACATCAGTATAAGACAAAGAACTGAATATGAGCCAAATACTCAAAGGGTTTCAATTTATTCATGGTGTACTACGCAAAGTACAGCATGTTATTTTTCCTGGGAGGCCAAGATTATTTCAGTTTTTGGGGAGGCTCAGAATCTTTTCCATGGATTGGGGAGGCTCACCGTGACAAAATCTAAGAACCATTGGCTTAATCAAATGAACAATAAAAATCCCAGAATCACAAGGTGGTACCTGGGACTACATCCATTAAATTCAAAGTGATGCACAAATCTGGAAAAGAGAATTTCAATGCTGATTTTCTGTCAAGATATGGTTCTGGAATTGAGAATTCAGAAGGTTGACAATATGTGTGCTTAACTGAAATGTTTGCTGTAAAGGTGTTATGAAAAAGGGATACTGCATATGCAAAAACTGTAAATATTATTATGTCATTAAAAGAAAATAAAAGCTGGGTTTAGGCGTGTATTTTAAACAAAACAACAACAAAAAGAACAAATTCCCTCTTAATGTGTGTGTGTGTGTGTGTGTGTGTGGGGTGAGGGATGGAAAAGACTCTGCTCCATTTATCTTATGTAAAGAGAGTTGAAAGCAAGGATCTATTCTGTCCTCTCCTATTCTGTCACTTGTCTGTCTCTTGCCTGTCTGATTGTGCAATCAAATTGTCCTTGTGGCACCTAGGAATTGGTCACTCTGATGGTCCCACAGTTTCCCCCAGTTATTGCCCTTCCTTTACCTGCTGTTTCTATTCTTTCTTTCTCCCCTTGCTTCTCTGTGGTTAAGAAAATATATGTGAATCTTTATGTGAAATTGGGATCCCTTGGTTTGCATATAGTTATATAGCTGAAATGAATGCAGAAAGCTATTTGGGTTTCTTTTAAAAATGGCAGTCTGTAATATAAGGGGTTTACCTTGAGCTGTATTTTGACCTCCACAGACTTATTTGTAGAATTCTTAGCAGGAAACCAAACCTGAGACAGGATGTCTTAATTAGTTGCACCTATTAAGAAGACTAATGTGCTCTTCAGGCTGGTCACAGGAAGGTCAATGAAAAAAGTCTTGTTGCATTTGTGAAAAACAGGAAATGAAACTTACAAGAACAGGATGCAGAATTTAATTGCCAGGGTAAAACATCATATAAACAGAGGTGCTCGCTGGCGACCTGAGTTCGGGGAGCGAGCTCAGGCACTGGGGAGTTGGCAGGGGCGGGTGAGGATTGAGCACCTGCTGGGCTGCTCTCCACCCAAGGGGAGAGGACAGGACATCGCTTGACGTGCCAGCGGCTCCCGGTGGAGACTGGGGGTGCTGCAGCACGCAGGGCAGCACGTACATAGCATGGCTGATGCTTGGCAGGGTTGCCATGCGCCATAGCATCAGGGATGTGCACTACACATTGGAGGGGGGAGCACACACCAGAACAGGGAAAACACTGGTCTGTAGGGTAGGCGACAGCCTGCCCCATGCCCACTGCCGGGTTTATCTTGCCTGGCCTTCCAGTGTCTCCATCCGGTAGCTCACTCACAAGCCAAAGACTGACCTATACAATGAAAGAAGGGGCCACCCCACCTGGGGAGGGGTTAAGCTGGGGGTGCTAGTTGTGTGGGTTGAGAGGAGAGGGAGGCTCAGGTAGGAAGTCTTCAGGCAGGGCAGGGGCAGGCAGGACGCCTGAGAGAGGTTCTGCAGACTGCGACGGAGGAAAAAAATAGGTAAAAATAAATAAATAAATAAGGGGTGGGATAGGATGGAGGGTGACAGTGAGGGGAGGGAGGAGGGGGCAGCTGTGATGTAAGGGGCTAGCTGTGCAATCGAGCAGACTTGATAGACCAAAAGGCCTTTTTCTGCTGGCAGATTCGTATGTTCATATGGAGCTGGAACTGCTTCCAACAGTATAATCTAACAAACTGCAGAGAAGAAACCTTTGGGCTACCATGTTACAGCTGATAACTGTGTAATGTTGTAAAAGTGGCTGGAATTGGCTATGTGTTGGGAACCAGAACATCCGATAAATACAGCATGCGCTCACTACATCCAAGTATGTAAGCTGCCATGTTAGGGCCAGGCGGCTTCCCACCTAACCTCAACACCACTCTCCAGCCATTTTAAAATATGAATTTAAAGTGAGCAAATTATACTTTTGATCTGGTCCCAACATTGCTACACCGGCTCATTAAATCCCTAGTAGAGGCCCACCACTTTTATAGAATCAGCACAACGTATTTGTAATATAGTAATACAAGACACATTGTTATCAGAGCAGCAAAGCAGGCAACAGTAAGACAGCATCAAAAATGAAAGTCCTGTTCAATCGTCCCCATCCTGATCCTGCACAGAGGCTTATAGTTGTTGGGCGAAGTCCTTTTTAATCAGTTCTAAGCATTTGCCAGCCTCTGCGGAATCCAAATAAACATAGGTTTTACCTGCATAGTGGATTGTCAGTCTGTCTGGTAGCTGCAACGTGTGGGTGATACCAAAAGTGTGCAGTCGGGCTTGCACTGCGTCAAACCCTTTATGCCTCTGCTGAGTCACATAACTCAAATTGGGGAACAAGAAAAAGGGAATGCCATCCTGTAGTTTCAAAGGGCCTCTGACTTTAGCTGCTGCTAGAAATTCCTTCCGAATGTGCTTTCTGCTGCTAACGATCATGATGGGTCGTGGCTGGTTATCTGAAGGTCTCTGCCAAGCGGTAATTCTATTATGTTTTATACAGCAAGCCTTGCAAGACCAATGCTAAGAAGGTTTTCAAGGGTTCTAATATAAAGTGGCACAAACTGGATTACTCAGTTTCTTCTGGTATGCCCAAAAGCTGTTCACTGTGTGCCCAAGCACCGTTCTCAAGGTGCTCTAATCGGAGCCACGTCAGTTTGTTTTCGGAGATAATTTAACAGCTGCCACCGCAGATTTATTAGCAGAATCCATTGTTAATTTAGTATGTGTGGACAGGAGATCCATTTAGTGTCCATAGCTGTAAATCTGGTATTTAAGTTGTCAACTTTGTGGTCCAGCTCTATAATTGCTTGTAATAAGGTGCCATTGTAGGGTTCAGGCTGCCTGCTTCCACCCAGGCCCATCTGTCCGCCATGTGCTTGTCCTTGTGGTTTCTGCTGTTTTCTCTTGCTGGGTTTGGATGGTGGTGCTTGAATTTTTGGCTCTCTCATTGTTGTAATGAGCTGAGATCTAATATCAAAAGTCTTCAACACTGTTAGAAGCCACCACTGTAGGTAGATTGGCAAACTTATCAAATTTGAAGTACTTTAAAAATTTAGTCAAATATTCAGCAGGAGCTCTAAGTAAACATGTCTCTCATGCTGGTTGCTGACCACACATCCTTTCGTCCCTTTTTTGCCCCTAGTTGACCCTGACCCTCCCTCTCACCCTGGCCTGCCCACTCTTGAATCCATCCACCACTTCTAGTGAGTCAACCTCCTCCGGGAGTTTGTTCCACCCCAACACCACTCGTTCTGTGAAGAAATGTCTCCTGACCTCCCTCTTCAACTTCCCCCTTGTCAGCTTATAACAGTGCCTCTTTGTGGTCTTGTTCCCACTAAGACTAAAGAGCCCCCCCCCATTCACCTTGAGGGTATCTTCTAGGTACTTCAAGATTTCAGTCATATCCCTCCTCTCCTCACCTCAAGCGAGTACATGTTGAGGTCATGCATTATGTCCTCATATGCCTTGCCCTGCTGTCCCTGAACAATTTTATGCCTTCTCTGGACGTCTCCAGAGTGTGGAAACAGTTTGACTGGAACTGCCGACAATGCATAATTGCATATGACTAGTTATTATATTCTCATTATTCACACTTCCCCATGCATTATTCTATTCTAAAAATGTTGTTGTGCATGTTCCATCATTACTATAGTTGTGTTCCCCTTAGAGCTCACTCCTTCCGTTTCAGCTTCTGAGCACCCCACCACTCGCTCACACATATTTCTTGCCGCTTTCAGTTTCTCTGCACCCCTCCACTCACTCTCACCACTTGCTCTTTCTCAGAACTGCTCAGCTCAAGCATAAAAAAATGTTGGAGACCATATGCTACAGCATAACAAATAAAATATAGGCGACCATACTAAACTCGCCCTGTATTTCCATGGGGGTTGAGGTAACAGCATAGACCTCTTCAGTTTCACTCATATATACGCTGTTCTCACCTCTCCATAGAAACACAGGCTTGTTGTGTAAAGTCACTCATAATAAGAATAACAGTGATAAACTAGCTCAGCTTCTAACTTTAGTGTTGTAATTGTTAAGGGATGGCCACCACAACTAATTTTGTTTATGGTAACTGGGTAAACCCACTGGGAACATGTCTTGTTTAATAGTAATAATATAAACAAACAACCTAACTTCTTACTTTATAGCTGCAATGCTAAGGAGTAGGCCTGCTCTGATTTTTTTTTTGTTGTAATTTTTTTTGGGGGCAGAGGACTGCATAAAAGAGAAATGGAAGAATGCCAGCGCCTTTAATTTAAAACAAACACACACACACACCTGTCAGTCAGAGGCCGGCGGTCGTGCGTGCTGTGCAGAGCACAGACCTGAGCAAAATGCCAGCAGAGCGAGGGTCCCCTAGCAGCACCACTCCTACTCCGCTGCAAGAAATCTGGTGCGCGTTTTGCCAGCAGCCGGCGAGCATGGCCCTTTGGTAATAGAATAGCCCAATGTAATCTGACACTTCAACTTGCTGTGTGCTCTCTCCTTCTCTGCTAGTTGATTCACTTACTCACTCACACTAAACATTGAGCTCCTTTTCTCTGTCTGTTGGGAAAAAAAAGACCAGATTTTTTTTTTTTTTAGACGGAACTGAAAAGACGAGGATTGTGTTTTTGCTGGCCCACTGTTCCTCGCTGCAGCCTGCTGGAAATCAGTAAGTAAGTTTCAATGTCCATTTCGGTACTGGTATGGGGGGTTGTGTGTTTCCCCACCTCTCTCTCGCTCTGCTTGTGGCTGACTGAGGAGGATTTGTGTTCTTGGTTGGAGTCGGTGCTGTGGCGTGAGACAATGGAGCAATAGCCAGTTTTTTGTCCAGAAAAGAGCAAGAGTGTGTACAAAGAAATGTGTAAAGGGTTCTTAAAGGGACAGGTCGTCCGTTGTGTGTCCCCCTCCCAGCTGTCCGGACATCCAAACGGGCGGGGAAGGGGGCTGTCCGGACCAGCGGTGGGGAGGGTCGGTAGGCAGGCGGCGGGTGGTCCCTTGCTGGTGTCGGTTCCGGATGGAGAGTCACCTGAATGTAGAAAGCGTGTACTGTAGTGAGAGAGAGATTGTGTGTGGTGCTGCTCTGACCACCCTACAAGGGTTTCACGTCTCCTTGTATGAATGCATGCGATCGGAAGCTTTCACAAGTAGCGTGTTTGTTTCTTTTTTTTATTATTTCTTTTTGTTGTTATGGAGTCGGATCCTGGCTTTCATTTGTGATTGTGTGCGTGAGTGTGCCGCGATCCTTGCTCGGAGCAGAGAAAGGGAGAGAGAGAAAGAAAGAAAAAGGTGACGAGGAGGACAGTCTGTTTTTGTATAAATAATAAATGGGGAGTCTCGCTTCTCAAAATGCAGTTTGTTTGGGGGAAAAAAGCATAAAGCAGAGAGAACTAGCCCCAGTTCTCCCATTTAACCAGCCTTGACTTCAAATTGTGTGTGTGTAAAACACACAGGCTGTATAGTTTCAAAGGTTTTTGGTGGGGTATTCAGTGTGGCCTCTGTGCCGGGGTGTGTGTGTGGTGGGGGAGATGTTGTTTGAATTCCTTGTGTCTGGTCTGAGAGCCAGTTGGGACCAGGGCCTCTTGTACAGGGTAATAGGAGGAAGGAGCAACCTCCCTCCCTCTCTGTACATCTGTCCAGGAAGCCAGCTGAAAAGGGGAGGCTGATTGAAAACTAGGCTGGCAGGCAGACACCACTGTTTCTCTACATTGTCAGAGGGGAGAAAAAGGAGGGAATAGTGTGTTTAACAACAGCCAGCAGAGCCAGCTAGTTGCTTGCTACTACAGGATCCCCAGGTTAACACTTTCCTGGAATGTAAACAGCCAGACCCAATAGTAGTTAGTGCCTGGGCTGGCATTTAGAACTGTTTAGTTTATATGTATGCAGGATTAATACGGTGTGTTTTTAAAGGTGCAGAGCACACAATGTGTAGAGATAAATTGCATTCTCAAGAAGCTTCTGTTTTAGAAAGTGGAAAATGAGGCAGGCATGTTGTTGGCTCTTGTTAAAACTTTGTCCTCACTACTTCATCTCAACAGTTTCTGTTTAATGAGACTATGCATGCAAAAGAGAGTTGGGATTTTCTAGGAGCCACCGTTTGTTTTTGTTTGGTTTTATTTTTTGCTAGTTCTGTTTGTCAATCCTGTTTGAATATTTTAATGTGCCCTGTAAAGTACAGTTTGGGAATATCCCCAGGTAAAACATCTGAAAAAAAGCCTCGCTGTTCTTTAAAAATTGTTGTCCTTGCGTTTTTGTGCACTGCTGCTGATGTATTAATCTGAGCTGTCTACACTGGAAACTGCAGCAAGCTGGAAGGCAGTCTAGTCTGTTTGAGGACTCAGTGCTGTATAAGGAATTGCACTGCATTACTGACTGCTTGTGCATAGCGTGTATATATATTTTCTGTGCTTCAGTTAATAATCTGCAAAGGGCTTAATGGCTCGGTAGCAGCAGCAGAGTGCTTTCTCCATTTACTTCAGCAGCAGCCAGCAGCCTGAGAGATGCTGGTGCTGTGGATGTCTTTTCAATTCACTGACATACGAGAGGAGGATTTCTCTTGGCAGCCTGAACAAATGCTCTATCAAAGGTTTCCTAAGAGACAGCAAGGGAGAGGCGGTGGGGGCAGAAGAGAGCTGGGGATAGTCCTAGGGTGTACATTTCCTACTTGAAGAATGTGAATTTAATATTAAATTACTAAACACATGTTGCTTTTGAGACAAATCTGTGTGTGTATATATATATATACACTTACATACTAGGGTGCATCTCAGCCTGCAGTTTGAATGGCCATTGTTTATTTTTTATGGGGGTAGAAACATATCCTGAAGTGTGAAATGGCAGCTATAATTGTGATGGCAGATTTAACGTAAAAAAGAAGAGCGCAGCATGTTTTTGAGTGTTTTCGATATAACTACTTCAGTTACAAATCCTAAACCTGGTTTCAAGTATTTTCACACAGTGAGTGAAATAAAAAAAAAAAAAAAAAAAAAGTGTTACATGTGAAGGAGCAGAATAATATTGAAGATTACCCCAGGAATACCAATTAGACATGTAACTATTTTTTCCCCCAGTGGATCCCCATGTGTGTGTGTGTGTGTGTGTGTGTTTTTACTTACCCAACCCCCTCTAGCCACTCTAATTTTGATTGGGGTATTTATTATGGCATCAATCTATCTCGCGCTGGTTGGATCTTATTCAGGTTTGTGAATGGCAGTAGACTCGGGCTGACCTTTTTCTGTTCAAATCCAGGATGTTGAAACACCAGCCGTCGTACAAAAGACACATTGAAAGGGAGCTTTGCAGTGGAGCACGTGTGACTTTGGGGGCTGGAAGGGAGTGCATTTAGAAACAGTGTTTTCCCTCTGAGTTGGAAGACAGTGAGAAATTGAAAGTGTGTGTGAAGAAAATAAAGAGCTAGTATTTCTAGTAGTAATTGATGTTGTACACACACAAAAATGGATTCCAAGGTTCACCTTCCAGGCTGGCTGTGAAGTGATTGCGTTTTTTTCTGTCTCTTTTTGTTTATGCTTCCTTCACTTCTCCAGCCTCTGTTTCTCTCTCTCTCGAGCTCCCAAGGCTTTCTAGCTCCCCTGTACCTCTTACCTTTGGTTGCTGCATGTCCATTTAGCTGTGGTTTGCCACCCCACCGGCTGGGATGGGGTGGGGAGTTTATCCCGAGCTTCCAGTGTCGTTAGGTGTGGCTGGGATATAATAATGGGGTCCATCGTCTCATAATGGCTGAGGCCATTTCGTTTGGTTTCTCATACTCCCCATGGCATGTGCCACGTCATGGCACACGCACACAAGACATGTCAAGTACCGACACCCATGATGTTTACTGCCTCCCACAGGCCTCCATCCGCACTATTACCTGTGATCACTGAGGTAGCAGTATTGCAGCGAGGAACGAACCCTCCCACCCCAGAGAATGTGAGCATCCTCTTGGATGCTTGATCCTTCGTGTCCTAGCTGGACCCTGGTGACCCAGGCTTGTTCCTGGTCCCAGGTCACTGGCATCGCTGGTGGTAGCCATACCACTACACCAAGGGGTCAGTTCTAGCTTCCTCTTATTATAACCTATGCACATTAAAGAGCTAGTGTACAGGCGGAGTGAATATCATCTTTTAAAAGGGTGGAACATTATTTCTTATATGTGAAGTATTTTTTCTTTTCCTTTTGTTAATTAGATGGTAAATCTTTTACCTGACAATACTTGGTGTGCTGTGTGGAACAGTACTCTACCTGGAGAGCTGACATAGCTAGTTAGCTCTGTTCTTCCTCCTCGTATATCATTAACCTTGAGACTTCACTGTTTGTGACATCACAGCTGACCAAGAAGAGTCGCCTGCTTCAAGGTCATTCACTTCTGATGTCATGAGAAGGAGGGCACAGTGTAGATGAGGAATCAAATCATGTATGTCAGTCTCCAGGTAGAGTGCTCTCTTACATCACACTTCATTCTATTGGGAAGAAACCCTTCTAATGAGCAAGTGGAAAAAGGAAAAATATTTCATAAATAAAAATAAAAAAAGACTACTTATAAAAATTTATACCATTTTCTGCCTGTTATTTTTGGCGCTACAAACTCTTTAACATGAAAACAGGGTCATTGCCCCCTGTAGTGAACAAAGAGGTAGCACTCCAGAATACATACATCGCAGAACAAAATACCTAAGCAAAATTTATTGTTGTACAAAAACCTCAAATGACAAAGCGTCTGGTGGAGTTATCTGCTGTGCGCTAGTTGCTTTGTCATTTGTTGTTTTTGTAGAACAGTAAATTTTACTTACAGTATTTTGTTCTGCAGTATGTGTATTCTGGAGTGCTACCTCTTTGTTCACTGGATTTGTTTAGGGTTTGCCTCCCTTGTTCAGCACCCAGCCTTTAACACAGTTGAAGCGCAAGCTTTTCTTTTGGTACTTCATTGTTCCCTGTAGACTTCATTGGCCCTTCTCTACATCTGACACCCTGATTCTGAGTTTGTGACGTGACGGTCACAACTTTAGACTATAATGTCCTACATAGAGGCTTGTGGTGTTCGATGCTGACGACAAGCAGGCAGAGCAGCTAAAGTCTAGGGTCGGTGATTCTGTTTTTCTGTAATGTCAGCAGTCAAAAAGAAGTTAGTTTGGGGCACCTGTTAGGCGGTTACTGAGCAGCTCGTGGTGAAATTACAGAAAAATGGACTGGGGGAATTGACCGCACAGCATCTTCTGAATGTGAAATGACACAAGGTTGAAAAGTTGTACCATAGTGGTGACATGTCGTGTGGGGCAACAACTTTTGTGAAGTTTGTACTGCGTTGCAACAACCTTTGTGACCTTTAAGGTGTGATGCAACTTTTTAAGTATAGATTTCCATGCAGAACAGAATTCAACCATATACTGTACTATATTCTTGAAAATGCACCAGTTACAAAAGTAAATAACTAGTGTATTGTGTTGCAGTTGTTCAACATTTCCCGGTTCACACCTGGAAACGAGTCTTGGCTTGGTGTGCCTTTCCTGGTTACCAACTTTTAAATAAATAAATAAATGTGCTGTTAGAATTTCCACTATATACTGTATAATGCCGTGTGTAACTAACCCCATCCTTTTACTCCAACAGCACTTGGAATTTCTTGAGCCTGCTCCTGGTACATCAGTGCACTATAAATGCTTCTATCGCATTATTACTGTTTTGTAAGTGTATACGTTCTTTTGTTATGATTTTGGACATGTAGTGTAATTTGACCCAATGTTCCACTACTGTTTATTGTACAATACCTTGTGTTCCAACTGTTGCGTAATCTTACAATGTTCTGTTGTTTGTACTACCCACATACTATTGTAACTGATCATCCTTCACAACCCTATGTAACCCTCCCCCAGGTGCACCGTGGAGACGAGCAACTTGTTGTTTAGTGTGCCCTCCTGGTGAAACATTTCAATAAATAAATAAAATAAATGCCTAGACATAATTTAGTATAGATTTTCTGCATTTAGTGTTGCTTTTTCCTTTTTATTTGTGGACATTGACATAAAAACGGAATCACTTTCCCTAAGATTTCTTTTGAGCTAGTGGCTTCTCTGTACAACATCAAAATCCTTTTCTTGTGACATCACTGTTGTCCCCACAGCAAAAGATTGTAATGTCATAAGCACAGTACTGTAATGTCCGATGTAGAAAGTAACACCAGCAGATAAAACCCAAAGGACAGTGATGCTAGTCCTTTGAGTTAATATGCATGGTTATAAAGGGAAGCCACATACAGACAGCCACCACCTGCAAACTGTCCGACCCTGAGCAAGTCTGGTAACCTCTATGTGCTCTTGTGACATACCTGGAAACAAGCTTTGTTTGATGTTGTGCCTTTCCCAGCCAAAGTTTCCAAAATAAAATACGTATGAAATATAAGCTGAAATGTACCTAAATAGTACCTTTATTTTACGTTTCATCTGAAAAGTCTGGGACTGTATAATGAGTGTCTTAGAGCAAACTTTAAAAAACATAATTTTTGGACACAGTCCTGTTCTGTTCAGTTCTTGTTAACGTAGAAGACTGAGTGTTTTAGTGCTAAAAATAGGCACTAAAGATAGGGGACTTGTATGCGGGGTCATCATATTCGCAGAGTTTATTGTGCTATCAGAGAGCCAATATTCAACCTGTGTGTGAAGTGTACTTATCTGTTGTCTGATGTCAGACACCCACTGGAAATTCTGATTTTGCTTTGGAAACACAGTAATAAAATAATTCACTGGACACTGGTAACCTATTGAAATCTGATGTGGCTTTTTGTAGGTTTGTTGTAGATACAAATAGCCTTGCTGTGGAGTAACACAATGCTGAGGATGTACTGAATGATATGGCGCTGGGGTAGATATTTGGGAGGCATTGCTGGTAAATGTGAGTTTGGGTGGTGTGTGACACGACATGATGGTATGAAGTAGCAGTAGGTAATAAACTGCTGTTTTGTTTGGAGGCTTTTACAATTGTGCAGACACTACTGATGGAATGGGGAATAGCCCCAGCCACAGCGTGCTGTTGGTGGTTGTGGCGGTGGTGGGGGAGACTGAGGTACTGGTATGTAAGTTTATAGGAGTGCCTTTTATGGATATAAGAGTGTTGCCTCATGCATCCTTGGGGCAAGAGAACTGCAGACTAAGGTGAGCAGTTCTGATCCTGGGACTCAAGAAATACTCTTATGTATAAAAAGCCCTCTCTAGCGCGCTATAAGCGTGTATTGATCGTGGCACCATTATTTAAAAAAAAAAACACACACCTTTTTGGAGTCCGTTTCTCCGGCTTGAGTGGCGGTCATCAAGAAACCTGTTATAGTGTGAGTGTGTGAGGTACTGCTACGATAATGAGTACCTCATGTGCAACTGAAAGGAACGCTGTGATTGGTTGGGGAGCATGACATGACTCTCCTACAATCTACAATACATTTTGACAGAATGTTAAGTACAGTTAAGGGGGAATGAGAGTTAGACCTATAAGCAAGTTGTATTTATAAATTTACTAAAATGACATGGAATGTGAGAGCGACTTCATACCTTTTTAAACAGTCCCTGGTCACAGGGAGTGTCCCTCATTTCACCTCTCAAAATTGCAGTGTCCCTCATCTGTCCTTCATAGAGGAGGTGCTGCCGACACAGAGAATGTGCTGTAAATTCATACTTTAAAGCAGACATTCATAATATTTTAAGATACTAAATCAAAAAGAAACATTGTACAAGTGAACACTGCTAAAATGAGAGGGAGAGTCAGTTTATACGTGAGTATATACAAATCATTTTCTCTATGGTTATTTCCCTTTGCCTTTATAACGGCACATCAACTGGAAAACGGGTTCAAACTGTCCTTTAAAACAGATCCATATGGTAGTACAGTAATGAACAGTCATGTGACTGTGTTCCACCAATAGCAACACAACTGTTAAAGTACCCATTTTATAAGGTAATTTATGTATTAATATAACTAGCAGTAAATTAATCTGTATCCTGTTTGATCTCTGTTAAACAATATTAGATATTAACTCTGAAACAATAATTGGTTATCCAGAGTAAGAGAGATGACCGCAATTTGCAGTCCATATTTCTGCTTTTGTCTAGTGTTAATATTAGTCTGTGTTCTGTAGTCTTAATAGCACCCACATCCCTTCAAATTAAGAGTAGCTCCCCAACAAGTGGATGTTTCCTGGAGAGTAAAGCCAGGCTTGGGGTGTTGAAAACCTAGGTAGCAGCCGTGGGCTGTTAGCCCCAGCAAGGGCATTAAGCCTAGGAAATGTCCACTTTTGAGGGAGTTATTGCCATTATAAATCTAATTGTGTTAGTTTTAAAAACCAAAAAGCTGCCCTGCTCTGAGCTGTACTGGCCATTTCTGCTACAACAGCCAATCAGAGTGCACACTAACCTAATGCGTAATTGCTTACTTTAAACTCTCAGTAGAGCCTGTGCATTTAAATGGAAACTTTTGTCATGTTTTTGCTGTATTGGTCTTTTACCTTTGAAAAACTTCAATAAACTGTTGTAAACTAAACAAAAAAATATATATTGGTGACTATCATCTGCTGCTGGTTGTACAAGTAACTGTCCTTTGTTGTAACTTTTATTTGTGTATCCTTTTCAGAATGAGCACTTATTTATTATATTTAAACAGTAAGGCATGACAGAGTGTGCATTATATATAGGATAAAGTATGGGGTGCAGTGTGTTACGAGAATTTAACAGACACCCGAGTTGTTGGATGGCACATAAACCCCGAGGACAAAGCCCGAGGGGTTTATGATAGCCTTCCAACAATGAGGGTGTGTGGTAAATTCGAGTAAAACACACTGCACCCCATAATTTATTTTATATAATTGAAGGGTTCTGTTTTTTGAGATACTAAAAAAAAGAAAAGTGTCTCTTACCTTGTGTTGAGTAAACGTTTTGATGATGAACACATAACTGGAGGTTTAACAAAGAAATATTTAAGCATTTAATAAGAAAAGTAATGAGAAAATAAATGTCCTGATTGTTGTTTCTTTTCTCATGATGCGAGAGTTTTGAAATGGTGGCATCATTTGACCAGCAGGGGAAAGGTGAGGGTTCAAAGAGAGTGGTTAGGGAGCGTCGTAAAAGTGTGGAATGTAAAAGTTTCTTATTTTGTAGAAATATTCAATGAATTTAAAGAGGAACTGTTTTATTTGATGTGAATTACGTTATTCGTGACAGAGACAGTTTAGCGCGGAGTGAATGTGACTGAGGAGGTGAGTTGTGATACAGTGATATTTCTGTCAGAAAACAGACACTGACACTCGCGCTGACTTTCTATTTCTGTCTAGAGCTTTAGGATTGAAGAAGCTTGGCGTGAATGCAGTAACACTACTCGGGTATGATATTTAACATATAACTTTCCATTGAAAAAATGGAACCAGTAATTATTATGGGATAATAGCACACCTCGGGATTGAGGCACAAGGCAACACTGAGCGCCTTATGCACACAAGAAGTGCTATTATCCTACAACATTCACCACGGAGTGCCTTTTTTGTGTGATTACAGAATGGTTACTCACACATTTATATTTCAAAAACTGTGGAGTGAAGTTCAGAAAGTTAAGTTTCTGACCTGCGGTGGTGGTCTAGAATAATGCATGGTCATGTGATCACATATGACCAATCACAGGTCTTGGTTTCTCTTACCCATTTTATGATATGGTATACTGCACTATTAATTATTTCTTTGATTGCTGCACCAAGGGGTCCCCAACCCCAAGGAAAACTTGTTGTTATGTCTCAAGGGACCATCCTGCTATCTGTTTGCTGCACATTTCAAATAAATAGGTATATGTCCCAGAATCATGCACCCTAGCTGATTAGTGTTATGGTAATCTTTAAATTTCAACTAAGCTGCGAACTGTAGACCAACTGACCTATCTGATCTGTTCCTGATAGTTATCTGTGTTAAACACATTCCCAAGCTAAGAACGGAAGGAAGTACTAGCATAAAAAAAGAATCAAACAGCACACAATGAGAAAGACAGCAAATGAAGAAAATTCCTATACTGTATCAGACAAATGCGGTGCTGTATGAATATATTAACAGCAAAAATGCCATATAAAAATCTCATACTGTACTTCAGTAAAGGAAAAGAAAAATATAGTTACTTAGAATTTTTGGCTGGCAAAGGCACACTGACCTAGTTCGCTTCCAGGTGCATCCTAGAGAAAGAAGCACTGTGAGGTTGTGACATAGGGCCACAAAGAATGCGAGCAGTGCTTGTGAGATTCAAACCCAGGTCTGGTGGGTCTCCCAGGTCACAGCTCTATGTTATAACCACTGGAACCACTCTTGAGTGCTCAGAAAAGTCTGTTACTTGCAACTGATTATCATTTCAAGCTTCATTTTTTTTTGGGGGGGGGTTCCAAAGTCTGTAGTAAGCACCAGACCTTCAGACCCCTTGTTCTAAAAACAGCCTGAAAGGGGTTTAAATCCAGTTAATTCCTGTAGGATGATGTGGCATCACTTTGCCATTCTTGCTCCTGTAGTTGCTGTTGATGTGTCCTTACCAATTCCTTAACTGTTTTTTCCTTTAAAAAACAAAACAAAAAAAACTTTGCTTATTCATTGTTTCTTTTGTATTACAAGAGTAAAGGATGGATCATTTTCCTCCCAGTTCTTTTATTTCTTATCAGTATTTAAGATGTCTCTGATGATGTGCCTGAGTCACAGGCCAATGTTAGGGTACACATAAATCTTAAAATTGCCTGAATTCAAGTAGTCCTTTTCTGATCAGCTATTTTATGCACATATTTTCTGCCCACTTCAAGGGCAAATGTAACAAGAATAGTTAGAAACTTAGCACACAATCCTCTGCTTGTGACATCACAGTATGTTGCTATGGAGACAGTTTTGATGTAGTAAACAGAGTACTGTGATATCTGCTGCAGACAGACTGCTAGAGCAGATGAAGAGTAGAGCTGTGGCGAAGTAAAACTTCGCTGGCAAAGTTTGCGTAAAGAGATGAAATTCGCCACTTAGCGGAGCTTCGCAGAGCTTCTCCAGGTCTGGGAAACTTTGACTTTGCCCGACTTGCAAAGTTTTTGTTGCGAATTGCGAAATTCCACACTTCACGGTAAAACATTTGCACTTTGCGATCCGCAAATTCTGCTAATTTCACGAATTGCATGAAATTCACAAATTAATTTGCAGAGCGATGTTTGCTGACTTCACCCATCTCTAATGAAGAGTAAGGGATGTTTATTTTTATGTTAATTTGCATAGTTATACAGATGAAGGGGAAGCTCAGTGCACCAAATATATGATATAAAAGTGAGACCATTTCTACAAAGTACATTTTCCCAGAGTTTGCCTTGGACAATTTTTTTTTTTTTTTAAGTATTACATTGGGAACTATGCAAATTAAATACCATTTTATTTTAATGTAATTACAGCTTTGTTAGAAATATTACGATAGCCCATCTCAAAGTCATTGCAGGAGTCTTTGGCCCCACAGATTTCAAACTGAGTCAAGTGGTTAAGCTCAGCACCACAGCAAGGCAGCTCCGCCAGCAGAGTCCTAAGTTTATTTTTCTTAGCTTAACTATATACATTACACAGTATTAAGAGCCTATATGAAGGCACACAGAAAAGTCATTAATATGACAGTCCTGACTCTGCCTGTCTAAGATCTTTTTGCTCAAATAAAAACACAGATAATTGTTTGTTCCAAATATATTATATGTTCAAAACAGGGTCTCCTGGGCTGATCCTCCAGGTGTTCACACTACCATTTGGCTTCTTAGAGGGTGATTAAGAAACAAGGAAGTAGGGCTAGCCAGTTAGAGTACCCATCAGGCCCTGGAGAAATCTCCCAAGGTTCCCAAGGGAGTACTGATCAAATATATTGAACTAATAAATGTACTGTATACATCCTTGATAACATGACATCATGTGACTAAATGTCCATTATAAAACAACAGTTGGAAATGGACCATCTGATTGGCTGACTTGCATTCTAAAGAGTTATACTGACAACTAGAAACCCTTGTGTACAGTAAAACTGTTTCATTTTAAAGTATTGGAACGTTAATAAAAAATAAGTTCAGTTATGGCATTGAGGTTGTTACTTAGTCATCTGAATTATTTTATTATTGTTGTTGTTGTTGTTATTATTATATTATTGATTCCAGAATGTGTGCAGAAGGTACTTACCTGAGCCTTGTGCCTTATGACCCCTGTAGGGTTAGAGTATCTTAATGGCAACACAGCACTGCTCATGCTTGAAAAAGTATAATGAACACCCAGTTTATTCTATGTTTCATATACTACTTCCATCCTCTCACACTTAGAAAAGTCCTCCTCCGCCTATTTTCTGTATACCTGTGTAGTCTGCAGGCATGAACAGTGCTTCCCTCTCTTGTATCCTTAATTTCATCCTAATTTTAAATATAAATACTAACATACTAAAATGCCAGCAGAGAAGTCCTAATGGGCTTCGTGTCTGCTCGATGGTCAGCATCCACTGTGCTGTCTCTCCCCCGTCCTCTTGGGGTTCTCTGTCCCCAATCCAAGATGTTCCCCTGTGTTGGACTTTGTCAGCTTCACCCTCCCATATACCTGTCCAGCCCCTCTTAATCCCCTCCACAGACTCTGCCTCCACCAATCCCTTGGGCTGTGCATTCTGTGGTTCCACCACCCTCTTGGTGAGTAAAACCTCCTCCCTCCCCCAGTTGCCCCTTTCCTTTGGAGCACCCGACTGAGCCTCCCTTATTAGTCCCTTTATATACTTGAAGACCTCTATCATGTCCCCGCCAGCCCTCCTCTCCTCCAGGGTGTACACGTTGAGCTCCCTGTGCCTCTCCCCGTAGGTTCTTTCCCCAGTGCCCCAGATCATTTAGGTTGCTTCTCTCTGTTTCACCCTGGTATGAAGACCGATTTGTCTCCATTGCAAAGGTCATGACCCCACCAGAGACAGCGCTAGATAAGGGAAAAGTTGCAGCTTGCCCAGAAATGACCACTTTCCACAGGACAGTGGGTCCAAAGAATGCACCTGTCTCTAACAATAGCTGAAAGATGGAAAACTAAACAACAGAAAAGTATTTTCACTCAACAAATTTAAGCTTCTGTACTAGTGAAATTTCTACTTATGATTAGGTTTGGACCAGTTGTTTCTCATTTTGACCCACATTTTTACACCTATGGGTCTAATTTGACCCATGTTTTAAAACCCTAAGCGCTGTCACTGGACCCCACTCATGCAAGGCTTCCTGGGAGCTGGTGATGCATACCTGCAAGTTATACTCTCATTCATTTCGATTACATGTATTGTGAAGTCTCTGTAAATAATTTTTTCTAATTCATAATTTAAATACACTTTAAACTTCAAAAACTACTGCAGGCTTTTGCACTAAAACATCATAAAATTCCAGCAGCCTTACATGAGTCAGGTCATGACCTTTTGCAGTGGAGTACAGCAGGTTTTCACACCAGGGCAGAACAGAGTGAAATAATCTTATTTACATTTAAATTAGATGATATTAGGGATTGCAAGAGAGGGAGTCATTGTTCATGCCTACAGATTATAGTGGTATACAGAAAATAGACTGAGGGGACTTTTTCTTTAATTACTTATGACATTTTCATGAACACAGAATCTGTGTTAGTCTTCATCTGCTCTTGCTGCTTGAACACAAGTGACATAATCCTCTGCCTGTGACATCACAAGTTGCTGTAGCAGTGATGTCACGACAGAGAAGTGTGATCTTAGTTGTAGACAAGCAGCCAGATCAGACGAAGACCAAGTGACAGAGTTCCTGTTTTCACGCAGACATCCTCAGTAATAATGAATAAGAACGTTGGTGTATACAGGACCCTATACTGTTAGGAGTTTAAATGAAACCATATTAAGTGGATGTAGGGAATCGGTTTGTCCAGTTGTAACAGAATATTCTGGAAAGCATTACTTATATACCAAAGGATTTACTCTACGCATGCTAAGTAAATGAATGTTTTTTTTAGTTTTCTGTCAGTATAGTATTTGGGAATGATAGGGACTACTGTGCCGGGGAGGTGGGTACCTGTTTAGAAAGGGTCCCCTTAATATGGTTATCTCTGCGGCAAAAGAGAGAGATGTAGAGAATGGAGGTGGAACAATTGTAAATCATGACATAAATTTCAGCCAAACAGGACTACTGATATCTATTTCTAAACACAACAGTACCCTTATTATACAGGCATGGTGGTGGTTGCTCTGGAGTTCCATCAAAAATGGCCATTTCCTGAGGGTTATATGTATCTTGGCCATTGAAGACCCTAGGATTGTGAACTTTGGTATGCACCTTCTCAGTCCTAGGGTCTGTAACCCTCCACATTTCGGGAGAATCAATTTTGTACTTTTAGAGATCTTGAGGCTGAAATGATGTCTTTTTGTCTGATTTTCTACCTAAATGGTTGCGCCCAGATAACTAAAAACAGCTTAGAATTGAGCTATGATACTTGCAGGTTTTGTAGCGATCATATTGGAAAAGGCCCTTTGGCATTTTGGTTTAAAGAAGAAGAATAAGGGGAAAAAAAAAGGTTGTAAGTTGAATTGTGGATAATTGGTCGCATATGCACATTTAAAAAAAAAAAAAAAAAGCACTCACTGAGAAAAACAGCTAAAACTACACAGAAACTTTTTTCCATATTAGTTCCACGTGAGTAAAAACTTTAAGCTAATGTTACTTTTTATAAACTTAGATGTAGTGGGTAAGAATTGAGTGTTTGTGAGGGAGTGGTATGTGAGGTGCACAATGTACGTTGTTTAAAGTGAGTTTCTGACCTAACTGGGAGCAGCTACCACTCACATATAGTGGTAGCTTCTCTCAGCGACAGTTATTCTAGCCAGGATTTAATAAGTAATAGCAGCCAGTACCTTCAAAATATCCCTCATAACTTAAGTTTTGTTATTCAGCCGATTGAATCCTAGTGCCCGATCCTGTTATTACGCCCCGCGCTCAAGCACGTAATGGCGTTTAGCCAGGGAGGAAGCGAAGTGCATACTAAATGAATGGGGCATGATTTGTCTTTCAATTTTAAATTAAGAATGGCCACCTAGAGTTAAGGAAGGTCTGCCAGCTTGGCTAACAAGCCCTGTTGGTCAGCGCTGGACCTTCAGTAGCTATCTGAGTGGCCATTCTAGTTAAAATGAAGACAGGCCCTCATTCAATGGGGTAATCCCAACAGGATAAAGGCCCACTGGGAAGGGCACCATAAAAACTTGAGATTGCCGAGGATATATTTTGAAGGTAAGTAACTAATATTACAATTAAATTCTGGCTAGAATAACTGTTGCAGGCAGTTACTACTATGTGAGTAGCTGCCTCACATCAATTTCCTTTAAATAAAATAATACATTACAATTAAAAATAAAAATGTTCACAAGTAATACTTTAACATTTTTTTTTCTCTCACAAATTGTACCCAAATATGAACATTTTTGTACTCGAAATACAAATGCGTAAGCCAGCCGGCGGTGCATCTTTAGGGCTGCCGCTCGCGATGCAGGAAACCCAAGTTTGGGAACAAGCCTGGGTTGCTTGAGGGTCGGCGGGGGGAGGAGTACTGAGCGACCTAAGGGACGCTGTCCTCCAGGGAGGGAGGGTTGTTGCACTTGCTGCTCTCATGCCACCTGGTGACCACAGGTGTAGTACAGTTTTAAGTCGCCACAAGGAGAGGAAATCGGCTGGAGCTTGAGTGGCAGCTCGTCTTTCGTTTGCATGCCTCCTTTAGCTTCCTTGCATGTCGTCGCCCTCGGGGAGTGGGACTAAGTGGAGTGTACCCCCCCATGTGTTAGGACCTCCGAGATCAGTGATCACCCTGACCCCCTGGCATGACTGCCGTGGTACGGAACCGAACTTTGGGATGGCCCCTCTGCAAGGGAGCGATTTTTGTGGGGTTGATATCCCATGGCTGGGAAGTGCTGTGGTGTTGTGGCTAATCTGAAGGGAGAAGCTATTTCCGGGGCGAAAAAATATAACTAAAAAAAATATACAGAAACACATTTAAGATTTGTAGTATGATGGTTTTCCTACTTTGCAGTTTGAAAAGTGTTTGTAATTTTACAGAATGTATTTAAAATACATATATTTTAAAGATTTGCTGTAGGATGGTTTTCCTACTATTTGTGCACTGTGGAAAGTGTTCGTAATGGATGCTACAGCGGAGGGAGAGATGGGGAGGATACCATTGAAGGCTTCTGACAATGTATAACAGTCAGTCACTATACTTCATCTATTATTTTATTATAAGAAGGAAGGAGGTGAGGGCTTCTGGGGTTTTGCTCTCATCGGGGGATGGAGGGTTGGATTATATTGTGCAAGGATGGGGGATGCAGGATTTTGGCAGGTGTACGCAGGAAGAAAATGTGTTCAGCATTTGGCTTTCACTTTGAAGGTGCAAATCGTCCCATAGCCCATCGGAGCAGAGAATTATGGTACGTAACTGTCCATGGAAAGACTGCTGTGTCCTCCTCCACAGAAGTCCTTTTAACTTTTCCCAAGGTTTCAAAGGGATGAGTAAATGAAGTTACTACACAACTTTCTTAGAAAGTAAGGATATTTATAGCAAAAAACTACATTAAAGAGCAACTTTCCAGGTGCTTACACCAAGAAGCATGAAGAACCCTTACCTGCCCCCGGTTCATATGCTGCCAGTATCTCCATTTGTATTTGCCCCTATTTTGGAAGGGAATCGGGAAGGGATCGTATTTGGGCTCCGTGGAGCTGATTGGCGCCCATCACTTCCAGTTCCTGGTATCTCTGGATACTGCGATCTGCTCTCGCGCTAGCATGTTTTGTGATGTCACTATATGGAGAGCATGGAGGCGTGCTCCATAGCCATGAATGGGGCTGTTTTTTAAACTCCATTTTTCATATTTTAGATGCCTATCGCAAACAAATCAAGGGCACTGTTCAGCTAACAAGGACACTGTTAGTTGAGCGGTGCCTTGATTTGTCATAACGTCTAAATATGACAAACCCCATTCATGGTTATGGAACACGCCTCCATGCTCTCCATATAGTGACATCACAAACGTACTAGTGGGGTGTGATTGCAGTATTGGAGGTACCAGGAAGAGGAAGGGATCGAAGCAGCAGCCACTCGGGCCCAAATACGATCCCTTCCCTTCCAAAATAGGGGCAAATACAATGGACATATTGGCAGCATATGAACTGGGCGCAGGTAAGGGTTCTTCATGCTTCTTTGGGGTAGTTTGGAAAAGAGCAGGATAGTTGCTCTTAAAGGAAATTTCGATGTAAAGGCAGCTACTCACATATAGTGGTAGCTGCCCTCAGCAAGAGTTAGTTATTTTTTAGCCAGGATTTAAAAACCAATAGCAGCCAGTACCTTTATAATATCCCTTGAACTTCAGTTTTTGATATGCAGCCCAGTTGAATCCTAGTGCCCCAGTCCTGTTGACATGCCCCGCGCTCAAGCACGTAATGACGTGTGGCCAGGGAGAGCGTGGGGGCGACCCATTGAAATGAATGGGGCACAATTTCACTTTCATTTTTAAATTAAAGAATGGCCACCTTGGCGGCCGGTGGCGCTGATGGTTAGGCGCTGGACACCACACCTTGTGCCATGCTGGCAACCTGGGTTGGGAATGAGCCCAGGCCATTGCGCTGGCGAGGGAGGAGAAGATTGAGTGTCCGGAGGACAGCTCTCCCTCTCTGGGAGGAAGAGGGGGCTCCTGCTCAGCGTTGGCTGGCCTCTGGCAGAAGCCGGAGGCATGGCAAGCGTTGGAGCTTAGACAGGGGTTGGGAGTGGGAGATGTCGGTGGAAACGCCTTGACACCGGGTGCTGGCTACTCCCCCACAGAACAGGAAAATACCTTCCAGTTCCGAGGAGATGGAGCACCAGAGTTGCCCTCGGCGTGGCAGCCACCTTCCGGCACCCTCGACCGATGAAACCAGACGTTTTGGGGTGTTTGGGCCCCACCTTGTCCCTGCACGGGGGGGGGGGTAAACCATGACTCCATGGGTGATGGGCAGACCAGGTAAGGCGGCTTGCAGAGGGATGACTCCTAGGTGCTCCTGAGGATATTGGAGCTGGTGGGAGGGGCGCAAGAAAAATAGAAAGTTTAATAAAAAAAAAAAAAAAAATGGCCACCTAGATTCATGAAGGTCATCGCTTGACTAGACCTTCATTAATCTCTAGGTGGCCATTGTTTAGTTTAAAAATGAAAGACAAATCGTGCCCCATTCATTTCAGTGTGGCGAGCCGCGCCTGTCTCTGGCTCACACGTCATTAAACAGGACTGGGGCACTAGGATTCATCGAGCTGCATATCAAAACTAAAGTTACAAGGGATATGATAAAGGTACTGGCTGCTATTACTTATTAAATCCTGTTTAGAATAACTGTAAGCTGAAAGAAGCTACCACTATATGTGAGTGGTAGCGGCTCCCAGCTAGGTCAGAAAATCGCTTTAATGCTCATTAGGGTTACTGCCACACAAAGCACAAAACACATAACAGTTGGAAATAAACTATTGGGGTTGCCTTGACCACTTAAATGCAGGAGTGCCCTTTTGACAAAATGTTCTTGGTACAGCAGTCTAGAGTAATGCATGAACTCGGTTTTAGTAATCTTTTATAATGTATGGGTTATCCTCTTTTTGTAGCAAAAGTATGTCAGAAGCACCATATTAGAAATCTGGGTATCAGTTTTTCCTTTTTTGTTCTGTACTGTGTACAATCTGTATTCTCCCCTTACATTCTCGTGTATAAATTGACCTTGGATGTAAGGTGGCCGCCCCTTTTACATCTTACATCCTGTCCCACTGCCTCTGTATCGGGGACTGTTGTCATAAGGCAAGAGGTCACTGGTCCATCTGGACCTGAAGTCCCTGCACCTGTATGCATGGCTGTTGAAAATATAACCATTGTATGTGTTGGGGTATCCCCTAAAGTTGCCAGGGGTCGAAATTGGCACTAGTCCACTAGCCAAATGCTGGTGGATTCTGTATCGGGCTAGTAAAAGTTTCCTTTAACTAGCCCTGTGGGCTTGTACTGCAGAAGGCATCATTTCAGTAAATACACTAGCTAGGCCAGTGGAAAAGTCTATGGGGTTAGTCGGTTTTCCCAGTCACTAGCCCTGGTGGCTGCAAAACTTAATTTTGATCCCTGGTTGCTGATGTTCTGCTTGTGACCAAAAGCCTTTTACCAGACCTGCTTACTCACTGAAGTGGAAGCGTTTTATTTTTTGGTCTGCTTCCTGGAATATGGACCATTTTACATGTCTTATGAACTCTGTGTTGGAATACCTGCTTTCCCTGTCTGATTCTGGCCTGCAGTATTCCACTGTTACGGTGCCTTTGGCTGCTATATCAGCTTCCTGTGCCCCTATTGATGGCTGTAGGGTTGTCCAATTAGAGGTGCCCCTTACATTTCTCATGGTTATTCTTCATATAATACCTTGTATCCATAATCCAGTCCTGCATTTGGACTTGAATTTCCTTGAGGAATTGACATTGGCACCTTTTGAGCCTGCAGCAAATAGTGGCTTATGTTTCCTGTTATGGAAAACTTTATTTTTAGTTACAGTGACCTCTGGTTGGAGGATTTCTGAACTTCAGGCTCTGATGTGTGAGCCTCCTTATTTGATTTTTCACAAAGACAGAATGTCTTTGCTTACAAATCCTAAGTTTCTACCGAAGGTGGTATCAGCATTTACACTGAGCCAAACAATACACCTTCCTGTTTCTTATGCCAAACATGCCAACCAGGGTGTGGCGCTGCTCCATACTTTAGATGTACATAGAACACTGAGTTACTATATTGATTGCCAAGGACTGCAGAAAGTCCTCTCAGCTTTTCATTTGATTCACCCTTGGGAAAGTGGGTACTCCTGTGTTTGAAAAATGCCTGTCCAAATGGCTGGCAAAGTGTATTCCATTCTGTTATGGGAAGTCATAGGTATCATAGGTAGTTACTGAGCAGAAGACTTTTGTCCATTGCGCTTAGGCCTAGTTATGGTAACTCCGATTTTGTTTGCTGCAAATATTTTCAGTTCCCTCTTGAACTCAAACATGTTTTTACTTGCAACCACCCCTTCAGGCAAGTTGTTCCAGACTGGAATTACCCTAACACTAAACCAATGTTTTCTTTTTATGGTCTTAAAATGTTGCCCCCTTCAACTGCAGTGTGTGCGTCCTAGTGTTATAATACTGATCCCTAAGTGTAAGTCCCAGTTTCCCCCTTAAGTTGGTGTCTTTAAGCGATCTATACACCATACACAGATCTCCTCTGTCGCCTATACTCCACTGTGTACATCCCCAGCTCCTCCAGTCTGTCTTCGTAATCTTGGTCCCTAACTTCTGCCACCAACCTTGTTGCCCTTCTCTGAACCCTTTCAAGTCTCATAACATCTGTCCTAAACCCTGGTGACTAGAACTGGGCACAGTACTCCAAATGCGGTCTCACCAATGAACCATAAAGAGGCACAATTACCTCCTTTTCCTACTCTTAATATGTTTCTTAATATTATTAAGAATACCACTAGCGGTCCTTGTCATCTGGCTACAGTGTTGATGGAACTTGAGATCATTAGTCACTTTAATGCCCAGATCTCTTTCTTGATGACCTTCCCAGCGTATGTCCATTTAGAGCGTAATCTGTTTTTTGTTATTTTCCCAAAGTGCATAACTGCACATTTATTAGTGTTAAAGATAACTTATAATCCTCACCCATCTTTCCATTTTAGATAAAGCATCCTGCAGCTTCATTGCATCCTCACTATTTTTGATGCTAGTACCAATCCTGGTGTCATCTGCAAATTTGGTCTCCCTCATCCCTCCACCAGTCAGTGAGTGTGTGTGTGTGTGTGTGTGTATATGTATATGTGTGTGTGTGTGTGTGTGTGTATGTGTGTATGTATGTATGTGTATATATGTGTGTGTGTGTGTGTGTGTGTGTGTGTGTGTGTGTGTGTGTGTGTATATATATATATATATATATATATATATATATTATTAAACAAGGCCCAATACGGTCAAGAACTTCCTGGTGTTATTCATGGTCACAACACAAGGGGTATGGCCACTTCTGCTGCCTTTCCCAAAAATGTCCCTGCTGCTGACATATGTGCTGCAGCCACATGGAGCACTGTTCATGCTTTCACTAAACATTACAATTTGGATGTTGTCTCTCGTAGATGTGCTGGTTTTGGTCTTACTGTACTGCAGGGCCTTCTGTCCTGATTACATATCAGACTGTGCCATCCTCCCTGCTGCATTGTACTGCTTGGGAGTTGTTCCAGAGTTTGTGACCTAATGGAGGAGATATCCTTGATGAAGGCAGAATTGTTGGGTAAAAACTTACCATAACAGTAGAGCCTCGAGAGACTCTTCTCCTTTAGACCATGTCATACCCTCCCTCCTTCCACCTGTTCCATATCCTGGGGGTTGTAACAGATGTTGTGCCTAAAGCTTAACTCCATGCGTAATATATATATATTTTTTTTCTAGTCCCATGTCTCTTCTTGTATGCCAAGTACTGTTTTAATCTCCTGGTTCCTCATGGTTGGAGGCTGTCTGAGGCTACTCTCCGGTGGGGAACCGAGGAGTGATGAGGCCGCCCACGTTATATAAGCATCAACGCTGCACATCATTGTGGGTGGTGTCTGACTACCAAAACGTTTGAGTGGTCCTGATGCTGACTACTTTACAGTTCCAAAGGTGTGGCTTAATGGAGCAGATTTCCTCAAAGATCTACTGTTGTGATAAGTTCTTAAAGGGGAAATCTCCCATAGTTTCACACCAATATTTTCCCAACTCCTTATGTGTGACTGTTGTGTTGCTCCTCCAGTTGCCAGCAGTCCTATTGCTGTCCAAATCTAGATTATAAAAAACAATACACAGCCCCCCCAAAATTATCAATGTATTTGTCTTCCATCTTACCATCAATGTTGCTGGAGGATGATGTCATCAGAGCAACAGATAATAGTGCTGCACTAAATGCAGTTCCACCAGTAAACCAGACCCACAATGTTTGGTTTCCACCTGAGAAATGGAGGAACCCTTTAAGTGTTGTGCACATCCTGAAGTGCAGGTCTAATAGGGACTAAGACCATGTGAACGTGATGCAGCACTGATTTGAAGTATATACAGTATTCATATAAGGAAGTGCCTGTATGTGTTGTGTTACTGTTTCTGTCAGCAAAAACTTTACCCAGTAAATGACTCTGGGTACAACAAGAGTTTTAAGTGGTATTATACAGCTGTTGTATTATTGTGTGTGTGTGTGTTCTAGCATTCTCTGTTTTGATTGACACCAGTAGTGAGAAACAATCTTGCAAATATGCCCCTTTCCTTTGTAATTAGGCAGCCAGTGACTGGATGGCTGCGTAAGCAATAAAGAATTCAGCTATAGCAAGGAATAGGTTACCAGGAAAGCATCAGTTGCAGCATATGGAAGAAGGATAATCTAGTGGTTAAAGCATATGCACAAGCAATGGGAGACTCTGGTTCAAATCCTACTAGAGTCCCTTACTCTCTAACCCTTTAAGAAGTTCCCCTAACCTCCTTAGAAACTGTGATGGCCCCTCAGGTCCATGACTTTAAAAGTGCCCCAATTCCCATTATAAATCATTAGCAGTGATGTGAGAGCTACAGCACTTCACTTTCAAGGTACTAAGAATAAGCTGAGGTAACCCCCACCCCCACACTTTGTAATGCCAGCATTTGAAGTAGGGTGTCCCTCACAAATCAGGTGCTACACCTCAGCTGTTGTAGGTAAAGAAACTAATCAGTCTCAGTGTTTGTAGTGCCCTGTATTTGCTTAGCACACTCCTCCCATGTCATATGCATTCTATGTATTGGTATTTCCAGTCAGAAACTCAGATTTAAGGAGCACTTGAAATGTAAAACAATACACTTTATAAAGTAAATGATCTAGCTCTCCACTTTCAGGCTGCTGAAAGGGGATGTGTGTAATTCAGTCTTGTTTGATCCTCTGGTAAACTGCCCAGGCCCACCTTGTAATGAATCTTCTTAAGGGTGTTCACCTGGTTCAGTACAGAGTGACTGACTGACTGCCCGATTGACTGATTCAATCAGTCAATCAACCAGTCTACTGCTTTCCACAACATGTTACAACTGCCTCACAGAGAGAAATGGAGCATTACAAAGGAACAGATTTTGTTTCCTGTGAATGAAATACTATTAGATGTATTATTTGCTCTACACATACAGTATTAAGGCTACCAGTACTACTCCTGTGTGAGATGCATGGCAGAACTGCCTTAAGCCATTACAAACTTAAACTAAAATCAGGCTAGACAGCATTGATACCCTTATGTTTTGTTCTGCACTGTTGCTGCAGTGACATCAAGGAATGGGAGGGCTGTATTGCAAGTGACTCATTTGCATGTAAAATGGAGGCTTGCTTGACATTTTACTACCTTGTGTCAGAGCCTCAAACTCTAGATATGTGTTGCAACAGAAGAAATGCTGCTCTCTTATTGACATATGTACAGTACTTGCGTAATGTACAATAAATATATCAGACATATCTAAATCATAAATATACAGGAGTCTTCTCCTTTAAATAACTGTTTGTTCTCTTTCCTGCTCAATAGGATATGAATAAAGCAGGCATTCTTTGTGTTAGAATCAATAGGATATGAATAAAGCAGGCATTCTTTGCATTAGAATGTTGAGTAGATCTTCGAGGGAATCTGCTCCATTGGGCCACACCTTTGGAACCTTAACGCAGTCTGCATCAGGACCACTTATCATCACAGATGACCTGAAATCCTCCAAGCAGACCACTAAAGCAGTAGGTAAGGCTAGGGGGATGTTGGGGTGTATTAGTAGGGGTATCACAAGTCAAAAGAGGGAGGTAATAATCCCTTTTTACAAGACACTGGTTAGGACCCATCTGGAGTACTGCATGCAGTACTGGAGGCCACACCTTCACAAGGACATTAACCAAATTGAGGCAGTCCAGAGAAGGGCAACCAAAATGGTGCAGGGACTGCATCAGAAAACATATGAGGACAGATTAACAGAGCTCAATATGTATACCCTAGAGCAAAGGAGAGAGAGAGGTGATATGATTGAAACTTTCAAACACCTTAAAGGCATTAACAAGAAGAAAGAGTCTAATATGTTTCAATATAAGAAAAATATCAGGACAAGAGGACACAGCATGAGATTAGAGGGAGGCTGATTAAGGGGTAATGTGAGGAAGTTCATTTTCACAAAAAGAATGGTGGATGCATGGAACGGCCTACCTCAGGAAGTGGTGGATATGAATATAGTGCAGGGCTTCAAACGGACATGGGATAGGCATAAGGGAGCAATACAGATGAGTTTGAATAGATAGGCCATTGCCCATTTATTTCTACCTTATGAATGTGCCAGAGGCCTTTTGTCATACTGGATGGGCCTTGCAGTCCTTATCTGCCATCAACTTCTGTGTTTCTATGTTTCTATGAGTAAGTGGTAAATTGGGACCGTGACCGACAGACATTCTGTGAAATCCCTATTTAACAGTTTTGAGATCACAACTGTGAATTATGGGATTTAACTTGAGATGCAACAATTGTGATTTATAACAGAAAGCTGAATGTGCTGTCTGTGAGTAGTAAGGGTTAACCATATATTATACTGCAGACTGAAGCTGCAGCCTGGTGGCTCACTGAGCTGCATTTTATTTTGTTGACAGCCCTTGCACACCGATGCTGCCCAGCATAAAGAAGAGTTGGCAGAGTCACTGGTTGTCCTGCATTAGGAAAGCTTCAGACTGGCTTGACTAGCTGCTCACTATGAGAACTGAGAAGTCCCCAGACTAAGGAGCAACCAGTGAGTGTACCCCAGTAAACAGACCGAATGAACCACTGATTTGTGCCATCCCTATGCACAATATGAGTTTGAGGCTTTCATTTATTTATGTATGTACCGGGTTGGGGCACTGACCCCAGGAACTATTTTCAGGCATGACCCGGGCCATAAAAATGGCACAAACAAGGTAAAAAGAAAAACAGGTATAAAAGATACAGGAAACAACATGTAGTCACTATACGTAGGTGAAACATTAAAGGGAAACTCCTGCGACACTGCAAAGTGCAGCAGCTGCTGCAGAAATGTCCGATTAGGACTTTTGGCATCAAAGGAAATTTTCCTTTTACCTGCTGCTTTCCAGTTTTAATAGCAAAGACCCGCTCCATCCTTAATGGCTGCAGAGCCGCGGGCGACCATCTCACATACCGCGATTGCTTCGGCTGCAGAGGTTATGCTAATGAGGGCTACCAACTAATGGCAGAGTCGGTAGCCCTTATTAGCTTAACCTTCGGCAGAAGAAGCTGCCTGCAGTGTGTAAGATGGTTGCTCAAGTGCCTGCCACCATGAAGGATGGAGCGGATCTTTGCAATTAAAACTGGAAAGCAGCAAGTAAAAGAAAATTTCCTTTGATGCCAAAAGCCCTAATTGCAGCATTGTAGGAGTTTCTAAGTGATGCAAAACAAATGATACAAGATTAACCAAAGTTGGGTATAAAGTGAGCACAGTGGAAGCAGATGTAGTGCAGAGTTTAAGTGGCAACGCGGTGCCCGACATATGAGTTTATGGTCTTGACTAACCCAAGTCATGATGAGAATAAGTTGCATGTTCTGTTCTGAAAACTGGTTGCATGCATGTTTCTCCCCAGAAAAGGAGAGTGATTGGTCAAGCAACATAGGCATACCATGCACTGTCCCCTACCCTGATATGTTATCTCCTGAGACCTTATATTATTTATTTCCTCTCTGCACTCTGAATTTTCTCTTTATACCTCCTTTCCTTTATTGCTTTTCTTCATTTTGGTCCCCAAGACTGGTAGCTTTAACAGCATTGGGCAGTGCTCTGCTTAAAACATGGCGGTGGTAGAACACGGTTGTTGCAAAAGAATGGTGGCTTAAAAGCATGGGACCAGCCTCATCTTAATACTGAGGAGGGAACACAGGCATGTTCATCTTGGATAAATTTCGTAAGAAGTCAAACATTTTTTAAGAGTGCTCACCTAAACTACAGATATGTAATACTGAGTGCTCCCCTGTTTACTTTATAATGTACATAAACATAGGCTCACTTTCCCCTAGACTTTGGGGTACATTTTAAGATGGAGTGCCACAAACAGTCTGGATGCATGCGATTAAGCATGGCATATTTTGAAGGAGTCCCACAAAATGGTGTGCTGCCGGCTGGGATCCGTTGCTCGACATGGGGTTGTAGTCCCAGCCTAGCATTAACAAACAATCCAAGAGCAGCTAAGCACTCAGAGTTGTGGTACAATCAGAATAAATGCGAAAATTCAAATCCAAGTTCAAAATGAAAAGTTTTTATTTCTGCTGTACCGTAAATCAAAAGTGAGAACAGTGGTGTGAAGCTGAAGGTAGCCACTAACAACCCGCACTTCAACCTTCGTCTTCCTCAGGGGTGGAGTTAATGTGACCTATGCTCCCCTTATGTAGTGGTAAAGTACACTACCACCACCAATAGGACAAATTTAACAATTTGTATAATGCAAAGAAAATAAGTGGATCTAGGGAGTTTCAAACCTGTGAACAAAAAATGAATTCTAAATAAACTAACACTACAAAAATTGAATAGCAGTCCGTAGAAAGACTAAACATTCAGTTTAATCCATAATTATGGGTTCCTTTGCTAAAAGTACATAATGCCAAAAGGTAAAGGAAACTTTCAACTGTTTATCCACTTAATGACTGGATAATTCATACACATAAACATATCGGAGTACTTCTGCTTGCTGCGGACACCCTGGGTTCGGGAACAGACCCAAGTAGTCTGAGGCCAGCTAGGGAGGAGAACTGGGCATCCCATGGACCACTCTCCTTCCTCGGGGGATGAGCACCAGGCACGTGACTGACCTCTGGCGGAGGCTGGGGAAGCAACTGCGGAGCCTATGTTGTAGAAGGTGTGCGGATGTTGACACTTTGGCACCCATCATTTACCCACACCTCCCATGGGGAATAACATCCAAAAAATGTTGGCCCCAAGAATGACACCCCACCTCACTGGTCCCACTACGCCTGCCGGCGGCACTCTGCTAGTGAGAGTTAAGTAGTTCTGTTGGGATCGGCCCCACCCTGGGGAGCAAGCCAGGGAGGAACACCAGTAACGGGTCTACTGGGAACTGACTTTAGACTCCATCGAGGAGGCGGCTACTCTGCAGCCTCAAACCCAGGAGGATGATCACCCGAGGTAAGTCCTGGGAGGATGAGTGGGGGCTGAACCACCAGGGTCTGGCACCAAAAAAAAAAAAAATTCAACGCTATTGAGATCAGACTGGCCGGCTAATAATTGCCGGAGTCGTCCCTTGGCCACTCTTGTGTAGTGGCATTACATATACTGTCCTCCAGTCCAGGGTACTTCACCAGTCTGTAGTACACACGATAGCAGTGCGTTACAGGAGTTAGGAGATGGAGCAGAAAGGGCAGCCAGCCCATGATTCTGACACAAGGCACTCAAGTTTCTGCACTCAGCAATGAAATGAAAAGAAGATGCACTGTATTTTACAAAGTGTACCAGGGGTTTATTCCTAAGTGAGGACAAGGGATCTCTACCCCAGTGCTTGATCAGCAGTTGGTCTTTGTCAGGAGGCAGAGTCATGCTGGTTACAGTGCTGAATTTATACATCCCTGATATCAATCAACTAAAGTGCTATAGCAATCAAGTCACATTGAGTAACATTTGAGCCCCAGTAGCTGTTTTTAGTGTGTCCAGTGGGGAGGAGGGTGAATTCACAATGACTACCCCCAAACTAGACAGCTGAAGTCACAATAAAGGATTCCATTGTATCGTCTGCAGAGCTCGTGCTGGCCTTAAGTTGCAAGGCTAGAGTCTTTTAGAGTTTGGATGGTCCACACCACAAACGTGCTTCATAGAGAAAACCCATCAAAATCCCTTGCAGACAGCACTAGGCTGCTGTCCCTGAACTACTCAGCCTTGACTGCAAATAAGTCCCACAAAATGGCGTGCTCATGGCTGGTTGGGATCTGGTGAAGATTGACGATTTCTCCATAAGTGTGGTTTCGTTTTACTTCATAGTGTTGCTACAAGGCATGTCCCTGGTCAGTAGTGGTGGTGTGGGACACATTCCTAGTCGATAGTGTTATAGTAGAATGCTATTAGGGATGGAAATCCATCACTAGAACAGTTGCTATGCTGCAGTAGCTACTGCAGCATAACAACAATGACGCCTTCATGCATGCGTACTTGAACCTCCACCAGTCAGGAAGTGTTGGCAGCAAGAGCAACTGACGAGGAGAGCGGCGTAGAGACAAAAAAAAAAAAAACACAAAGTAAGGACACAGCTGTGCACCTCCTTGCTCCTTTTATCAGCGATAGCGAACCATACACTATAAAAGACAATGTATGGTTCTCTCTCTATAACTACTGTGAGTTGCCATCTCAAGGTTGCCGTGGCGACCAAAACCTCTCAAGCTTCGCTCTCGAGGTTTAAACGGTTGCCATTGTCAGCCTCTCGATGGCAACACACAGTTGTCATTAATAGAGGACCATACATTATCCTCTATGTTGTGAGGCATGCTTCTGGTCTCTGGTGCTAATGTGAGCATGCTGATTGTAAGCAGTGCTGGTTGGAGATGCACTCTTGATTAGTAGTGTTGGTGCACGATACTCTCTTGGTTCTTAGTGTTGGTGTAAGATACGTTCCTGTTCAGTAATGTTAATGTTACACATTCCACTGGTCAGTAGTATTAGTGTGAGTGCCTTTATGAAGCCTGGTTATGATTAGGGCTGTTTACACGACTTTGTCTGCACCATTCTGAGCGGTGCAGAGCATTTGCATTGTTGCCTCTAAACTCGTGTAAATGCAGTGCACATCACACTGAAGGAGGTTATTGCATCTCACAGCGATCCCTCATTTCTTGGGGATGTGCAGTGGTGTGGCTATTTCATGCCACCGTGTAAATGGCCTGCACTGCTCGCAGTGATGCAGGCATCCTTTCCAGCAAGATTCCTGTTAATTTCCTAGGCTGAGAAAGGATGTATGGCAAAAAGATAGGAACTGCTGCTGCAGTAGTGCACACCACTGCCATGTAGACGCCTGATGGCGGTTGTGCCGACAGAGGTGCAGATGATCATTGCAGACTAAAGTGCACCATTCACATCAGTCTAAATGTGCCTTGAGACCCCTGGAATTGGGGGCCCTACAGTTACACAGCTGTCCTCCTGGTTACCTCACTAGGTCCTCAAACCCTCCCCACTCATCCTCTACTACTTTCAGGAACATGATTTTAAAAATTAGACTCCCCTTTAATCGAAGCCAAGACTTTGTCTGTTTCACTTGAAACTCTGCAGTGATACCAATTTAAAAAATAAATAAATAAATAAATAAAAATCCAGATTATATGTAAATTGGTGTTACCAAAATTGATTGTTTGTAGACTGCAAAGTTGCATCGCATGGCATAATGGTTAAGGGGTTTGAGTTCCTTTGTGGTTGGTGGTTCTTCTGCTCCTTTTCTGACATGATTATTGAAGCACATGGCATTTGCAGAACCAGAGAAATATTCTATGTTTTCTATGGACATCCACGAAGTGTACGAAATGTGGATTTCTTTGCAGTGCTCCTGTGCCTCACTTAATTAGTGACATCACAGAGGAGCTGGAAGGGAAAGTGTGCCTGTTCATGGATGACACAAAAATCTGCAACAGAGTGGAGACACCAGGGGTGTGTGGGGGTAAAAATGAGGGAAGATCTGAAAAAGCTGGAAGACTGGTCAAGGGTTTGGCAACTAAGCTTCAGTGCCCAAAAATGCAAAATTATGCACATGAGAACAGAAACCCAAGCAATGTATCCTTTTTTTTTTTTTTTTTTTGGGGGTGGTGACCCACAAAATAGAAAGAATGGGGGTCATCATATCTGATGACCTGAAAGTAGCAAAACAGTGTGATAAGGCTAGTAGAATGCTGGGGTGCACAGAATGGGGTATCACCAGCAGAAAGAGGGGAGGGAGTGTTATCCCTGTGTAGAGCGATGGTGAGACCCCCTGAAGTACTGTGTCCAGTACTGCAGGCCCCATCTCAGGAAGGACATAGATCTGGTGGAGGCGGTACAGAGAAGGGCTACCAAAATGGTGCATGGCCTGCATCAGAAGCCCTTCGAGGAAACATAGAACTTTATGGCAGATAAAGACTGCAAGGCCCATTCTGTCTGCCCATTTCTTTTTCTACCTTATGAATGTGCCATCGGCCTTTGCTCTGTCAATGTCTTATCTTTCATACTCATCTGTATAGCTCCCTTATGCCTATTCCGTGTCTGTTTGAAGCCCTGCACTGTATTCATATCCACCACTTCCTGAGGTGGCCATTCCATCCATCCACACCTTTCTGTGAAAAAGAACTTCCTCACATTACCCATCAATCAGCCTCCCTCTAATCTCATGCTGTGTCCTCTTGTCCTGATATTTTTCTTGTATTGAAACATGTTAGACTCTTTCACCTTGTTAATGCCTTTAAGGTGTTTGAATGTTTCGATCATATCATATCTCTCCCTCCTTTGCTCTAGGGTATACATATTGAGCTCTGTTAATCTGTCCTCATATGTTTTCTGATGCAGTCCCTGCACCATTTTGGTTGCCCTTCTCTGGACTGCCTCAATTTGGTTAATGTCCTTGTGAAGGTGTGGCCTCCAGTACTGCACGCAGTACTCAGATGGGGCCTAACCAGTATCGTGTAAAGAGGGATTGTTACCTCCCTCTTACAACTTAAGACACTCCAACATCCCCTAGCCTTACCTACTGCTTTAGTGGTCTGCTTGGAGGATTTCAGGTAATCTGTGATGATGATGATGATGCCCAAGTCTCTTTCTTCCCTTGTGACTGCCAGCAACTCCCATCCCAGCCTATAGGTGGCTTCAGGGTTTCTCTTCCCTATGTGCATGATCTTGCACTTCTTTGCATTAAACCCCAGTTACCACTTTTCCCACCATTTTGCCAGTTTATCCAGATCTCTTCTCATTCTGCCCACTGCATCTGGATCATCTACTCTGTTGCAGATCTTGCTGTCATCTGCAAACAGACAAACCTTACCCTCCAGTCCATCTGCAATGTCACTGATGAAGATATTGAAGAGGACTGGCCCAAGGACTGATCCCTGAGGAGATGCAAGGAATTAAATATGTACTTTCTAGAGGAAAGGAGGGAAAGGGGAGACATGATCGAAACATTCAGATACCTCAAAGGTATCAGTAAGGTACAGGAGAGTGGCATTCTGCACAGAAGGGATACTCGTGGACAAGGGAGCATGATATGAAGCTGGAAGGGAGGGAGATTTGGGGGGGATGTGAGGAAATACTTCTTTACAGAAAAGGTGGTGGATGTCTGGAACAGCCTCCCAGCAGACGTGGTGGGTGATGAAATGGTAACAGGATTCAAACACGCATGGGATAAATACAGGGGGACCTTAGTAATAGGTCTGGGGGGGGGGGGTGGTAAGACTGGAGATCAGTTAAGGTCTGTGGTAGCATAGAAGATAGGGACTTTAGGGCAGACTACGTGGGCCAACAGGTCCTTTTCTGCTGACAGCTTCTGTGTTTCTATTGTTTTACCTGTGCTGACTTCCATCTGTCTAATAAAAATAGGTTTTCTTTCTTTCTTTACTTGATCATTTCTGCTGAGCTTTAAAATGCACGAGTAACAGAACATACTAACATACTAAAATGCTAGCAGAATAGGCCTAACGGTCTTTTGTGTCTGCTTCGTTTGGTCAGCCCCACCCTAGAGGAGCTGACCTTGCTGCCCCCTCGTCTTCTCTGGCTTCTCCTTCCCAGTTCCAGATATTCTCGCTACACTGGATTTTGCTTCCAGAAGCCTTCCCTGTACCTGTCCCACCCCTCTTGAACCCCTCCACCGTCTCTGCCTCCACCAGCCCCTGGGCAGTGCATTCCATGGCTCCACCACCCTCAGTGAAGTAGCACCTCCTCCTTTCTCCCTGAATCTTCCCACTCCAGCTTCCACCCATGCCCTCTAGTTGCCCTCCTCTTTCCTTGAAGCACCCTGACTGCTCCTCCCTATTTACCCCTTCATGTACCTGAATACCTCTGTCATGTCCACCGGGTCCCTTCTCTGTTCCAGTGTGTACATATTTAGCTCTTGAGCCTCTCCCATAGAACACAAGACTAAGAAAATATAGAATCCTATTAAACATACAGAGTCAGTGAGCATGTGTATTTTAAGACATCAGCATGAAAATGATGCAACATAAGTTTGTGAAGAATCTGATATAATATACTGGAACTAGTTTAAAAACATCCACGTATGACCTGCTGCAGTGCAGACAACTAAGGTTTGGTAGTGCAGTTCGGACAGTGTTGGTAGTGGCAGCCATGGTGGGGAGTGCTGTCATTGGCGGCACTTTCTTGACCATGGGAAGGGTGGTGCTGCATTCTCTGGTCACAGCAATTCCTGTAGCAGGCCAAGAAGGTAACCTGTTTCACAGGAGGGATGCTGTCACGCCTGCAGGGTTGACAGTAGGGAGGTGGGAGGTAGAGGACAAAACCAGGAAAACTTGACTCTCAGCAATATGAAAGACAGCAGCTGCCAGTAGACTCGGTATCTGTGCCGTGTGAAAGTCACCGTACGGCAGGATTGGAGCTGGGAATTCCCCGGTGTATGTGAGGAGGGTGATGACCGAGTAGGTTAAAACATGCATGTATGTCAATATCAATCTATAATATAGTTATTAAAGTCCTGCCTCCATACATATAATGATAAATTTCATATTCCGAGTGAGGCTTCTGTACGGGTCAGTTTATACGTATAGACTAGTGTATAGATAATCATACACAACAAGGCTATGTTTCCATCGAGGGTTTATGATGACACATAGGGACCTCGAGAGTGAAGCTTGAGAGGTGCCATGGTGTCATCACAATCCTGAGATGGAAACACAGCCTTGCTGTGTGTGATTACCCATAAACTATTTTATATAGTATATGGACAAGCTCGATCGTACACAGAATTGACAAATTCACTGAGACGAGTTCTAAGGATATCCCTTCCTTGTCAGCTCGACAATTTCTTGGGGAGAAAAAAAATGATATAATGTGATTAGTGCTGAGCCGCGCCCCCGCCACCTCACTCAGACTTCTGATCATACTTCTTGTTGGCATTTGATTTCATTTATGAATTAGGCAAAGACAGGAATTACTCGTAGCTTGTTTAACATAAGCACATAGTCTGAATTGCTGGAGTCCATGATCACAGCCACTTGTCAGCACTTTTCCTGTTTCGAGTAGTTCATGATAGAAACCATGACTCCTTCTTGAGCTGTGCTTTGACGGGCTGCTTTGTGAGAGGGAGCAATTTTTTTGAGGGCTTCAAAACGTCCGTGACCACGTAAGCCACTTCAAATGTCAAAAAAGTTGTACTATCGACGTGACATCAAAACGATAGTACAACAACTTTTTTGACCTTTGAACTGTCCTACAGCAACATTTAAACAGCTTCTGAAATCCTGTACAATCGAGCTTGTCCATATACTGTAATGTAGTTTAACATTTTAGAGCATTCAGATTCATTCTTTTAATGATTTAACTATTTGTGTCTGAGTGAAGTAGAGAGCATTGTGATGTCGTCAGGTATTGTTCAAGCTGCTTTCCAATTGGCTAAGAGCTCTTTGTGATCAACCTCTAATGATATTAATTGGTGATGACCCACCTAGGACGATGATTAAGCAATAAACCACGAGAGTGTATGGGTTATAGGGGATTTACAACAGCTGGCGTGGTTTAGCGAGTGGGTAAATCTCACCAGCTGTGGTAAAATCCTCTCAATAACCCACAACCTCAAGTGGGTTATTGCTGATTATACCATGGCTTTTCTTCTTCTTCTTTTTTCTTTTTAAATAGAGAAAACATTTTCCCCATTTTAAATAGTTTTTCATTATTTTATTGTTGCGCTACAAAATAGTTCTAGGTTGCATTTCCAGGATTTGCGTTGAGGCGATAGGTACTTCGGGTATGAGTTTGTGGGTGTAATGCAGTCATGGTGATGTTGGGGCAATTTCTTTGAAGGGCCATTTTTTTTATTGTACTTTATGGACTACATGGTACCTGCAGAGTTGAAGTTGGGTACTACGATGGTTGAGAGGCAAGACTGGAGAGCAGCACGCTTATACTATGGCAGCTGGGGGTATGATCGTGGCAGCCACCAAGCTACGGAGGCAGAGTAACTGCTTTGGTTGCTCGCGACTGTTTGCTGCTCGTTTAGTCAAGCAAATGAAATGTTTCATCGATTTTGTTTCTTTTGTGGTGAAAGGTGAGTTGTGGTAGAAGTTCGCAGTGGGACACTGAAAATGGCAGCCGTTTAAGGTGAGGAGTGCCTCGGATTGATTTAAACTTTGGGGGGCTCAAGACTGGCAGGCTGGCAGCTCTTGCGTGGTTATCGTAGGATTTACACCGCCCGAGGTGCCAGCCAGCCAATCAGAATGCTGATTTTAGTGTTCATTTTGTGACCATGGTATAATACATGATTTATCATCACTTACGTCTCCAGGCCATAGAAATTAATCATTTATTTGTAAAGTTTCATTCTCACCTACAGTGTATAAATGGGGGATATACAGTAGGCTGACTCAAAATACGCAGTTTGTCTTCATGTGTGTGAGGGGCAGGAATATAACTCCTGATTGGCAGAGCACCAAGTTATGAAAGTGCTGCTCCTCCACGAGTGATGATAAATTGTGTATTATGAGTCTGATCATTGCATATTTGATTTATAAAACCTCCCTTTACTAGTTTATACCTTTAAAGTCTGCTATAACTCTCTCTGTTTGATTTCGACTGCTGGCTTCAGTGCTGCACATTGCTATTGTGAAAGCTGCTCTCTGGTTTATTACACATTGTGACATATCCCTGCAAGATATTATCTTGCTATGTTGGATCAAGATAAGTTTTTTATCAGTAAACACATGTTGTATAACTAAAAAACCACATATGTGTTAAGATATCTAGCACAAATTAATAAACCATCCTGAATTAAGTAGTGGTACCAGTGCAAGGAGCTGCTGACTGACTGCAACCACTGATGTTACTGGCTGGTGCAGGACTGTAATGGTGCAATAGGGAGGCAGCACATACTATTTTTATTTATTTATTTTTGCCATCTAGGATTACAAAACTTTTGAGCTAGAAGCTCATTAACAAAGGTTCCATGTCTGAGAACACACAATGACATACAGTTCAGACAATTCATAGACTTAAACAGGCAATAACAAAATAAGCAAATTGCAGGTTACAGAAAACAGCCGGCACAGAACTTGAACATCTTAGGTAATTCAACATAATATTTAAACAGTGATAGAAAAACAGAGATGGGAGCCGATATAATAATATTTTAGATGATGGTAAAACAGCCAATTTTGGCCTTGTCAAATAATACGGCTGGCAGGGGGTAATGGGTAAAAGGTAGGTGAGGGGCGGGGGATAGGGAGAAAGGTGGAGGGGGTAACGTGGTACAGGGGCAACGAGGGGCAGGTGAAAGGTTAAGGGGGAGAAATGCTTGGGAAGGTAGGAGGCTAGGATAGGTACAGAGGGGTGGAGATGTTACTTGAGGTGGCAGATCTGCTGCTAAGTGCAGGGAGGGTAGGTAGAGTTTGTGCAGCCATGACTTGGGAGCTCCTCATTTAGTGAGAGCAGTCGCAGCTACTAAAGTAGCTAAGTGATGTAAGTAACTGTCTCTTGAAATGGCCTAGTTTCAGCTTATCCAGGAGATCCCTAGGGTGATTAGTTAGCCAGTAAGGGTGCGGCATGCAAAGGATCATTGCCCTTGAGAGAATGCGGCAGTGGGGACTTGATAGGATTGTCTTGCCGTACTTCTGGTCCAGTGGGGGTTAGTTGTTACATTAAGGAGGTTCTGGATTGCTGGGGAGGTTAAGCCTAGGCAGAGTTTCTTGGCAAGCAGGCAGGTATGATATTTCATTCTACCCTCTAGGTGTAGCCAGCCAGTCAGAGTGTACAGGTCACAAGTATGGGTGCCATGATAAGCATCTGTTATGAGGCCACAGGCCTTGTTAGGTGCAGTGGTGATCCTTTTGAGCACTGTATCTGATGCTGCACTATACACCACCAGGCCATAGTCAAAACAGAGATAATGGAGCTGTTCTGTGCGAGCCGGAGGGCTTCTGTGGTCATACACTGTGCCTATATGGGAGGCCAGTTTTAGCATTGACTACTTTTGTAACACTGTCCACGTGGTTGGTGAAAGAAAGGGCGCTGTCTAGGGTTACTCCAAGGTATTTCAATGAGTGAACCTGTTTGAGGTGGGGTGCTGTGGCTATTAAAGATAGTTAACCGGTGTGACTTGTGTTTATTGTGTGGATTTGCAAATAACATGATGTTTTTTTTTTTATAATTCATTAGCAGTTTGTGCTTCATGAACCAGTCCTCAGCAGCTGAGAAGTTATACTGGAATTGTGACTCCATAAGGTGTGGGTCGGATTGTACATGGACGAACGGTATCGTCTGCATAGAGGAGTAGCCTACCAGTGCCGACCTGAGGGAGGCAGTTTATGAACAGGCTGAGCAGTAGAGGGCCTAGAATCGATCCTTGAGGGACACCCGAGAGTACAAGCTGACTGTCTGAGAGGGTAGTATGTATCTTGACTTTTGGAACCTGTCTTTAAGATAGCTTTGGAGCCATTTCACAGCCTCAGTTGAGAGCCCAATGGCGGTGAGTTCATTGAGCAGCAGGGTGTTGTTAACTGTATTAAGCGTTTTGATGAAGTTCGATGTAAAGTGACCACGGTCAAGCGTTATGAATGTAACCAGTGAACTCTAGCAACAGTGTGGAGGTGCAGTGTCCCTTGTGAAAGCCATGTTGCTGTGGGCATTGAATGTGATACTTATCAAGGTACTCAACCAACTGGTCTGCAACAGTGCACTCTAGTTCTTTTGGGTGGGGAGGGCGGTAGTATGCAGACCTTATGCTTAAAGACCATGGAGACAAATAAAACCAAGAGACACATACAGAAAAAAGGGTGTAGACAAAACTGAATTGGGCTTAGCTGGTATTCTCGGTATGTGGAATGCCATTGGTGGATTGTTTACTTACTAGGAAATAGAAAGTTGAGACCGCTCTCTGCCAGTCCCCTCAGCCTGGTACTCTGCCAGGGACACGTTCTTTGCTTGGGCTCAAGGCCTTCTATATGTCTTCTCTCTCTTCCTTTGGTCCACAAGGTTGTCCTCAAGGCCGTGAAGGGACAATTCTGATTGTGCTAGTCTGGCCATGCCAGTTCTGTCCTCAGGATATTCTCAATCTTGACAGTACACTTCCATGCCCTGCTTCCACTCCTGCTGGACCTGCTGACAAGGTCCATGATGGTGGTCAAGCATGCAGTCCTGCAGTCCCTGCACCTGATCACCTGGTTTCTGAGCGGCTAGAGTTCCAGACCCTTGGACTTTCTGAAGATGTTAACTGGGGTGTTGGAGGCATCTTGAAAGGAGTTGACTCTCAAGGCGTACACCTGCAGGTAGACAAGGCTGTCCTGTTGATACACAGACTAAGGGTTGTTGTCCCGCTCCTCCTCTCTGACAACACGTAGTATATTACCTTTGATCCTTGTCTCAGGCAGGGTTGCAAGCCACATCCATCAGGGTGCATCTGACCACCATTTCAGCATACCATTCCAAGGCAGGGTTGCCAACAGTAGGACGTAACAGAGCAGTTAGCAGTTTCTTTAAAGGGCTGAACTACCTGAATCTCTGGTGCATGAAGCACCTCCAGCATGGGACTTACCACTGGTACTGTCGGGGCTAAAGCGTAGATCATTTGAGCCTAGAGACAAATGTGATCTCTCACATCTGTCATGAAAGAGCGTGTTCTTTTTTTTTTTTTTTTTTGTATGCTTTATCTTCTACCTGTAGCGGGCGCTCTCTCCGGTGGGATGCTCTGCCTGCCTGAAACCCGACATATGCACTCTCTGGTTCAGGCCCTAACTCCCCAACCCCATCCAGCTGCATGGCCCCCGGCTCTGAGCCCCCCGAGGTGGGGCCACCGACTCCTATGATGCTTTGTCTGCAGTCAAGTGGAGCAGCCGGAGAGGGGGAGGGTGACCGGGAGTGCAGTTCAGAAGGCCCAGCACTGGACATGGGGCCTGCCAATTGTCTACCACCACGGAAGAGTTTTTTCTGTGTGGTTTTCTCCCCTCAGGACGTGGCATGCAATGGCATCCCGCTGGAGCCTACCGACGTCCTGTCCCCTTCTGCGGCCCAACATCTACACCGCCCCTGGTCTCCACTAGTAGCCGCTACTGCGCCGGGCGTCCTCAACAACCCACCCCAGGAGAGGAGAGCGGTCCTCCGGATGCTCGATCCTCTCCATCCCCTGCCGACCCAGGTCCGTTCCCGAACCCGGATCGCTGGCGGAAAGTAGGTGTGGCGCTCAGTATGTCAACCTTTAGGGCCACCGGCCAAATACTGTGTTCTTGGTTACCATCATCTCTGTCAGATGGGTGAGTAAATCCCAGGCACATTTTGTGGATTTTCCATATTGACATGGTTCTGTGCCGCCATGTGAAACTTCTGTCGAAGGTAACCTCCGAGTTTTACCTTAATCGGGCACTCTTCTTCTGAGCTTCCTGCAGCCTCACTCTTTGCAGGCTATGTGAATACTCCACATGCTGAATATCCACAGAACTCTGCCATTCTGCATAGAGCACATGGTGAGATTATGTGGTGAGGTTTACCAGCTTTTTGCCACTTAAAGACAACCTAAGATGACCAGGAGTCAGGTAGTTGATTGCTTGATGGATAACATCCTGCATTGTTCTGTTTTACAGATTGGAAGGTTAAGAGCCACCCATGGGGTTGAAAGCTCTACTGCTGCCATGCTGCTGACAGGTATATTTCCAGTTATGAAAAATGTAGGTCTGTTGCCTGGTTGAGTGCGCACACATTCATTTCCTATTGCAGTGTCAACTTGCTCAGTCGTTGTAATGCTGTTTAAGGTCCTGAGTCCTGTAGTCTCCTTGCCTAATTTGGGGTGTGCACTTCGCCTCTTTATCCTGAGAACTGCTAGGAGCCTACTTAAATGTGGCTAGAGGACTTGAATCTACGACAGTGAAGCTCACCAGATGAAACCAATTCTGCAGCATTTTGCAGCATGCTGCGGTAGAGTTACTGTGGAAACCAATGTAATTTCAGTGGCAGTTAGTCCTTTTGTCTTGCAGGAAACTGACATTTACTTCACCCTGCCAGTGTCACAGTTTCCTGCATGATGAAAGGTATTACACAATGATGCACAGTAGTGTGGGTTGTGCAGGATAACCTCATGCTTGGAGTAGTTGGGTACAAGACTGAGTGCATCTAACATCCCCAGAAGTGAGGTTATCCCAGCACAACCCATACACTGGTTTGGATTATTGGTATTATACAATGGCTGTTATTTATTAATATTGTGGGGACACAAATGTTGAAACATTCCTTTTATGTGTAGGGACATCTATTTTATAGTATCAGTTGTACAGTTTTATTTTTTAATTATTATTTTTTTTTATTTTTTTTTTGAGAAAACACTCCATGTGAAAGCACTGCATCATGGATATGCAAATAATCAATTCTCTTTTTACTGTAGTGTCTTATGCAATACTAGGCAATTGGGTATTTGCATACTCATGATGCAGTGCATTCATATGTGGTGTGTTTCCTCATACAAAAATAAAACTGTAAAACTGATACTATAAATGAGATCTTCTGACACTTGTTTTCTGTCTAACTGAAAAGTTTGTCATGGCAAAAATGTTTGCCCCCCCCCCCCAATATAAGTAAATATGGGTTTTATATGAAAAACTAAGTTTTTGCTTTTGCATTGCAATTGCAAGGCTTCAGATTCTCTTGGTAAAAGAAGCTGTGGATTGTTATTCAGTCTGACGTGTAGTAATCTATAAGTTTGGACTTGACACTGACTCAGCAGTAACAGTACAGGGCTGTAATGTTCACAGGCTGGACCAGATATTGAAAAAGGGTGGTGGTTGCACGATCTATATCAAAGACTGCCTGTCATGGCACCCTGTAGCAACCCTGTCACTTTCTGCCTCGGCCCAGATTTTGCCAATAAAAATTGTCATAGGTCCTAACCATAAAGCCCTGACTATTGTTCCTGTATACATCCAGACCAGGGACCCTAAAGGACTGGTTAGCATCAGGCGCCAGTGCCTATAAAGACTCCATCTCAGCTGCTAACCTAACGCAAATGGTAAACTCCCCTACTAGGATTCAGTACCCTCCTGGATTGGGTCCTCACCACTCACCCACAAGATTTCTTGTACGACCGTTCTCCCAGACTCTCTTAGTGACCACTCCCCAGTCATATGTGCATGGTCTAACAAATTCCTCAAGCCCCTCCCAACATTATCGCTAGCAGAGTCCTTCCTCATGGAAAACTTCCACATCTCAAACAATACCTGCTTCTACAAGACTGGCTACCCACCTACAAAGCAACAGATGTTAACGGCTCTTGATCACTTCATCTCAGTTTTCAACAAAGCCTGCAACCTCTTTGCCCCTGCTAAAGGCGCAAAACAAAATCTCTCTCTAACCCATGGCTCACATGCTCTTCTCTCACAGTTGAAACTAAGGGACCACCTCTGGGCAGTTGCCAGGGCCACTGGCAAACAACTGGACATCCAAAATTGCAAACAAGCACAAAATGCCTGCACAAAAGCCATCCAGCTCACAAAATCCACCTATTACAAAGACACTCTCACCAATACATGGGAAATGTGTCGTGCTTTCTGGGCAATATCAAGGATGTCACAGGGAAGCAGCCAAAAACCTCTCCGGCCATGTTAATGGTTGATGGATCCTTAACCTTCGACCCCAAGGTGATCGTAAACATCTTTAACACGGTTTTTTCAGACTTAGTGCTGTCCTACCCCATGACTTTTGGAAACAGGGCCTACTCCCCAAATACCTCAGCCCCACAGTCTAACCATCCCTCTTCTACTTCAGGGAGGTAAGGCTGAATGAAACCGCCACTATATTACCACAGCTATCTCTAAATCTAGATCTAGTAGCGACACCCTGGATCTTAAATTTCTGTTGCTCAACCTCAATGAGGTAATTCATTTATTAACAAAATTCTAAACCTCTCTCTCAGCTGTGAAAATTCCCAGACTTATGGAAAACAGCCAACGTGACACCTGTCCATAAAAGTGGATAAGACGAATCACTCAAATTATCACCCCATTCCATACTGCCCCCACTCTAAGGCACTCGAGTGCATTGTGGCTGATCAACTTACTGACCACTTGGATAAATACAATATACCTTGTCCACAACAACGGTTTCTGGAAAAGTCACAGTACCACCACAGCCCTTCTTGAGTTTACTGGAGCTTTGCACAAATCACTTGACAACTGCCTTCTCACAGGGGCCGTTTTCGTCGACCTCTCCAAGGCCTTCGATACAGTACACCATGGAATACTAATTGACCAACTACTGAATGCCGGGCTATCACCTGACTCTTTTCTCTGGTTCAGAAGCTACTTAGAAAACTGGTCGCAGAGAGTAAAAACTGCTGATGCCCTTTCTGACACCCTGCCTTTTCGCTCGTGTGTCCCACAGGGATCCATACTGGGCTCCATCCTTTTTAGCCTTTTCTTAAACTCCTTCCCTTATCACTGCTCTGAGCAGATCATACTATATGGCGATGATGCTGTTGTATTCTCCACTGACAAAGATTCTGCAACTCTTCAACACAACCTTCAACTTGGTTTCAGTTCTGTAGAGACATGGTTTCTTAATCATAAACTGGTCCTCAATGACAAGAAAACCAAATCTGTGCTGTTCTGCAGCTCTCATAACCCACACAAGCTACACCACTTGGCTATCTCCACCACCCAGGGGAACATTCAAGATCAGGTGGGGTCCTTCAAATACTTAGGGATACAGCTTGACCCTAATCTCTTCTACGGACCTCACAAAGATAATGTAGCTAGAGCTGCTAATACACTGCTTGGTCTTCTCTACAGACACAGACAACACCTCACACCAGAAGCTTTGAAGGTTGCAGTCCTGAGCTCTGTGATCTCTGTAATAGACTATGGTCTCATCATTTATGGCTTGGCCACAACCACAACCCATAGATGCCTCTCAACTGCCTTTAAATAAGGCATGTCTGCTCATCACTGGTGTTCACTGTCTCACCCACACATGTGACCTGTACACCCAGACCGCTGGCTCAACTATCAAACGCATAAAGTTTCTACCTGCTCCTGGCGAAAACAATCTACCTTGGCCTTGCACCTTCTGGGGTCTCAACTCTGTTACAACACCAAACCAACAAACGGTGCCTCTGGAGATCCACACTACAGCTACTGAAATTTCCCACTGTCACACTTCACAGGGACAACGCTGTTTTGCTTATCAGCGCCACTCTGGTCCAATGGCCTCAGCCCCACTTTCTCCTCTGCCCCGACAACTGGTATGTTTAAAACTAGGCTCTGGGACTATCTCACTACCATCAGCTCCTGTGACTGCCCAATTTAACCTTGTATCGCCACTTCCCTGCCTGCTCTAGTGGCCCCCCCCCACCACTGGATTCTACCGTCACATCTTGGTATACCCAGTGCTGCACTTTTCACCCTCTCCCACCCTACCTACATTCCTTCCCCCCTCCTCTCCCTATGACTCTGGCACTTCTTATCTCTTGCCTGTTTTCTCTGACAAATGCCGCTGGCTACCTTGCTTACAATGTTACCCTTGAATTGTATTAATCTGTAATCTGTTTGCAGTGTCCACATTGTTGTAATGTCTGTCTTGATGTTCCCCATAATTTGTATTTCTCGGACGTGGAACCTTTGTTAAAAAAAAAAGCCTTGGCTCAAAGGTATTTGTAATCCTAGACTTGATAAATAAATAAAATAAACTGTGAGGTTGTGCACAGATAACCTCACTGTAACAAGCACACATTGACCAGTCAGAGTCTAGGAAATGTTCTTGCCATTGTGTAATTCCCATTGAAATGATATTGTTTACTGCAGTAACTTTGCTGCAGAATGCTATAGAAGTGGGTTTCATCCTGATGAGCTTCATTGTAGTTAGAAATAGGGGTTACTTACTTGTAACCGTAGTTCTTCTACTAGATTGAAGACTGTTCCAGTGACTGAACATACTCAGTGGAAGACTGCCAAAGTATGGATGTAAAAAGTGGGGTCCAGAGAGGAGATGGGGAACTACAGGCCTCTTAGCCTAACATCTGTTATAGGCAAGGTGATGGAGGGTATTATCAAGGAGAGGCTTGGGGGGCAGCTGGAACGGATGGGGCACCTGGACAATAGGCAGTATGGCTTTGTTCCAGGGAGATCATGCCAGAATAACCTTGTGGAATTCTGCGATTGGGTGACGAGTGCCCTGGACCGAAATAGGCTGGTGGACGTCCTCTGTTTGGACTTCAGCAAGGCGTTTGATTCGGTTCCCCACAATGGCCTGCTGGCAAAGCTGGGGGATGGGGTGGGGGGCAGTTGCTTAGGTGGATGAGAATTGGCTCTCAGGGTGGGTACAGAGGTAGTGATTGGCAGGATAGTCTCCTCCTCCAGAAGGGCCATTAGTGGTGTCTCCAGGGTTCGGTCCTGGGGTCACTCCCTTTTCAATGCCTACATCTCGGATGTAGGGAGGTATTAGAGTAAACTGAGTCTCTTTGCAGATGACTCGAAGCTGGGAGCATAGGGAGATGGGGAGAGTGGTCCTTCAGGGGACCTGGATGCCCTGGAGAGGTGGGCGGGTGGTGGGGACTGAAGTTTAATGCAGGAAGTGAGGATGCTGCACCTGGAGGGTCAAGAAACCCAGAGCATGCATATACCCTGGGGAGGCGCTGCAGGCCTCGTCGGTGAGAGGGACTTGGGGTGGTGGCGGATGTCAAAATGAATAACTCTGAGACTTGTCGAAGAGCAGCAGCTAAGGCGAACAGGATGCTGGGCTGCATCACCAGGGGGATTACCTCCAGGAAGAGGGAGGTGATCCTCCCCCTGTATAATGCCCTAGTCAGGCCATACCTCGAGTACTGTGTGCAGTTCTGGAGACCGCACCTAAAGAGGGACAGTGCACTGCTGGAGAGGGTCCAGAGGAGGGCGACCAGGATGATCTGGGGCATGGGGAGTAGACCCTATGAGGAGCAACTGGAGGAGCTCAACCTGTATACTCTGGACGAGAGGAGAGACAGGGAGGACATGATAGAGGTCTTTTAAGTATGTAAAGGGGATCAACAAGGGGGGAGCCGAGGAGGTGTTCAGGTTTAAGAAGGGGGTGACAACCAGGGGGCACGAGTGGAAGCTGGAGGGTGAGTTCAGGGGGAGGAGCGCTAATTCACTGAAAGGGTGGTGGATCCATGGAATGTGTTGCCCCGGAGCCTGGTGGAGGAGGGCACCGTGGAGGGATTCAAGAGGGGGTGGAACAGATACAGGGGGAAACTGAAGCCGTGGCAGTCCCTCTCCAGAGAAGAGCACTGGATGGTTTTTGGTGGAGCCCATTGGGGGGGCAGCAAATCGAGCACCCAGTAGAGGTGCTGGCCACTGAGCAGAGACGACAGACCATGGGGCCTATTCTGCTGACTTTTAGTATGTTAGTATGTAACTTAATGCTAATAATAATTTCAAATCTAAATAGATTGCTAGCCATTCAGAGGAATAAGGACTATATTCAAAGCGAAAATTAAGTCACATGTACTATAGGTGTGGGGTCTAGATACTTGTGTAAAAATCAGAACATTTTTTCTAAGGCTGTGTGTTGCATTACCTCAGTTTATTCCCAGAGAAATGTTAAGGGTGGATCTGGGTATTACAGTGATGACGGTCTCTGACAAAATGAGGGTATCAGTTTTTGGTATAAATTATAAAAATGGGAGAAGGTGGGGGCGTGGCTAGCAGCCGAGCTAGGAAGCAGCACTCTCCCTTAGCTCCGTGCTGATCGGACTTTCTAAAGCAAAATATCATTGAAATTGCCTTAATTTTGTCCAAAAACGCTGATATTAGTCTGCTGACTCTCCAAGGACTACAGAAACTCAGAATTTACAAGGCTAGTAAATGGGACGCAACAAGACTACAACGGGAGGTCAGGGAGCCAGACAGAAAAAGCTTTGTGCAGGCCCTGAGAAAGATAAAGATTCTCCCGACAGCAATTTTAACCAACCGTCCAACGCAGCATTGCTGAAAGCAATTCAAGCGATCGATAAAAAAATGGATGAATTTACCTCAAGGATCCTAGTCGCCGAAACAAAAATCCAATCGGTAGACGACTTTGCCCAAGGAGTCAACAAAACAGCAGAAAAAGCGCTCTCAGCAACGGCTGGTCTGGTAAAGCGAATTCTCTGCTTAGGAAGCGTTTAGACACTTGAAAATGGGCATGGCGTCCACATCAGAATCCTAAGGCTTACCAGAGGGTTCAGAGAGATCGTTGGACAGCTTTATCGAACTTTGGCTACCAGAATTCCTGCACCTCGACTCCCCGATATCTGTACTGAGGGCCTATAGAGTCAATTCCAGAGGGGCCCGACTCCACGTGGATAATGCTCACCCACCAGCCAGGGCAGTTTTGGTTGTCCTGGGCTCTTTGAAGGAAAGAGACTATGTTTTAAATAAAGCTCGTAAGCAGGGTCTATTGAAATGGCAGGGGTACCCATCCACGTCTTTCCCGACCTAAGTTATGCCACGAGGCAACGTTGCAGGGCCTTCGACGGAGTTTGAGTCAAGCTGCGCCAACTCTGAGTACACCATACTCTCCTGATGCCGGCGAGTCTCAAGATTGCCTACGGGATGAAGACATACCACTTTACTGATCCGATGGAAGCTAGCAAATTGCTAATGAAAATAGAGTCTGACTTCTCAGCTAAAGAATCGATTTCAGAGTCTGAAGGAGGACAATACCGAAGTTTCTTGATAGAGCTCAGTAAGCTATTACAATGTAAAATGGCTAAATGGACTCTGAACACTGTTGATTACTGTTTCAACTTGATACGTTATCTCTAATCCACAATTGATGTTTTCAATGAAGATTTACTGTCTTGATGCTTTGTAGTTAAGTTCCCTATGTCTGTGGCAGCGTTGTCTAAAAGCGGAAATTATTCCAACGTCTAATGTTCTAGATTAGGGTGATATTTTGGTGGTATATTGAGTTTGGAAGGGGAGATGTTTTACTCTCCAAAGTTAGATAGTTTTAAGTACCAGCAATTTACTAAATAATTAAACTAGAAACAGTAAATGGACATTTAAAGGCACAATTTAACATAAAATAAAGGATGTTTGTTTTGGATTGTGTATGACTGTTGCGGAGGAAGGGAAGGGGGCTTATTATCTATTTGATTTAATATACCGATTTGGTAGATTGGGGAAGCAACACCTATTAAAAGGGGTAGAAACTTTATAATTAATAATGTGATTTGTATTAGTATTTCCCCACTCATGTCAGCATATAGCCTTGGTAATGCATATTAGTAAGTATTTAAATATACTAAAGTGGGTAACCCCCCTGTGATGTACCAAATTAGGAGTGTTAAAGATACTGTATTTTACAGATATTGTACAATGTATTTAATGATGCACTGTCCTATGGGGAATTTTTTTATCTGTTGAATTACAAAATCAATAAATACAGAATATTAAAAAAAAAAAAATGGGAGAAGGTGGAGTGGTATTCTTGTGTTGGACATTGGTTATTAAATTCCAGAAATTAATTATGTATACTTGTTTCGCAAATTTGAATAAGATTGTGAAATGTAATGGTTTCTCATGTATTTATTTATTTATTTGTAATGAGAAGCAACTTAGAGTTATATATCGAAACCAAGCATCACAGCGGACAAAGGATGTTGCAGTGCAGGCTGACGTAGCTGGAATCGGGGCTGCGTAGTCTTTTATTTTTTTTTATGTGAAAGTTGAAATTTAGTATATGGAATTGAACCCTATCCAAGACTCAATGGGACAAAAAAGTCATATTAAGCGGCATTGAAGTCCCTCACCCAGAAGTGGCTCAGGGAGGACCCACCCTCGAAGACTCAATGGTACAATAATATTGATCAAATAAAAAGTATGGAGGCAATCACAGCAAGGTTAAGATTGACCACTGAGAAATTTAATGCCAGATGGCTCCTTGGTTTGATCATTTAGAGGAAAAGGAGGGCATCCTACCCCTTGAGCAGTTACTACAGGCCTAAAATCGAGATTAGCTTCAGTGCTCAGATCATAACAGATCACCTGAGAATATGGTCCCAGGGAGATTCCCTGGTGAGGGGTTTGTACATGGAGACTGTCCGGTAAACTGGGTAATTACCTGATACTGCAAAACTTTAAGAGACTGTAAGGCCAACAAGGAAAGAATGATGTAGCTTGACAATAACAAAAATTGATACTGAGAATGAAACCCCCCTTTTTTGTTGTTGTTTTTTGTGTGTGAATAAAGATGCTCATGAACTTTGGTTTGTTGGAAATAGAGATCTACAAATTTAGAGAAATGGCTAGTTAAAGATACTGGTAACAGCAAAGAAGACATCCATGATCATACCCCTTATAGAGAGGAAATATGAGAAAAGCAATAAAATGGACAGTGGAATGAATTTTGTTTCTAACAATAACCTCATGTAACTATGGATATAACAGTATGTCTTTTGGAAATGGATAGAAAGTCTAAACATAATGAAGTAACTGTATGTTATCATTTATTAAATAAAATATTTCAAGTTAAAAAAAAAAAATCATATTATAAGACCATGGCTTAGCTCCAGTATGAAATGATTTAGGAAGGCCTGGGTAATTTTGCCTCATGAGGAAACATAATGTAGAAACGCAGAAAAAGATCATTGGTCCATCCATTCTGCTCATAATGCCCTATCCGATCCCGAGACCTGTTGTCTAAAAAGTGTTTGAGCCTTTACGGGGATATATTTTTCCCTGCTACCAACCTCCCATTTTACCAGTCTTAATACAACCTCCCTTGGAAGCTATTTATTTATTTATTTGAATTTTGGTAACTGGGTAAACCTGCTGAGACAGAATGTCCCTTTTTCGGGGCGACCTGGGGGAGGATACAGATATACAATGATAACAGCATAAGGTAAGTGTATAATAGCACTTTTACAATAGTTCCTACAGTGAAAATAGAACAGAGTATAAGTAAGTTGCAAATCACTTAAAAAAGCATAAAGGATAACAGCAATTTGCGGATATAGAAGGTACGTAAACAGCAGATACAAATGATGCAGTGTATACAGGCACAAAAGTAGTAGATTTAACTGAATGCTAAGCCATGATCACAGTAAGGCCTGTGTTTGCACATAATCGCAGCAAAGCATGTGCAGGCATGAGAAAGCATGTGAGCAGTGCATGAGAGAGAAAGGAGGGAGTGAACAGGAGAGAGAGAGCAAGAGGCGCAAATTCAGTAAGGTCAGAAAACCCTGTTGGTGGACCGGGAGGTTCAGGAGGCAGTGAAGGATAAGAAGGCATCCTGTAGGTGCTTCAAGTGCTCAAGGAGGCGAAAATGGATCGGGGGTATGAACTAGATGGCCAGGAGGGTACCAGGGTGGTGAGAGCAGCTAAGTCAAGGAAGGAGCAGACCTTGGCCAGGAGATCAGATTGGGGGGGACAAGGAGTTCTTTAGATACATAGGGAAAAAGGAAAGTGAGGGCAGATCAGCAGGATAAGGGGAGGATGGGCACAAGATGCAGGGAACAGGCCGAGGTTCTACATGAGTACTTTGCCTCAGCTTTTACTAGGGAGGATGGGGGGGGCTACATCTTGTGGGGGGAGAGGGGGCAAACCGGAGGAAGGGGTGGGACCCTTAGAGATTGGGAGCCCTGATGTGTCTGGGGAGAGGAAGGGGCCAGCACCGTCAGGTGGGGGTTGGCAGTACAGGGAGAAAAGGGGGAGGACGTGGAGGTTGAAATCCAGGTAGAGAAAGTGAGGGAAGCCCTCAGGCCCCTTCAGACTGAGAAAGCACCAGGGACGGATGAAATACATCTCAGGGTGCTGAGGGAACTGGCTGATGTCCTGGTGGCGCTTTTCAACATCTCTCTGATGACGGGGTGGGTACCCCAAGACTGGAGGTGGCCCATATCATGCCCTCTCCGCAAGAGAGGAACTACAGGCCCATTAGCCTAACTTCAGTGGTGGGCAAGGTGATGGAGGGTATTGTCAAGGAAAGACTAGGGGTTGCTGGAGCAAATGTGGTATCTGGACGATAGGCAGCATGGCTTTGTCCCAGGAGATCATGTCAGACAAACCTTGTGGAGTTCTCGACTGGGTGACGTGTGCCCTGGACCAGGGTAGGCTGGTGGACGTCATCTTTCTAGACTTCAACAGGCGTTTGATTGGCACCACATGATGGCCTGCTGGCTAAATAAGAGGAAATGGGGGTGAGGATGCAAATGATAAGATGGATAGGTAATTGGCTCCGGGCGTACTCAGAGGTGTTGGTTGGGGGCTAGTCTCCTCTCCAAGGAGGGTCATTAGTGGGGTTCCCAGGGATCGGTGCTGGGGCCACTCCTGTTTAACACCTATGTCTCGGACATAAGGAAGGATATTAGGAGTGTAATGAGTCTCTTTGCAGACGACTCGAAGCTGGGTGCGGTGGTGGATGAGGAGGGAAGAGTGGCCCTGCAGGAGGACCTGGGGAGGACCTGGAGGCTCTGGAAAGGTGGTCAGGAAAGTGGAAACTGAAGTTCAGTGCAGGGAAATGCAGGGTTCTGCACCTGGGGGCCCGAAATCCAGGCCAGGGGTATACCCTGGGGGGAGACGCACTACAAGTCTCAAAGGGCGAGATGGACCTGGGGGTGGTGGTAGATGTCAGAATGAACAACTTGGAGACCTGTAGGAGGGCAGTGGCAAAAGCAAGTAGGATGCTGGGATGCATTGCTAGGGGCATTACCTCCAGAAGGCCGGAAGTGATCCTTCCTCTGTAGAACTGCTTGGTTAGGCCACACCTCGAGTATTGTGTGTAGTTTTGGAGACCGCACTTAAAGAGGGACATTGCACTCCCGGAGAGGGTCCAAAGGAGGGCAGCCAAAATTATCTGGGGCCTGGGGGAAAGGACCTATGGGGAGAGGCTCGAGGAGCTCAACATGTACACCCAGGAGGAGAGGAGGGACAGGGGAGAGACATGATAGATGTCTCCAAATACGTAAAAGGGATTAATAAGGGGGACCCAGTAGGGGTGCTCCAAAGGAAGGGAGGGACAAATAGAGTACATGGGTGGAAGCTAGAGGGGGGAGTGAAGGAGGTGTTACTTCACTGAGAGGGTGGTGGGAACCATGGAATGCGCTGCCCAGGGGACTGGTGGAGGTAGAGACTGTGGAGGGATTTAAGAGGGGATGGGACAGGTACAGGGGAGGATGAAGCCGATGAGGCCCAATACAGAGGGGACATCTTGAACTGGGGACAGTGAAACCCAAGGGGAAGGGGGGGACAGGGAAATCGGCCCCCAGTGCGGGTGCTGACTATCGAGCAGACGCAAAAGACCATTAGGCCTCTGCTGGTGTTTTAGTATGTTAGTAAGAGACTAAGGGTGGGAAGGCTCAAGCCCTTAACTCTGTCCAGTTGTCCAACCATGGTTAGAAGGGGCGCCACACTAAAGAATGTTCATTATTTGTAAAGTATATGTTGTTATTTATTTATTTTTTGTTGACCGGGTAAGTGCACTAGACAAATCCTGCCTGTTTTCAGGCACAACCTGGGGAAGGGGATACAGATGAATGCCAACTGACCTTGAACCAGATTAAGCTGTTGGTGGTATTTTTTTTTTTTTTAGTGAATGAGGGAAATTTGGCCAGGACACGGGAAATTCCCCTACTCTTTTCGATAAGTGCCATGGGATCTTTAACATCCACCTGAACTACCACCAATCCAGGCATATGGGACCTCGGTTTAACGTCTCACCGGAAAGACTGCACCTCAGAAATGCAGCACCCCTCTCATGCTGCATTACAGTGTCAGTACTGGGATATTAACCCAAGTGCCACATGTGGGAACTGAACCCACAGCCCTCTGATCTCCCAGCCTCAGAGGCGAGTGTGCTACCCACTGAGCCACTGACACTGTAACTGTTAGGGGGCCCCTTATTGAACTTGCTACGTCAACGATGATGAGATTCTGTTTTGGACCCTGTGTATGGGTTGTCTAGAGATGACCAAGCAACACTGTTCCTCAAAGTGAATTTCAGAGATATGCCTATGGGCTTTATAGCCCATTGCCTTATGACTGCGATAGCCATTCCCCACATAAACTTTTAATTTTTCACTCAGTCTGTTTAGGAAGGAAGGAGCTTACATCTTATGGAACAGACAGCCACCCAATCTCTTTCATTTCTCTATCTGGTGGCCCTGCTCCTGTGCTCAGACATTTTATGATGTCTAACCAGGGAGAGTGTGGGGATGCGTCCCATTATAGTCTATGGGGGGCATTTTAAAACCTTTTTTTTTTTTTAGACTTTATTTGTATCATTTTATCATATATCATGACAACATGTGTTACATATAGTGAACAAACCATCTAGTACAGCTCCATTTGGGGAATACACCCTTTAATCAAAGGATAAGAAAAAAAATTTGCATTCACTATATAGTGGTACATCAACAGAGGATAACTCTATGATTAGTACTGAATAGTAGTCCAATTTTTGCTATGTTGTTTGAGTCCATGAGCCACATGGCTATTTTGGGAAAAAAAAAAAAAGGATTGTCCCACAATATCCAGCCTAAAAGAAAACTCATCCCAATAGGAACTAACATACTAAAGCCAGCAGAATAGGCCTCATGGTCTGTCTTGTCTGCTCAGTAGCCAGCCACCTAATGGGTGCTCGCTTTCCCGCCCCCGCCCCAGAGAGGGTCTTCTTGACTTCAGTTTCCCCTTGTACCTGTCCCACCCTTCTTGAAGCCCTCCACTGACTAATGTTGCAATGTTAAACCTTAGTGTGAGAAATACTACTAAATGGATTTCTGCAGCAGAATTAGATTACAGCTTAAGGTAAAAAAAACTTGCACCCCAGCTTTTTAAACCACCAAATAATACCAGATCTAGAGTAAGGAATTAATTCCCACTCCCATACCCCCAACCAGTCCCCATTTCAAAATGTTATAAGCAAGACAGAATCTTAAAATTAACAATCAAAATTTGTTCAACATATTAAAGTAAAGAGGTGAAAAGACCAAAGTTTTAACCCCTCCACTATTTAGAGGGCCAACAGAACAGTCAGTGCAGTAATATGCCAAGAAGAGCAACAACGAGCTCTTAGTTCGAAAGGAATATATAGAAGATACAGTTCCTACTTTAGAGTCCAGTTTTTCAAGTGTCCCCAAAATCCTCGTTATCTTCACCTTTCTCTGTTCGGCCTCTGGTCGTGGCCACTGGCCGAGTGGCCCACTTACCGGCTTCTATGGGATCAGAAAATAAGTATACTTTCCCTTGGTGGGTGATCCGAAGCCTGGCTGGATAGATTATTGTATGGGTTACTCCCACTTCCTGCAAGGATTGTCGCACACTGTCAAATCTCTTCCTCCTCTGCCTGGTAGAGTCACTTATGTCCTGGAAGATATAAACTTGACGGTCTTCTTGCATGAGTGGGCTGGCTCGGCGGGCACATCACAGGATACAGTCTCGGATTACGATTCTGGAGGTCACTACCATTAACGTACGGGGTTCCTGTGAGTTCTGTGGTTGACCCCTAGGTGTGATGCGATAAACCTTTTGAATGTCCCAAGAGACATCATTGCCCTCTGGTAGCAGCTCTTCGGTGAGCCATTCATGGATGTACATGATTCGATGGTCTCCCTCACCAACTTCGGGGAGATGATCTGAATGTTCCCTGACTGGGCCTGATTCTCCAGGGTCTGTAGCCTAGCCCGGAGATGCTGGTTTTCCTTAGCCATGAGGGCGGTTGCGGTGGAGTTAGCATCTGTTTGTTTTCGAATGTCCTTAAGATCATCCACCACATTTTCGAGTACTAAAACTTGACAGTTGAAGTCATCTACCTTTTGATTCAAGGTAGAGATGGATGTGATCAGACTCTGGAGTTTTTGGCCCAGTGACGCCATGGTTTCTGTTGAGCTGGGATCTACTTCAGTCTGCAGTGTTGCACAAGGCCCCATCAGCTCCCTTACTTCTGTCTGTTCTTCCAGCGGTTTTATCTAACATACTAAAAAGCCAGCAGAATAGGCCTGATGGTCTGTCTCGTCTGCTCAGTAGCCAGCCCCTAATGGGTGCTCGCTCTCCCACCCCCAGCCCCAGAAAGGGTCTCTCCTGGGATTACCCATTTTCCTAAAATCAAAGTCGCTCTTGCTGCTGATTTTGCTAGAAAACTTTTCCAGGGCTCAGAAATAGAGGATTTTGATGATTTTTAGTGGATTAGTTTGGAGCTGTTAAAATCTGCTGCAGCTCAGCTCGGGCTCCACAGCGCCTCCCTCTTAAAAACATTTTTATATACGTTAAAGCAACGTTTTATATGAATGTTATGTCACCACTCAACGGATCAGTTGAATAGTGGCTTTCACTATATGAAACATTGCTTTAACATATGTAAAGTGTTTTTTAAAATGCCCCCCATAGACTACAATGGGCACATCCCCATGTGCTCCCTGGTTAAATGTCATAAAATATTTGGCGTGGGTGTGGGGCCAGTGGACCAGAGCTGGAAGGAGAGTGGGTGGCCTTCAGTTCAGCGAGGTGTACAATCCTTTCCCTTCCTAAACAGACTAAGTGAAAATGGGTTTATACGGGAAATTACTATCAGTGGCTATAAGGTACGGTCTATAAAGTTCATTAGCAAATAATAAAATGCTGGAAATTTCCATTAACAACATTTGATCTTGTATAGAGTGACCAGGTTTGCCCTTTTGAGAAACATTTTGTGTAAGACACTTTCTGTTTGTCAGTACTGATTCTTGGAAGACTCTGATCAGTATGAATAAAGCAGATTATAGAAACACTAATCCCAATGAGATCGCTGGTTTGTCTAACATGATTTCCCTGGGACATATGGTACATAAATAAAAAATGCAACTAATATGAGTTGCTTATTTTAAATGAAATATGTTGTGAATGTTAGTGTTTTTATGTAACAGCCTTCAGCTAGGTTACATGTTGCAACTGTTAATAAACTTGGACGGACTTAAAAGAGTATTAGAACTGTGGTTACATGTAACTTCCTTATGTAACACTGAAGGATTATGATAACCATAGTATTACACGCGACTGTTACCATTCCATAAAAATTTCAGACCATGACATTCTCTAGTTCTGATATAATACAAAGTATTCTTTTTTACCTGATCTTTTCTTACGGTGTATTCAGATGTTCTTTAAGGTTGGATCCGAGATAGGCACTTGACTTTGAGATATGAAAAGTGATTGGATTCGGTAGTTAAAAGGTATGTCAGAAAAGGAAACCACTTGCCTCTTGAACCTGTTGAAAGGTTTTCTCTGGCTGTATGATTGAACTTCATAGAGAAATGGTCTTGTATGGCATCGTTGCCCCTCTATTACCATTCTGAAATGCTAGCCCTTTACTACAAGTCTAGGGATTTGGTTTAACATACTAACATGCCAGCAGAATAGGCCTAGCGGTCTTTCGTGTCTGCTTGTTTGGTCAGCCCCCACCCTGGGAGTTGACCTTGCTGCCCCCCCCTCCCTCTCGGGCTTCTCCCTTCCCAGTCCAGGGTATTCTTGATGCATTGAACTTTGCTTTCAGAACCCTTCCCCTTACCTGTCCCACCCCTCTTGAACCCCTCCACAGTCTCTGCCTCCACCAGCCCCCCCCAGGCAGGCATTCCATGGTTCTACCACCCTCTCAGTGAAGTAGCACCTCCTCCTTTCTCCCTGAGTCTCCCCCAGCTCCCACATGCCCTCTAGTTGTCCCCTCCTTCGTAGCATCCTGACTGCGCCTCCCTAGTTACTCCCTTCATGTACTTGAAGACCCTATCATGTCCCCCGTCCCTTCTCTCTTCCAGTGTGTACATGTTTAGCTCTTCGGACCTTTCCCCATAGATCCTTTCCTCCAAGCCCCAGATCATTTTTGTTGCCCTCCTCTGGACCCTCTCCAGGAGTTCAAGGTCCCTCTTTAAGTGTGGCCTCCAAAACTGCACGCAGTACTCGAGCTGCGGCCTCACCAAGCAGTTATACAAAGGGAGCATCACTTCCCTCCTTCTGGAGGTGATCCCCTAGCAATGCATCCCAGCATCCTGTTGGATCTTGACATCCACCACCACCCCTAAGTCCCTCTCAGCCATTAAGACTTGTAGCATTTCTCCCCCAGGGTGTACACTTGGCCCGGGTTTCTGCCTCCCAGGTGCAGCACCCTGCATTTTCCTGCCTTGAACCTCAGTTTCCACTTTCTAGACCGCCTTTCCAGAACCTCCAGGTCCCCCTGTAGGGCCACTCTCCCCTCCTCCCCATCCACCACTGCCCCCAGCTTTGAGTCATCAACAAAGAGACTCATCTCACTCCTGATACCCTTCCTTATGTCAGAGATGTAGGCGTTGAACAGGAGGGGCCCAAAGACTGATCCCTGAGGGACCCCACTAATGACCCTCCTTGGAGATGAGACTATCCCCCCAACTACGACCCTCTGGGTCTGGTCTTAGAGCCAGTTCCCTATCCATCTGATCTTCTGGTTCCCCACCCCCATTTCCCCCAACTTATCCAACAGACCCCCGTGAGGAACAGAGTCAAACGCCTTGCTGAAGTCAAGAAAGAAGATGTCCACCATCCTTCCCAGGTCCAAGGCACTCGTCACCCAATCATTGAACTCCACAAGGTTTGTCTGACATGATTTCCCTGGGACAAAGCCATGCTGTCTATCGTCCAGGCAACCCGACTTTTTCAGGTCCCCCCCAGCCCCTCCTTGACTATACCGTCCATCACCTTGCCCACCACTGATGTCAGGCTGACGGGCCTGTAGTTCCCTGCCACCTCCCTTGATCTACCCTTGTGTACAGGCACTATATCTGCTACCTTCCAGTCCTGAGGCACCCACCCTGTCCTCAGAGATGCTGAAAAGCTCCGCTAGGGGTTTTGCCAGGACATCCACCAGTACCGTCAGTACTCTGGGATGTAATTTATCTGGCCCCAGTGCTTTTTCTGTCTTAAGGGACCTGAGGGCTTCCCTCACTCTCTCTCTACCGTGATTTCCACCTCCGCTTCCTTATCCTCCTGTTTTGCCTTCCCCTTCTAGCCAGTGATGGCTCCCCTCTCCTCAGACCCGCCAATTGGCAAGGGTCCCCTCAGTTTCGCTTATCTCTCCTGCTGTATGCTGCAGCCCCCATTTTCCTTGGTAAAACTGAGGCAAAGTATTCATTTAGTACCTCAGCGTGCTCCCCGGTCTTTGCCCATCCCTCCCTGTTTTAATCCTGCTAATCTGCCCCTACACCCTTCTTTTTTCCCCAATGTATCTAAAAAAAAAATCCTTGTTCCCTCTCCTAATTTCCCTGGCCAGGTTCTGCTCCTTCCGTGCCTTAGCCGCTCTCACCACCCTTCTGGCCATCAGCTCGTACTCTCCTCGATCCCTTTCACTCCTTGAGCACTTGAAACACCCATAGGCCACCTTCTTTTCCCACACCACCTCCTGAACCTCCCGGGTCCACCGGCAGGGTTTTCAGGCCCTACCGCATTTGCGTCTCACTCTTGCACAGGTGCTGGTGGCATCCTGCACCCCCCTCCTGATTATTCCACAACTACTGTCAGCATCCATGTCCAGCACTATCTCGTCCAAATGCTCCTTAAGGATCCTTCCCATTTCCTTGAAATCCGCCCCCCTGAAGTCAGTTACCTCCGTCTTTGTGCAGCCTTCTTCCCCTCCTAGGTCCAGGCAGAACCAGACCGTGGCACGGTCCTCCCCGCCAGTGGATCCGGTACCCAGGCCCCAAGTCTGGTCACTGTCTGCCAGGACCACATCCAGTATCCAGTATAGTTTAAGCAATATATTTTTGTGACCTAGCAATAGAATGCATGTTGTTTATTTTATGCAATACTGATTTCTATCCTGCTTTTCATTGGGCCTTCTGGAATGTGCAGTACACATGATCTGTCGTAGACTGTGACAAAATGGGTAAATTTGACCAGATGAATCTATTGTTGGGCAAGCAATCCCATGCATCCCAAATGTTGCTCTCTGCTGTTAAGTTTCATTCCCAAATTAATTGAGGCTGTGTGGTCTGGTGGTTAGAGTGCAGGCTTGGGAAGCAGGAGACCACCAGTTTAGATCCAGCCACAGACACACTCCCTGTGTGACCTTGAGCAAGTCACGTGACTCCAGTGTGTAAGACTGCCATCTTTTTGAAGGGCAGGACCACTCCCAGAACCTCTGGCTTGTAATGTGGGTGAGTCATAAGCTCCTTCTGGAATCTCAGGGTGCAGCCTACGCAGCCCACTCTAGACTCCTCTGGTCTGTTGCCAGGAGTTAGGCTTGGAAAGCTAACCCATGTGTCCTGCATAGTAGCGTGGGTGACATGCTGCCCTTGTCGCAGCCTACTCTGGCATGGATTGAAGTTTTGGACATCACCACCTCTCTTGGCTACAAATGACATTTTTCACCAAAAGCTTGCATTTTGAATCTCGATTAAACGCGGAGTATTTTCGTGTTTTAATACCTACTAAAGTCTTATTTTTATGCAGTAAAGAGGAAAACAGCAGTCTACCATTGCTATATATCCTTCCTTCCTGAAAAAAAAATGCTATTTCAGTGGCACATGTAAAACAGAATGCATGAACAGCTTACAGATAAAGTATCTATTAACAGTGGCTTGAAGGCTTCCTAAGTATTTGACATATGTAACACCCCCCCAAAAAAAGGCCACTGACCATACCCCTCTTAAGACGCTTGCAATTATATTTAGTAAAACCTGGCATTTTAAGGTTTTGGTTGTACTTTGGCCAGTATGACCTAAGCAAATGTTTGTTCTTCATTTCCTACAGGAGTTCAAATATGATTAGCTGTAGATGTCAACAGTAATCCCCAGACTAAAGGTGTAATAAATCGTTACACAGCTTGTTAGTTATTACCTCTTTTCACATGTGTACCTTGTTGTTTTGAACATGGTTTATTAGGTTTTTTGTCATTCAGATTTTATTAAAGTTTTACATATGGTACAAAGCATATACTAACATACTAAAATACCAGCAGAGTAGGCCTAACAGTCTTTCGTGTGTTTCGTTTGGTCAGCCCCCAACCTTGGAGCTGACCTTGCTACCCAGCAGGATTTCCATTTCAGTCCAGGATATTCCCCTTGTGTTGGGCTTTGTAAGTAAGTAAGTAATTGTATTTCTTTCCTTGGCGCCCTTCCCAAGCTCATGCGCTTTTTACAATAGTTCAAAACACTTTAAAACACACCATACAAAACAATAAATACAGCAGTCATAAATAACACCCGCCTTATTACGTGCCAGCGAATGCTTGGGTAAAGAGGAAAGTCTTTAGCTGTTTTTGAAACTTTCCACAGTCAGGCAATCTACGTATGTGGCAGGTAGAGAATTCCACAGAATTGATTGCCATAAAGGCAAAGATCTACCTCAACCATCTTTAAACGCACCCTGGGTATTTCTAGCAATCCCTCGTCAGAGGAGCAAAGAGAATGGGTAGGACAGTAAGGCACCAAGAGTTCTTTCAGGCAGTGAGGTCCCAAATCATGTAGAACCTTAAGGTCAGCAATGCAACCTTGAAGGTGATCCGCCACCCTGTATTGGCAGCCAGTGCAGATCATGCAGCACAGGTGTCGATGGCTAGATCTTGAAACTCCCATCAACAACCTGGCGCCGCGTTTGCACAAGCTGCAAGCGGTGGATATCCACCCCGTAGCCCTAGATAGAGGGCATTGCAGTAATCAAAGCGGCTGGTGACAAAGCGTGGACCAGGGTGGGAAGATCTTCAGGTGGGACCAAGTGTTGCACCGGGTAATGTTCCTCAGATGGAAAAAGGCAGATTTGACTACGGCCGACACCTGCACCTTCATGGTCAGGCCTTCGTCAAATATCACGCCTAGGTTATGCACTTGGCCCGAGGCCAGAAGCGGGGGCTCCCCAAGATATAAACCTGAGGGTTTTCAGTCCAAGCCCCCTATTGTCCTCCTCCAGGGTCCACGTATCAATACCTTGGTTTTCTCTGAGTTCAACCTAAGCCAACTAGCACTCTTCCAATCCTGAATCTACAGGAGGCAGTTATTAAACGCTGTGATGGAATCAGACTCCCATTCAGGCATAAAAGACAGGTAGAGCTGAGAATCATCAGCATAACAATGAAAACTCAGCCCATAACGCCTTATAATGTCCCCCAGTGGAAGCATATACACCACAAATAACATCGGGGACAGCACCGACCCCCTGTGGTACCCCACAGGGCAGCCAGTGAGGGGTCAAAGTATAAATCCCGGACACCGCTCTCCGAGATCTGCCCTCCAGAAAAGATCGAAACCAACTGTGGACTGCTCCCCTCAAACCACAGAAAAAACGCAGGTGGTGGAGCAGTACCCCATGATCCACGGTGTCATATCCTGCTGAGAGATCCAGGAGAACCAAGATGGAATGGGTCCTCTGATCTCTTGCCATCAGGAGATCATTCAATACCGGAACAAGAGCCGTCTCTGTGCTGTGCCTTTTCCTGAAGCCGGATTGGAGAGGGTCATAGATATTGTGGCTGGATAAATGATCCTCCAGTTGCAGAGCGACCACCTTCCCAATAACCTTCCTTACAAAGGGGAGGTTAGAGACTGGTCTGTAATTTGCTGGGCAGTCTGGGTCAAGAGAGGGTTTTTTCAAAAGGGGGCATACTACTGCCTCTTTTTGAGGATCGGAAAGATCCCGGCTCTCTAATGACACCACCACTATCCCAGCCAGGATTGGGCCAATAACATCTACACACCCTACCACCAGGTGAGTAGGGCCTTGATCCAACTTACAGTGGTAGGTCACAGAGTCTGGATGATCCTCACAATATCTGTTACTGCCAGTAGGCTAAAGGTGGACCAGGACAGCTGGGTATTAGTACCATCCGATTGACCAGTGCAAGGTCCAGTGGAAGGGCACTGGCGGATTTCATCCCTGATGGTGGATACCTTGTCAGCAAAGAATTTCGCAAATTCCTCACACTGTAGCTGTGATAACGCTCTACCAGACTGAAGACAGACTGGATTGCACAGTCTGTCCACAGTCCAGAAGAGCTGGGATGGTCTGTTCTTTGCTGCAACAATTTCCCTGGACAGGAACTCTGCCTTCTTATGGGAAATTGCTGATTGGTAGAGCTTATAATGTTCTAATAATCCAAGTCTATCCACCTCCAGTTGAGTTTTCCGCCAGCATCTTTCCAGCCTTCGTCCCTTCCTCTTCAATTCACGGACCTCCCCATCAAACCAGGGAGCTCGCAAGTGAAGAGTGTGGGGACGGACACAAATTGGAGCAATGACATCCAGGGGCTCTACCACAGCCCTATTATAGGCTAGGACCAGAGGCCCTGGATCCATGCTATCCCTTGGAAGACCCAAGAAGTCTAGCTCCATCATTAGGCCTTCTGAGGTAACCCCTCTTAAAGGACAGAACTGTACTAACTCCTGGGGCAGGCCTGTTTCATGGGGCCTAAATCTAAAACCTCAGGGCGAATGGTCGACCAGCACAACCCTTCCCCTATACCTGTCCCAACCCCTTTGAACCCTCCACAGTCTCCGCCTCCACTAGTCCTCTGGGCAGTGCATTCCATGGTTTCACCCCTCTCACTGAAGTAACACCTTCTCCTTTCCCCTGAGTCCCCCCAGCTTCCACCGTGCCCTCTAGTTGCCCCCCACTTCTTTTGGAGCACACCGACTGAGCCTCCACTATTTATCCCCTTCATGTACTTGAAGACCATATCAGCGAAAGTATATCATAATTTGTCTCCAAACCTGGCCGGAGCTAGGATAAGACCAGGCTCCATGGATTATAAGCTAATGCATAACTCAGAGACTTGCACACACAACTCTCTGGTGAATCCATAATCCATTCTTTATACCTCAAATACTCTCAGCTCCACCACCTTGCTAATATTATCATCCCGTGCTGGCTTCTAGCAGCTCTGGAGTAGTCTGGTGTAGGAACCTGTTTGGTCAAGTCAGTTAACAATAAAAACCAAATGAAAAAATTAAAATATTTGAACAAAGTAATGGTGTCTACTGATGCTGGAGGTCCTGTATTGGACCCTTACTTTCTTAATTAAGAAACTTGGCATTGCATGGGTGAGAGGACATTCTACACTGTATCGACTAAGTTGCCATAAACTGGCTTCTGGTTCTGACAGAAAAATAGTAGCTTTCCACCACTGCTACTGTCCACAGGACCAGCTTTGACTAGATAGAGCCTCATATCATGGAGGACAAAGATTTTATATCTACCGTGATGTACAAAAGTCTTTCATACCCTGCTAACGTATGCATATGTCCTCCCATTCATGTAGGGTGGGAATAACATCTGTGCACCAGCGCCTGAGCAACAGCCTTTTAGCTTCTTTGATGGCTGCCATGAACCGGATTACATGCGGTTTGTGCTGGGTGGGCAGTCGCAGTGTGTTGCCCAGAGTTATCACGAGAGGCCTCCCAAGGTATGTTTTATTCCCAGCACCCTCTCAGCCCTAGCTAATATATGTTTACACACCAATTTTGGATTAGTGGGCACTGCTGAAGGTTGTGCAGCAAAGTGCCCTCCTGCTGCCTACACCTCCAGCATTGAACTGCAGTTGACAGGTTCATTCTTTTCAGAGCTGCAAGTGTATGGTACCAGAAGTGTAGGGTTTTGAATTTCATCAGTCTCCTTCCTGTGTCTGTGCCGGCACCAAATCCGTATGTCCAGAAACGTTCCACTCCTATTAGTTGTTCTTGAGAAAAACAAGTAGTATTTTGGATGAGTTCTTTGGTCTACTGACTATTGTCTACTGAATTCTTAGTGATGTGGTGTTACATTTTTGAAGGGTGAAGACCTATAGTAACAAGATGGAAGCGCTCAGTCTGTCACTTAGAGGTGATATAAGTACTGTCTACTGTGTTGCTAATGTATGGTGAGAGGATAAAGAACCCAAAAAAAAAAAAACAGAACTGAACAATTGATACAGTCCAACTTATACTTACAAACCACATCACTAATAGCTTGACAGATACAGTACCGGCATGCTGTAAACATGTAGAACACATTAAAAGGATCTTCATTACAATTTTGACCTTCTGGGTGCTGTTATAAGGGGTCATGCTCAACTTCATTTTATTCTCGGCAGGTGGATAAGTTGAACCCAACTCGTGATAGCTCACAGATGGTTATACTAGTCCGCAGTTACTGAGTGGGCTAGGTTTCGCACTGTAACAAAATGCTGCAAAGTCAAGTTTGTGACCAAACTCCCCCTTGCACAACACAAAAACACAGAGTTGGTTCTGTGTCTTTGATGAATGCACAGCTGTTGAATAATGCAGACATGGCTGGCGACAGATTTATTTATTTATTTATTTATTGAAATTTCGGATAACACTTTTGAGAACAAGCTCATTTCATAGGTTCCACGTCAGACAAACAATACATACTGGGAAAGTACGAGAGGGGGAACAAACAAGACAAGGAATTATACAAGACATTACAAGAGTGTATAACTAGAGAAGTTCCAATACATGTGGCATTGTACAATGTATGCCATGGTGCATTTTTGATTAAAACCTGGAATTTAGGCCGGCCCGGTGGTGCTGAGGATTGAGGCGCTGGATGCCACACCTCGCTCCACGCCGGCGACCCAGGTTCGGGAGCGGACTTGGGTCGCTGGTGGGCTGGCCGGGGGGAGTTAGGCTTGAGCATCCCACGACAGCTCGCCTACTCCGGGGAGGGTTAAGGCCATAGCCCAAACATTTGTCTGACTCGAGCGGAGGCTCGAGTACTGCAAGCCCCAATGTTAAGGGAAGGCCGTCGACATAGCGGCGGACATCTGCGCCTGCGCCTTGATCGCCAGGGGTCCCACGGTGTAGGGGTGGGAGAAAGTGGAAAAATGCCTGCCATCGCCGGAAGATGGAGCCTCCGGAGACGTGCCCTTCGATATGCCTTCGCCCGCCCGATGGCCCCGGACCGACAAAGTTGATTATTGGGGTAGCGTTTGCCCTATCTCCCCGCACGGGGTAAAACCGCTCTATGGGGTTCCTGTGGGGTCATAATGGGCAGGGTGGAAGGCAGAGGGATGTCTACCTTGAGGTCCTGAAGGGTCGGGATGGCAGGCAAGAAGGAGAAAAATAGTAATTTCAAAAAAAAAAAAAACCTGGAATTTAATGGGTCATATTAGAGGGGGTGGGGTCTTATGAAACGACCCTTTACAAGAAAATGAGAACAGACTCAGACTAATATCTAATAATCAATACAGTAAGGGATGGCATCAGCCCAGGGGCCTCGTCAGAGGTGAGACGATATGGGACAAAGCATTTTAAAGTGAGCAAGGGAGCTCAGGGGATATAACGGGGGGAGGGGAGATGGGGGAAAGCCATAGAGGGGTGAGTGGAAGGGATCAAGAGGAAATTGTGAAGGAGAATGAGTAGCAACTTAGAACATTTATTTACATGCTGAGAACAGTTTTATACATAAGGTCAGGACAGCATAAGGTTAGAATAAGTGCTGGTCACAAGAAGGAAGGTTATTGGAAGCAGTCACAACTGACAACAGCAGCTAGTTGCTGCTTAAGTTTAACCTTGAAGATAACATGAGGCCAGATGAACAAGTACTTGAACAATTGCTCTAGCCCTGGACGATTTTTCTCTTTGTCTTGGGTATGTATGTTAATATTGCGGTGCAACAGTTGTACTCTTTTTTGACAGGTAACATCTTGGGACATATTATGAACATTTAATATTCTAAGGTACCTGCTTAATTTTGGGATGGTGTGGTAAAGTCTAGGGCCTCAGAAGGAGCAGGGAAGCATTCCACTTTTTTTTTTTTTTGTACCATTGCTTTTATATAACATGCATTTGTCTCAAAATGTAAAGATAACATGGTGTGTCTTAAGGCCGGCCCGGTGGCACTGCGGGTTGAGGTGCTGGACGCCACACCTTGCGCTGCACGGGTGGACCTGGGTCTGGGAGCAAGCTCGTTATGGGGAGGGGAGAGGATTGCACGTCCGATGGACTGCTCTCTCTCCGGGGAGGGCAGAGGGTTGTCTGACGCCCCAGCAACACCGGTGGAGATCGGGGACGCCAGGATGACATAGGACCAGACGGGAGCATGGCAGACGCCAGCAGGGTTGCTATGCACAATGGCGCCACTGCACCCACGGTCGGGGGACTCATGAGGAACAAAATGGGAAAACAACCTCGGCCCTGATGGGTGACGCCCCACAGTGCCTGGCCACCACATGCCCAACACTGGACCTCCGCCTCTGTGCCTTGATCTCCTTGCGGACCTTAGGGCCTGTGGTCCCGTGGGAGAAGAATGTCCTTGAAGAAGGTGGGGCCACAGTGGGTGGTAGAGCGCAAGGAGGTCCCGGAGGTGATAAATAGAAATGTAAAAAAGAAATTGTGTATCTTGGTGACATACCTGACCTCGAGATAACATATCTGGAAAATTCCAAATTTATTTGCTTCCTGAAAGTGTACTTAACCAATGAGAGAGCAGTTTAACAGTGTTTGATAATGTCATAATAGAACCGTGCTGCAGTCTAACTGGGCAGTACGGTCATAGCAAGAAACACAAATCGGCAGCTCCCAAAAAAGAGCACATTTGGCAGTTTTACATTTGAAAATATGTGGGTATAATTCGGACATGCAGTGGTCTGACTTAGAACATGCCATTTACCATCACTTGTGAGGGGGTAAGAATTTCATAACTCTCTCTCTCTTGTGGTGTCGTCACTTGTGAGTTATGGTGCTGCCCCCTCACTCTTGATGATACATGGTGCATTCTGAATCAGGAGTTCGTGCTTTCCCTTTTTGTTGGACTGTCTTGTCAAATGCAACATCCACAGCTATACCCACAGTGGTTCCATCACAGAACGAAAAAAAATCCTTTGCCCTAGCTGGATCATTATTTTATTTTACCTGGATAAGTATATAATTAACTTTTTAAATACCAGTATTATCTTTGTTTCTGTGCCTTTTCACAAGTGTACTACTGTAGTTCAATGCATTTTATCAAGAAAGAAACAAAGGAATCTTCCAAGTTTTGCTCCCTGAGATATACAGAGGTTTCTCAGGTAGTGGTTTAGGCGCCCCAGTAATTTGTTGGGGGGGGGGTTCTGTATGATCTCCATGGGGCCATTTAAATTTCAAATACGTACTTCAGACATGAATAAAAATGTACTAAATTGGAGCACTTAATATGCCGATGATGCAAAATTTGGGGGACTATGTGGAACATCTGACCAGATAGAAGACACCCACTGTGATATGGACAGAACTGCATAACTGGCAGACAGGTGGGGTGAAATTCAACTTGAAAAATTTAATATCAAGCACCTGGGAAATAAATATAAACACGTAAAAACTACTACAGATGAAAAAGATCTAGGAGTTATAACTGACACCTTGGAACAGTTTAAACATCATAATATACTAACGTACTAAAAGCCAGCAGAATAGGCCAAATGGTCTGTCTTGTCTGCTTTCAAAGCCAGCAACCTAGTGGTTGCTCACTACCACCCCCCCAAGAGGGTCTTCTTTAGTTTCAGTTTCCCCTTGTACCTGTCCCACCCCTTTTTGAAACCCTCCATTGTGCCTTCCTCCACCAGTCTCCCTGGAAGTGCATTCCACGGCTCCACCACCCTCTCAGTAAAAAAAATGCTTCCTGCGTTCCCCCGTGAAATTTCCCCCCTCTAACTTCCACTCATGAGCCCTGGTCACTCACCCCTTTTTCAGCCTAAACAACTCCCTGGTTCCACTCCAAATAATTCCTTTTACATACTTGAAAACCTCTATCATGTTCCCCCATCCCTCCTCTCCTCCAGTGAGTAAAGCCCAAGCTCATCAGTCTCTCCTCATAGGCTTCCCTCCATGCCCCGAATCATCCTGGTCACTCTCTTCTGGACCCTTTCCAGCAGCCCTATGTCCTTCTTCAGATGAGGTCTCCAGAACTGCACACTGTACTCCCAACTGCGCCTGACTAAGCCATTATATAGAAGGAGGATCACCTCCTGCTTCTGGACGAATTTCCTGACTATGCAACCCAATATCCTATTTGCCTTGGCTGTAATTCTTCTACAGTTTTCAGAGTTATTCATTTTGACATCCACCACCACCCCTAAATCCCTTTCACCCAGTGTGGCATGCAGTGTGACCCTCCCCCCGGGTATATACATGCCTTGGGTTTTTGACCCCCAAATGAAGAACTTTACATTTCCCGGCATTAAACTTCAGGCCCCACCTCCTTGACCACCCCTCCAGGGTATCCAGATCTCCCTGAACTGTCTCCCTCACTTCCTCACTATCCACTAGTGCTCCCAATTTTGAATAATCTGCAAAAAGATTCAACCTCTTTCTAACTCCCTTCCCTGTATCCGAGACGTAGGCATTGAACAAGAGTGGCCCCAATACTGAACCCTGAGGGACTCCACTGATTACCTTCCTAGGGGAGGATATTATCCCACCCACCATTACCATCTGTAAATGCCCCGAAAGCCGATTTTCAACCCAATTTAGCTCCTGTCCTCCCACCCCCATCCCTCCCATTTTTGCTGTCACTCCCCTATGAGGTATTGAATCAAACGCTTTGCTAAAATCCAGGTATAGGATATCCACTGGCCTATGTCTATCCAGGGCCTCCATCACCCAATCATAAAACTCTATGAGGCTGGTCTGACACCATCTCCCTGGAACAAAGCCATACTGCTTATTATCCTGGTGCCCTAACCTGTGCAATTGCCTCCCAACCTCTCCTGATAAAGCCCTCCATTACTTTTCCCACTACTGATGTTAGACTGTAATTCCCCATCTCCTCCCTAGACCCCTTTATGTATAGGTACCACATAAGCCACCCTCAGTCCTGTAACTGCTTGGTCCACAGGGAGATGTTGAAAGTGCAGCCAAAGGGGCTGCCAGCACATCCACCAATTCCTTCATAACCCTCGGATGTATTCCACCGGCCCCGGTGCCTTATCAGTTTTCAGATTCGAAGGCCTCCCTCACCCTATCCACTGTGATCCCCCAAATCACTACCTCCTGTAAGCTTTCTACTCTTTTTTTTTTGTTCTGGTCTAGCCTGTGCCCCAATCTCCTGCCATCCTATGGACTTGGACTGAGACAGACTTATCTATAATGTGACTGTCTTTGAAGGAAATGGGGTATTATAGTCCATCAAGAAAAACTTTAGAGTCATAATAGGGACATTATTCTCCTCTGTACAGGCGTATGTCGGACCATCTTAGCTACTCTAGTCAATTCTGGTGTCACATAAACAACAACAAATAAAAATCATTAAACTTGGAAAAAAATACAAAGAAAGGCAACAAAATAATTTCAGAGCTCCAATATGTCAATTCTGGCGTCTACACACAAAATAAAAATCAACAAACTCAGAAAAATAAAGAAAAGCATCAAAATCATTTCAGGGTTCCAGGACGATCTTATGAAGAAAGATTCTACATCTAAATCTAATGCCTCTATATACACTAAGGAGTAAGGGTGACCTCCTTTTAATGCATGAATGACATTGTAAGTACCCTTACTCTTATTATGTGAAATGAATTTAGAAATTACGCAAAAAAAAATCTTAATTTGAAGACCTCCACTGCAAGTTACGAGTCAAAAATTTAATTCTAGTCATGGCAGTATTTCTACACACAAAGCATAGTTAACCCTTGGAAAAAATTACTGAGCAACATAAGTTAAAGTGAGAGCTTAAAACCCTTAGAAGACTGTGAATGTATATATATATCCAGAATCTATATACGTTCACACATATTGAGTTCTCAAAGGGTTAAATCCAAACTCGACAAACACACATTGAACGGAACAGTACTCAGTTACTTCCATTGCATGTGAAGGGGCTGTCGGTGGGTATGCGCCTCCTTAGCTCCTGTTGATCTTAATATCAACGTTAGTATTGTGGAGGTGCTGCTGAGCTGAAGTGTGCAATCTTTAGGCTCGTTCAGACGGCGACTTAGGTACATCAGCGCTGTGTAATTCGTTTGGCCATTCCTGCTAAAACGCTGAAGCAACATTCAGACAACATGGTCTTGAAGCACTGGAGTGTGCTCTTGAAGTCCTGGTGCAATGGGGAGGATTCCCAAGGGGAAGAAGGCGGTCGAGTTTGGGTGACAGCGCCACATGATCACCTATGGGATTTTCGGCCCAAGTTCAGCTAAACATTGTTTCTGTTAGTGCAAACATAGCTGAACACGGGAAGTGGTTCTTTTTGAAAACCCGAGTGCTATTTTTATTTAGTTTTTGTTGACCAGGTAAGTGCACTAGACAAATTCTGCTTATTTTCAGGCACGACCCGGGGGAGGGGATACAGATGAATGCCAACTGACCTTGAACCAGATTAAGCTGTTGGTGGTAATTTTCATGAATGGAGGAAATTTGGCCATTGCACCGGGGAAATTCCCCTGCTCTTTTCGAGAAGTGCCATGGGATCTTTAACATCCACCTGATCTACCACCAGAACAGGCAGATGGGACCTCGGTTTAACTTCTCATCCGAAAGACAGCACCTCAGGAGTGCAGCACCCCCCTCATGCTGCACTGCAGTGTCAGTATTGGGATATTAACACAAGTGCCTGGTGTGGGGATAGAACCCACAGCCTCTACTGATCTCCCGGCACCAGAGGCGAGTGTGCTACCTGCTGGAGGCCACCTGCTGCTCACGAAGGGAAGCGTATGGTCTCGAGGTCAAGCTGACACTGGGCGTAAGCATACATATGGATAAGCATGCATGCCTAGTGTTCACGGCTCGACTCGGAGACCATGTTTTTTTTTACCAATTCGTATCCCTCGGTTTTCAAAAACAATCACTTCCTCGAGTTCAGCGGAGTTTATACTACTGGTAATAACGTTTAATTGAACTCTGGTTGGAAAAATAGTGTGCCATAAAACTTTAGAAACAGAAGTGCAGGCTGGGAAGAGCCTGTCTAGCGCTGTGTGTGAGTGAGGCGTTCACGTGTGCAAGTACAGCAGCACAAAACGTCCACACCACAACCGATCCCAGGAAGCGGGGATGGGAAACGTAACCCCAAACTGCAAACCTGTGGCATTCAGACATGCACAGCAGCAACAATCTTTCTGCTGTAGACAGCAACAACACCACAGATTTGCCCATGTGAACGAGCCTGTTGAGAACAGTTAGGATGGTGGACAACCTGCTGTGACTTATTATGGTTCCCGTGGAGTCAGTTGAACCCATTGTGACCCACAGAGAGGGACCCATCCCCAAGTTGTCTGCCAGAGAATGACCCACAGAGCAAGGTGGGAGCCCAGAGTAGCTGCAGCACTGCTGAATGGAGGGCTCTTTTCTGGTCACCCCCCCCCTCCTGGCATGTCATTAGAGACAGTTTCCTGGGGCTGCAGTTTCAGAGTCAGCCAGCAGGACACCATTGAAGCCAATGCAGTGAGCAAAATTAATTTTTTAGTGAATACTGGTTTTTGTGGGGAATTGAACAATAAGGTATTTCATTATTTTATTCATGTCACTTTTCTTAGGAATCCCTTGCTGAAACCGTACAACAACACTTTGATTACCCTGAGGTGGTAAATACCACCCACAGTATCAATTGTTGTCAAGGCTCAAATGCTTTTTAACAGTCAGAAACAAATGGTTTGATACCTTTTTATTGGACCAACATAGATAGATGTTACAAAAAGAACAAAGTGCCCAAGCTTTCGGACCAACCTCAGCACTTTGTTTTTTTGGGGGGGGGGGGTTTTGTAACATCTACGTTGGTCCAATGAAAGGTGTCAAACTATTTGCTTTGGATCTGTTCTCACAAGGACCATTATGAAATGGCTTGTAGCAAAGCAGCATTCTGATTGGCTGCTACGAGTGTGCTAATATGTCTAACACCATGGGAAAGAGATCAGGCTGCGCTATGCCAGGCGGGCACTGATCTTCCCATTCCAGTGTTCCAAATTAGAATGTTTAAAAAATAAAAGCTGCCATCTTTTTTTTGTGCTAGCCACAGTAGGTAGTAGTAAATGAAAACGTTACAGAAGCAACCTCAGTTTCACACAGAAACCTATATTTCAATTCCTGCTGCACGACAGACAAACGCTAACAAAACTGCTGCATATTCAAATCTCTCTCCTATTTGTCCGCCGCCGCTTTCCTCAACGGTTGGTCTGCCATCCGTCATAGTTCCTGTGTTTATCCTTTTAATTTTTTTAACTAAATGAAGCACACCTTTTAAAAAATGCCAACCAGCCAGCCATAATCTCTCTCTTTCTCCCCACCCACCTTCTTGCCTACTCCCTCGCTGACTCTCTTCAACGGCTCGCTCGCTCTCGTCCTCAAAGGCTCACTTACTGGCTCTCCTTCTCAATGTCCGATCACTACTTTCTCTGCCTTAGCTGTTCAGCTATACTAATTATCTCTTTTTTTTCAAATGTGCGGCCCACATTGTCCTTAACCTTCGCGATTCCTGCCAGCGGCTGGCTGGTTCCTTTATTAATACTCACTTGGCTCACTGGCTCTTCTCCATGAAAGGCTGTTTCCTCATATCATGGAAACAGTACTGGTGTCACCTCCTTACACTGCCTGTTGCCAAAAGCATAAATATAAATAAAAGCCGCCACCATAAATATCAAAGTACACCAACACTAATAGGCTGCACAATGGTCATGTTTACTTTTACAAGTACTGTTCTAAATAAAGTTCACAATCATTTACAAATAAATGAAATGTTACATTTACTTAACTACAAATGGGACTATTTTTTCCAGCGCAGTGATTTTTCCTCAAATAAATTTAAATTTCTTTAAATATAAAGTTGTAGACTCATTATTTATGTTTAAAATTTACTGACCATTTCATAAAGCAATAGCCACTCCAGGGTGTGTGTTAGACACATTAACACACACACAGCTAGGAGCTGGGCGCTTACTACGCCAGTGGCCTCGTGCCTCACTACGCCTCCCAGCCGCGGTGTGTTAAAGTGTCTAACACACACCCTGTCGTGTCTTATTGCTTGCTACACGGCTAAACTACATCTGATTTTTAACATGCAGTGATTATGGGATACTGCTTAATGTGCAGCCTTCATATATCCTCTGTGCCATTTGTACAGGTCAGCTGAGAATGCACACATTTTGTTGCTAACCTACTATTCAGAGTGTCAGTTCATACACCACAGTGGAGAACAAGAGCCATTCTGGCAAAAATCAAATTGCACCTTCACTCAGCTAGCACCTTGTGCCTTAGGTGTTCTCTGTGTATCATGCACTCTAGAAGCAATGGTAGAAATGACAGCTGCAGGCAGTAAATGAGGACAGTAATGGAAGGCTCAGTGGTAGATAGTGTCATAAATCAAGAACAGTGCAGTGTGTGTGTGTGTGTGTGTGTGTGTGTGTGTGTGTGTGTGTGTGTGTGTACAAATCGGTGAGCAGCTGCAAACAGAACTTCTCAGGTAAGAGTTATTGCACTGGCTTATAATAACTGCTCAGCAGAAAAAAAGCAGCGCTGTTAACTTTCAGCTGTGCACTCTCTCACATCCCTGACAGCCATTATTAGCCCCTGCTATATTTTAACAGACAGAGACTGCAGGTACAGGTTTCATATCCTCTAATAACAGGGAGCCATTTATATGCATTTTGTATTATGATAAGAATACTAATTGTGTTTGATTATAAAATTGCGTAATTTAGGACTGTATTTAAGCAGAGCGGCCTTTTTTCTCCTAAATCAGAAATAATAGCTGTTTTCCTCATCATTTTCTGCCTGGCATGGCTCTACGCTCTGCTTTTTATCCTGTGACATTGTAAATGAACTTGTTCCTCTCCCATCTGCAATAAAATATTCTGATGGCTGATCCCGGCTGTGATGTCACAGATTTCAGCAGGGCTTATCTAAAGTAAATGTCTTATAAATCAACAAAACCCTTCTTCTATCCACTAGTACAGTGGCAGAGTAGGGGGAAGTGCATCTGTTCTGAAGGAAGTAAAATGCACACAATCGTTTAACTCGAGGTAAACGTTGCCAGTGAACTGCTGTTTAACAACTAGTTTGAGGCCTCGTGGATAAACATTAAGCACTGTGTACTGTGGTCATGCTACCAAAATTGATTTCTAAATCCAAACTATAATCTTCATTTCATAATCCTGGAGTCAGTGTAAACCAGTGGCTGGCTTGCAGAGCTATGAACCTGGAGACACAGGTTTGAATCCGTCACTACCAACTATGTAACCATGAAAAACCATTCCTATCAACCTTTTGTCACGAAATGAGGGAAATATAGGCCGCCCATCAGCACGCTACTGCCGCTGACGCCAGCAACCCGGTTCGGGAATGAGCCTAAGTCGTCGGGGCTGGCTGGGAGGAGGAGGGGATCAAGCATCTCATAGCAGGGGTTGAAATTAAATTTTGCAGCAGCTAGCCAACAGAGCTAGTGACTGGGGAAAATCAAGTAGCCCCACAGACTTTTCCACTTGCCCAGCTAGTTTACTTACTGAAATGTTACCTTCTCCAGCACAAGCCTGCAAGGTTAATTTAAAGGAAAATCTTATTGGCTAGATACAAAATCTACCAGCATTTGCCTAGCAGGCTGGTGCCAATTTCGACCCCCTGTTAGGATGCTGTCTTCGGGGAGGGGGGCTGCTTTACCACTTTCGGTATGCCGTTCTAGTGGTGTGGGTAGGAGAGGACGCTGTTAGGTGCTTGGCTGAGACATGCGTCCTCACGTCTACAACCTACAGCCTGGACTGTAGTCCATGTGCCAGTGAGGGGTAGGATTCGGGGACCACACGATGCCAGGCAAGCAATGAAAATCCAGCCTCCCGCTGCCATGCAGCATGGTCCCGAAGGGGAAGGGAGGAACGGAGCCCCGGATGGATGGCGTAGCTGCCGAGCCCCAGCTGGGAGTGGGCGAAAAGTGTACTATATTAAAAAAAAAAAAAGGGGGGACACTAAAAAATGAAGGATAGTCTGGGACACTGGCCCACAGAATGAGGCACACTTCATACAGATTCAAGCTCAAAACACTGGAAACCAGTGCTTTTATTTGTTCAGTTTAATTTTGCATTAGCATTAAAAAATGTTAAGAATTGCTGCTCGAAAATTTAAGTTTAAATCATCTCCTCTATGTGAGCAGGACATATTCAGTGTGGCACAGAGCACTTCAGAGGGGTAGAACGAGGGATGTCCCTTATAATGAAGGACAGTTGAGAGGTATGTGAGCAGGTAAAATACAAGTGCGCGCACAAGGAAATGCCCCTCATCTCCCAGCCTCCCCTCACACACTCAGACGGTGCCTACTCACTCCGTTCAACAGCAGCACTTACCTTCTTGATTCCTTGGATAAAGCGTTGATTTGTAGGAGGGTCTTTGCCTTTGCAGCACCAGACACTTGGAACAACGGCCCTCTGTAGCTGAGGAATGCTTCTAGCTTGCAAGTGTTCACATCCAGTCTTTACAGACACCTTAGAACTCCCTGTATTTTTGGGGGGTCCAGTATCCCCCTCTCCTTGTCCCTGATCATGTTGTAGAACAGTGCTTAAACTAACATACGTACTAACATACTAAAATGCCAGCAGAGGCCTCCCAGGAGGCCTAATGGTTTCATGTCTGCTTTCGATAGTCAGCACCCATACAGGCGCCGACTTTGCTGCTCCCCCACCCCTTTGGATTTCCTATCCTCGGCCCAAGAGGTTCCCATGTATTGACTTCCTCAGCTTCACTCTCCCCCATACCTGCCCCAGCCCTCTTGAACCCTCCACATTCTCTTCCTCCACCAATCCTTGGGCAGCACATTCCATGGCTCCACCACCCTCTCAGTGAAGCACTTCCTCCTCTCCGCTTGAGTCTCCCTTCTAGCTTCCACCTGTGTCCTCTAGTTGCCCCTCCCTTTCTTTCCTTTGGAACACCCGACTGAGCCTCCCTTATTAATCCCTTTATGTACTCGCTCATGCATTGTATTTTCCTGCACGCCATTTGTTTAGCGTGCTTTGATTACTGTTTGGATGTACTTACTGTAACAGACTTTTTTTTCCTTGTATCTTTTAGCTGTTGATAGCTAGCTTAAAATGTTGGCTGCTGCTGTCCTCCCTGTGACTTTCATGAAAACGAGATGCAGCATCTTATGGGGTTATCTTGACTGGAGTAAATTCGAACAAATAAGAAAATATGGCCAAGTTTCCTTCTGATTTTTCTTTAACTAGAAGTGGTACTCTATGCTGATTTGAGTTTCTAGGTGGTTGTGTGATCTAGTAGGAAAGGAATTTGGTTTTACATAGTTGCTTTAATACACAGGGTATCCCAAAGTCATTTACAACCCCTGGAAAGTTAGCTAATAGCCATTAGTCGAGCACAGGAAGCTTACAGACATACATATGAACATGTGAATCTGCCAGCAGAAACAGGCCTCATGGTCTATCAAATCTGCTCAAGTGTGCAGTTAACACCCTAGACTGCAGCTGCCCCACCCCCACCTCCAGGAAGTTCTCAGCACTACTTACTCAGACTCTCCCCCGTGCCCCGTCTCATGCCCTTTTAAAACTACCCACTGTCTTACATGAAATCACCCCCTTTGGCAGGGCGTTTCATTTCGACACCACCCTCTCTGTGAAGTAATGTCTCCTCATCTTATTTTTTTTTTTTACTTTCTATTTATTCGCCTTCCCCCGCGCTGGAATTCCGCTTCATCAGGAGACACACAAGTAACTGTCCCACTTTTCTGCCTTACCTGGAATCCCCAGAGGTTACTCCATGGAGCCATGGTTCTATCCCCCAGGCAGGCATAAGGTGGGGCCCATACATCTCAATACTTTCTGGTTTCGTTGGGTCCCCTGGTGGCCAGGCAGGCAGGAGCCATCAAGACCAGTACTGGCGCTCCTTCTTCTCGGAACTCCAGCGTCTTTTTCCCTGTTCTCATCTGTGTGGTCTACATCCTGACGTCAAGGCACTAGGTGCCAACACCTACCATGCAGCTCCCCCTGCTACATGATCGCTGTTCCCCAGGTGGCCTCCTACCTTGACATCTGCAACACTGTCCCTTTTAGTGAGTACCAGGTTCAGTACTGCCCCATCATGAGTTGGTTCACTGACTAGTTGCCTGAGGAACGCCCCCTGCAGGGAGTCTAGGCTGTCCCTGCATCTAGCTGAAGCTGCAGATGGGAGGTTCCAGTCTATATCTGGCATACTGAAGTCCACAACCAGCAACACCTCCCCCTGTTCTGCTGTCTTGGCAGTAGCTTTCACGAGTAATTTATCTAACTCCTTCCCCTGTGCCGGTGATCTGTAGGTCACACCTGTGCGAACAGAGGCTCCATTCCCCATCTCTAGGGTGTCCCACAGTATCTCTGCCCCCCCCCACCGTATTCCCTGTATCTCAGTTGCTTTTATGCCTTCTCTTATGTAAAGCACCACGCCCCCTCCATTCCTTCCCCTGCATCCCTCCTGAACATGGTATAGCCTGGTATGGACATATCTAAGTCATGGTTTTCAGCACACTACGATTCTGTAATGTCCACAATATCTGGGTCATCCTCTGCCATTATGGCCTCTAGGGCCTGAATCTTATTTCCTAGACTTCTAGCATCCGCGCTCATGGCCTTCCAGATTTTGTTACCCCCCCTTTTCCTTTTTCTGTCTCTCCTCCCCCTCTCTTTTTAATGCTTTTGTTCCCATCCCCCTTCATTTCTATTGCCCTGCTTCCTTTATTAATTTTCACCCTGGAGGTTCCATTCCCCTCAGGTTCTCCCTACTTTTTACTTCAGCCTGTGAGTGGAGTTAGTTACTGCCTCCCCAATTTCTTCTACCACTCCCCTCAGCTAGTTAAAATGATCATCAAAGTAATATCTAAACCGTCCACTGAGGGCTGCAGTTCCCCTCTTGGATGGATGCAGGCCATCACCCTTGTAAAGGTCCTAATCTCTCCAGGTTGATCCCCAGTCCCCAATGTAGCTGGACCCCTCTTCTCTGCACCATTCCGTCAACCTTGAGTTGAAGGTCTTAGTGCGGAGATCCCTTTCCTCCCATCTGCCATAGACAGGCAGCGCCTCAGTAAAAGCCACTGAGTACGCTACGGAAAGACCCCCTCCATAGCTCCTCAAACTCCCCCTTCACGATCCCAGCCCTGTCCCTAGCCAGGTCATTAATCCCCATGTGGACAATGACATCCAGCTCTGCATCCCTTCCTGCTGCCCTAGCAAGCCTCTGGATCTGCTTCTCGTCCCTGTAGGCCATGGTGCCATATAGGCACCTAACCTCCTTCTCCCCCCGCCCCCGCCTATTCCTAAGTCTGTCCCTCTTACAGTTGAACCTCCCACCAGAAGTTGCTTCCTCCTCCTCTGTGGTTCTGTTCCTCACTTCTTGGGTTCTCCACTCCCAAGAACTCCCACATCCTCCCAGGCCACTATCAGGGATGCCTTCTCCTGGCAGTCCCGCTTTGCCAGAGCAGCGTAGGAATTTTGTAGGTGTACTGGTTGAGGAATGTGCCTCTGACCCACCACTCTCATTCTTCCAGAGCCCACTGTAGTCCAGCTGTTCCTCCTGCCTGGCATCCTCTGGGGTAATGGTGTCAGACTCTGTGGCTGCTGGGTGGTGGAAGAGGTCCCCTGAATCCTAGCCAGCTTGACCTGGAGTCTAGCGACCTCCTCCATCAACCCAGAGGTGCATGCAGATAGGGCAGCAGCACAGTCTCCAGAAGGTCTCTCTGTAAACTGCCCACTGCCACTGCACTGCACCACTCTTAGCATTCTCAGGTTCTGATCTCCCTGTGTTGTCTGGAAATACTTATGTACCCTTACCCTTGATACAGTGTTCCTAGTTTCACCTGTGTGTTGCTGTTTGTGTTCCCCTGTACCTAGTGTACTTCCTCTTATACTGTTACCTAGACAGGGTGTTACTTCTATTGGCTGTTTAGGCCTACCTTTTACCTCTGGCCTGTACCTCTAAATCCCCTGCCTCACCAGTTAATGACTGGTCTTATAATAATTAGAGACAGTGGGCCACTTGTCGGTCTAGGGAATGTATATCATGCTTCATTGTGTACCATCTGGGTTTGAGAGCAGATTCAGGCACTTGCAGCCGGTGGCCGGCTGGAAATTTTGTTGCTGCTTGGCAACATGTCCCACACATGTCCCAACCAGTGTGGGTTAGCGCTGTTTCCTGTAGTGGCAAAGACCCCTTTGCAGTGGTCTTGGAAGCCTTTTCCCCCTCACAAGGGGTGGCATAATTGCTGTTTGCTGCTGCTGTTAGTGAGGACAACCGATGGTGCATGGCACCAGGGGAGGTGGATGTGTCGGGCACTGGGATGCACACAGCATGGTCACTAAAGGGAGAAGTACCCCTTGCATGCTGTCAGGATGCAGCATTACTGGCACTTTGGTCCCAGACCAGCTGGCCACCTCCTTTCCATATACCAAGTAGCCATGTTGGGGTGGGACTGTCCTTTCCCAAGGGCTCCACCTTTGAGGTGCAGACCACAGAGGAACTTAGGATTGGTCATTCTTAAAGGCTGGGTAGTTTCTGGGGACAGCCCAAGCAGTAGGTGGGATGATCCCCCCCCCCCAAAAGGGAAAAAATGGGACAAATGACCTATCATCTGGGACACCAAAAGTGATAATGGCATCTCAAAAAGCAGTTATAGTATTTGTGTTCTTCTGAAGCTTTCTGAAAGACAAATGGACTGTAACACACATCTGGCCTTATCTTAAGATTAAAATCCCTACTTTTGAAATATATAGATGTCAAAAATTGGACGGACAGAGGAAGTCTTCTTCTGAGGCAAAATCATAGACACCCCTGAAAATCAGGGACAGTTGAGGGGTATGGTCTGCCACGTTGTTAAAAAGATGCCCGCCTTAGTTGGACTGTCCTGGGGAACTGCATTCTAACAAAAAAAAAAAAAACATGTATGAAGTCCATGATGGTCCCTATTATGAAACATGGAGCTCTGGTGTTTGGAGATGCAGCCTCAGCCCACTTGAATAAACTAGACCCCCTTTTGAATAAACTGGCGAGATTTATCCTTGGCCCACCTTGCCTAACTGGTTCTTTGCCCTCTTAGAATGCTGACCTAGCTAATCGTATCTAATCAGAGAGACTTGCATGTGCTAAAATTAATGCATAATTGAGCCTAAAACAAAGTCCTCCGAGACAGTACTGAACTCCTAGTCCCAAGAAAGATCCATTTGGGTGTAAGCATCCACATTGGAACTTGAGCTCTTTATTAACTATTAACCCCTACAAAAATCTAAATGGAGGTCAAGTGTTCTCTGTAACTGGGCAAGGATCTGACATTCAGTACTGGGTAATTTCCAACATATTGAAGGGCCCATTACACCATGAGGAAAACCCTTTTTAAATGGTTTCTGAAACATGTGTCTGCACCACAGTCTTGCTGCATCCAACATTGATCAAAGATGGTATGTATATAATTTAAGCATTATAATATCTTTTGACCCTGTGTGTTTTTTTGGTTGATGTATCTGTTTGGAACTTGCTGCATTATATATTCAGGACACCATTGAAAGTTAGTCATTTTTGCTCAGTGGTCAGTTGTCATATTAATATTATAGATCAAGGGAGAGCTCCCAGCCAATCGGAGCACTTCTTTCCTCCACGCATGAGACACTCTTATTCTGTGAAGAGCATCTCACACACAGGTGCCCTGGAAACTGGCACGTTCAGGGAACATTGTTTTAAAATTGTATTATTGATTGCGCTTCATCGATAATATACTAATATGTACCCCATCGCTACTCTTTGTTGTATCAGAGTGGTTTCACTTGCCTTCAGCTTGAGCCAGAACAGCTCAGCTTCGCTTCGCTTCACTGTTCTCGCTCAAGCTGAATGCGTATGAAACCACTCTTATACAGCAAAGAGTCGCTCCAGGGGACATATTAACACACAAATTAAGCTTACGACTTGAATCCAAATCACTATGGAAGGGAGTAGGTCTGTCTGGCATGAGAGAATATTAATTTGGTCAGGTAGCCTAGAAAGGCCATTACAGATATGTGTAAGAGGGAGAGAGAGACTGACAGACGCAAGGGCCAAGTGCACATTGTTTGAAAGTTGTAAAAAGTACATCCTGGAGGTGCTAGCTGCCTCAGTCTAGTCTTCTGTTTTTCTACCCCAAGGTTTACTCTCTGGGAGCAAATGCACAGCAGCACTTCTGACCCTGCAATAGAAAAGGTTGCAAGTATGAACTGTATATGATCTTATTCAGTATGTTTCGTCACTCATATTTTGCACTCTTCCCAAAGGCCCAGAGTGCCAAATAGTACATAAGAAAAATATTACAGCAGTAAACCTAAAATAGCACAACAGTCCATCAATTTTCAGTTAAAAGTTGTGTCTGAAATAAAATAAAAATGTTTTAAAAGCCTTAAAAATGTATTAATGTTGGAACTGCTCTGTAATTAGGGCTAGTAGAATATGCCAAAGGCAACTGTTTCTGTTGTGCTGTTGCAGAGGGCTTTTCTATATATTTATATACTGGTGTCTCTTATGGTTAAAACAAGACTGTTTTCTCAAGTTCTTTGGGTTAGAGAACTGTAAAGCTAAGTGATTATGACATGCAAACTACTTACGAGGGCACAAGTAAAACTATAAACCCAGTACACACAAAGATTTATTTAGCTTTGGTTTACCAGGTAAGTGCACTATAAAATGCCTATTTTAGGCATGACCCAGGAGGTTCAACAGAAGCACATATATAACAGTAATAAATACACATCTTTGCACAGTAGGAATACAGTAAATCCGATACAAATTAATGACTTGGTAAAGAACAAGGAAATACAGTAGTGCAGTAGTAAAATAAGTCTGTACTAATGAATAAAATGACTAGAGTATTACTTGGGATAAAATAGCAATAACTATCCATGCACGGCCCAATAGTGACATATTATTATATGGGAGGAAGCAAGTATCTATATAATTCACGCTTGAAATGCAGGTAAGAGGGGGAGTCACAGCTGAACTATTATAAATCATTCACTGTTTTTGTGGGTGTTAAATAGAACTTGAATTTAAATGTTTTTTTTTTTTTTTAAAGGAACTTGCATTTAAACTCAGTGTTTCACTTTGGGGGAAGGGGGTGCTTGGCTAACCATCGTTCAGAGTGGCAGCTACATCCCCAGATCAGGTGGCACATTTGAGACCAAATGGAAACCTGAGAAAGCAACAACCCAAAACCAAGGTGCAAAAACTTCTTTCAGGCATGTTGTGCTCAGTAAGATGCTGAAATGCCGGGCTTGAGTCACATGGGGGGGAGGGGGGGGGGACACTACACTGGAGCTGGCACTAGAGGCCCACAGCTTTACTCCTTGATTGCTACAGTAGCCAAGAAGATAGACGCCATTACCCCTAGAATTGCACAGCGGAGCCGACAGTGTAAGTGGTTACGTTAAGCATATGCATAAAATGCATATGGGACACAAAAACCCTGGCACAATATATCAGTTGGGGGGTGAGGATATAGCATGCACCAAGCAGGAAAGGGATCTTGGGGTTGTCATCTCTGATGACCTCAAATGGGAAACAGTGTGACAAGGCATCAGGTAAAGCAAATAGGATGCTGGGATGTATAGGCAGGGGCATCACCAGCAGGAAAGGGAGGTCATAATTCGCTATACAAGACACTAGTGAGGCCCCACCTGGAGTACAGTGTACAGTTCTGGAGACCATACCTACGTAAGGACATAGACAGGGTAGAGAAGGTTCAGAGGAGGGCAACAAAGATGGGCATGGGTTGCATCACAAGTCCTATGAAGACAGGTTGAAGGAACTGAACATGTACTCCCTGGAGGAGAGGAGGGAGAGAGGGGATATGATAGAGACATACAAGTATCTTACAGGGAGGAACAGGGTGCAGGAAAACACTATTTTTAAGCGAAAAAGATGTTTCAGGACTAGAGGGCATGGGATGAAGTTGGAGGGAGGACGATTCAGAGGAAACATGAGAAAGAATTTCTTCACAGAACGGGTGGTGGACAAGTGGAACACCCTGCCAGAGGAAGTGGTGGGGCTGAAACAATCACGGATTTAAGAATGCATAGGATAGACATAAAGGAATTCTAGAGGGCAGGGGTAAGGAGAAACAGACTTCTAGGAAAACAAACTGAACTTACAAGCTCAAATGGGCAGACTAGGTGGGCCATAGGCCTTATCTGCCGACACTGTCTATGTATCTATGTTAAATACAGCAGATCTAACAAAATGGATTATCGAGCAGTGACTGTTGTCAATACTCTAGAAAATGGTAATTTGAGGATTCTGCTTGAAAATTCCGAAAACCTTCTGTGTGCATTAAATATTAGGATATTGGGCATTCCAGAAGCTTTAGAGGGCGATAACATCCTTGAATTCACGGGACAATGGCTCTGTTCTGAACTACATCTTGAGGAGCCCCCACGTCTTGAAAGAACATAAAGAATCACACTGTCAGGCAGTGACCTGAACTAGAACATCCTAGGGCTGTGCCATTTGGTTTTCTGCTTGTCCAAGATAAAAAGGTATTTATGACAGCAAAACATGCAAATGTGCCTGCTGATGGGCAAAAGTCTTTTTCCAAGACTGGTCTTACGATGAGGCAGAGGTGCAAGGTGTTTGATGAAGTGCAGAACAGGCTTAGAATCAGATACCGCTTGCCTTGCTGCCTCCTGCCTGTTTGCATTTCATCATCCAGAACAAGTCATATTCTTTTGCATACCTGAAGGGGGTAGTCAGACTGTTAGGGGTCCAGGTGAATGGCATAGTCAAAACACGCGCTGCACGGACACTAGAAAATGGGCACATTGTAAAAAAAACACGCTAATATAAATAAGCCAACCCGAAACTGCACACGCTGTAATGTCAACAGGGTTTTCAACCGCGCTGGTCTTCTGTCATTGGCTTTGACTGGATATTGACTGTTAGAGTGCTTAGAACAGTCTGGTGGGCTGCGATGGGAGAGTCCGCATTGATAGAACAAGGAGCAGAGAGAAGATTCCAGAGTTGACAGTGCTTAAGTGGGCATTTAACTTTTTTTACACCTTTCTCTTTATATTGCTGTGTTTTCTCTTAATTTCCCTAAATGCCCTCTCCACCCCGCGACCATGCGGGCAGTGCTTGGGGTACCTTCCCAATTTCTTAGTACCTGCTGTGGGTTTTGAGAGCTGTGATCCTGGGTGAGTTCCAACTGTTTGAAATTTCAATTTTACTTGGTATGGTGTAGCCCAGTATTACATATGAACTGCGGAGGTGAAATGTTTAACACGAGATCCAGCTTGAGCTTTGGTGCTGTTGGAGATGGGAAACTGTACAACCTCCTACATGAACTAGAGACAGAGACTTGATTGCCAGAGGCACACAAGTTGGTGCTGGTGCAGTACTATTTTGCTCTTTCTAGACCGGGCAATCGATATGTCAGGGTAAGTCTAGTTTCACCTGTGGCTTTCGTTGGATTTGGGGTATCCTGGGCTTTGTTCCTTTCCTGGACTTTGCTCACTAGGGTAGATGGGAAATGTTTAGAAGTTTGCAATGTTCAGGAGTTATGTAGCTGCTTTGGGTTTACATACTAACATACTAAAATGCCAGCAGAATAGGCCTAACGGTCTTTTGTGTCTGCTCGTTTGGTCAGCCCTCACCCTGGGAGCTGACCTTGCTGCCCCCCTCGCCTTCTCTGGCTTCTCCCTTCCCAGTTCCGGATATTCTCACTGCACTGGATTTTGCTTCCAGAACCCTTCCCCTGTACCTGTCCCACCCCCTCTTGAACCCCTCCACTGTCTCTGCCTCCACCAGCCCCCTGGGCAGTGCATTCCATGGCTTCACCACTCTCTCAGTGAAGTAGCACCTCCTCCTTTCTCCCCTGAATCTTCCCTCCTCCAGCTTCCGCCCATGCCCTCTAGTTGCCCCTCCTCCTTCCTTGAAGCACTCTGACTGCTCCTCCCTATTTATCCCTTCATGTACCTGAAGACCTCTATCATGTCCCCCCCGGTCCCTTCTCTCTTCCAATGTGTACGTATTTAGCTCTTCGAGCCTCTCCCCATAGGTCCTGTCCCCCAAGCCCCAAATCATTTTGGTTGTCCTCCTCTGGACCCTCTCCAGGAGTTTAATGTCCCCCTTTAAGTGTGGCCTCCAAAACTGCACGCAGTACTCGAGGTGTGGCCTCACCAAGCAGTTATATAGAGGGAGTATCACTTCCCTCCTTCTGGAGGTGATCCCCCTAGCGATGTATCCCAGCATCTTGTTGCCCTTGGCTGCTGCCCTCCTACAGGTTTCATTATTAAAACAGAAGGTTGACTACTGCTAATTGGGTATTATTGGGTTATCTGAAGTAACCTATTACACATGACTTTATTTCATTAGGTGAACTCTGTCCTAGCATCTAATGGCACTTTAGCCTGAAGTTTGAAAATATGGTGTTTTACAGCATTAACTTGCTTTTCCCCTCATTCATGTACCACGTGTAGGACATGCTGTTGCACACCAAGCATAATATTAAGCTGTTTTCATATGCAGTGTATGTTCATCTGCAAGAAATTATTTGTAAATGTTTTCATGAGTAATGAATAAAAGTAAATTAAAAAAGTTTCTGTCTGCAGAAAATTAAACCCTTGTATGGGAAATCCACTATACAGTATTTAGATGAACTTAGAACTTCAGAATTTTGAAAGTGTTGGCAAAGACACCCTCTTTTGATTATAAGAGCGTCAGTAATGTTCAGAAAATCCTGATTGGCTAAAGATGATGTTATGCTTTATAATTGCACAATGCTGGCTGAATGCTTTCTGAGTGGTGCTGTTCAACCGCATGCGTGTCGACAAGTCAGCCATGTGCGTCGTACACTGATGTTGTGCTGGCTTCCCTGTGCTATCCTTGGAAAGTTTGCAGGCAGATTATAGCGTCAGTGAGTGTGTGCTGCTTAGGCAACTGCCCACCAGGGACTAGGAGCATTTTTGGATGCCAGATCCTATTCTTATTAGACGTTTCCAGTGTTCACTGCAAGGCTGCGGACAAATGGTGGTTAAGGCTGTAACAGGGACAAGATAATCAAATCACATCTCTCAGAAGGCAGATTTCTACTGGGTAAACAATGTTGCTGCCAGTTTCACTGGCTTGCTCACACAGCCACAGTGGTTTAGCAGTGCAGCAAAGTCGAGCTTCATTTCTTCTTAAGATGTTATGTAAAATAAAAACTACAGTGTAAAATCTAAAAGTACCTGGCTTTAACATAACACTTTAAGGTTGTAACTCAGAAAGGACCGTAGGTTCATCAGATTACACACACACACACACACACACACACACACACACCCCACCCACTTTACAGTTCAGGAGGAACAAGTTTGCTGTCAAACATGTACTAATTGAGAGGATTCCTACCCACCATATTACCCTAGGTACCCAGTGATTCCTTTTGTAAGTAGAAATGTGTCGGCTTACCATAAAGAGGCTGTACTGTCTTCATATCCATGGTCTCTGCTGGTAGGCTGTTCCATGGGTACACTACCCCCTGAAAGACTAAATGCCTCCTGATGTTACCTCAGAATTCTTCACTGCTGTTTTCAGTTTTGTCCCCGTGTCCAGCTTTAGCTGACCAGATCCAAAATCGAGCAACCTTGTCAATGCCATTAAGCGTGCAAGAGATTGAAATAATGCCCCCCCCCCCCAAAATCTCCTTTTCTCCAGGGAACATTTTAATTTCCAGTTTCTCCAAATAACTTTTTTTTTACTCCATATAGTGATCATTTTGGTGGCCTAGGCTGGGCTTACACTGTCTTGACCTCCTCAATGTCCTTTTTGTATTGGGGAGCACAGGACTGCACACAGCACTCCAGGATGGATCTGACCAGGACCTCGTAAGGTGGCAGGATTACCTCCAATTTGATGCACCCCAGCATTCTCCCAGGCTTCTTTTTTTTTTTTTTATTTTACTTTATGTTTTTTGATTTGGCAATGGACATACAAACAGAATCCTGATGCAGTACATAGCAAAATATTAATATAAAACCAATGAGGCCCCATCCCTCGTGGTACATGTGGATAGAAAAAGATCATGCTATACCTGTAAGAATCGTCATGGAGGGTGTCCCAACCTATTTTTCTTACCTGAACTACAAAACAGAACCCCAGTGTAATTGCTTCATTAAAGGGCCCATGATCAGCATGGAATTATGAAGAATATATAAAATATGAGCTATCCAGTCTTTACTTCCTACAGTAAGAAGGTAAGTATGTCCATGCACTAGCCATAATTAAATAACCTGATAAAAGGTTTTCCTCAATAGTAACTGCAGCTCCAAATTCCCCCCGGCAACATGTGGCAGTCAAACACAGAAACTTTTACAGGGCTAAACATCATTGTGTGGATTGCTCGTAGTGCTACCACAAATTATAAATACAAATGCTTTTTGATACAATGAAAGGGACTTCAGTCAAATAGTAATGAGACAATAGGTCACATTGATTCCCCTCCCCCTCCATGAAACCCCACTCCTTAACATACAAAAGAATGAGTTTTGTAGTCTCCAAACAGTTCATTAAAACTTATCCAAATGGAGTTATGGTCCACAAAGGGAGAAAAATAGTGAGAAGGGTCTCAGTTCAAACCTGACCATTTAATAGTCCATTAAAACAGGCAGAGCATCCTCATCTTCCGACTCCGGTTCAGGTGAGGCTTCTCAACAAAAGAGTGGGAGCTGCGTGTCTGTGGGCCCATTTCTCAGCTTCAGTTGGGTCGGTGAAAAGAAACACTTGGCCTTGATTCAGAACACACAGCCTTGCAGGAAAAACCATGCCATGCACAATGCCTGCCTCCCATAGGAGCATCCGCACTCCATTGAAGCATTTCCTCCTTTGGCGTGCAGCATAGCTTAGGTCGGGAAATAGACAAACTTGTTGACCTTCATGGAATAAGGTGCGCTTTGTTCATGCCAAGGCTAGTATAAGGTCCCTGGTGCCCACTCCATCCAGGACTACAACAGTTGCTCAGGGGGCTTCCAAATTGTCCTGCCGGCCTCTGTAGGTCACCCTATAAGCTTTTTGTATGGTGATATTCTATTCCTGCAGGGGCTGCTCCAGCTGTTGCTCCAACAAATCTTTTAGAAACCATGACAGGTGATCTCCTTCACTTCTCTCGGGCATACCCACAATCTGCAGATTTGAAGAGCAAGCCTCGTCTTCTGAAGACTGAAGTTGGGACTGCAAGTGAGTGTTCTCTTTAACCAGGTTACTTGCGGTTCTCATAGTGGCCACTGCTTGCTGCTTAGTCTCCACTGAAACAGTTTGTAACAGAGACATCTCCGTCTCAAGGTGGTAACTTGATTGCCCAGGAGTCTAACTTTTCAGATAGATTGGCAACTGATAAAATAAGTCTATTAAGTTTAAGACCAATACTTTGTAGTGTTTCTCGCATTCTTTAGTCGGAGACTCCATGCAGCCCTGTCACGGATCTCATGGCGGAGGGCCAGGAGTGTTTTGGTTTTTCTCTCCATCCTGCTTAGTCTCATCCCTGTTTGGGTTGCCCATCCTACGTTTGGATGCATTCCCACATCTGTTGAGCCCTTTAGTTCTGTGTTCTATATTCAAAAAATTATTTTTGTAATATAAAATTGCAGAGAAGGATTCAGAGCCTGGGTTCCAAGCAGCCATTTTGCTTGGGCTCCACAGCGCCCCCTTCCATGCTTCTTGACGGGCAGCAGTGCATTGTTTGTCAAGCTTTAGCCCTTGTCTCCTGATCCCAAGGCAGTGTGGGACAAATTAGCTTTGGCCAGTTGGCTACTAGCTTTCCAAATCTGGTAACAAAACCAATTTTTTTAGTGCCCATCATTTTAAAATTTTGATTCAGCATTAATCCACTGTGGGAGGGGGTCACTTTGTGGGCTGGAGACCAGTTGGCCACTGACTTTCAAAATCTAGTAGCCAAACCATTTTTTTTGTTTGTAGTAACTGTTGGTCACCTGCTACCTGAATTTTTTTTTTTTTTTTTTTTAATAGAGCTTTTGCCCACCTGCTGCGACCTACTCCTGCCATTGGTCCATTGTATTGAGGTCTCCCAGTCCTGTCTTCAGCCCCGGCTTTCACGCCAGCAGGGATCCACACAGAGCAGGATCCGGGAGTTCCCGGAGGGCCATCACACATAGCGACAGAGGGACATAGGCTGTTTTCCCCTGCAACCACACAACGTGCAGTGGAGTAACAGACACGCTTCGCCTCCGTGGAGATGTCCTGAAACGCCCGAGGTTGGTCATTGCTTTTGCGACCATGCTGTGTAACCACCAGGATACGTTCTGGGGCAGATCAGCAGCGGGGTCACACTACCCCCTCCCCTGCGGGAGGAGAGCCATCTGTTGGGACACTTGATCCTCCTTCCCCTGGCCAGCCCCTGAATGACCCGTGTCCATTTCTGTACCCGAGCCGCCGGCATGGCAGGAGGTAAGCCACTAGGTACCTCAGCCCTTCACGCCACTGGGCCGGCTCTGGCTACTTGATTTGTCACACCATGCCCCCAGGTCCTTTTCCTCCTTTACTGCAGCAAGAAGAGTCAGAAGTATTAAAGTTTTTCCACTCAAAGTGTAGCACCCTGTGCCTTCTGTTGCATTCTGTTTTTTTTAAAGAACTTTTTTTTAGGATATCTCTGTTTATCAGCCCCCCTCTCCCCAAGCTCCGCATCCTCGGGAGCACCTATGGAGACTGCCCCCACCTTCACCACCTACCTTCACCCTTCTCGCTCACCCCATGGAGCTGCAGTTTTCCCCCGGGCAGGGACGAGGTGGGGCAACTACACCCCGACAATCCAGATTTCATCAGGAGCTGGAAGGGAGGTTGGTGCGAGGCCATGAGGGGTAGCTCCTTGGTGCTCCGTCTCCCTGGAGCCTGGAGAGCTTTTTTTTCTGTTTTTTCGTGAGGGAGAGGTGTGCCCTGGCATCATGGCATCACCGCCGATGTCACCTCTCTTGTCCCCTTTGCTGGATGCTAGTACTTGCTGTGTCTCTCGCTTCCGCCAGAGGTCAGTCAACCGGCAAGCATGGACCCCCCTCCCTCCCGGGAGAGGAGAGCTGTCCTGCGGATGCTCAATCCTCTCCCTCCCCTGCTGACCCCTGACGGCACGACGCGAGGTGTGGCATCCCACGCCTCAGCGCCACCGAGCCGGCTTTAAATAACTTTTAATGTCCCTTTCTCATCAGATACAGTAAGGAATAGTACACAACAGAGGGCAGGTTAACCCATCATAATTCACAAACTCTATAGTGTGTTATTTCAGTTTTTAAATAATTTGTTGTCACAGTAAAATAAGAGACATTCTTGTGAGGCTTTTCATTTTGTGTTTGCTATTTTGTCAGTGTAGTTTGGATTCGTAATGTGGTTGTGACTGATTCTCTTAATGGCCAAGGTCATAGATTTATGGTTTTCACTGGAATAAAATGGTAGAATCCCAGAACGTGACTGTCTGCACACTGGTAAAAATCACAGAGTTTAATGGAATTTGGCATTTTATTCCAGAGCAGTGAATCTGCATAACCTGCATTTTTACTATGATATTTTTTGTACAATTTTCATTCTGCTTTATTTAATTTACTGTATATAATATCTTTCTTTAATTCTATATAGTTGTACTCATAAACGTTTACTCAGGAAGGTCCTGGCAATATATGTAAATTAGACAAGTAGTCTCCAATGAAATCCTGGAATTTGGACTCTTGAAAACAGAATTTGATTGCTTCATTTAATCAGTGCCCCTAAACATTTTAACCCCACAGATTAATATTAGTAACATCACCATCTTGTCTGCTAAATTACTGTCCTCTTGTACTTTTTTTTTTTCCTCCTCCCCTGGACGCTGAGCTGGCCCCCTTCTGTGACCTCCTTTCCAGCCACCTCCCAGCCCTGTTGCTCGCTTCGCACCCCGGCGGCTGTAGCTTACCTCTTGGGAAAAAAACAAAGCTCAAGGTCCACTAGTGTCAAAAAAAAAAAAAAAAATGTGTGTAGCCAAGATTTAGTAGTACAAAAATATTATATTTCATGCATATAGAAGTTCAAGTAAAATGCAGACTTGCAAGTGGCAGCAGCAGTAGAAGACAACATTCATTCTGATGTTTCACACTTAAAAGCAGATTTCTTTCTAGCGTACCCCCTGCAGTGTGGTCTCTGGGGCACCACCACCTCCAGGGGCTAAAATCTAGTGGTGGGAGCCTTTTTATCCTGGACAAGCAAGGGGGTACGATACCTGAGTTTGCCCAGAGTCAGATTATCCTGCCAACGTGGCTGCGCAAACATGCAGTGAGCGTACGTCAAGCTGAGCCTTGCACCTCCCCTCCCACAGCCATCCCAGCCTGCATATCCACCGGTGGTGCCCCAGGTGTTGCTAGTGCATCAGGAGCAGGCAACCTTCCTCCCTGGAGGAGGCGAGTGTTCTCTGGGATGCTTAAGCCTCCTCTCTCTGCCGGCCATCCAGCACCTCGAGCTCGTTCTAAACCCAGGTCGTCAGTGTCGCAAGTGACAGTCCTGCCTTTGTGCAGACAGGCTGGCTTTAAATGATTGCATTTTGTTCTGTTAATCCCATGTACCTTCCCCCAGGGCACACCTGGATTCTTTACTAACGTGTCTTTAATTTCTGCATGATTCCGTAGGCTTCAGTGTGTATAATTTAAACTATTCTTTTACAATACAGTACATTATTTTAGATTGCTAAGGATGCACTGTTTGTTTGGATGTTTTAGAAAGTACAGACAGGTATGCAGAATTAAATCAGTTTAAAATGTTTTTTCCATATTTTATTTGTTCTCCTTGATCGTGGCAGGCTTGGCCACCATCTGCCCTATTCCAGTGTCTACAGTCTCCCTGTGGTCAGGAGGGAAGGGCCGTCCTCTTCCCAAAGCCATAGTCCACTATGCCAGCACGTCCCTGGTGATGAGGCAGGTGGAGACTCTGTGTGCAGGACATCATTGACACCTGCTTCCGCTGTATTTTCTTCCTACTTTTCTCTGTTTATGCTAGCCATGGTGAAACTCAGGTTTGCGCATGTGTGTGGAGGCGCATGTATCTCGGGACTGCGGCTCCCTCCCCTGACCTATGTCTGCTGCTTGTGCATCCTGTGAGCTGCCACCAGGTCTCCACCTGGTGGCAGCCAGTGGCCGAGATGTCATGCACCGTGATATGTGAGAGGAAAGCTATTAGATGGCTGCTCAGTCTTCTCCCAGCCCTCCCCCACTGCCGACCCCCAGCAGCCTTCGCTCATTTCTGAACTCTGGTTGATGGCATGGTGAGAGGTAAGGCGCTGTGCACCTCAACCTCTGCGCCACCAGGCTGGCAACCTATGATGTATATTATTCTAAGGCTGGAATTAGCAGTGGCCCAAAGCACTGATATGCTTGCCAGTGCCACAGGCTATTAGGAGGTACTGTATCAGGCCCTGTTGGCCAGAACTGTAGGTAGGTATGTAGGTAGGTAGGAAGGAAGGAAAAGGTACAGGGGTGGGTGCAGTATTTTTAACAAACATCCTCAGTTTTCCTGTTAGAAAAAAAAAAACATTGTTTATAAGCTACAGATTTCATTTGTAAGGATTTTTACAACAGTACATATTTTGTAATATAAATAGTTACTGGAAGTATTAAACTGAAACTGTCATGAATACTGCCTTAAGGGAAAAGAAAGTCTTGTATCCAAAACAGGGGATGCAGCTCTTCATTAAACAGAATGTTTTGGTGTTTGTTTTTTCTAGAAGAGCTTCTTTTACACATCAAAAGTAATTGTGCTACTTGTTGGTGTAGAAGTTGCTTTAAAAAAGCTGCTTGTAGGAGGATTTGTGTTTAAAAGTTCGAGGGAAAGGATTTTCTATTATTCCCTCCCCCAAACACACACACACACACACACACACTCTAATAACCATGGGGCATCACTGACACCATTCTGCCAGCTGAGAAGGTGAACAAGTGTCTGCCCAGCTGAGGGCAACACCACAACATAATCCGCCTGTGGAAGGGAGAGATGCGCAAATGTAGGATGGGCCCATGCCCACTGTCCCCAGGAACGGAGTGTCTCATCACTGCAAGCACCGCCACCTCCCCAAGCCAACCTTAGATGGGATTCTCTGATCATGCTCACCCCTGTTGCTAGGTGACAGTGCACTAAAACCACTGGGCTGGCCTCAAACTGAATTTTAATAATTTTTCCTCTTTGGTGCAAAAAAAAAAGCCTTTCCATTTGATCCTATACCCTCTAACAAGCCTTTCCATTTGATCCTATACCCTCTATATTAACTCTCTCTCACACTCATGACTGCTCCTTTACTCCTCCCGCCCCCACACATCGCCAGCACTCCTGTGCCTCCTCATATCTAAATTCTGGTATGGATACATTGCTTCCTGCTTTTCTATTCTCATCCCCCAGTGACCTGCCACCTTCTCCATTCCACACCCACACTCCTTAGCTGAAAAATCTACCTTCTGATACCATCTCCCCTCTCTGTGGAGTCAACTACCATCCTCCATCTGTCTCTCTCACTCCCTTCCCTCCCGTAGGTGCCAATTAAAACTTTTACCACCCCTGTTCCTGCATGCCCTCTTCTTGAACCCTTCCCTACCTGGTACTGTGTAGTGGTTCAGCATCCTACCAACCGGGTTCCACCCCACTTTTATTTTTAATGCAGTTGTAATCTTGTGTCGATTCTACACGCTGTTTATTTATTTAGCTATTTGGCAGTTTTGACATCGTTGTCTGTACTGCTTTTTGACTAATTCACTTTCTGTCACAGTTATTATAGTTGCTGATCAGCCTGGTTTGTTTTTCGGTGTAACTGTGCTCTCGTTCCCTCTCCCTTTCCCCAGGTCACATCCAGAAACTAGCCTCGGGCCTCACTGGTCACCAGTTTCCAAATAAATAAATAAAAAGTACCCTTAGTAACATCAAGGCTGCCATAACAGTCTTTTCAAGCTTACTTCGTGGAAGAGTTGGTGACAGTGCCCCCCACCCCACCCCAAGACTGTGAAACAGGTAGCATTTAGCTGAATAAATGACTGCGAAAATGTGCATTGAAGTGGAAAGTTCTTCACTGTACCTTTATTGATTTATCTAGGCATTTTAGTTGAGTATGAGGGGGCATGAGAATGGCAGGCTTATTGACATAGTGACACAGACAGTGACAGCAGAAAAAGACCATTGGTCCAGCCAGTCTTCCCATAAACCCTAACAAATCCAGGACCTATTGTCCATACTGGGTTCTAATCCACACTGTCCACCCCCATGTCCCCTTCCCCACCACTACCACCCTGAGCAACCACTAAGCCCTTCACTCTTTCCCAGCTGTGTTTGAAACCATTGATTATTTTGGCACCCATAACATCAGCTGGTAGATTGTTCCATGACTGCACCGCCCTTTCTGTTAACTAAAAGTTTCTCACTTCCTTCTTGACCCTCCCCCATCACTTTCCACTTGTGCCCCCCCCATGTTCTTGATTTGCTACTTACGCTAACTAGTTCTTCCCAGTTTACCTGGTTCATTCCTTTCAGGAACTTGAAGGTCTGTATCATTTCTCCCCTTGCTTGTCTGGCCTCCAGCAAATACATGGTCAGTGTCTTGAGAGGCAGTCCTCATAGTATCTGCCCTGCTGGCCCTGAATCATTTTTGTCACCCTACATTGCACTCTCTCTCCAGCTGGTCCTTCTTTTTCCGTAAGTGAGGACTCCAGGTCACAGTACTCCAGGTGGAGCCTCATAAATGATCTGTAGAAAGTAATACCTCCTTCCTTCTGCTGTCAGTATCCCTTCCTATACACCCCCAGCATGCTGTTTGCTTACTGTAGGCCTTGTTACACTGGTGTGATTCTTTTACAGAGTCACTGATGATGACCCCTAGGTCACATTGCTCCGAGGTTGTGCCCAGCTTTACCCTCCCCATCCAGTACTCTGTCCTCAGGCTTTTGTTCCCTGTGTGCATCACCTTGCACTTTTTGGCACTGAATTTTAACTGCCAAGCTTTTGACCACTCCTCTAGCCTTTGCAAGTCTTTCTACCTCTCCCTAACCCCATGCTCTCGGTCTACCCTGCCACAGAGCTTAGTGTTGTCTGCAAAGAAAGACATCTTGCCCTGGCTTCCTTGTCCCATGTTGCTGATGAACCTACTGAAAAGGAATGGACCCCAGATTGCTAATAAACAAATACAGGCAAATAAAAAGGTAACAGCATGTATTAAATACAATTGAAGGCCAAAACAAACAGGCCTGATACTATAACCACAGAAAAGCGTGCCCACTTTGAGTATGTTTAGAGAATAGGTATGCTTATTGTATGTGTGATGTGGGAGCAGGAGAAGGAGTGAAGTATTCTACCGCTCCAAATGACAAAACTGTAAGGCTGTGGTCAAAGAATGTTCCTCTCCACACATGCAAAGCACTTTGTGACAGCCACAGAGGTGGCCAGGCTCCCTCTACCAGCATTTACTGTTAGTGATGCAATCAGCCTGATGCATGGCAGTTTTTCTACAGAGTGCGGATGCCATGTGGAGGGCGCCAACACTCTGCCAGGTGGATTCCCCTTAGTGTAGCGTTTACAGTACCCTCTCAGCACAGAATCTTTGGACAGTTATGGGCCAAAGCCTCCCCCCACCCGCCACATCTGAAGCCTCCAGTCCTCCAATCTGGGATGGAAGGCTAGTGGGTATAACATGATAAATACATAGGGTCTGTGGTATCCCACAACTGTGTAGAGTAGCGGGTCCACTCTGGTGCCCATGAGGATGGAGTTCCACACTCTAATACGTGTGATTTGCTTGTATACTGGGCATCAGAGTGATTGGGCATTAAGACATTAGCTCACAAATTGTGCAATTAGAAGACTCCCCTAAGATATTGGGAAACCAAAACCTAGGGCTTCCCATTTAAAAAAAAAAAAAAAAAAAAAAAATTACTATGTAGGTGAGTGTGGTTGAGGTTCTGTTAATTTATTTTTGGTGGAAGTCAAAAACCTCCATGAGTTCAACGCTGTAAATCATTCCAGTTTTTTGGAAATCATAAAGATTATTACTTCCTGACTACTTAATTTTTGAAGTAATTTTTCTAAAAAAAAAACAACTAAATATTAGTAAGACATATCAATTATTTTTGACTTCCATGCCTACAGAATTGGATGTCCCCCCCCCACCCCCACAAAATTTTCAGAGATTTTGCCTTGTATTTCATAGTCAAAAACTGAATTAAATGAAGGGCCCCACTTTAGTGACCAGGCATGATTTTCTGTAATACTACCTTTTTGAATGGCACAGTCGCTAAGAAGAGTGACTGGCACTGTTATCTGATTTTCCTTCCGAATGAAGCTGGAACCAGACCCCTTTCAGGTGCCTGTATAGGTTCGCCATTTTCAAATGTCTTGTTTCCATTCTGTATTGACATTAGTGGCACTCTGGGGTAACTCAGTGTTGTCATGTCCTACAGTACTGTAAAGGTGAGCCAATACCGAATTCTGTGATGGTGCCAAAATTTGGCAATTCCACCTTTGATATGGCCCAATCGAATCTGCTATTTGAGTCATTTAAACCTTCAGCCAGTAGTGAGCAAAGAAATACTCTAGCTCACGCTAAGTCATCAGGGCTTGTCCCGTGGCCACCTTTCTTCATTCTCAGTCCAGTTTCCCCCTCCTCCTCCTCCTCCCACGGACCTTTTATTAAAAAATGCCACCTGAAGATGTCATATAATGCTTTACAGTTATCTTGGTAACTGTGTGCATGCACACCTTGACTCAGGATTTGCCATGTAGTATCCTGAGTTGTACAGCTTGCCATGGAATAAAGCTGAATTTCAGCTGCTGGAACTGTGCCAGAAACTGACTGGCGGAATGGGGAGGCAGGAAGTGGCTGGGATTGACTGAGGTGGGTAAGGGATTAGTAAAGCTTTCCCTTATTAGTAGCCTGTTAGGCCACCCATACCAAGGAGCCGAAGTGACTTCTGCCAGAGTGTTGAAGCCAAACTGAAGGCAGCGGTTCCAAGTCAAACCATACCGAATTTGCCCATTTCCAGCTTCGCTCATCCTTTCATTACAGCTCTCTGGAGCTGCAGAATAATTCATAGTGCTGCTCTTTCTGGTAGTTGGTGGGCTGTGCCTATACATCCAGAAGACCACGGTGGGGTCCCGCAGATCTTCTTGTGACGCTGTGGGGTGAGATACCTACAGCTGTGTGCCCTATCTCTTGTTTGCAAAACGGAAGACACGTATTTTCTGTACTTAGTATGTTGTCAAGCTTGATTAAGCCGCCTTTGGTACACTTCAGAGCCTGGCCTCCCCTGGGAGGCTGGCCTCACAGATAGAGGAACACTCTTCTGAAACCATACTCTTTTTTTTTTTTGTTTCTTTAACCTTGAAAGACTGAGGAAGTTGGCTAGGTCTTTCCCAAGACCTAAGGCGAGTGCAGCGTACTACATAGGGGCGCTGCCATATTGATTGAACAGTTGGGACACATTGTGAAGGAAAGAAGTTTAATCAATATTGGAGTCCCTTATTCCCTCAGAGTTGTTTGAAGTCTGAACAGAAAAGGTTCTTTAATGGATATGCCACATTCTTGAGACCATAGTTTTATTTTATAGTTATTCCGGATTTCCAGCAAAAACATTCACACTCAGGATTCACGCAACTCTGCTGCCCAAACTTCCTCTCAATAAGGAATTTCTGGATCTTTTTTTTTTTTTTTTACCACTTAAGATACATTTTCATTAAAGCAGGATCTTTACTCCTAGACATTTATTCATGCTGCTTCTGCCTGCTGTGAAGTCATAATCCTCTGCTGATGACATTACATCCGGTTGCCGCAAAAGAGATCTGGCCTCACAAGGAGAAGATGACTTCAGGGAAGGAAAAGCACTAGAAATGAACGGATAGTCTAAAGTCACATTGAGCCAGTTTTCATGCAGACATGTTTAGGGAAAAAACAAAAGAATGGAATATGACATTTAAAAGGTTTTTTGAATGTTATGATATTTACGTTCTGCTAATGTCCGCTGTATTTTTGTGCAGGAAACTGGAAAAATAATTTTATCAATAAAAGATTTTATTACATTTTTTTCAGCATATTTCAAGGAACGGTGACCATACATTCAACAGCAGGAGTACAAAAACAGTAGGGCAGAAATCCAGTCTGAAACTACAGTTAATATGCATCGCTCAGAAGGCCTAGCATATAGGACACACACACACACACACACACACACACACACACACACACACACACACACACACACACACACACAGGGACATTGCATGGGCAGACCGAAAATAGTTACTGTATTTATGATTGGATGTTTCCCTCAATGCTGCCTAGCAGCAAGTGGCAGTGTGCAGCGGAACCGCAAGTGATGAGGTGACATTGAGGGAGGGATACACTGTTTTGTAAATAAAGAAATTCTCATCAGTCAGCCTTTGCAATGTCGTTTTTATACCATGCTTTCCACTGTGTTGTGTGATGTCTTAAAATGCAAAAAAAAGTGGACAAGATAGCATTATTTTCTTTGTTGGGACACCAGATGCTCAAATAACATGTTTTATTTGCCAGATTTATTTTCCCTTAAATGGTATAAATAATAAACGCCGATGATGAAGAACCATAATCCAAAATTGGATGTAATGTAAGGTATAGTAACACAATAGACCAGAAAAAGTGAACAGTCTCTGTGGGTGGACAAGGAGTCTGTGTGTCAGCCGAGGCCAAATGCCACACATCGGGTTGGGGGACAGGGGAAGGAGGAGGAATGGTAATAAGCTGGCCCATAGCACCTTACCATCTTGGTACAACCTCTTCCCCTCTCTGCTCTTACAGTCCTGTGGCCCTACTGATATGTTGTGTTTTTTGCACAACTAAAGCAGCTTGACAGTGCCTGATAGAGTTGATGTTTGCAGAACTTCATACTGGCTTGAAGTGCTATTATGATAGTTGCATTCCTGCAGCATTTCAGCTCCCATGCATGGAGTGCAGGGTTGCAGCTCTTTGCTGCACATCCAGACACTGGAACAGTAGAGAATTGCAGACAGTCTGCATGACTCCCTCCCTCATTCCAACTCAAGACCATTATTTGTCTTAATAGCCTTTGCTCCCACTGACTCGTCTGTGAGCTGCCTCTCCACCACCCTCTAAATCTGGTGCAAATATTTTCTAAAAATAAATGACCAGGGAGGTTCAGGAGGTGGTAAGGGGAAAGAAGGCAGCCTATAGGCAATTCAAGTGCTCAAGGAGTGAAAGGGATCAAAGGGAGTATGAGCTGATGGCCAGAAGAGCCACTAGGGTGGTGAGGGTGGCTAAGGCAATGAAGGAGCGGAACCTGGCCAGGCAAATTAGGAGAGGGAACAAGGGGTTCTTTAGATACATTGGGGAAAAACAAAGGGTGAAGGGGCAGATTAGCAGGGTTAAAACAGGGGAGGGATGGACACAAGACCCGGGGGAGCAGGCTGAGGTACTAAATGAGTACTTTGCCTCAGTTTTCACCAAGGAAAAATGGGGGAGGGGCTGCATCATACATGGGAGGAGACTGTGAAACTGGGGGGGCCTCACCGATCAATGGTCTGGGAGGGGCATCACTGGCAGGTGGGGAGAAGGCAAAGGGATGAGGTAGCGGAGGTGGAAATCATGGCAGTGAGAGTGAGGGAAGCCCTCAGGTCCCTTAAGACGGAGAAAGCATCGGGGCCGGATAAATTTCATCCCAGAGTGCTGAAGGAACTGGCGGATGTTCTGGTAAAACCCCTGGCGGAGCTCTCTAAGGACAGGATGGGTGCCCCAGGACTGGAAGGTGGCGCATATAGTGCCTATCCACGAGGGGGGATCAAGGGAGGTGGCAGGGAACTACAGGCCCGTCAGCCTGACATCAGTGGTTTGCAAGGTGATGCAGGGCATTGTCAAGGATAGACTAGGGGGGACCTGGAAAAGTTGGGGTGCCTGGATGATAGACGGCATAGATTCGTCCCCAGGAAATCGTGTCAGACAAACCTTGTGGAGTTCTGTGACTGGGTGACGAGTGCCTTGGACCTGGGTAGACCAGTGGACGTCCTCTTTCTTGACTTCAGCAAGGCATTTGACTCTGTTCCTCACAGTGGCTTGTTGGATAAGCTGGGAGAAATGGGGGTGGGGAATCAGATGGATAGGTGATTGGCTCCAGGACTGGACGCAAACGATTGTGATTGGCGGGATAGTCTCATCCCCAAGGAGGTCATTAGTGGGGTCCCTCAGGGATCAGACCTTGGGCCCCTCCTGTTCAACGCCTACGACTCTGACATAAGGAAGGGTATCAAGAATGAGATGAGTCTCAGCTGGCCTGCCAGCACAGCGGTTGGGGTTCAACTCGCGATGCCGGTGAACCAGGTTCGGGGACGAGCCCGGGCCATCGGAGGGCCGGCTGGGGGAGAAGGATGGAGCATCCCATGCACTGCTCTCCTTCTCCGGGAGGTGGAGGGTCTCTGTGTTCGGTGCAATAGTGACACCTAGCGGAGGCTGGGTGTATCACCCTGAGCACCGACACATGGTCGAAGAGGGGAGATACTGGGTGACAGACGAGGCGCCATTGCACGCCTCCGCCTCCCCAGCCAATAGGGGACAAAATCCTCTCACAAGACGCTCCATGACGCCCTGCCCCAGCTTCGACAGCCGCAAAAGAAACTCTAACTCAATATATACACAGTGCCGATACCTGCGTGAGACTGTGCCCCGCCTCCTGGGGAGCAAGCCAGGAGTAACCGGGAGTTCGAGTGGCTAATTAGGGCGGATCCCTGACGACAAGGTGAGAGGGTCAAAAGAGGGTTAATATATATATATATATATATATATATATATATATATATATAGTGAGATGAGTCTCTTTGCAGATGACTCAAAACTGGGGCGGTGGTGGATGGGAGGAGGGGAGGGTGGCCCCACAGGGGATCTGGAGGCTCTGGAAAGGTGGTCTAGAAAGTGGAAGCTGAGGTTCAACAGCAGGAAATGTAAGGTACTGCATCTGGGAGCCAAAACCCAGGCCAAGTGTACACCTTGGTGGGGGTGCTACAAGTCTTGATGGCTGAGAGGGACCTGGGGGTGGTGGTGGATGTCAAGATGAACAACTCTGAGACTGTAGGAGGGCAGCGGCAAAGGCCAACAGGATGCTTGGATGCATCGCTAGGGGGATCACCTCCAGAAGGAGGGAAGTGATACTCCCACTGTATAACTGCTAGTGAGGCTGCACCTCGAGTACTGCGTGCAGTTTTGGAGGCCACATTTAAAGAGGGACATTGAACTCCTGGAGAGGATCCAGAGGATGGCAACCAAAATGATTTGGAGCTTGGGGGATAGGACCTATGGTGAGAGACTCAAAGAGCTAAATATGTACTCATTGGAAGAGAGAAGGGACCGGGGGGACATGATAGAGGTCTTTAGGTACATGAAAGGGGCAAATAGGGGAGGAGCAGTCAGGGTGCCCCTAAGGAAGGAGGGAGGGCAACTAGAGGGCATGGGTGGGAGTTGGAGGGAGAGAGATTCAGGGGAGAAAGGAAGAGGTGCTTCTTCACTGAGAGGGTGGTGGAGCCATGGAATGCGCTGCCCAGGGGGCTGGTGGATGCAGAGACAGTGGAGGGGTTCAAGAGGGGGTGGGACAGGTACAGGGGAAGGGTTCTGGAAGCAAAATCCAGTGCAGCGAGATTATCTGGGACTGGGCTGGGAGAAACCAGAGAGGGAGAGTGGGGCAGCAAGATCAGCTTCCAGGGTGGGAGCTGACCAAACGAGTAAACATGAAAGACCATTAGGCCTATTCTGCTGCCATTTTAGTATGTTAGTATGTAAATCTCTGTCCAGCTCTTTCCTTTCTCGTGCTCCCTCCAACAAATTGGACTCTGCTTTTCTTTAAAAAAAAAAAAAAATTTCCTAGCACGCTGATGACCTAGGTCTGTGCTGTCAGTTCAGGACGTCTGGAGTGCAGGCTAGTCGGGGTTGGGGGGGTAGTGCTCCTGAGCTTCCAGTGGATGCTGTCCTCTTAGGGTTAGGGACATGCTGCCTCACTTTTACAGCAGCCCTTGGGGGTGGGGTGGTGGAGGTGCTGTTGATGTGGGTGGGCACATGTCATCAAGCAGCCTCAGACCAGCATGCAAATGTGGGAGATGGGACCAGAGAAAGGCAGTGGAAATTCTACACTGGCATGCACACCATCAGGACCTCTCCAGCCAGCACCAAGCCATGTATAGGCACTTCTCTAAGTCAGTGGAAGCCACCAGAAAGGACAGCTGGCTACAGAGGAGTCAGGAGTTTAGAGCCATGCCTTCACTAGGCCAGAGGAGCCCCTGGCAGGGGCATGCTAGCCCCTTGGATGGTTGGAGTTCGACAGCAGGAAGTGCCGTGGGTTGATGGTAGGGGCAGCTGTTGAGTTGGAAGGAGTGGCATGCCATTGTGCAAGTGAGATGGCAACTCCACCAAAAAAAATTTTCCTTCTTGCTCCTCACTTCACTGGCTTCCCTGGTAGTTTGATCCTAGTTCGGAACTAGCAGTAGTCAGAGTATAGTACCAGGGGATGTACACTTGACACAGGACAGAGAGGTTGCCTGTCATTGCAGTCCCCCTCTTGTGGCTGAGAGGGATGGCACCATGCCAGTAGCTTGCTAAGCTTAGTGTGCACCCGTGTGTCTGGAAGTGATCCATGATTGGCAGGAGAACGCAGAGGTGGTAATGCCCATACCTCATATAGATGCTGTGGCAAGGGTTTGGCAGGCTCTTGGTGGCACAGTGCCCTCAGGTCCTTCACATGTTGGCAGCCCGTTGGGATGCACCCCTTCTTTGTGTATGTTGAGTCTGTGAATCACTCTGTCATTGCTTTCGAAATATGTTAGCCAGTGCCTGGTGCCCAGCTGCACAGTAGTGGGATACGTGAAGAGGTACCAGAAGAACGCTGCAGGGCTTCTGGGGGGTTTGTCCAGATACTCTAGCAAAGGTCCATGAAGACTGTCTTATGTAGTAGTCACAGGTCATGATGGAGGGCAGTAGCAGGAACATCCATGCATTGGCCTTGAAGTCCGAGCCTGGCAACACTTTTAAGTGAGAACGTTTAGTAAAAATAATAATAATTTTATTTCTAGGGACATGGATATGTTGTTCATCCACACTCATTGGCAGTATCCTTGCCGCTTTAAATCTTGCCGGAAGGTCTTCAAGCTTGCTCCTCCCACCCACCCGGGTGGTATAACTCTCGGCTCCGCCCCATGACGCCAGATCTTCCTTACCGCTTGGAAGCTCAGGTTCCCTCCTTAACGCTCTGCGTTTGCGACTGGTTCCTATTTCTCCGTTTGCGGATTTAAAAATAAAATTTTGCAAAAAGACTTCAGTCTTCTATCCCTCGCGGCTGCGATGGACAAATCGACTCCCGGATTTCGGAGATGCCCATGCGGGCAGAAGATGTCTCGGACGGATCCTCACTCCACGTGTGTATACTGCCTAGGCCTTGAGCACGACCCGCAGGCTTGCGACCTGTGCTCATCTTTCTCGGCCTACGTCCTCGAAGACCGTGCTGCCCGATTGCAACTGGGCGTCCAGCGTTTTCTCAGTGAAGTCAAGGAGGCCCGTTGGCGGTGTCCGCGGCGGGCTTTCGATGGATCAGCTCGAGCGGATGGTCGCCCTCGAAGAGGAGGCGGCACGGGCCGTATCTTCCTCGGCCGCTGCATTTATCCCGCTCTCTCTGGGTTCTTCCTACACGGCTTCTTTTTAAGGAGCTTTTGTCTGTCCCTCTCCACTAAAGGAGAAGGGCCTGTCTCTCGCGGACCTTATTCTCGGTCCAAAAAGAGGGACAGGGTGAGTCCCTCCGTCGACGCTCTTGGGGCCGGGAAAGGTCCCTCTCCCGGGCCGGTGACCGTCGGCTTCGGTCGACCGCTCAAGCCACCACTGGCTCCACGGTGTCCCCGTCAGGTCAGTTGACCGAGACTCCACCGATGAAGTCGAGATTTTTCTCGACCCATTGGACGGGCTGTCGCCTTTAGCAGCAGATCCCCTCTCCCGGTTCCCAGGAGGAGTTGAGATCCGTGGGCTCGCCTGTGCCTCGGTTCCGGAGCCCTCGGATGGACCTTCCGAGCGAAGGGAGTGCCGGTTCGGCCGACACCTCCCGCACCGACCCGGAAATTCCGGGACTCTCGGTCTCGGTCTCGGACCTCTTCAGCGGTCCAGCCGTTCCCACCGTCATAAGCGTCTCGGTCCTAACTTCCGATGTAAGCGGTATGCCGCTCGTCCTCGTCTCCTCCTTGGATGAGGAGGCTTCGGCGTAAATTACGTCGACGGTACGAGGACCTTATGTTGCAACAGCTCCTCCTGGCCGGGAATAAGCCGACACCGGCGCCTTCCCCGGCCATTAAGTGGCTGTCACCGGGCCGGCCGACACAACCTCGGCTTGTCGAGAGCTACCAGGCGGTTGTTCGGCCAAAACCAGCTGCTCCACCGATTCGGTGGAACCTCCGCCTCCACAGCCTGCGTGGGCCGACCAAGGATTCTCGGTCGGCTAAGGGTTTACCCCATCGGTTGTCAGTTACCCCCTCCCGACCGACCTCGGCAGGTGAAGGGTGGCTCAGGCCAGAGGCAGCTTTTCGAGGACTCTTCCGAGTCGAAGATGATTCCTCCTTCTTCTCAAGCGACTGGACTTGGAGTCTTCAGGAGGTCAGTCAATGGACGATAGCCCGTCGTCCTTCCTAGGACTGCTTCGGCTCATCTCAGAGTCTACCGGGATGGAGCTCGAACCCGTTTCCAAACGGGCCAGGTATCCCCTCACGGAGATTCTGGACCGAGGGGATTCTCCGGCGGAGGCCTCTCGGTGGCGAGGCCATAGTGGGTCGCACTGGAACACTGGCAGCCCTGCTTCCTGCCCTGCGCCTTGGCCAGGATGGCCAGGAATATCGCGGTCCCACCGTTCTTGTCCGGTTTTGAACACCCCTCTGCTGAGGGGTTGGTTACCGACAGCGCTAGCTGCCCGCAACGCCAGGGATGTGGACAAACCTCCTGACAAGGAGTCCAAGAAATTGGACTATGTCGGGCGAAAAGTCTACGCTGTCTCTCTCTCGGCCTTCGGCCAGGCCAGTTCGGCCGCCCTCATGGCACATTTTTCTCATGCCCTGTTGGGCTCCTGGATGAGGTCATCCTCATCTTCCGCCCGATCTGCAGACAACGAGTTAAGCAGAGTGCGGGACGCAGGGCAGTGGCCAAACAGCAGCTCCAGACTGCTTTGGATATAGGGGACTCATGTGCCAGATCGGTGGCCGCCGCAGTGGCTATCGTCGGCGGGCTTGGCTGAGGATATCCACCTTTACTTCGGATACCCAGCACAAGTTGGTGGATGTTCCCTTTTGGGGACTGACCTCTTCGCCCTGGGGTGGAAGGTCACCTGCAGAGGATCGAGAAGTCCAATGCCACCTTGGACTGGGTCTCTTCCGCTCAGAAGGACAAGGCACAAACCACAGCCTAAGCCCTTTCGTCCTTCTGGCCTTGGCGCCCTGCCCATTAACGTCAGGGCCAGCAGGCTCGGCCTTGGCATCCCAAACCCAAGCCGCCCGGCTTCTCTAACAGGAGGCAGGGAGGAAAGGCCCAGGTCCCTCGGCCGTCCCTCCTCCAAGCCTGCCCAGTGACGGGCTGAGGGGTGTCGCCCCACCCCGCCACCTTACCCTGGGTCCCCCGGGGACGGCTCCGCACTTCCTGCTCCGCCCTGGTCCGCTGTTACCACGGGACAGGTGGGTCTTGAGGTGGTGGGAAGAGGCCTGCCTCTGGAATTCGAGCAGGCACCACCCTTCAGAGCCGCGCCTCGGGGCTCGGGATCCCAACTCACTGGCGGCTCGTCGAACAGCCTCCTCCTCCAGAAGGAGGTGGTAAGAGAGGTGGTGGACCCTCCTTCAGACCCAGGGTTTGTGTCCAGGTACTTCCTGGTTCGAAGCAGACGGGGCTGGCGCCCCATTCTCGACCTACCGACCTAAACAAGTTCTAAGGTCTCGAACCTTCAGGATGGTCACTCTGGCTCAGATAATACCATCCTTGGAGCAGCGTGTGGTTCTGCTCTCTGGACTTGCAGGACGCGTTTTTTCACGTCCCTATCCGTCCGTCTCACCAGAGATTCCTTCGCTTCCGAGCGGAAGGATCCCTCTTCGAGTTCCAAGCCATGCCCTTCGGCTTGTCTCCAGCTCCCAGGGTCTTCACCAAATGCATGGCAGTGGTGACAGCATTCTCTGGCGCCGGGGTCCGGGTGTACCCTTACCTGGAGCGACTGGCTGATAGCAGCTCCTCCAGGAGGAGGCGGAGGGTCCAGAGATCTGGCCTCCAGGTCTGCTCTCAACTGGGCCTCCTTATCAGCGAGGCCAAGTCGAACTCGAGCCGAAGCAGGTGATTCTATTCATCGGGCGCAGCTCGACTCTCTTGAGCCAGAGCGGCTCCGCGGACAGGGCGAGGTTCTTTCCTCCTTGCCCGATCATTTCTGGTTGGGCAATGCGCCTGCCCGGGACTTCCTGCGCCTCCTGGGTCTCATGGCGGCCTGCACCAGCGTGGTCCGTTGGGCCTGCTGGAACATCGTCCCCTTCAGTGGGGACTGGCCAGCCAGTGGTCACAACGCTCCGATCCCTTGACCAGCTTGTAGCCGGTGACACAGGGGATGTGGGCGCTCTCCAGTGGTGGACGTTCCAGTTCATTTGCAGGAGGGCATCCCGTTCGTCCGCCCCGAGCCGACGGTCTCTCTATCGACCGATGCCTCTCTGATGGGTTGGGGTGCCCATCTGGGGGAACACCGGGCTCATGGCCTCTGGTCCCCGCGGGAGTCCCGATGCCACATCAACCTGCTGGAGCTCCGAGCGGTCCGCCTAGCTCTCACCGCCTTTGCTCCGTTCCTCCGGGGTCAAGTGGTCCGAGTCCAGACGGACAATACCACGACCATGTACTATCTGAACCGCCAGGGCGGGACGCGCTCCATGCTTCTATGCAAGGAAGGTCTCGCATTTGGTCACTGTGGCGCAGCCTGGAGGCGGATCTCTAGCCATTCACGTGGCAGGAGCTCCAACACCCTGGCCGATGCCCTGAGCGGATGGGGCTGCATCCACGAGTGGTCTCTCCTGCCGGAGGTAGTACAGTATCTGTTCTCCCTTTGGGGCACACCTCAGGTGGACCTGTTTGCCTCCATCGAGAACGCGAAGCTGAGTCTGTTCCATGCCGCCCCTCAGCAGGGCTCGCTGCAGGGGGATGCCTTCTCGAGGCAATGGACCCCGGGCCTCTTTTACGCCTTTCCCCCATTTCCCTTGATCCACAAGGTGCTTCTCAAGGCGAGGAGGGACAAGGCGCAGGTGATTCTGATAGCCCCAGACTGGCCTCGCCAGTTCTGGTACCCAGATCTCCTCAGCTCCAGGACTCCGCGGCAGCTTCCAGCTCGCCCGGACCTGCTCTCAGTCAATCAGGGGAAGGTGTTCCATCCGGACCTTCAATCCCTGCACCTGACGGCCTGGTTCCTGAGCGGCTAGAGTTCCAGGCCTTGGGTCTTTCCGACGAGGTCCTCAATGTAGTTGAGGCGTCCCGTAAGGAGTCGACCAGAAAATGCTATGCCTTCAAATGGAAAAGGTTTTCCATTTGGTGTCAGGGCAAGGGCTTGGACCCTTCCTCCTGTTCCTTGGCAAGCATCTTGGACTATTATGGTCCCTTTCTAGTCAAGGGCTTGGTCACGACCCTAGGGAGTGCACCTGGCAGCCATCTCTGCTTACCAGGCGGCTGGAAGCAGTCTGTGGCGCAGGAGAAGGTGGTCATGCCTTTTCAAAGGCCTTGATCACATTTCCTCCAGTCGCGGGAACCCCACCTCCGTGGGATCTACTGCTGGTACTGGCAAAGCTCATGGGCAAGCCATTGAACCTATGCACAGGTGTGCTCTCTCACCTGTCGTGGAAGACCGCGCCTTCTTGGTGGCTATCCGTCAGCCAGAAGGATGGGAGAGCTCCAGGCGCTTTCCATCGAGTCTCCTTACCTGGTCTTCCACAGGGACAAGGTTGTCCTCGCCCCACCGAAATTCCTTCCGAAGGTGGTGTAGGAGTTTCACCTTAACCAGGTGTTGACTCTGCCGGTGTTCTACCCCAATCACACCTCGGAGGCGAATATAGGCTCCATACTCTGGACCCTAGAAGAGGCAACTATTATAAGGAGCACACGGCTGAAAATCGAGAGGGTTGTCAGCTGTGTTTGTCACCTACGCTGAAGCCGCATCTGGCAGACCTGCAGCAAGCGGACGATAAGCAGGTGGGTAACCTCCTGCATAGATCTCTACTATAAGTTGGCGGGCATGGAGCCTCCCAGAGGGATAAGAGCTCATTCTACCCGCCATATACTGCTGCAACGGTGGCTGCTTCCAGGACGTCCCTATCCAGGAAATCTGCAGGCTGCTACCTGGAAGTCAGCAAACACCTTCATTACCCACTACCACATCGACCTTGAGTCACGCCGGGATGCTGGTTTTGGGGCCTCGGTTCTCAGTCTCTCTTTCCCAAGTAAGTATATGGGGTGTGCGCTTGCCTCCCTCCTCCCGGAGAACTGCTAGGAGTCTGCCAATGAGTGTGGATGAACAACATATCCATGTCCCTAGAAATACAGGTTACTCACCTGTAACAGGAGTTCTAGGAATGGTATATGTTGTTCATCCACCTGTTCTCAACCTCCCGGCCCGGCGCTGGCCCTGAGCTTCCAGCGGCCAGATCTGGCGTCATGGGGCGGAGCCGAGAGTTATACCACCCGGGTGGGTGGGAGGAGCAAGCTTGAAGACCTTCCGGCAAGATTTAAAGCGGCAAGGATACTGCCAATGAGTGTGGATGAACAACATATACCATTCCTAGAACTCCTGTTACAGGTGAGTAACCTGTATTTATAGAGTGCCTTTCAATATATCAAGGCGCTGAACATTTTAAGACCGTAATTTCGAGTACAAATCTACAATACATATTAAAAAAAAAATATATATATATATATATATATATATATATACATCATAATAACGTCAGATATTAAAACATAAGTTATAATAAAAATACAGGCTCAATAAAATTGACTTAATTATCCAAGAAGGCCATTTGCCATAAGTATGTTTTCAGATCCTTCTTAAATATCTCCACGGAGGTGCACTCCCGTAACCGGCGTAGTAGAGAATTCCAGAGAGTGGGTGCAGTATGAGAAAATGCTCTGCTGCCTGAAGATTTTAAACTCACTCTTGGAATCTCTTGACAACCCCTCGTTGGCCGAGCGGAGCGAATCGGCCAGGGCAATAAGACACCAGTAAGATCTTTCAGATAGGTCGGTCCCTGGTCGTGAAGGGCTTTAAAAGTCAATAAAATGACTTTAAAGGTGATCCGCCATCAAGAGTTAGGGAGCTAGTAGTTCGCAGCACCGCTATATGACAGGACCTACTTGTCCCAGTCAAAACCCGGGCTGCAGCGTTCTGCACCAGCTGTAGGCGATGGATTTCAACCCGAGAAAGCCCAAAGTAGTAAAGGGGGAATGGGTCAGAAATACCAGGGATAGAACAGTATCAATAAACAAATGTTTATATACTGTAAATGTATGGATATTCTAAAAAGATTTAAAAAATTGAATAGCTTCAGATGCACCCTTAAGTCCATTGGTCACAGTGCTGTGCTCTGAAAGATGCAGCAGGCTTTAAAGGAGGAATTGAACCACATCACATACAGTAAAATGCCAACAACCCTTGGGGTTAATTATTATATGCTGTTAAACCCCCCCCCCCCCAACGCAAAGAGTGCATTGTCACAATACAGAGATATGGAATCTTATCCAGTCAGACCGCTGCATTAATTTCATTCATGATAATTAATTGGTACTTATTGAAATCTGAAACCCTATCAGGATTTCACTGTGGGTGGACAGGCGGTTATTTTCTGCTGCCAGCTTGCATGTACAGATACTCATGTCATTTTAGCTGCTGTCGTTTAATTACTTTATAATGAATTAAGCACTTGTAGAATGTTGAGGATGCTTGAAGTTCTAGGGTTGTGGGGTTTTTTTGTTTGTTTTTTTACTCACGGGTCATGTTTAAAAGTGTGAGTAGGATCATTCACAATTGCCTACCGCTCTTCTTTCTATATATTTTTTCCCTGGGGTGAAAAACAGGAGGAAGAAGGGGGAATAGCTGTATCTGGTGGGGGGCGATCCCTTTGTCTTCACGGAGAGAATCAAGGAACTTCCAGTACAGCACTGGTTTCACTGTTAGAGATTCCAGCAGTTTATTTAATCCACAAGATTGGTGGAAGACCAATTAGAAGCGAAACATAGACTTTGATGGCAGATAAGGACCGCTTGGTCCACCCAGTCTGCCCATTTCCCTACCTATTAAATAAGCTGCAGATCCTAGTTCTACCAACAGCCTACTTCCCTCCTACCTCCCACTAGAATTGCCTTATGTCTGTCGCATGCATTCTTAAGTCCCCCCACTGTTTTTGACTCCACGACCTCCTCAGGAAGGCTGTTCCATGCATCCACCACTCTCTTTGTGAAAAAATACTTCCTCACGTTGCCCGAGTCGTCCCCCTTCTATCTTCAGATTGTGCCCCTTGTTCTTGCACATCTCTTTTTCTGAAAGATGCTACCCTCTTGGACTTTGTTGATTCCCTTGAGGTACTTGAAAGTTTATATCATGTCCCCCCTCTCCCTCCTTTCCTCAAGGGTATACATATTAAGCTCTTTTACTCTCTCTTCATATGGCTTCTGGTGCAGACCCTGCACCATTTTAGTTGCCGTCCTCTGGACTGCCTCCATCCTGTCCATGTCCTTGCAGAGATGGGGTCTCCAGAACTGCACGCAGTACTCCAGATGGGGTCTCACCAACTGTCTGTACAGAGGGATAACAGCTTCCTGTTTTCTACTGGTGATGCCTCTCCCTATGTATCCCAGTAGCCCCCCCAGCCCTCCTTACTGTCTTCTCGCATCGCTTGTCTACCTTTAGGTTGTCTGATATGACTACCTCCAGGTCCCTTTCCATTTTTGTTGTCATTAATACCACCCCCCCAATTGTGTACTCTCCCCTTAGGTTTTTATTTCCCAGGTGCATTACTTTGCACTTCTTTGCATTGAATCTAAGTTGCCATACTTTTGACCATTCCTCCAACTTTGTCAAGTCCCTTCTCGTCCGTTCCACCCCCAACTTGTGTATCAACCCTGTTGCAGATATTTGTGTCGTGTGCAAAGAGGCATACTTTTCCTTCCAGCCCCTCTGCAATGTCACCTGTAAAGACATTAAAGAGGACCGGTCCCAGTACTGAACCCTGCGGTACCCCACTAGTAACCCCCCTTTCTTTGAAGTGGACTCTGTTTACTATTACCCTCTGTGTCCTTTTGTTCAGCCAATTTTTTACCCAGCTTACCACCCTGGGACCCACTCCCAGACTGGCTAACTTGTTTATTAATCTTTTGTGTGGGACTGTGTCAAATGCCTTGCTAAAGTTTAGGTAGGCCATGTCCACAGCCCCTCCCTGGTCTACTACTTTGGTCACCCAGTCAAAGAAATCTATTAGATTCATCTGACATGCCCTTCCCACTGTGAATCCATGCTGCCTTGGGTCCTGTGCCCCGTTAGCCTCTAGGTACTCAACAGTTCTTTCCTTCAGAAGTGATTCCATCATTTCCCCCACCACTGAGGTCAAACTAACAGGTCTGTAGTTTTCTGCCTGACTAGGAAAGGAATTTGTTTCATATGGCACCTTTCAGGCACACTGTACCCCAAAGTGCTTGACGTGCTCTGAAATAATGGCAACAGCCATTAGGCACACAAAGAGTGGTTAAAGGGGAATGTGCACCAAGTACTACACATAGCCTTGGTGCTGGGCCAGCAACCTGCATTTCTGAATAGCTGATTGCTTCAGGATCACACACTGTACTGTTGGGACTACCACAGCTTACGTCATCACTGACTTGAGCAGCAGTGCATTGTGAGATGCCACTTGGGCAGCTTTTGAGCATTTGTCAGCTTTGAGGATCAACCAGATAACATAATAAATGACTAGTGCCCTAAGTAAAAATTGCAGTTGTGTACCAGGGGTCGAAATTAAGTTTTGCAGCCACTAGCCAGCAAGGCTAGTGACTGGGAAAATCCACTGGCCCCACAGACATTTCCACTGGCCCAATTTGTGTACATATTGAAATGTTTCCTTCTCTAGTACAAGCCTGCAGGGCTATGTAATTGAAAATCTTACTAGCCCGATAGAACATCTACCAGCATTTGGCTAGCAGGCTGGTGCCAATTTTGACCCTGACGTACATTATGTGTATATCGGGACAGCACTGCACATTAGGCACGGGGCAGCAGTGATGCATGTCCCTTTTTGAGGGAGGCAAAAGAACGCTTCCCGAAGTTAGTGCGAGCAAGAGGTAAAAAGGAATTTAGGCACAGAGAGATTAAATGGCTTGCTCATGGTCACACAGTGTATTAACTGTAGTTGGGGAACTCAAACATGGATTCCAGGGCCACAGCTCAGTGCTCTGACCGCTAGACTACACTGTGAAGCAGAGCTACTACTACTTGATACACAGCTAAATCAATAATTAACAGTTTTAAAACATGAATGGCTGTGGTTTAGACAAGACTTTTTTTTTTTAGTTTAACGTCTTAAGTTATACTTTCATCAGTGCAGGACACTGCTGCACAGTCTGCACTTAGAGCCCAGGTCAATAAATGTTTGTCTTTGGCTAGTGAATAGTTCAGCATTTTTTGACAGTGGCAGGTAAGTTACCTTATACTTAAATTAGGGTTTAGTACTGTACCTAGCAAGATTCGGTCCCCTCCCGACTGCTGTCTTATGCCATGGGCTGCAGACCAGCACAGTAGTGTGTACAGCATTGTTTGCTTTCCAAGCAGTTTACTGAATGGAGTATCAATCTACACAATAAGACACACACACAAAAACAAACAAACAAAAAAAAATGTATTTATATATATATATATATATATATGTTATAGAACAATTAGCCACACCTTATTGTTCAGTAAGGTGATGGAATCTTTTGTCAAGGATCTCCTGGATAGCTGACCCACCGGCGCAGTGGTAGAGCGTCCATTCGTGATGCCAGCATCCCAGGTTTGGGAACAAGCCCGAGAGTTGGAGGGCCAGCCCGAGGGAGGAGGATCGAGCATCCTAGGGACTGCTCTCCTTCTCCGGGGGAAGGGTGGGTGAGTGTCTGGCACACGATTGACCTCTGGCATAAGCCAGGGGGAGAGGCTGCCAGCACCTTCATCGTTGGGAGGCATGCCAGTTGTTGGCGCTTCGGTGCCACCATGTCCTTGGATGATATGCCTCCCAATGGGGTTACAAACATTCAAAAAATGTCTGTCCCCATTCATGACATCCCGCTCCTCTGATCCTGCTCCACCCACCGTGGCACTCAGCTGGTGACCGAGTGAAATGTTTCTTCGGGCAGCCTGACCCCATGGCCGTGCCAGGGGGGGGCAGCCAAGGAGGCATCCTGGTAACGGAGAAAATCTAGCTCAGACTTCAGCTGGGCACACACTTGCTCGACGGCCCTGCCCGGTGGGTGGGAGGGGCAAGCCCGGGAGGATCACCACCGAGGTATGTCCCAAGGGAAAAATTGGGGACCACCACTGCGGGGGCTGAGCCTTGCGGGGGGAGGGGGTCCGGCACAAAAAATGTTAAAAAAAAAAAAAAAAAAAGAACCTGGCCTAGCAGATAAACATCAACATGAATTCATGAAAAGCAGATCATGCCTGACAAATGTATTGATCTTTTTGAACCAGTCAGTGCTCACTTTGTGCTGGTATACCTGTCGATGTACTGTTTTTGGATTTGAGTAAGGCGTTTGATGTTCCTCATAGCAAATTAAAAAGAATGTTGGAAGCCTTTGGGTTGGGTACCTGCTGGATAGCTGGTTGGTTAATGAATTGAACTCAAAGGGTGATAGAAAATGAAGTTTTGTCCCAGGACCCGGAGGTTATAAGTGGAGTGCCACAGGGATCATTCTGGGCCCCATTTTGTTTTTTATATATAATATATACATATATGTGTGTGTGTGTGTGTGTGTGATTTACAAACAGAATCTCAGGAATTGGATAATACAGTCTGCTAATGACACCAAACTTGGGGGGACCTGCAGGGAACAAGGAAGGGTCTATATCTCTACAAAACAATTTAAATAAATTATCTGACTGGGCAGTTTCAAACTGTATGAAATTTAATACTGTTAACTGTGAAGTGCTTCACTTAGGCAAGAGGAATATCAGAGCAAATTGTTTAAATGGGGTAGTATTAAATAAAGAATAATGGATAGGCAAGTGTGTGTTATGGATTTTTTTACACACCCGAAGTGTGTGAGGACCCATAAACCTCGAGAGCGAAGCTTGGGACGTTTATGAAGTCATTACACACCAAGGGTGTGTTTAAAAAAAAAAAAATATCTATCAACACATACTTGCCCATCCTTTATTTTTTATAATTACTGGTGCAAGGAGTGTGACAAAGTCTCAGAAGCAGTTTCTGCCATGATCTCTGCTGACCGTTGCTGAGTCCCTGTGTGCTACACACGCACTCTCTCTCTGTAGCCCTCTCCCTTTGTGTCCATTACAGATGCTGTTTTTTTTTTTTTTTAACTCAGTATGTGGAAGCACACTGAGATAGCACTACCGGTAGTCCATTACCAATCGCAGTGGCAGTCTCTTTAACATCGGTATCTAAAGGCAGGATCAACCAGATAAATACTGCACAAAGTATTTATTAAAAAAAAAAGGTAAATAAAGGACTAGTGCGGCTCCTCAGTAATGGAGAAAATGAGCCGCTCCCTTTTCCCACTTTCAGTTTGAGCAGCAGTGTGGAGCGCGAGGACAGTGCTGCAGGCAGAAAGGGCACAGAATGCCGTAATAACCGTTTTTTTGGGGTTATTGTGGCATTTGACAGACCGCTGGAACCGGTTGATAAAGGGGGTCACCAGTAATTATAGAGCTGTAAAGAGGGGGGAAATCTATGAATGATAATAAATCAGGATATTAAATCCAGTTCACAGTGCAACCAAACAGCTAACAAAGTAAGACAAATACTGTGTTGCATCAGGTGTGCTTTTGTCAGTCGCTCCAGCCGCGGGTGCTGCTTCCTCTGTACAGGGAAGGCATATGTGAGACCACTTCTTGATTACAACTCTCAGTTGTGGAGGTCGTGCTTATAAATGAATGTAAAGGCCCTTTTACACACAGACGAGTACAACGGAATGGCCGTTACCTGTGTGCCACTGTTGTACTCTGTTCTGTTTGTAGTTCACTTTACACGCAGAGGGTATTCCGGCAACCCCCCCTCCCCCATCTCCGTTTTCAGTATTTGTGTTTCGGCTCCTCCATGGAGTGTGGTGTTCTCTGGCTGTTTTTTTACTGCTGCCGGAATGGCTGTTTTACACAGCCAGATGAAACGGAAAACATAGGGACGAACCGAGGAAGGAAGAGATTGCGGTTCGGGTGAACACTCACCGGTGTAATGTAACAGATGCATTTTACACACAGGGGGATGTAACGGTATACTGTTTCCGTAACAGTCATTCCGTTACAGAAACCTGTGTATGAAAGTGCCTTAAATTAGTTCTGTAGAAGGCAACAAAAGCACTGGAAAGCTTGCCATGTAACACAAGGAACTAAATTTTACAGTCTGTTGAGAGCATGCATATTTGGGGGGGGGATAACTTACAACTGTACAAAAAAGTAAAAGAGCGTGAGTTACATGCTTGCTTTAACTTAACTTTTAAACCAAATTTTACTGAAGTAGGGGGCATTTACAATAGTTGCAAACTAAACCGTTCAAAACAGAGGTAAGGGAACTTCACTACACACAGAGGGTCATAGCTGTCCAGAACAGCCTTCCAGACCCACTTGTCAAATAAGGCACTTTTGATGCTAAAAAAAAAGAAACTTTAGACAAATTCATGAAGGAGGTAAACATTACCACGGAGATGGGGAGACAAGCTGCCTGACCATAGTATAATATGCATTTGACAGCTTTATGTTAAGCCTATTTTTCCATGTGTCAGAATCTTTTGCAGAACAATAGCTCAGACATGACAATAGCTGTGTTTACACAGCAGTGGCGCTTCAAAACTTGAACCACAACAGTGCGGTCTTGACCATCAGCAATGCACCATCTGCGTGTCTACACAGCCCCTCTCTGCACCACCACAGTCTGTGCTGGTGAGGGGCCGTGTGTCTGGGGGCTGGACAGCTGCGCACTGACGTAAGTGGCGACCTCAATCCGCATGCCTGAAGTCACAGTTTTTGTACTTTCAAAAGAAAGTTTTAGACTTGCAGAGCTCGGTTTTCAACCCCAACTGCTTTGCCGTACACAGGACACCAGCTTCTATTACGTAAACTGTTAGGCTTACATGAGATACCAGATAAGCGATGCCCTTCATGCATGAGCCCAAGTCACTATGCAGTGCACGTGCCGGGTCTGTGATCTGCATAATAGGAGGCACATGAAGTGGCCAGGTTACTTGCGAAAAGACGCGAAGTCCCCATAATGCGACATTTTAAGTCACTCACTCCTCTCGGCTCCTAGCTTGGCAGAGAATCTGGGAGCACCGTAATGAGCGGCTTACCCGATCTGGTAAGTGTCTACACGAGAGCATTTGCACTGGAGCAGCTGGAGTGCTCAGGTTACTCCAGTGCAAATGTGACTGTGTAAACAGGGCTAATGTTCAGTTTTGGTACCTCTGGTGATTGCCAGCACCAGATAAAAGTACTTGTGGGGTGGGGGCACAGCACTCTGTCTATGAGACCATCTTTGCAAATCCGTCTAGCTATCTATCAAGGGGCCCATTCTGAGGATTTTAAAAGTAAGTGTGTGTGTGTGTGTGTGTGTGTGTGTGTGTGTGTGTGTGTGTGTGTGTGTGTGTTTTGGGGAGAGCCTTTAAAGGGACCCCATGACTAATAAACAATATATGGCATGGTCACCATTGTTTGTGTTTTACTTTGTGGTTGCACGGACCCCTAGCCTGTTGTGCATATCTAATTAAGAAGCTGCCTCTGTTACACAACTGATACAGTGACAGTTCCCCCCCACACCACCATCCCCTCCAGTGTTCTTTGCAGGAGTTGTTCTTGCTGAGTAAATGAAAAAAAAAAGAAAGGTTTGTTATATTGGTCTGTGGAGCACGTCCCTTTGTGTGTGCTTTCGGCTCCGAAGTGGAAGGGGGAATCATGTGACCAGTAATTTTATTTATGTTGGGCTCCTTTCAAGCTGTCACAGTAAATCTATTTTACTTGTCACTTTGTAAATCATTACCCAGGATTAGAGCCTTTTTACTGGCTTTTAAGAATTCTGCCGCTTTTTTTTTTTCTTAACCATGTTAATTTTCTCTGCTTCTGTCATGCTCACAGCGAAGATAATGTTAGTTTTCCCCCTCCGTTATTACTTCAGCAGTACTGTAAACATTAATTAGGGGGGAAACATGTTTGTCTGGGGTGTCACTATAAGTGGTAAACGAGGACTGAAAGACGAAAACTGGTGAATTCTTGTAAACACTTGAAGAAGTTCACTAATAATTTTAACCTCAGAAGTTTTGCAATGTTTTCCGTATTGTCAGGGGAAACTTGGACAAGCTCCCAGGACTGTGGTAGAATGTGCCAGTGCTCCGAGAACTTGTTTATCATCACTAAGGACTTTCAGTTGGAATTTCTGTTTCCACCCTTTTTTTTTTTTCAATATTTGGCACCACCTAATCCTCCTCTTCTCCTATAAGCTGATGAGTGTATTCACAAGCTTCTTTAGGAGGTCTTTTTTTAAGTTTTATTTTAAATGTGTGTAAATTCCCTTTGTAGCTCCCTTACATGATTTCAGCCAAACAGTGGCCATAATGGAATCATGGTGCATAGAAAACCACAGTTGCAAAGGGGCCATCCCAGGCTACACCATGTTCCGGAAGGGCAGAGGGAATGCTGTATATGTGAAGGAGGGTATACGGGCCACTAAGATATAGGGTCAACAGAGGGACAGTAAAGGGCTGGAGGTACTATGGGTCAGCCTAGAGATGGGATCGGGGACCATTATTCACATAGGGGTGTCCGACATTGAGGGAGGATTTAGACAGAGCTGTGGGGGAAGTCATTAACAAAATGGCCAGCAAGGGGGAAGTTTTGATTATGGGGGTCTTTAATCTGCCAGATGTGGATTGGTACTTACAGACAGAGACAACATTGCTGATGTCACAGTGTATAGCCCCCAGAGTACAAGTGATCACCATACTGTGTGGTTTGGGATACGAATAGGACAGGAAAAAAACACACACTGAGACAAGGGTCCTGGACGTAAGGAGGGCAGATTTTAAAGAAATGGGAAACTGCCTCAGCGAATGCCTCGGGGGGGAGATAGGGGGGAGGCTCACTGGAGAAAGATTGAGTGTATAGCTCAGGCAACGACATGCTGTTTGAAGGAAGTGAGCAAGGGAAAGAGGAGGAAGAGGCTGCTGTGGTTCTCTAAAAGAGGTGGCAAAGGCAGTGAAGGAGAAGAAAACAGCATTTAGAAAGTACCAGGAGACACAGAAGGATGAAGACAGGGTGGTATATTTGGCAAAACAAAGGGAGGCAGGAAAGAGGGTGAGGGCGGCTAAAGCACTAACAAAGGAGAGGCTAGCTGAGGAGGTAAAAAAAAATGACAAGACTTTTAGGTGCGTAGGGGAAAGAGGAAGACAAGGGGAGGGACAGTGAGAATCAGGGGGGCGGGAGGACTGCACAGATGAAGATCAAGAGAAAGTGGAAATACTAAACAAAACCTTCTGCTCTGTCTTCATGGTAGAGGTTGGGGGGGGGCAGACCACTCTGCTACAGTAAGCACCAGGGAGAGAGGGAGTGGACATATAGCCATTTTTGGTGGAGAGGGTCCAGAAGGGATTGGAAGCGTTAAGGGAGAATAAGGTGATGGGGCCAGATGGGATTCATCCAAGGGTCCTATAGGAACTGAGCACGGTGCTGGCTACCCTTCTGGTAGCGCTTTGTAGCACCCCACTGGAGATGGGGGGAAGTTCCAAAGGACTGGAGGAGGGCCGATTTGGTCCCTCTGCACAAAAACAGCAGTAAGAAGGATGCATGCAACTATAGGCTAATCAGTTTCACATCAGTGGTGGGAAAGTTAATGGAGACACTACTGCAGTAGAGGCTTGTGGAGCACCTTGAGACAAAAGGGCTGCAGGACAACTGGCAGCATGGTTTCACAGTGGGGAGACCATGTCAAACTGATCTCATAGATTTCTTTGGGTTACTAGGAAGGTGGATCAGGGGAGAGCAGTGGACATGGCCTATCTGGACTTCAGTAAGGCTTTCGACACTGCCGTACAAGAGGCTGGTTAAGAAAACAAGCAGCCTGGGGGTGGGGCAGAAAGTGACAAGCTGGATATCAAATTGGTTAAAGGATAGGAGGCAAAGGGTGGTGGTAAACGATAGCCACTCAGGTGATAGGAATGTGACTAGTGGGGTGCCACAGGATTTAGTGCTGGGACCGTTCCTCTTCGTTGTCTTTATAAGCGACATTGCAGAGGAACTTGAGGATAAGGTGTGTCTCTGCGGGTGATACAAAAATCTGCAGTGGGGTTGGCACTCAGGAAGGGGAGAAGAGCATGCAAAGGGATCCTAGGAAACTAGAGGGATGGTCTGGGAGATGGCAGCTGGGTTTCAGTGCCACAAAGGGCAGGGTATGCATTTAGGGCTGCAGAACCAAGGGGCTGTGTATAACATGGGTGGAGTAGAGCTTAGTCACCAGGCAAGAAAGAAACCTAGGGTCATCATATCTGATGACCTTAAGGTAGCTGTGCAGTGTGAGAAGGCAATGAGAATGGCTATCAGGATGCTGTGGTGCATTGGGAGAGGGATTTCTAGCAGGAGGAAGGAGATGACGCTGCTGTTATATTGCTCAATAGTGAAACCTCACCTAGAGTACTGGGTCCAGTTCTGGAGGCCAGGGCATTGAAAGGGTGGAGGTGATACAGAGGAGGGCAAGCAAAATGATGAGGGGGTTGTACAAGAAGCCATACAAGGAAAGACTGCAGGAACTCAACATGTACTCTCTGGAAGAGAGGAGGGCAAGGGGGACGTGATTGAAATCTACATGTACCTCACAGGAGTGAGCAAGGTGCAAGTGGAGGGTCTGTTTAAGAGAAATGAAGGCAGTAAATCAAAGGGGCATGCAGTGAAGTGATGCATGGCAATGAGGGCGCTGGATCCCAGATGAGTGCGCTGAATCAGGGCAGGCCAGTGGATGTCGTCTTCTTTCTAGACTTTAGCAGGGTATTTGACTTGGTGCCACATCCCGGGCTGCTGGGGAAGCTGAAGGATATGGGGTTGGGGGAGCAGATGGTCAGGAAGATAGGAAACTGGATAGCTGGGCGTGTATAGAAGGTGAGGATTGGGGGTGGGGTGGGGGTCTCATCCTCCAGGAGAATCATTAGCTGGGTCCCACAGGGATCGGTACTGGGCCCACTCCTGTTTAACACCTATATCTCAGACATCAGAAGTGGTATCAGGAGCGGGATGAGCCTCTTTGCCGATGACTCGAAGCTGTGGGCAGTGGTGAAGGAGGAGATGGGGAAGCTGTCGCTTCAGGAGGACCTGGAGACTCTGGGGAGGTGGTTGCGCACCTAGAAACTAAAGTTTAATGCAGGGTTCTTCACCTGGGGGCCAAAAACCCAGCTTATGTATACACCTGGGGGGGGGGGCACTGCAGGTTTCTAGGGGGGAGAAGGACCTCGGGGTGGTGGTGGATGCCAAAATGAATAACTCAGAGCAGTGTAGAAGGGCTGCGGCCCCAACAAATAAAATGCTTGGACGCATAGCCAGGGGGATGACCTCAAGGAGTCGAGAGGTGCTCCTTCCACTGTATAACTGCCTGGTCAGACCACACCTTGAATACTGCATGCAGTTTTGATGTCTTCACTTAGAGGGACATTGTTCTTCTAGAGAGGGTCCAGAGGAGGGTGACCAGGATGATAGTAGGACTAGGGGGAAGGCCCTATGGGGAGACACTTGAGGAGCTCAACCTGTACTCGCTGGAGGAGAGAAGGAATAGGGGATATGATGGATGTCTTTAAGTATCTCAAGGGAATGAATAGGGTAAGCCTTGAGGGGGTGCTTCAGCTGAGGGAGGGAGGTAGGGGCCACCAGGGGACACTCAGTGAGGCTGGATGGGTGGAGACTGAGGGGGGAAACAAGGAGACACTACTTCACTGAGAGGGTGGTGGAGCCCTGGAATGCACTGCCCAGGGAGTTGGTGGCTGCTACAACTGTGGAAGGGTTCAAGAAAGGCTAGGATAAGTATAGGGGAGGTGCATCCCAGAGCCCCACTGAGGGTTAGGGGTGGGGGACCTTTTGGGGGGGCTCAAACGGTGCCCTGGGAAGGCACTGATCCTTGAGCAGACTCGATAGACCATAGGGCCTAATCTGCTGGCTTTTTAGTATGTTAGTATGAAATACTTCTTCACGGAATGGGTGACAGATGACTAGAACAGCCTGCCAGAAGAGGTGGTGGTGGCAGAGACTGTGGGGAGCTTTAAGCATGCGTGGCATAGGCACAGGGTCATATTAGGTAGAGGAATGGGGAAGGGAGTGACTCTTAGGATCAGCTAGGGTCAGTGGTTATGGAATAGGCAGGGACAAGGGGCAGACTAGATGAGCTTAATGGTCCTTTCCTGTCGACAAAATCTGGTTTCTAATGTCAAGAATGGCAGGACATCTTCTCCTGCATACAGTTGTCATCTTGTGCATCAGCGTTAATGTAGGACGTTCCACATGGGGGTGGGGGAGGGAGGATACATTTAACACACAAAATATCAAAATTTATTTTGAAACTTTCTCTCTAACCTAAGTGATTTATAAAGTGTATAGGTTATCCGTGAAGGTCTTTTTGTTTATTTATGTAGTTTATTTATTTTGCTGAATGGAAAAAGGGACTAAGAAACATTTTGTATTTCGGCTTAGTCCCAGGAGAGGATACAGTAAAGGGAAGGGGACAAAAAGCGAAGTACAATGCAGTATAGCAGATCTAGTGACAGAACGTTACTCACAGGTACAGAATACATAAGCTTGGGAGGATACATATAGTAATGTCCAATGTCTGGGTAATACCATAGGTGGGAAGACAAGTAGGAGCAGAAAACACAGGTTACATCTGCATATTTTGCATTATGAAATGGGTAGAAAGAATGCTGGCTCCTGACTGGCTGAGAGGTACTTTCTGCTGTGCTTTTATCCCAGCACAATGACCCAGCTGAAAGTAGCTCATCGTAGCAGAAATCCACGACTGGATGAAGGCCAACTGGTTGAAGTTGAATTCCAATAAGACTGAGGTGTTGGTGGTGGATCCAGGTCACCGGATAGAGAGGTAGGTGGCAGGGTCTCCCTCTGGGCTTTGGATCGGTGGTAGCCAGCTGCTGTCCTCCGAACGGATGCGGAACCTGGGGGTGATTCTCGACGATGGGCTGACACTGCATTCACAGGTGTCGGCAGTAGTCGAGTCCTCTTTTTATCATCTGAGGAACATCACCCAGGTTAAGCATCTTGTTCCATCGAGCGACCTTCCAACGTTGATCCACGCCTTTGTGACCTCGTACCTTGACTACTGCAACTCCCTCTACCTAGGGCTTCTGGGGGTTGATATCCACCGCTTGCAGCTAGTGCAGAACGCAGCGGCCAGGTTGTTGACGGTGGTCTCTTGTGCGAGTCACATTATGCCTGTGCTGCGCAAACTGCACTGGCTGCCTGTGCAATGGCAGATCACCTTTCAGGTCGGTTTACTTACCTACAAGGACAGAGTCCGGGCTACCTGCAAGAGCTCCTGATTCCTTATTGCCCCCTCAGACTGCTCCACTCAGCCGACGAGGGTTTGCTAGAGGTTCCCAGGATATAATTAAAAACTTCAGGGTCGCAAGCTTTTATGTATGCGGCCTCCACCCTGTTGAACTCTGCCTTGTCAGATTCGAGAGTGCCAGACTGTGGAGAGCTGTAAGAAGGCCCTAATGACCCATTTGTTTTATCTTGCTTTTAGGGATTTTACATAATAAATTGTTTTAATGTGTATTGGTGCTAAATCTGGATTGCACTGTTTTATTGTTTTATCTTTTAAATGTGTTTTATTGTTACTGTACAGCGCTTTGATATTTTTTGAATTGCGCTATAGAAATAAAGATTATTATCAAAAAGGCGCTGCCTAGGGGACTGGTGGAGGCAGAAACGGTGGAGGGGTTCAAGAGGGGGTGGGACAGGTACAGGGGAAGGGTTCTGGAAGCAAAATCCAATGCAGCAAGAATATCCAGAACTGGGAAGGGAGAAGCCAGAGAAGGCAAGGGGGGCAGCAAGGTCAGCACCCAGGGTGGGGCTGACCAAACGAGCAGACATGAAAGACCGTTAGGCCTATTCTGCTGGCATTTTAGTATGTTAGTAAAAATGTTTTTAAAAATACATCCAGCGGCCCGGTGGCACTGAGGGTTGAAGCGCTGGATGCCACACCTCGCACCACACCGGTGACCCGGGTTCGGGATCGAGCCCGGGTTGCTGGGGGTCGGCAGAGGAGGGAGAGGATCGAGCATCCGGAGGACAGCTCTCCTCTCCCGGGAGGGACAGGGGTCCCTATTCGGCACTCGGCTGACCTCTGGCAGAAGCCGGAGATACAGCAAGAGTCAGAGAAGCTTAGCAAAGGGGTGGGGAGTGGCAGACATTGGTGAGGCCTTGACGTCAGGGCGCTGTCCACTCCCAGGAAAAAAGGGAAAAAAAACCTTTAGCTCCGGCATAGACGGAGAACCGGAGCTTGCCCATGATTTCGACCGCCCTCCTGGCATCCTCCCGACCGATGCCGCCAGAGAATTCGGGTGTTGAGTCCACTCGCCCCACCCGGGCGGAAAACCGAGGCTATGGGCTGACTGAGGATTGACCAGGCAGGAGCGAACCATAATGGTGACTCCTAGGTAGTCCCAAGGAGACTGGAGTTGAGGGGAGAGAGGAGGGAAAAAATAGAAAGTACAAAAAAAAAAGTACATCCAATTTACTGAAAAGGACCCATTTTCATAATCACCATAAGGCACTCCAGGGAGTGTATTATGATGGGCTAATGGCCCTTCTCGGGTGGTGGAAGCACTCGACTTTGCCTCATGCTTCAACCCACAAGAGTTGGGCTATCACACCATAACACACCCCCTGTCATGCCTTATTGCTTAATTATAATACATTCTGTGCTAACTGTAGTAAGTTCTGCCCTTTCTTGGATGAGTAATATTCTCTTGTCTTATGTATTGTGCAAATTTGTATTCACTTCTGTACTTTACTGGTTGTAATACTTTCACCTTATTCCTTGTGCGTTGTACAGTCTGTTGTTATAGTTTCTAATTATTTTCCCAGTGCTTTGTATTGTACTCGAAGTATTCAATCAGTAACTTTATTTAACCAGGCATATCACCGTTGAGCAAGCTCATTTTCAAAGTGGTCCTGGTCATAGACAAATGAATCACATATTGATACGGAACATAGTGGTATACAAGCAAAGAGAACCAAAACAAAAATATAAAATAAGAGTGAAAGACAACAGTATACAATGAGTATATGCAAAGCTAACACAGTACTTCAGCTAATAGTGTTGACATATATGTGACCTATTGCTTAAATAGAAATAGGCCTTGGTACTGGGGTTAATGCTGACATTGAAGGTGGTTCACAGATGGGACTTGAGAGTTAGTTGGAGGTTGATCAAAGAAAAGACATGAGAGGTGTAGGGAAAGGGTGGGGGGGGGACAGGGTGGTGGTTGTGATACGATGGACGGCTAGTGCGAGTAGGCGATAAACAGGGCATGAGAGCGGGGGAGAGGGGGCAAGTGATGATATTTAAGAACAGACGGTATGATATGATAAGTGAAGGGAAAGCAGGGGTGGGTAGAATTAGGGTTCGCTGGGAGGGAGCTGCGAGTTTAAAGAGTGTCACAGGAGGCGGCAGGTAAATTGAGTCACACAGGTCATCTGTAACATGTGCAGCTTTCTTTAAGGTATTTTGTAATCAATGCCTTGAAGGTAACTGGGCTGGGGAGGACCGTAAGCTTCAGTTCTAGGGACGTGGATATGTTGTTCAAGCCACACTTATTGGCAGGTTCCTTGCCACTTTAAATCTTGCCAGAAGGTCTTCAAGTTGGCTTCTCCCACCCACTCGGGTGGTAAACCTCTCGGCTCCACCCCATGACACCAGATCTTCCTTACCACTTGGAAGCTCAGGTTCCCTCCTTAGCGTTCTGCGTTTTAGGCCTGGATCCACACTCTTCGGTTAATCCGAAACTTATTCTCAAATTTACAAGACTTCAGTCTTCCTTTTCCCTCGTGGCTGCGATGGATAAATCTACTCCTGGATTTCATCGGTGCCCCTGTGGGCAGAAGATGTCCCAGACCGACCTGCACTCCACATGCGTTTACTGCCTAGGACTCGGCCACGATTCGCAGGCTTACGATTTGTGCAAATCCTTTATGGCTTCGGTCTTGGAGGACCACGCTGCTCGACTTCTTTTGGGGTGCCCTGAAAAGCGATATCCACCGGTCAAGTCGAAGGAGGCCCATTGGGTGGTGTCCGGCGGCGGGCTCCACGGATCAGTTGGAGCAGATGATCACCCTCGAGGAGGAGGCGGCCCAGGCTGCATCATCTTCTTTCTCGGTCGCGGCATTTATCCCGCTCTCCTTGGGCTCTTCATATACCGCTTCTTTTAAGGAGCTTTGCCAGTCCCTCTCCACCAAGGGAGAAGGACCATCGGGACATTCCAGTCGGTCCAAAAAGAAGGACTCCAAAGGTAAGTCCCGCCATCGATGTTCATGGGAGCGGGAGAGATCCCCTTCACCAGATGGTCGACTTTCGACTTCGGTCAAGGTTGCAGCTCAGGCCGCTAGCTTCACGGTGTCCCCATCAGGTCAGCCGGCTGAGACACCCGTCGACGCAGTCGAGATTTTTCTCGACTCGTCGGACGGTTTGTCGACTGGTGATGCCGACAACCCTACTTCACCGGTTCCCCCAATTAAGGTCCCTGAACCGAGGGAGGAGCGGGTTTCCCCCATCCCCTCTCTGAGACGCTCTCAGAATTCCCGAAGGTCTCGGTCCTCTTCCAGGTCCAGCTGGTCCCGCCGTTGGCGGTCTCGGTCTCGGCACAATGGAAAGCGGCGGCGCTGCTCATCCTCTTTGTCCTCTTCGGAGGATAGGCTCTGGCGTAAGTTGTGTCGGCGCTACGAGGATTTAATGTGGCAGCAGCTCTTATTGTCCGGGAATAAGCTGACTCCGTTGCCTTCTCCGGCCATTAAGTGGCTGTCACTTGAGTGGCCAAAACAACCCCTCGTAGTCGAGGAGCCTAAACTGGCACCGGTTGTTTGGCCGAAACTGGCTGCTCCACCCATTGTGGTGGAACCTCCGCCTCCTCAACTGAAGACTGGGGCCCCGACCAAGGATTCTCGGTCGGGTCAGGGTTTGTCCCATAGGTTGTCGGTCACCCTCACTCTGATCGACCTTGGCATGTGGAGGGTGGCTCAGGCGCCCAGCAGCTGTTCGCAGACTCCTCGGAGTCTGACGACGACTCCTCCTTGTTCTCTAGGCCGCTTGACCTGGAATCTACAGGGGATCAGTCGGTGGATGAGAGCCCATCCTCATTTTTAGGAATGCTTCGACTCATCTGAGTCCATTGGGATGAAGCTCGAACCCATTTCAACACGGGCCAAGTATCCCCTCACGGAGATACTGGACTGGGGGGATTCCCCTACGGAGGCCTTTCCAGTGGCCGAAGCCATTGTTGGCCTGGCCCTGGAGCTGTGGCAGTGGCCAGCACCTTGTCCCACACCTTCGGCCAGGATGGCTCAAAAGTATGCGGTCCCTACAGGTTCACTCTCCGGTTTCTCGGAGCACCCCTCTGCAGAGGGGTTAGTGACCGACAGCGTTTTCCGGCGTTCCGGGAACCCTCGGGATGTGGACAAACTGCCCAATAAGGAGTCCAAGAAATTGGAATACTCAGGGCGGAAGGTATGTGCTGCTTCCTCCCTAGGCCTTTGTCAGGCTAGCTTGGCCATTCTGATGGCACACTTTTCACACGCCCTTTTGGGCTCCCTGGATGAGGTGATTCCTCATCTCCCGGCTGACCTTCAAACAACGGTCAAGTAGGTGCGGGATCAGGGAAGGGCGGTAGCAAAACAGCAGCTACAGACTTCATTGGACATCACTGACTCATGTGCCCGGTCAGTAGCGGCCACAGTGGCCATGCGCTGTAGAGCTTGGCTGCAGATCTCCACCTTTATGGCTGATACCCAGCACAAGCTGGCAGACATCCCCTTCCAGGGTACCGACTTGTTCGGACTTGGGGTGGAGGGTCATCTCCAACGGATCGAGAAGTCCAACGCCACCTTGGACTCGGTCACGTCTGCCCAGAAGGACAAAGGCCGTCAGCAGCAACGTAAGCCCTTTCCTTCTTCGGCCCCTGTGGCATGTCCGGCCCAGCAACACCAGCATCAGGGCCAGCAGGCTCGTACTTGGCACCCCAAAGCCAAGCCTGTTGCTTCCTCCAGCAGGAAGCTGGGAGAAAAAGGCCCAGGCGGCTCCTTGGCTGGCCCTTCCTCCAAGCCTGCTCAGTGACGGGTTGAGGGGTGTCTCCCCAACCTTGTCACTGCTCTCCAGGTTCCCCCCGTGGGGCGGCTCCGCCACTTCTTTCTGCCTGGTCCGATATCACCACGGACAGCTGGGTGTTGGAAGTGGTAGGCAGGGGTCTGCCTTTGGAATTTGAGCAGTCCCCCTCCTATGGAGCTGTTGCCCCACAGGGGGCTATGGGTTCCGGAGCCTCTCTGTTGGCTCATCAAGCCAACATTGCCCTGCTCCTCCAGAGGGAGGTGATCAGGGAGGTGGCGGACACCTCTCCAGACCCAGGGTTTGTGTCCAGGTACTTTCTGGTCCCAAAACGGACAGGGGGCTGGTGCCCCATTCTCGACCTACACGACCTGAATAAGTTCCTAAGGTCTCGCACCTTCAGGATGGTCATTCTGGCTCAGATTATTCCATCCTTGGAACGAGGCATGTGATTCTGTTCTCTGGACCTTCAGGATGTGTTCTTTCATGTCCCAATCCATCCGTCTCGCCAGCGATTCCTCCGCTTCAGGGCAGAGGATCCCTTCTGAGTTCCGGCGTGCCCTTGGCCTCTCCAGCTTCCAGGATCTTCACCAAATCCATGGCAGTGGTGACAGCATTCTTGCGGCGCCGAGGGGTCCGGGTGTACTCTTACCTGGATGACAGGCTTATTGCAGCCCCCTCCAGGTTGGAGGTGGAGCGGTCCAGGGATCTGGCCCTCCAGGTCTGCTCTCAGATTGGCCTCCTCATCAACAAGGCCAGGTTGGAACGCGTGCCATCACAGGTGATTCAGTTCATCAGGGCAGAGCTCGACTCCCTTTGAGCCAGAGCACGGCTCCCGGCGGACAGGGCTGAGGTCCTTTCCTCCTTTGCCCAATCATTTCTGGTTGGGCAATTGCACCCTGCCCGGGACTTCCTGGGCCTCATGGCAGCCTGCACCAGCGTGGTCCGTTGGGCCCGCTGGCATATGCATCCCCTACAATGGGGGCTGGACTGCCAGTGGCCACAGCGCTCCGGTCCTCTGGACCAGCCAGTGACAGTGATCCAGGAGATGTGGAACGGCCTCCAGTGGTGGCTCGTTCCAGCTCATCTGCAGGAGGGTATCCCGTTTGTCCGCCCAGAGCTGACAGTCACTCTGAAGACCGATGCCTCTCTGATGGGTTGGGGTGCCCATCTGGGGGAGCTCAGAGCCCACGGCCTCTGGTCCCCTCAGGGGTCTCGATGCCATATCAACCTGCTGGAGCTTCGAGCAGTCTGACTAGCCCTCACTGCCTTCGCTCCATTTGTACGGGGTCAAGTGGTCCAGGTCCAGACAGACAACACCACGACCATGTACTACCTCAACCGACAGGGCGGGACGCACTCCTTGCCTATGTGCAAGGAGGCTCTCCGCACTTGGTCTCTCGTGATCAGTCTGGAGGCGGATCTCCTAGCCATCCATGTGGCAGGAGCCTCCAACAGTCTGGCCGATGTCCTCAGCCGGCTAGGTGCTGCATCTCACGAGTGGTCTCTCCTGCCAGAGGTAGTACAAGATCTGTTCTCCCACTGGGGCACCCCTCAGGTGGACCTGTTCGCCTCCAGGGAGAATGCGAAGTTGAGGCTGTTTCACGCCCGCCCCCCTCAGCAGGGCTCGCTGCAGGGGGATGCCTTCTTGAGGCCATGGACCCCGGGCCTCTTCTACACCTTCTCTCCATTCTCCTTGATCCACAAGGTGCTTCTCAAGGTGAAGAGGGACCAGGCGCAGGTGATTCTGGTAGCCCCAGACTGGCCCTGCCAGTTCTGGTATCCAGATCTCCTCAGCCTCAGCTCCAGGCTCCCAAGGCGGTTTCCAGCCCACCCGGACCTGATCTCAGTCAACAAGGGGAAGTTACTCCATCAGGACTTTCAATCCCTGCACTTGATGGCCTAGTTCCTGAGCGGCTAGAGTTCCAGGCCTTGGGTCTTTCCGACGAGGTCCTCAACATTGTTGAGGCATCCCGTAAGGAGTCGACCAGAAAATGCTATGTTTTCAAATGGAAGAGATTCTCCATCTGGTGTCAGGGCAAGGGGTTGGACCCTTCCTCCTGTTCATTGGCTAGCATTCTGGACTACCTGTGGTCCCTTTCTCAGCTAGGGCTTTGGTCGACGACCCTTAAGGTGCACCTGGAAGCCATCTCTGCTTACCGGGCGCGGGCCAGAAAGCAGTCGGTGGTGCAGGAGAAGGTGGTCGGGCGCTTTTTCAAAGGCCTTGATCACATATCCCTTCCAGTGCGAGAACCTCCATCTCCATGGGAGCTACTGCTGGTATTGGCTTAGCTCATTGGCAAGCCATTCAAACCGATGCACGGGTGTGACATCTCTCACCTGTCGTGGAAGACTGCCTTCTTGGTGGCTATTACGTCAGCCAGAAGGATGGGAGAGCTCCAGGCGCTTTCCATTGAGTCTCCTTATCTGGCCTTCCATAGGGACAAGGTTGTCCTGTGCCCCCACCCGAAATTCCTTCCGAAGGTGGTGTCTGAGTTTCATCTTAACCAGGTGTTGACTCTGCCGGTGTTCTACCCCCAGTCACATCTCTGAGGCCAAATATAGGCTCCATACTCTGGACCCTAGAAGAGTGCTCTCTTATTATAAGGAGCGGATGGCTGAAGTTCGGGGAGAGGTTCGCCAGCTGTTTGTCTCCTACCTGGCAGACCTGCAGCCAAGCGGACGATAGGCAGGTGGGTCACCTCTTGCATAGATCTCTGCTATAGGTTGGCGGGCATGGATCGTCCCAAAGGGAAAAGAGCTCATTCTACCTGCCATACTGCTGCTTCAGTGGCTGCTTCCAGGGACGTCCCTATCCAGGAAATCTGCTGGGCTGCTACCTGGAAGTCAGCACACACCTTCATTACCCACCACATGGACTTTGAGTCACGCCGGGATGCTGGTTTTGAGACCTCGGTTCTCCAGTCCTTATTCCCTAAGTAGGGAGTGCGCGCCTTGCCTCCCTCCTCCCGGAGAACTGCTAGGAGTCTGCCAATAAGTGTGGATTGAACAACATATCCACATCCCTAGAAATGCAGGTTACTCACCTGTAACAGGAGTTCTAGGAGTGGTATATGTTGTTCATCCACACAACCCACCTGATCTCCCCGGCTTCGACGCGCAAACTGGCTTCCAGCGGGCTAGATCTGGTGTCATGGGGCGGAGCTGAGTGTTTTACCACCCGGGTGGGTGGGAGGAGCCAGCTTGAAGACCTTCCGGCAAGATTTAAAGCAGCAAGGAACCTGCCAATAAGTGTGGATGAACAACATATACCACTCCTAGAACTCCTGTTACAGGTGAGTAACCTGTATTTTCTGTTGCATAGTGTTCCAGATAGATGGGAGAGAGAAGCTGATAGCAGATAACCCATGTGAAGACCGTACTCTAGGTGTTTGAAAGCAGATAAATGAGAATCTTCTAAGCCGGTATGACCCCTTGGCACACTCAGATAGTCTCGAGATGTACCCCGGTAACTTGTCGGACAAGGCCCTATACATCCAGAGGAGGGCATTCCTTTTTCTCCTTACAGTAAGTGAGGTCCATCCCAGCACTTGATACAGCAGGCAATGGTGGGTGCGGAGAGGCAGGTTAAGAATGAACCGAAGGGCCCTGTGATAGATAGAGCGTGTCGAGATTGCGGAGAACAGTAGGAGAGCAGTTGATGTAGAGGAAGTCAGCATAGTCCAGTAGAGGTAAGAATGTAGATTGTACTAGTTTCAATTTGGCATCAGGAGTAAGAAGGGGCTTTAAGTGGAAGAGAATACCTAAGCGTTGTCTCAGTTTTTTCGATAATTCATTCAGATGGCAGTGGTAAGTAAGCTTATTGTCAAGCCAGAATCCAAGGTATTTAAAAGTGGCCATGGTTTCCAAGGGTTCGCCTAGCAGAGTTAGAATCTGCAGGTTGCAGGTAGGCCCTGGGGCGGTGGATGGGGAGAGGATCATAGCTTTAGTTTTATTGGCATTAAGCAGAAGCCTGTGCTTCAAGAGATTTTGTTGGAGGGAGCTGAAATCTTGCTGTAGGTCCTCATGGGCCATGCATAGAGAGGAATTAGCAGTGTATAGAACTGTGTCATCTGCAAATAAGTGCACTTTGGCTGAGTGCAGATCACGAGTCAAGGTTATTGATATAAATAGCGAATAGGATTGGCCCCAAGATAGAGCCTTGCGGGACGCCTCTTAGTAAGGTTTTCAAAGGGGACAGGTCTCCCGCAGCATTGACTTGTTGTTGTCTACTAGTGAGGTAGCTGGTGAACCACTTAATGGCATGTTTGTCAAGTCCCATGCTACCTAGGGAGTTAAGCATTATGTTGTGGTCCACAGTGTCGAACGCCTTACTAAGGTCGAAGAAGAGTGCGAATACATGCTTCTTGGCGTCCAAGGCAGTTTGCCAGTCGGTGGTTACCTTCGCGAGGGCAGACACTGTGCTATGTTTCGCTCAGAAGCCCGACTGATCAGTATTTAGCAAATTATGTGAATCCAGATGCTCCCAGATTTGGGTGTCGACAAGTTTTTCCAGTAATTTTGAAAGGGAGGATAATATTGAGATGGGTCGATAGTTGTTCAGATTGCTGGGTCCCCTGATTTGAGCAGAGGGATGATGTAAGCGGTTTTCCACGATGAGGGTAGCTCCCCTTGTGAGAGGGAGATGTTGAATAAATGGGTGATGGGAGCAGTAAGAAAGTGGTGACCTAGTTTTAGGAAAAAAGGTTCAATAAGATCAGCACCAGCACTTTTTTAGTGTCTAAGGACAGTAAGAGGGTCTCTACTTGCTTATAAGATATGGGGTGGAAGCTGAAGGGGGGGGTAACTCTGTTTGGTGCAGGTGCTAACTCTCGGGTATTGGTGACAACACCGGTAGGGTGATCTTATAAGGGAGGCGTCAAATGCCAGCCCCGCCGTGTCAAAGTGTTCATTCAGTTGATTAAGAATATCCACTCCGTCTGTGTATGAGATGTCCCCGGACTGTATTTTTGTTGGAAGAGAGGCATCTGAGGTATGGCCTTCTACCTCTTTGAGAATTCTCCAGAATTTAGTGGCATTGTTTTTGTTGCCTTCTAAGGCTGATTGGAAGAATCTAGCCTTTTCAGTCCTAACAAGTTTGGTACAGGCATTACGGGATATGCGAAAGGCAAGCCAGTCGGCATCCGTGCCTGACTTCCTAGCTTTTTTCCACCAGTAGTCTCTGTTTTTGAGGGCTTTTTTTAAGTTAGGTGAGAACCATCCAGGGGATCTCACCTTGGATTTGGTCATTCTTAAGGGGGCATGCTCATCTAGAATGTCCACTAGGAGGTTATGGAAAATATGGAATGCTTCAGAGAGTGAAGAGGCCAGACAGAAGTCTTACCATCTAATGTTGCTCAGATCATTCGGGAAGGCATGTTGGCAAAACTTTTTCAGTGTGAATTTAGGGGCTGATTTAACATGGGGAGAATGCCTGATGCAGGCAGTGGCACAATGGTCACTGAGGTCATTGAAGAATACCTTGGCATGCGAGATATTGTGGGGTTTGTTGACTAACATTAGGTCCAGGAGGGAGCTACGTTCGGGGATTTTTCTGTTAGGTCTAGTGATTGCGGGGGTCATCTGGGCCAACCCGCACAGGTCGCAGAAGTCTTTAAGATTCTTGGAGTTCTCATTGTTCCAATTTAGGTTGAAGTCGCCCAACAGAATGCACTCTAAGTTAACCGTGTCGATTAGATTTTTCAGATGAGGCAGGAGGGTCATGCTGCCAGAGGGCGGTCGGTAGCAAGCAGCAATGAGGAGAGCCTTATCATTGGTAAGCGACAACTTTAAGGCTAGACATTCAAATTCCTTGGCTTTAGAGGTGCAATCAGTGATTGTCACAGAGAATTTGTTCTTTGTGTAAATTACAACACCCCCCTCCCAGTTGGTCTGTCACATTGGAAGGTGGTGTACCCCAGTAGGTTGATAGCTTTATCAGGGGTCACAGCGTTAGCCATGATTCTGATATCATTAAAGTCAAGGGAGGCATGTAAGGACAACGTCTGAATCGGGTCAAACTTCTGAGTAGGCTACATACGTTCAGGTGGAGGAACTGATGCCCTTGAACTGGGGAGGTCAGCAGGGTCATTTAATAGAGACGTTGGGCCTGGATTAAGCTCGACATTTCCAGAACAGAGTAACAGAAGCAAGAGAAGTTTTTTGAAGCAATTTATTAACGCGATGAAAAAGCGCTTTTTGTATCGCTTGGTGTGGGGAGGGTCCGAGGGTGCTGGGTAAGAGTTGCTTGAATGTTTGGTTGTGAGTAGGACATGAAGAATTGTATTTACTGACAGATTCCAGGAAATTTTGTGCAATGTCTTAGATACAGTTTGATTTGGGGGGCATTCAGAGCAGAGGGTAGTCGTTTCAGGGAGGGAGCCATGACCCTAAGTGAGGGTGTAGGACTGGGTGGTCATCGTTAGAGGAACACTGCGATGCTGTTCTGGGATGTGGGTTAGAAGTAATGCGAAACATAGTAGAAGGAGTTGCTCCCGGAGCGTCATTTTGGATAGAGATTCACCTTCCAAGATGCAGAACAAACACACAAAGCAGGTTGTATGTGGAGGGGCTTGGGGAAAGAAGGTGTGTACAAAAAGTGGTGGGGTTTAAGTATAGGGCGTGCCTATAAGATTAACATCCAATGGAAGTAACAGGGGGTTGGCCTTCCACTGAAGGAAAGAGCATTTAATAGAGGCCAGGGTCGGGGCGCACGGTGTGGGATGAAAAATACAGAGCAATCAACTGGCGCTAAGTAAAATTCAAAGGCAGAGAGCGAGCGGCAGGGGTCAGCAGAGAAAGCTGTGTCCAATCCCAGGCGGAGCCGTACGGGCAGCAACCAATCGCTGTAGACCCTGAGGTTCTTCAGCCAATCGGGGTCCCCAAGACACTTCCCCGTAGCAGTGAGGAGCTTACCGGATTCTCTGTGCTCAGAGGCGGGAAGGAGGAGGGCGTGCGGACGGCTGGCTTCTCCAGCCATGACCGCTGGAGCGGGGCTGCAGTGTTCAGCCTGATCAGGGGCTTCTGCTGTGGGAAGAACAAAGACAGGGATTAGATAAGGCCAGGGCATACAAAAGAGGCTAAATTGGGGGGCCGGGGGACAGAGGGCAGAGACAAAAGAGTAGGCTGAGCGGGGGGCAGGTATCCAGGCGGCTGTGCTAAGTAGGGCAGGCACCGCTGATTCCCGTGTTAAGAGGAGAGGAGAAAGGAAAAAAGCGATTAGAGATACTGTGTTGGAGTGTTGGGGAGGTAGAAAATAAGGGCGAGAAGGTGCAAAACAGGGTGCCCAAGCAAGGGTCAGTATTCAATGGGAACAATTGGAAAAGGACGACAAACAGTTCAAGTCAATATCCCCAAATGCATAACAAACATTGAAAAAAAAAAATACAGAGCAATCAACTGATGCTATGTGAAATTCAAAGGTAGAGGGCGAGCGGCAGGGGGCCAGCAGAGAAAGCTGTGTCCAATCCCAGGCCGGGCCGCACAGGCAGCAACCAATCACTGTAGACCCTGAGGTTCTTCAGCCAATCAGGGTCCCAAAGACTCTTCCCGTAGCAGTGAGGAGCTTGCGATTCTCTGTGCTCGAGGCAGGCAGGAGGAGGTGTGCGGCCAGCTGGTTTCTCCAGCTGCGATCGCTGGCGTGGGGCTGCAATGTTCAGCCCGATCTGGGGCTTCTGCAGATTCTCTGTGCTCAGAGGTGGGCAGGAGGAGGCGTGCGGCCGGCTGGCTTCTCCAGCGCGACTGCTGGGCGGGGCTGCAGTGTTCAGCCGATCAGGGGCATCTCTGGATTCTCTGTACTCGGGCGGGCAGGAGGAGGCGTGCAGCCGGATGGCTTCTCCAGCCGCGACCGCTGGAGTGGGGCTGCAATGTTCAGCCCAATCAGAGGCTTCTGTATTGTGTCTCCTGTGCCACCTCCATGGCCGGGTTGTGCCTGAAAAGCGGTCCTTGGATCAGTGCACCCACCCAGTCAACAAACAAACAAGTAAAATAATTTACGTATACATACAAGGTTTTCGGAAGACTACGTGGAGTAAATCCAGTGTGTCATGGAGTCTCAGAGGTGGAAGGGTGGCTAGACCCGGTTACTATGGCATTTACTTTTCCATGCTATTCTTTGAGTTGAAACTTACAGCAGGATACAGTTTGTGCCTTTCTTTGTGAGAGTGAAACTGTTCCACGTTACATAGACCGCTATGCCTACCCAGGCTGCCTGTGGGTTCCCTGCCCTGTTGTTTTAGATCCTAGATGAGTTAGCACAGGTTTTGGCTAGGTTGAACAAGGAAACCCTGTGCTGGTGATACCCTGTTTTACACCAGGTTGCTCTCTAAGAAGATGGGCACTTTTGTTTTAAAAAATGCAATATAGCGGGGTGGGGGTGGTGGGTAGCAAGCCCATATTTGGAATTCCATTCCCAGGTGTTTAAGACGTGCTAATGGCACTATCTCGCCCTAAGTTCTCTTACTTTGTTCATTGGTTCTCTGGTGTACTAGCTAATTCCAAGCCTTTTTGTTTCAGGACTTGGTGAATATTGTTGAGCAACTCTCTAGGCCTTTGGCCACCCTTGGCTATTATTGTATTCTTCTAACTACACTTTTTCAGCTGTCTGTTAGATGTTACTGTCAATATGGATTTATTTGTTACTGTGCTGTTAATTGTAGAATCATGTATCACGTTCAGGACAACACTGAAAATGAACACAAGTTAAATGGTTCTTGTCAATTGTTCCTTTTTTTTGTTTTCTTTGAGCCAGTAATTTCCCATTTTCAGAAATGGATGATTCTGTTTGACAGTCTCAAAAATCTGTTTTTCTCCCCAAATATTGACAGCAAATCAGCATTTTGTATACAAACATGTTGCTCAAAATGGTGAGTTTTGCACAAAGAGCTGTTGTAAAGTGGGACTGTGCATAATAAAGTGATGCAAATAGAGTCTGTTTTCATGAAAAATTGACTGCTGTGTGCAGGTTTAAAAATGCCAATTTTTCCCTGTTTTCCATTGAAAATGGCAAATCACGGGCTGTACTTTTTTTCTTAAACTCTTTTGACGATGTTGATGATGTTTGTGTGCAGAAGATTGGTGGCACAGGCTGAGCAGGGACAGTGCAAATCTACATACTGTATATCCAGTTGAAAGTAGTGTTGAATTTATATAGGGTGGATTCAGGGACATTTTGAAAGAGAACATTCCCCATGTCCTAGGGCCAGGAGAGGACATTTAAACAAAACAAGAAAAAGGGGTAAAGTTGTTCCATATGCATTTGTGGTTACATTTTTTTGCGTAATTATATGGTTTACTATGGTAGAAGTGTGTCATCTCACGCAGCTTGGGCAGACACAGTGCTCAGCCTCTTGCCGTGGTCCTTTTGCCTGAATTCCATGGCATGTATTTATTTTAAACTGTTGTCCAGGAAAGGCACATGGAGCTGAGGTTTGCTTCCAGGTGCAACCTGGGGAAGGGTTTTTCAGGAAGAAGACAGTGAACGACAGTGAATGTTTATAGACATTAAATGTGTACAGATTACAAATACAATAAGAGATGTCTTCTGGTTACCATATAACATTTAGTGTGAAGCTGAGCTCATGTGGATAGCTTTTCAAAAATATCTCACTAGCAGCTCCCCAGTTTCTTACTTGGTAATGCCCTCAATGTCCCTACGTAGACCAGAACCAATGGCATGCTGTTTATGGAGGCAGTAAAGTCTAATGGTTAAAGCATAGGCTTGAGTACTAGAGTATTATAGGTTCTAATCCCACCTGAACCACTGACTAGCACTGTGCAAAAATATTTTTGCCTGTTTCTCATTAACAGAATTTCATGAAAGCTAGATACTCTGGGGGGCAACTCATGAGGAAAACTTATAAGCCACATATGTAGAATACTAAGACTCCCTGGGTGATACCTCACTGTCAATATTAGAAGCCTGGAACTTGGAGTTGGAGATCCCCTTTTCATCATGGAATGAGGCAACCTTGAAAGCTACTAAAATTACCTCTTCTAAGATATGGAGGAATTCTCGATCCGATATTTTCATTCTCCAGCAGTACTTACAAAATATTTTCCTGCCTCCTATGGTTCCTGATTGGGGGGATATAATTGTAGTCTAGCTGACTTAGGCCACATTTTTTGGTGTTACCCTAAATTACCACCATTCTGGTGTATACTGCAGACTGAGTTGGTAGAACGCCTGGGAGAGGATATTGAATTGACAGCAGAGATTGCAGTCTTATCCATTTACCCCCACCCCATAGACCACGTTGGGACCATACTTTGCTCCACTGTATATCTTAGCAGCCAGAAGGCCATAACCTGAAAATGGATGACCAATCAGATACCCACAGTTGAAGATTGGCGCCAAATAATAAAGAAAATTTATAACCTAGAACATCTTCCTGCCAAACTCCATAATAAACTCCCTTCTTTGGAAATAAAATGGCATAGATGGGTATTCTACATTTCTTCAAGAGATCCAGAATTTGTCCCGTGAACAGACATATGATAACTGGGGAATAGTTTCCCATGGTCACCTGAGACTTTCCTTCGGGGGCACTAAGGAATCTATGGGGTCCTATATTATCTTCTAAAAATATGGGAGATGAATCAGCTTGCTGCCTTGGAAAGAATTAAAAAGTTACTGTTGGATCAGAGAGAAGTTAATCATAGAAATGTTTGTGGAATTAATTACAGCAAAGCCACTTACCTTTCAATTAAGAATGATGTAAAGCCGGCCCGTTGGCGCAGCAGTTGGATTTCTGCTTGCGATGCCAGCGACCGGTTTGGGAATGAGCCTGGTCGCTGGAGGGCCGGCCGGGGAGGCAGCTTGAGCGTCCCACGACTGCTCGCTGTCTCCAGGGAGGAAGGATCACGACCGGTGTCATAGCGACCACTGGTGGAGGCCAGTGGTAGTGCAGCACGTCAGGGCCATTAGGGGTGGTGCGCAACAGACGTCGGCTCTTGCCTTGACGTCCGGACATCACGCGCCTTCAGAAAGCCAGGAAAATCGCTCGCTGGCCTCCGGATGACGGCTCTCCATTCCTAAGGGGCCTCCAGTGCCTTCCCAGTGCCTCCTGCTCCACAGCAGTATCCCCAGGCCCTAGAAAGTGCGCGCTGGGGCTATCCTCCCCCCCCGGTGCCTTCCCCCTTGGAGGAGAGGGACCTGCCCGGTGAAGGGTTACACCGGGATATCCTGGGGGTCGGTGGCGATCTGAGGATCAGAGGAGGGCCGGGGAAGGACAGAAGGGGTCAGAGGGAACTTGATGGAGCCCGAAGGAGGGGAGGATCAGCGAGCACGGGGGGCGGAAAAATAGATTACTCAAAAAAAAGAATGATGTAAATGCAATCAACTATTGTTGTAAGTTAATGACAAATCTGAACATGTAAAACTGTGTCTCTTTGAATAAAAATGAAATAAAAAAAGAATTTCATGAAAGCTTTTTATTTATTTATTTATTTTATTTTGTGCTATGAAAGCTTTTTTTAAAATGTGCGAAATTTTAGCCATGTACAAAGTTCTCAAGTTTTGGAGTGAAAACATTACTCCTTGCCAACTTTGCAAAGTGTGGACCATCACGGAATTTTATAAGCTTTGCCACTGACAAACTACATGACCTTGAGCAAGTTGCATGACCTCTCGGTGCTGCACAATTTAGATATAAGCAGGACCTCAAGGAAAGCAAAATATAGCATGTCAGTTGGGCCGTGGTGACTGAACTGTGAAATGAACAAAAATGGTGCGGTCTCTATACAGAAATACTCTGAATACCTCGCGCCTTTCCCTCATCCTAATACAGAGCACACTGGCATGTGAGACATACCAGAGTAACTAAATGTGGGAAGCATAACTAAATAGTGGAGATGCAGATTTTCACAACTAGGGACTGGTGCTATGATGGATTTGAGACCCTGGCTAATAACCACATGAGTTCTTGTTTACCAGCTTTGAGATTTGTACCACAATGCCCTCTGTTTGTTTTGTTTTGTACCTTAGAATAGCCAATCTGAGAAGCAGAATCTCATTTCCATTGTGGTCCTGCTCCTGCCCATTTCTGCAGCTGTGTAGAGTGAAGCACTGGGAAGGTAACTGATGTGCCCAATGTCACTGCAGTATTTGGCTCTAGCTAGGTTTAAACCTATGATCTCTAATTTCCAAGGCAGTGCTCTAATCACTGCACCACAGAGTGTCAGAAGAGGATCTTTTGAATGCTTCTTGGGTTCCTGCACTCTAACAGGAATAGGCATGAGTCCTTATAAATATGATACCAAGGGCAGAAGTGACGTATGTAACCATAAAATGGGATTTTCAATTACAGGTTTGCTATAATAGCCACTGGCTGGTACTAAATAAAAGAAATCTGTTATCATTGTGTTTGGCACACAGAAGAAATTTGCTAATTTAAAATTCTACAACTCTCTGTGGTGGAACAGTTTAAGTATCTGTGACTATGACTTGACCAGTTTCTGACTCATGGTTTTCATGTCCAGTATCTTCTTTTAATGGTGCATCAGAAGTTAGGAACCTTATACGAGATTTCAGATTGTTCAGACGATTACACAAGAAGAACAGTATTTTTTTTCAAGCAGTCATTCCAGCCCTAGAATATGGATGCGTAAATCTATTACCTAACACTCTTCGCAATGTTTTAACCAGTCTTAATGTTGTATTTAATATTGTTGCAGATTTGTTCTTTGGCTGGCTGACTAGGCGTGCTTCATTGCTCTTCATATTTGGGTATTCACTGTCTTAATCTTGCTTTGAGGCATCAATATTGTTTGGCTGAATTTTCTGTTTTAATGTACTAGTAGACAGACTAGCTCCTTCATCTGTAACGGAACATCCTTCTATTTATACTTCATCACATATCACTTGTTACAGTACCTCCTGTAGGTTAAAGTTAATGAGCTGTGAAGAAGATTGTTGCAACCAACAGTCCTAGGTTAGAGTCCCACAAATGCCATTTGTGGCACCGTGTGACCCGAGCAAGTCATTTATCCTGCCTGTACTGCCAGGATGCACCTGAAAAGAGCTTTGACTCTGTGTGCCTTTCCTGGCTAGCAACCGACTGAGACAGACGTTCTAAAAGGAGCTCTCACATTGCTCTAAAACTTGATTATTAAGACTAACTAAGTCAGATTTTTAAGATTCTAACTCACACTAATGCAGTTAGAGGCATGGTGGAAGCTGGAGGGAAGATTCAGGGGAGGAATGAGGAGGTGCTACTTCACTGAGAGGGTGGTGGAGCCATGGAATGTGCTGCCCAGGTGGCTGGTGGAGGCAGAGACAGTTGAGGGGTTCAAGAGGGGGTGGGACAGGTACAGGGGAAGGGTTCTGGAAACAAAATCCAATGCAGCGATGGCATTTTAGTATGTTAGTAATAGAAGCAGCTTGTCGAATGCTACTGGCAGATATAAAATTTTTGCGGAAAGTGGCAAAGGGAGAACCAAAAACCAACCACCTTCTGAGATTGGGAAGGGAAAACAGCTGCAGCCGACTAGATCGCTGGCGATGGGCGGACAAAGCTCAACTGACACCTTGGAGCCCAGTCTTAGCCTTCAAGGCTGTCCGCAACACTGTAATAGCGGCGGTGAAGGATTTATCGGATAAAGTTGACACCTTTAACAAAAGAATAACTGCGGTGGAAACAAAAGTACAGCAGGTAATCACAGAAACTAAAGCTCTAACCAAAAATGCAAACAAAACGTTCACGGCTGTGAACAGAGTCATCAAAGAGAACAATCTTCTTCGACTTAGACTGTAATCATTGGAAAATGCAGCTCGATCTGCAAATGTGTGCTTCTTGGGCATTCAGGAAGGACTGGAAACACCTAATCCTATACAATTTATAAATCCCCTTTTAAACCAGTGGTTTGGAGACATGTCAGAAATCACTATATTACAGGTCTACCGGATCAGCCCGAGGGGAAAACCGAATAACACCACCTTACCTTGAACCATGCTGATGGTCACAGGGGGTTCTCACCAACGAGGTAAAATCCTGTTACATTCCCAAGATTCTGCTCCATTGCTCCTACGCGGTACACTGCTGTCCGGAGTTTCTTTTTCACAGAAAGGGTGGTGGATGTATGGAACGGCTTACCTTAGGAAGTGGTGGCTATGAATACAGTGCAGGGCTTCAAACAGGCATGGGATAGGCATAAGGGAGCAATACAGATGAGTATGAATAGATAGGCCACTGACAGAGCAAAGGCCTATGGCACATTCGTAAGGTAGAAAAAGAAATGGGCAGACTGGATGGGCCTTGCGGTCCTTATCTGCCGTCAACTTCTGTGTTTCTATGTTTCTAGTTCTAGTTAAAAGCCCTACATTTTATGATTGCTTACCTTCTCTAAAATTCACTAATGTTACTGGTTGTGTTAGTTGCCTCCTTGCTTAGCAGAACCGAAATGCGTACTAATGTATAATTATACCCAACCTTGTCTTGTTTCCAATCCTTGATCTACTCTTATTCCATACTTCCTGAACAACAGAAACACTCCCAGACAGTGCAGCCACTCAAGATACAATAGTCTCCTGTACTCCCACTGCATTTCGAGTGACTAGATTGTGTTCTGTGTGTTCCAAATGCTCAGAAAAGATGCACTGGGAGTTGATCAAGGAATGTAAACAAACATTTTGTGTGGTAACATCAGTAGGGCGGGCAGTCTGTTTTTTACTTTGTAAAAGAAAAAAAAGAATCTGAATCAGTCAACCAGGTATATTAGGACATTATACAGAATGTGAGCAAATTGTGTTTTTTTTTTTTTAAACAAGGGATACTTTGAGGCGTCAGAGGGTTGGCCGTGTCCCCTTTAATGTCTGCTTCTGTTTTAAATCGGTTGTCGATTAGTAACTGAAAATTATTGTTGACCTATGTGTCCATTAATGTAACTTAGAAGTATGCAGATTTGTCACTGCACTTGTTATATTTAATATTTCTGTACTTATTTTATAAAACTCAGTAGTTTGAAAGGCTATCACTGAACGTGATCTTGGGTCCAACTGGTTTGTCAAGATCCTGGTTTTATTTATTAATTTAGTTTTTGTTTATCAGGAAGGCACGCCAGAAGTAAAGTGCCTATTTTCAGGCATGACTGGACTTGTTTTTATTAAAAGAAACAAAATTTGAATTGGAAGTCTTACGTTCAGTGGTGGCAAGCGTGTTTGCCCTGTAGGTCAGAGGGGATTCTGAGTAGTAAAATGGATTGTGTTCCTCCATATGTGGGTCAGTTGAAAGACAGACAGATTATGATCAGGGATAATTTGAAGCATGTGTTGATGTAGCAGAATTTTTACTTGGCAAAAATGTTCATCATATATATTTTTTAACAGTCATGTATTTCTGACATCATTGCATTCATCCTCAGTGTGCTTTTATTTTTTTCATATTTTTGATACCCTTTCATAGCTAATTTAATATTTAATGAGTCACATCATTAAAGATGGCCACCAACCGCTGAGGTTACCTGTTAGAATATACATACTGGATTCTTACTATAACTGTATTAGTTTATTGTTCCCACATGTTTCTGATGGTAAACAGCACAGCACCACACCAAGTTACTTTTTTTTTTTTTTTTTTTTTTTGCTTGATCACTAGTTGATAAAATGCTTTTTTAAAGGTTATTTTAAGTTCTGTTTTTCTTGGCCCTTTACCTCGATTGCCCTCTAGCCTGTCAAGTGCCCATCTCATCAGCCTCACAGATCTGACTCCACCCAGCTACCAGCGTGGATTTCCTGGTGTGTGACCCCACCCCTTGGAGAAAACCACACCCCCATGGTGGACCTAGAGCACTGAGTTTCAGCCTAGGCTTACACGTAGTTTGGTGGCACACGCACAAGCCCTGCATCACCCTTTGAATATCAAGCCCTGGGACTTATTATTTCTTGGACTGTTGCCTGATACCAGACCGGTGGTTGATAGCCTTAGCCAATCAGCTCTGAGAATTTCTCGAATCCATTTCCTAATATGCAACAACCCCTCTGTGCCATTAATACAAGTGATTTATAGTTAGTTAACAGTAAAAACATTTTGTATATCTGAAGTGATTCAGGGAACTTGCAAAAATGAGACTGCTGTTAATCACATAGGGGTTTACAAGAGCAGACAGTTAAGTACAGTACTGCTGTCATTTGGGACATGAAGCAGATATTCAGTTAGACGTCAGATCATAAGGTTTGATTATCCAGATCTTTCCAATTATTGCATCTATATAAGGAGCAGATCTGCAAAGACTGCACTGTCATAACTGTTTACTGTTTTGCAACTTCTTATTCCCGACATGTTTTTAAAATGAGTTCTGGAAAGCTCAGAATGGAATGTTGTAAACAAATACAGGGTGACAGCATTGTCACCGGTGGGGGATGACGCCTGCTGTCATTTTGAGAGCCTCACATTGAATACAAGATTAGCAAGTAAAGGGAATTACAAGGTAAACCTCAGAAATATCTACAAGGTTAATAGTCGGTCCTGCTTCTCAGTGCTGGGATTTCAGGGTTAACTGGGTGAAGTAGCTCCTGCAACAGCTTCCTTTTCAGAGTGATCTCAGTCAGTTTGACCTTGTGGTTGGAGTGCAGATCTGAGAAGCTGGAGACCCGGGTATGAATTCCATAATCATCACTTCCTTTACTCCATTAATTTATTTGGTTGACATCTATGGAGAACTGAATCCCACCCCCTTTTGAATTTTATGCTCCCATTACTCTTCCATACGCCTCCTAACTCCTTTCTGACCATGTCTCTACTATTTCCATTGCTCTACTGACCCTCCATATCCCCCCCGATCTGAATGGATTGACCTTTTCCTGTCTTGTGATTATACCATCAGTAAACTTTTGTGTGATGTACCCAATTGTTGGAGAGATGCAGTCATGAATGGGCAGAGTTGCGGATTAGTCTGGTGAGTAAGTTTGTGAAGGATGAGAGGAAGTTTCTCTTCTTAGAGAGGGTGGTGGAGTCTTGGAACAGATTACCGGCAGAGGTTGTAAGGACACTGACCATTATTGGATTCAGACATTGATGGAACAGGGTCAGGAGACACAAACCCACTTTGGAGAACCAGAAAGGGGAAGAGGTGGGGGTTAACTACCCACCACAGCATTAGGTCGGGAGGTAAGGTAGTAACAACTGTAGGCAGACTGAATGGGTTGGTTGTCTCTTGCTGTCAGCTTCTATGTTACTACTAGTATGTAAGTTGCGTTTCGCGCTCTTATATAATTTTATATATAATTGCACTGTATTCTGCATACACTCTGTTTATTATCTTGCATACAGTCACATGGTTTAGTTTTGGTTAATGTAGCTGCCTATAGTTCCGGGTTTGTTTCATTTGTATGCTCCTCCAAGCTTTTTGCAGTGTAACAAAATCTTATAAACAGATGTTGATCTGTGTAGTTCAACCTCTGTTGTTTGACTGTATTGTTTAACCTTGTATCCCTTTTCCTCTGTAGCTCCCTCCCCCTGGAAGCACCCGGAAACGTGCCTCAGCTCATTGTGCCAGGCAGTAATTAACGTATAAATAAATAAACCTACATGACGTCCTGAATACATGACAGGAGCCTAAGGCCTGGTGCAGCTGCATCACACTACGAGAGGCAGTTTTATATTTGCATACCTGTATTGGTAAACATCCTGCCCAGTCCCAGGAATCTAGTCCTTTAAATATTATTCGTAAAAATACCACTTGAACGGTCTGCCTCCCCATCCCCCACCCAGTAGAGCTTGGTTTAACACTCCAGAAGATATTCTGCAAAAAACATTATCAAATGATTGACTGTGTTTAGACCATGTTCGTTATCACAGCTTTTAGAAGGCGCACAGCAGCAGCATATTAAGGCTTGTACTACAGTTTTTCAAAGGCCCATTATAGTCCATATAACATGCCGACTTGGGCTGCATTTGATTTCTTCATGATAGTTTACTTTTGCTTTGCTTATATTGTTGCTTGCCTTAGATTATGAAAGGTGATACTCAAGGGAGAACTTTTTTCTTCTTACACTTTAAATGCAGCTATATCACCAGCTTGATTTTGTTGCTCTTCCGTTTGTGTTAATAGAAATTAAACCAAATTGAGGGGGTGCTTGTGCTCTTCAGGTGTACAGAGATGGGAAAGAATGTGCTGCTCACTACTCTGGCGACCTGGGGTTGGGAATGACTCCAGTTTCATGGGGCCAGCTAGGGACAGAGTGATGAGCGTTCCACAGAATAGCTCTACTTCTTCGGCGAGGGGGAGTCTGCCCTCTGCTGCTTGATTGCCACCCACCTGAGGCTGTCTGGTGATTACGAGCTGCTGCCAGGTGCTGATACATGCTCATGCTCCATTGCATGCTGGCAAGCCCCAAAGGTGAAAATGGTGGGATACCCCATCAGACAGTAGGATAATGACTGACAGTCCTCGGGTCCCACGCTGCCAACCAGACACCTGTCTCCTGGACCAGATCTTGACCTGGCTGGAGAAGTTGTGCACCTGGGGGACCCTGCCATGGGGGGAAGCCACAGAAGAGCAAAGAAGATGGGGCAGGGTAACCACCTGGGGTTGGCGGGTGACGCAGCTGGGGAAGGGTTGGTCAGATGGGGCCATCCAGTTGTAGGAGGTATAAAACCAGGATTTGAAGGGGAAAAAAAAAGGGTGGCCGCAGTGCAGTTATCTGTTGGACAGAGTACAATCCGTATGTAGGAAACAATAAGGCCAGTGTTTCAGTAATGTCTTGACACATCCTGCACCCAGCTGGTCGTAGAGTTGAAGTCTGGGGTCAAAAGCAAACTCCCATCTCCCATACAGCTTCAAAACATACTGAGCCTTCCAGGAAAGCATCTCACTAAAGGCAGATCTATTCTGCTGTCAACAATGTAAGAAGAGGGCCAGCCCAGTGGCGCTGAGGGTTGAGGCACTGGGCCGCACACCTCGCGCCACACCGGCAACCCAGGTTCGGGAATGAGGCTGGGGGTTGGCGGGGGGAAGAGATCAGTGTCCATGGGACTGCTCTCTCTGCAGGAGGTGTGGGGATGTGATAAGCTCCTGGAGCAATCTCTGGTGGCTGTCTGAGGTGCCCAAACGTGGCAACACAGCGGAAGCATGGGGCGGAGTTGTGGCACAACGTTGCCTTGTCAAGCCACATTCTGAGGGGAAGGACGAGCAACCATAAGTAAAAAAATACCTCTCCTGCATGCAGAGTGATGGCCACCGATGGACGACTTAATCCAGTGGGCCAAACAAAGCCCAACCAATGGAGACGAGGGTTCAGGGTAATGTGGTGGTCTTCCCCAGTTCCTGGCCGCCGGGGTGACCCCGCCCGTAGTAGAGCAGAAAGCTCGGTCCTCCTCCTTGACTGTCGGCGGTCGAGGCTGGCTCCACCTGGGGTTAGTTGAGCATCTGCGTGCACAAGGCTTGATGGAGGATAAGTATACCCCCTCAGCAGCGAGAGTTAAAAAAATATAAAAAAAAAAATGGAAGAAGAAAAATGGTACCATTTGATCACCTGCAATTTACAGTTAAGTTTGTGTGGAACAGTTAAAAAAAGAAGAAAAAAAAAGGCATATACTGTTAAACTACTTATCTGCTTTTTAAGTCTGGCCTTGAGTTCTTTAATTATGTGAAGTGTAGTCTTAATTTAAACCAACGTACAACTCATAGGTGTGAGGAGCAGACATGTAGTGTAACAAAGGTCCGTTTTCATCAGTTCTAAATGGTCCTTGAATAGGTTACTTAAGAAATGGCTTGGTTGTAAAGCATCTTATCCTTCTGCCATCCTTAACAATAATAAAAAAAAAAAAATGTTATGAAGCCCTTGACTGCCTGATGCCCCTGCCAGTGTTTGGGAGATAAGTGTCACTAACGCACTCTGCAGGTCAGGCCCTCTGCTCTCACAATACCAGCCTCAGAGTGCAATAGTGTGAACAGGTAACAGACAGGGTAACCTTCCTGTCTGCTTTTGGGTCCGAATCACCTTTAGTTTCAAGTTCTGGGGGGATTCAAATTGTGAACCTTATGGTCGTGTACCCAAATGTACAGGCTCAGATACGTACCCTCTTCGGGGATTGGGGTACAATCTTTCGCCAGGGGCACCAAACCAGGCTTCCAAAATGAACCCTTAAAACTCTATAAGAGACCTTGGGTTTATTCTTACCTTTTTCCAAGCTTAGTGACACCATCAAGCTGTTGAACAGTTTGGTCATACTTAATCTCCTATATGTCTCATGCAAAAAGAACTGAGAGACACCCAGGCAGTCTTTCAAATAAAAGATTCTTTACTAAAAGATTATAAAAATATGAAAAATGTAAACACAGAACAATATATCAAAGAGCTCACAATCACATAAAAGAACAAGGGAAGATTACAAAATAAAACTCCTACCACCATACAATTTAGACCTTTTCTATCTAATGTGTTACCTCTGTAAGTGCCTTTAAAGTTAGATCAGCGCTGTCTCTCTAGAGTCCCAAGATGGTATATCTCCTAAACAGTTCAGACACAAGTATTAGTTTCTCTGTCTCTCCACACCCCTTCTGTGAGTCTTCTAGCTCCTCCTTTTAGAATATAAAGAAATACAAACATGATGTCCTATCAGGAGATATATTAAATAAGGTGACATCAGCAAAAACTAATTTCCCAAATTATGAGTCTTTGAGGTTTACAACCCTGCAGACCGTCACCTAGGTGCGATATAGCCAACAGGAATCGGATAAATGATGTCCTGTCCCATAATAAAATGTATATATAGTTTCCCAACTTCAAAGTAGCAACAGGCAGTAAAAGATAATAAAATACCTTGTGGAAGGAAGGAAGGTAATTTAATAAACTGGTTCCTGGTCATTTTACATATCCTGTAGCATCACTGAAACCGGGGTGGGGGGGGCACCCATGGAACCCCAGGCTGTCTTATGTGAGACAATCACATACTATATTTTTATATTACAGATATCATACAGTAATCATAACCAGCTGGCCAAGCGTCACAAAAAGTACTTTAAGATGATTACATGAAGTCAGCTTTGGTCCTAATGAGGAAGTTATCTTACATTTTGCTTGTGTAACACTGACTGAATTATTTCTGGTAGAGGGCCGTATTGCTCACGCCCAAAATGAGGGTAGACTTGGGGGTGGCCAAGGAGAGCCCTCCTGATTAGGAGTGATTGAAGTACAGGAGTGTCGAGTGCCCATAATATTAAATTGGCATTGAGGTCCGGAGGGTGCCCAGTGTGTTTCCAATTGGCAGGTCTTAGGAGGAGGTCGGGGAATCAGAAAGCAGCTGGAAGGCGGGAGGGGAGGTTGGGAGGAAGATACCTCATGAGAGTAGACGAGGCCCAAATGGCATACCCCAGGGAACAGGTGGACAAGGACCATATGGTTACTCTGAAGGGGTGGGGCACGAAACAAGCAACATATGTAAATCACTTCGTAGGGAGATTGCTGACCAGAGGGAGCCAATGAGAGAGGGGGAGGGGAGGAAGGAGAGAGCAATTCTGGGGCAAGCATCACACTTACTAATTGATTCACCTGCTATATCCGGGAGATGAGGTGAGGAGGCTGGTGGTGGTGGTGGGGGAGGCGGACAGAGGGTTTGGTCAGTAAACTGGGGGGTGGGGACAGGAGAGAGCCAGATCCACAGAAGGGGAGGGAGGGAGGGGAAGGACATGAGCCTAGGTTGGAGGGAAGTAAGGGGTATGAGGAGCATAGGTGAGGCCAAGGTGGGGAGGGGAAGGACTAGGGTCGGGCAGGCATCCAGGTTGGGGAAGTCAGCCAAGGATAGGGGTGCAGTAGGGAGTACTCTAGATAGGCCAGCTTCGAGGCAGGAAAAATTGAATGAGTTGGAGAGGGAGAAATACAGCAGATGGAGTGGAGGATGCAGGACCTGAGGGGGGGGAGGGAGGCAAGGAGGGAAGCAGTAGAAGGATGCCTGGGTGGGGGATCTGAGGATACCGGCTCAGAAAGGGAGTCCGGGGGAGGCAACCTGTGCCACCCAGGAGGATTGGGGGGGCGAGGAACAAGCTGGGAGCTGCAGGCAGAAGAAAGAGCATTGTAGGGCACGCACAGGCTTGTGATCCCCAGGCTGGGGGGGAGGGAGGAGTAAGTTGGGGGTTGATGAAAGAAGGATAAGCCTGGAAGGAATCAAATGGGCCAGTAAAGTGGGGGGAGGGTGAAGGTGATTCTGCTGGGTGACTCCATGACCAGGGCATCCAGTGGGAGAGGGCGGTGGAGGGAATAAGCAGCCCAGTCAAGGCTAAATGTATCCCAGGTCTGTCCGTACACAAGGCCAAATTCCAGCTATACTTGATAGCATTGGAATGCGGAGGATCCCCAGACTTTCTAGTACATCTGGGAACAAATGACTTGGAAGGGACTATGAACTAGAAATCCAGGCAAGATTCCAGGAACTGGCCAGGGTTTGCCACTCTATAGGAAGCTCAGTCTCCTTTCTGAGATTCTGCCAGTACCTAGGGCGACCGGGGAGACCAAGCATAAACTTAAAGGGGTGAACCAGTGGCTCAGGGACTGGTGCAGGGCAGAAGGGTATGGGCTGGTGGAGGACTGGGGGGATACATGGGAGGATAAGGGGTTATATGCCAGGGATAGGATACACCTCAACATGGAGAGGAGGGAGAACTTGAAACTAAAACTTGTGGAATCATAGGCGAGAGGTGGGGTTTAAACTTGTAAAGAAGGGAGAGTTAAGTAGAAGAATAGCTCCAGGAGGGCTGCTCAAGAGTCCAGGTCTAGGGCATGAAACGAGGGCAGGTGACTGAGTTGCAAATCCATCGAGAACTGTGCAGGAAAGGGCAGTGAGGGACTGCACAGGGCTGAGACGACTGGAGAAGGGAGAGGGGTCGGGTCGGGGTGGAGGATGGTCCTGATCAATGCCAGCAGCATGGGCAATAAAATGCCCGCACTCCAGGCAATGCTGGTTGAAGGATCAGCGGATGTGGCTGCAGAAAAATGATTGGAACCTAACCTTGGAGGGCTACAAAATATTCAGGAAGGATAGAGGAGAGGGAAGAGGAGGGGGTGTAGCGCTGATAGTCAAAAATGACATAGTGGTTAGTGGAGTGGAGGAGGCTGTGGGGGGGGTGGAGGCGATTTGGGTAACCCTGCAAATGAGGGGAGGTAAAAGATTGAAAATAGGGGTGGTGTAAGACTCCCCGCGATGGAGGAGGGCCCTGGAGGATAAACTTGTTGAGAACATCAGGTGTCACTGTGACCTTGGAAAGGATAGGGTAGTGGTTATGGGTGACCTTAATATGCCGGGGGCAGACTGGGACACTATGATATCCTCTGTGGCCAGGGAACAGAGACTGATGGATGTATTTCAGGATGCCTTTCTGGTCCAGCAGGTGGACCCTACTAGGGAGGTGCGGATACTGGACGTTGTCCTAGCAGACAGTGACCAGATAAAGGCCTGAAGGTGTGCAGCCTGCTGGCAGGTGGTGACCATGCCACGGTCTGGTTTCTGCTGTATCGGGGGGGGGGGGAATAACCGTACTAATACAGTAGTAGTAGACTTTGTGGGCATGAGTAGGATTCTGTGGGAGAGCTTGGACAAGATTAGGCCGGAAATGGATGCTGGTAGCTTGTGGGAGACCATTAAGAAGGGGGTGCAGGAGGCTACTAGGTCCTGTACAAAAGTAAGGCGTGAGCATGGTAGAGCCAACAAGCCGTGTTGGTGGACCAGGGAGGTGCAGGAGGCAGTGAGGGATAAAAAGGCTGCAAATGCATGCTTTAATTACTCTAGGGAGGATCAGGAGAGGAATGAGTACAAGTTGATGGCTAGGAGGGTCATCAGAGTGGTGAGGGGAGCCAAGGTGGGGATGGAGCAAAACCTGGCTAGGGATATCCGAGGATTCTATAGATACATAGAGAAGAGAGAAAGGAGGACACAGATCAGCAGGATTAGGACTGGGGAAGGATGGGCTCAGGAGGCGGGGAACAGGCAGAGGTGCTAAATGAGTACTTTGCCTCGATATTTACAGAGGGAGGCAGGATCTCTCCATCCCAATGGGAGGAGGGAGCCAGCAAAATAGAGAGGTCAGATGGAGTCTGGAGGACTGAAAGAGGTTAGAGTACAGGCCAGGCCAAATCCAGAAAGGGATGGGTGGTTGAATGAGGGGTGGGCTGGGAGGGAGAAATCACAGTGGATAGGGTGAGGAGCCCTTCTGATGCTAAAACTGATAAGGCGCCGGGGTCGGATGGGCTGCATCTGAGGGTTATGAAGGAACTGGCGGATGAGCTGGCAGCTGCACTCTTTAACAGCTCTCTGCAGACAAGATGGGTGCCTCAAGACTGGACGGTGGCTCATGTGGTGCCTGTCCACAAAGGGGGGGTCTAGAGAGGAGATGGGGAATTATAGGCCTATCAGCCTAACGTCTGTGGTAGGCAAAGCAATGGAGGACATTATCAAGGAGAGGCTCGGGAGGCAGCTGTTAAGGTTGGGGCACCTGGATGACAAACAGTATGGTTTCATCCCGGGGAGATCGTGTCAGACCAACCTCATAGATTTTTTTTTTTCTAATTGTTTAACCAGGAGAGAGACACTAAGCTGAAAGCTTGTTTACAGGTGCGACGTGGGAGCACAGGGAAGTTAAGTGACTTGCTCTGGGTCACACAGTATGCAAGAGGGGGCTGTAGGATTCAAATCCGGGTCACCAGATTTGCAGCTCAGAGCCTTAAACCACTGCACTATACTGCCTGATTACTGATACTGATTTTGTGACTGGGTGATGGGGGCCCTGGACCGACATAGGCCGGTGGACATCCTATACGTGGATTTCAGTAAGGCGTTTGATTTGGTACCCCACAATGGGCTGCTAAGAATGGTGGGGGGATGGGGGTGGGAGGGCAGTTGCTCAGATAGGTAGAAAATTGGTTAACAGGGCGAATACAGAGGGTAGTGGTTTGTGGGATAGTCTCCTCCCCCAGGAAGGTCATCAGTGGGGTGCCCCAAGGTTCGGTATTGGGGCCACACCTCTTCAGTGCCTATGTCTCGGATATTGGGAGGGGGATTAGGAGTAGGATGAGTCTCTTTGCGGATGACTCAAAACCGGGAGCACTGGCAGACGGGGACGAAGCGAGAGAGACGGTCTAGAGGGACCTGGATCCCCTGGAGGGGTGGTCAAGGATGTGGGGATTGAGGTTTAATGCAGGGAAGTGTAGGGTGCTGCATCTGGGGGTCAGATGCCCGGTCCATGTATACACCGGGGTCACACTGCAAGTCACATCAAGCGAGAGGGATCTAGGGGTAGTGGTAGACGTCAAAATGAATAACACTGAAAATTGCAGAAGAACTGCAGCAAAAGCAAACATGATACTGTGCTGCATAGCCGGGGGAATACGTCCAGGAGGAGGAAGGGAGGTGATCCTCCTTCTATATAATGCCTTGGTCAGACTGCATCTCGAGTACTGTGTGTAGTTCTGGAGACCTCACTTCACCTCAAGAAGGACATAGCACTGTTGGAGAGGGTCCAGAGGAGGGCAACCAGAATGATTCAGGGCATTGGGGAAGCCCTATGAGGAAAGACTGGAAGAGCTTGGGCTGTACTTGCTGAGAGGAGGCAGAGGACACATGATAGGGGTCTTCAAATATGTAAAAGGAATAAACGAGGGTGGAGCCAAAGAGATGTTCAGACTAAAGAATGGGGGAACAACCACGGGGCATGAGTGGAAGCTAGAAGGGGGAAATTACAGGGGTGAATGCATGAAACATTACTTCACTGAGAGGGCGGTGGAGCCATGGAATGCACTGTCCGGGAGTCTGGTGGAGGAGGCACAGTGGAGGGCTTCAAGAAGGGGTGGAACAGGTACAAGGGAAAACTGAAGCCGAGGATGACCCTCTCTGGTGCTGGGGGGTGGAAAAGTGAGCACCCATTAGGAGGCTGGCTACCGAGCAGACATGACAGACCATCAGGCCTATTCTGCTGACTTTTAGTATGTTAGTATTTTGGAAAACCCACTTATGTTAAAATGCCACACAAAGAGTGTTCTGCATTATTGATTGTGACTTCCAAAGGAGATGGCGGTTCTAAAATGCACACAGTAATAGTAGGATAACAGAGTCTCTTCATGGAAATTATGTTTAAGGCAGCCATTTTGAATTGCGGTTGAGTAGCGAAATGTTTGGATGTCCAGAAGTGCTTTTAGAAGAGAAGAAGCTTTGTAAATGGGGCTTCACAAATGTGAAAGACAGTTTTGGAGAAGGATTATTTCCTGTCTTCATGTCCATTGTCTCCCCTGGTCGGTTGTTCCATAGGTTCATAACCTTCTGGGGCAAGTGCCTCCTAACAATCCCCCTGACCTTGCCACCTTTTGAGCTTCAGGCCGTGCCTGCCAGAGCACACCCAAAAAGACATCTACCATTCAACCTTGTCAGTACCCTTCAGTATGCAGAAGACTGAGATCATGTCTGAGGATGCTCGGAATCTGCTAATTCCAATCCAATTTTAGGAACTTCGGAACTTCTGAATCCTAATCCTTTTCTGTTTCAGTTCCTTAAAGGACCTAAAAATTGGATTTAGGATGCAGATTTGAAATCCTAAATGCCTTTGTGAAAATAGGCATTCGGATTCACTTTGAGATTTTGGATTTTCAGACTGCAGATCCAAAAATCCCAAAGCCAAATATCTGGTCAGAATCCAGTGAATTCAGTCCTATTCAGATCAACCCTAATTGTGCCCTCCCCCCAGCCTTCTCTTTTCAGGGCTAAACATGATAAAGGCCTCCAGTCTGTGCTCCTGATCGTTTTGGTGGTTCTGCGTTGCACTCTCTCAACTACCTCAGTATCCTTTTTGTATCAGGGAGCCCAGAGCTGCACATAGTAGTCCAGGGAGTGCCTGACCATAGCCTTGTAAAGTGGCAGAATTATTTCCACTGAGCTGCTGGTTATCCCCTCCTGATGCATCACAGCATGCTTCCAGCCTTTTTGACAGCAGTGGCACACTGCTTGTAAGGATTTGGCCTCTTGTCTATATGATCCCCAGGCCCTTTACCTTTTTCACTACATTAAGAGAAGCACAACACAGTCAATAGATGCTACCTCTTTTGTTTCTTCCCTGAAGCAGCACCTTGCATTTGTTTAGATTGAATGTAAGGCCTCAGGTCTTCATCCACTTGCCCAGCTTGTTCAAGTCCTCCAGGCATTTGCCCCCATCCTCAGGGGAGTTCACCACCCTGATCAGTGTAATGTCATCAGTGAACATAAGTAGCCTGCAGGAGACTGCAGCTTCCAGATACTTGATGAAAATATCGAACATCAGTAGCCCCAGCGCCAGTCCCTGAAGGATGCTGCTGAGTATCCTTCTCCACTTTGAGTAGTCCCTACAAACACAGCCCTCGGCTTCTTGCTCCTGTGACAGTTATTAGTCATCTCTGTGTATGCCTCACGTATACAACACTGGTGTACTGTGACACCCCTCTGTATCTAGGCAGTGCTTAAGTGCAAATAGACTGTCTGCCACCCTTGACATGTTCAGCATGGAGAAAAGGAGGCAGACAGGGGTCATGATCTGGGTACATGCACAAGGGTTGTTGACAAGATCGAACAGACGGAGATGTTAGAGCTGGTGTTCTTAAACAAGCTGCAGGGATACACCCTGAAGCACAGAGGGTAGTACCTTCTAGGGTAATATGTGGAGGTAATTCTTCTCCCAGATGGCTGTGAAGCTACAGAGCAGCCTACTAGCAGAGACAGTGGACATGAAGACAGTACAGGCCTTCAAGCTAAGTTGGGGCAAATTTCTGCTTACCAAGGAAATCACAGCATACCCTAGTACAGTTGGTTGGAATCCCTATAAATTTGTACGTTTGCACAGCATACTGATTCATCCCGGCTTATGAAGTTTTGGGGGGACAGACCTGATGGTTGTTGGCTTTAAATTGCTTGTCACCATACTGTGCCAGCATTGTGCCCTGCTCAAGTGCAAGACTGTGTAAAATGAAATGGTTGCAGTGGGAAAATTTTGTGTGCGCACCAGTTTGAATGTAGCATTTGAACTAACCGGTTATATGGAGACTATGACCAGACACACACACAGATAAAAAATATCTATGTAATATATATGCTAAAGCTGAAATGTATGTGATCGTCATATGTCTTACCTGAGTTGAGCATATATAGAATTGGATTTATCAGCCATGGCAGGGCTAACTCGCTTACCATAGCAGAAAGAGTTTTGTCTCATTGCTCCTATCCCTTAGGTACCCTGGTATATCCTTCCTCTATTGGACTGATAGGAACCGTCTGGGATCGTCAGTTCAGGATGTGATCCTAAAAAATAAATGTAGAACCAAACATTGCCGTGTATCGGTGATTTTTTTTTTTGTTTGTTTTACTTGCAATGATTAGGTTCAAGGAATTCAGAACCTCGATACAGATAATAATGCCCATTTTCAAGGGGGCACCAGTACCCAAATAACACACATTCACCCATACAAAACGTAACATAAAACTTGTAAATAAAAGAAACTACGTACATGAGCACAATCTGTGATAAGGAAATAAATACAATGTAGGGTTTTCAGTTAATCAGAAAAATATAGACATTTAGAGAGTTCAAGACAGTGTTTTAAACTACAGTCTTAAAAACAAGATCACATTGAATTTGTTGAACAGAATTTGACAGTGAATGCCAGTATTTTATCACACAAAATAAGAAAAGATCTTTGCCCTAGTGAGGTTTTAAAACACAACAGTCTTATGTTAGAGCCCTGTGAAAATCTGGTCTGATATGCTGTAAAGTTAACCTTAATAGCAGTCTTACATGAAATTTGTTCTGAATTTTTGAGAAATTTCTGAAAATGGAATACTGTATAGTAAAAGCATCTCATTTCAAGTGAAAACATATTTAATGAACAGAAAGTTCACAGTGTTGTGTGTTACATGAATTTAAAAGTGCAAAACAGCAAATTGAATTATACAGTGCCTGAATTCTAGAAATTAATGAATCTGATGCCGTACTGTAAACAGGCAATCCATAGTCAATCAATGATAGTAGTAATGATTGAGTTAACATTTTCCTAGAGTGCAGTATTTAACAATTTTTGTACGTGATACAGTTGCCCCAATTGCATTTGGGTTGATTTAATTAACAATTTGAATTTGTATGATAATCGGACGTCAAATTCTGATCTAAGGTAATGCCTAAGTAGCAAACGTTATCAAAACATTCCACCTCAACACCCATCCTGTCCAAGAATGGGTTTACAGGAGTGAGAGAGAGAGCATTTTCTGATTTAGATCCAAACTTCATAAACGTTGCCTTAGAGACATTCAACAGTAAAGCATTGTCAGACAATCAGCTTTGTACAGTTGAAAAATCAGCTTGAAGACTTGAATTAACATTAAACCAAGAGCTGCCCTCACTAAACACCACTATGTTATCCACATACAACACTGAATTAGGATTCAAAACACATGAATTTAGGTCATTCCAAAAAATTGAAAACAAAATAGATCCCAGTATCAACCCTTGTGTAACACCTGTTTTTATGGGAGCCAAAGATTTACCATGTGACCTGTTCTGATTGGCCAGTAAGATAGCTCTGAAACCAAAGTAAAGAAGAAGGCAGACCAGTATCTCTAATCTTCAAAGGCAGGTGACCCTGGTACACCAAATCAAAAGCTTTTGACAAATCCAAAAACAATGCCCCAGCCACGTCCTCATTGTCCAAGGCCACGTGCAAGAATGAAGTAAGTTCCAGAACAGCAGTTAAAGTACTGTGATTGGGATTAGTATTGCTTGGATAGTGCCCCCGTGGATCCGACTGCTCTATTGGATGGCGGCACCATCGGGGTGGGATTCGTCCAAATTCGGAGGTCGGATCCCACGTTATCAGACGCCAGATCAAGGGATCCATTCCCAGATACCTGGATCTGGAGTCTGATAACACGAGATCTGACCTGGATCCGGGAGGTTGGATTTGCAGTCGGATAGCTGCTGCTATCTGATGGATCCACTATCCTGCCAAGATGGCAGATATTTGGCGGATCCAGATTGCTCAGGATACTATCCAAGCAACACTAATTGGGATGAAATCCACATTACATAGATACATAGATACATAGACAGTGTCGGCAGATAAGGGCCTATGGCACACCCAGTCTGCCCATTTGAGCTTGTAAGTTCAGTTTGTTTTCCTAGAAGTCTGTTGTCCCTTACCCCTGACCTCCAGAATTCCTTTATGTCTATCCCATGCATTCTTAAATCCCGTGATTGTTTCAGCCCCCACCACTTCCTCTGGCAGGGTGTTCCACTTGTCCACCACCCGTTCTGTGAAGAAATTCTTTCTCATGTTTCCTCTGAATCGTCCTCCTACAACTTCATCCCATGCCCTCTAGTCCTGGAACATCTTTTCGCTTAAAATAGTGTTTTCCTGCACCCTGTTCCTCCCTGTAAGATACTTGCATGTCTCTATCATATCCCCTCTCTCCCTCCTCTCCTCCAGGGAGTACATGTTCAGTTCCTTCAACCTGTCTTCATAGGACTTGTGATGCAATCCATGCACCATCTTTGTTGCCCTCCTCTGAACCTTCTCTACCCTGTCTATGTCCTTACGTAGGTATGGTCTCCAGAACTGTACACTGTACTCCAGGTGGGGCCTCACTAGTGTCTTGTATAGCGGAATTATGACCTCCCTTTTCCTGCTGGTGATGCCCCTGCCTATACATCCCAGCATCCTATTTGCTTTACCTGCTGCCTTGTCACATGTTTCCCTACCTTGAGGTCATCAGAGATGATAACCCCAAGATCCCTTTCCTGCTTGGTGCATGCTATATCCTCACCCCCCAACTGATATATTGTGCCAGGGTTTTTGTGCCCCATATGCATTATCTTGCACTTCTTTGCATTGAATTTCAACTGCCAAACCCCAGACCATTCTTCAAGTTTCTGCAGGTCGCTTCTCATTCTGTCTACACCCTCTGGTGTGTCTACTCTGTTACAGAGCTTTGTGTCATCAGCGAACAGTGAAATTCTGCCTTCTAGGTCCTGCAATGTCACTGATGAAGATGTTGAATAGGACCGGTCCCAGCACTGATCCCTGTGGTACCCCACTGGTCACTCTTCCCTCTGTGGAGTGACAGCCATTTACCACCACCCTCTGTGTCCTGCCACCCAGCCAGTTACCTACCCACCACACTGCTGTCCTGCCCACACTCATATTCCCCAGTTTGTGTAATAGTCTTCTGTGTAGCACAGTGTCAAAGGCCTTGCTGAAGTCCAGATAGGCCATGTCCACTGCCCTCCCCTGATCCACCTCCCTAGTCACCCAGTCAAAAAATTCAACGAGGTTGGTCTGACATGACCTCCCCCTGGTGAAACCATGCTGCCTTGGGTCCTGTAGTCCATTGACAACCAGATGTTCCACCAATCTCTCTTTCAGTAGTGCTTCCATGATCTTCCCCACTACCGAGGTGAGGCTGACTGGTCTGTAGTTCCCTGCTTCCTCTTTGTTCCCACTTTTGTATAAGGGGACTGCATCTGCTGTCCTCCAGTCTTTGGGTACCTCCCCTGTTTCCAGTGATCGGCTAAACAGGATAGCCAAAGGTTCAGCCACCACCTCTCTTAGTTCTTTAAGGACCCTGGGGTGCACCCCATCTGGCCCCATTGCTTTATCAACTCTTATTACTTCCAGTTCCTTCAGGACCCTTTCTCATGTAAAGGGACTTGTGTCCATTTCTGCACCATTCTCACCCCTTGTACTCCCTTCAGACCCATTACCCTCCTCTTCCTCAGTAAAGACTGAGCAGAAATACCTGTTCAATATGTCAGCTTTACTGTTGTCATCCTCCACTCGGCACCCATCCTCCCTCTTCAGTCTCACTATCCCTCCCTTTGTCTTTCTTTTTTTACTTATGTACCTGTAAAAGGTTTTGTCCCCTCTACCCACTGATTTTGCAATGTGTTCTTCTGTCTGAGCTTTGGCTTCCCTTACTGACCTCCCTGCCTCCTTTGCTTCTCCTGGTACTTCTCCCTATCCCCTTCTGCCTGTGTCTTTTTGTATTGCCTGAATGCAATCTTTTGGCTTTCACTTTCTTTGCTACCTCTTTGAAAACCATAATGGTCTCCTCTTCCTTTTCCTCTTGCTAACCTGCTTAATGCACAATTCTGTTGTTCTTGTAATCCCCATTTTAAATACTGCCCACTGTTCCTCAACCCCTGATTCCTGTCCCATTCCCTTAATGCCTCTTTCAAGTATCTCCCCATTTTCCCAAAGTCTGCCCCTAAAATCCAGGATCGTGTTTTTGTGTGGTTTGGTTCTGCTCTTTCTGTGATTTCAAACCACAATGACTGGTGGTCACTGTTTCCCAGGTGCTCCCCCACTGTTACCCCCATCACACTGTCCCTGTTTGTGAGCACAAGGTCCAGTATTGCCTTCTGCCGAGTTGGTTCCATGACCAGTTGCTTGAAGAAGGCACCCTGAAAGGAGTCCAGGATAAATCTGCTCCTAGTTGATGCTGCTGCTGGGATGCTCCAGTCCACGTCTGGAATATTGAAGTCTCCAACCAGTACTACCTCATCCTTGTCTGCCATCCTTGGATGGCTAGCATCAGCTCCTATCTGTTTCTTCCTCGGGCTGGTGGTCTATAGACCACACCTGTGCGGATGGCTGTCCCCATTTTCCTTTCCAGCTTAACCCACAGTATCTCTCCCCCATTTTGTTCCTCCTGGATCTCTGTGGCCCTTATGTCATTTTTCACATACAGTGCCACTCCTCCTCCCTTCCTGCCTGCTCTGTCTCTTCTGAATATGTTGTAGCCAGGTATGGCCATCTCCCAGTCGTGGTTATCATTACACGAGGTTTCAGTGATGGCCACAATGTCCAGGTCTGACTGCACCATGACAGCCTCCAGATCTTCCATCTTGTTGCTAAGGCTCCTAGCATTTGCACACATGGCTTTCCATGATTTGACCTCCCTAGACTGTTTCACTGTTCTCAGCCCTTCCTTGGTTGTCATTTATCCCTGGTTCTCCTTGCTGTCTGCCCTTCTGCTGCATTTGCCCTTTTCTGCTTATCCACCTCTTGGGCATTAATCTCATCTTTTGCACACTGCTTTGCAGAGATAGCCCTCCTCTGGTTCACTGGTTCCACTGCTAGCTGTGGGGGTGAGCAAGTAGGTACCTCCCTTGCTGGCCTGCTACCCCCTTGCTAGTTTAAATGCTTTGTCAATGTAACATTTAAACTTATCATTGAGTGCTTGATTCCCCTCCAGGATGGATGCAGGCCGTCAGGCTTGAACAAACCTCCATCCCTCCAGGTGGGTCCCCAGTCACCAATGAATCCAACCCTTCTCACAGCACCAGTTCTTCAACCATGAGTTAAAGTTCCTGGTGCATGCACTCCATGTTCTCCTTGCTCTCACAGGTGGTACTTGAGAAAGTGACAGAAGTAGCTACTTGCTTGAGACCCTCCCAGTTTCCTAAACTCTTCCTGAACTTCCTTTGGCTCCCATTTGCCAGGTCATTAGTGCCTAGATGGATAATGACATCCAGCTCACCCCTCCCGTCTTGCCTTCCCAGTGATCCCCAGGATCTTCCTTCCATCCTCCATGCCGTGGCACCTGGTAGGCACCTCACCTCCTGTCCTCCCCTCCTGTGTTCCTAGCTGGATCCTCTTATGATGGAGCCCCCACCAGGATTCGCTTCCTCCTCCTCCTCTGGGGTCCACTGCTTTCCCCGCTGAGGTCACCTTGGCTAACCTCCACATCCTTTCCTTCCACTTCTCTGGGTACCTCTATTTGGTTGTCCTCATTTGCCAGTGTGGCATATGAGTGGAATAGGATCTGGGATGTGCCTCTGCCTGACCGTTCTAACCCTCCCTGAGCCCACTGTCATCCAAGTGCTCTCGCTCGCATCCTTGAGGCAGTTGCATTAGACTGGGTGGTCCCTGGATAGGGGTGATGGTACTCCTGACCCAGTTTCTTCCACTCTGAGTCTGGCTACCTCCTCCCGCAGTCCACAGAGATGCATGCAGATAGGGCAGCACCTCAGTGTCCAGAAGGTTGTCTGCCTGAATATGGCTGCCCCACAGCCACTGCATTGCACCACTCCCCACATTATACTGCAATTCCACTACTTGTCTGCTACTGAAGCTCTCCTAGTTCCCTTTTTATTAATTTACTGTCCTAAAAATCCTGCCACTGATCCTCAGATAATTTTTTTTTTTTTTTAAAGAAAAAGAAACCAATAAATGAATCAAAACACTTGTCGTGCTGAGGGTGGGCTTCTTCCCCCTTATGCCCCTCCTACTTCACACCCCTTACTATACCCTGTGTTTAGCTCCTGTCAATCAGATTTAACAGGGCGTATAATTAAGAGTTGGGGAAGGGAGGGCTGGGCGAAAATTTGCAGCAATTAAAGACAGCACAGAATTACACCACCACTATGTTTTAAATTTTCAACAGCCCAAAACAATTATAAGTAAAGACAACAAGAAAGTATAGTGTCACTAAAAGCCCACAATCTAAGTTTAAAAGAAAAATAGCAATTACCAGTTACTATAAAGCACTGAATTGAATATGTTTCCTTCCTTCCCCTTCTGGCTTCTTCTAAGAAAATAAACTCTACTTGCTACTTCAACTCTGACTAAGCCCCACCTCCAGTTATCACGTAGCTGAGGTCAGAGGCCAGACAGTTAACACCCTTCACCCAACTACAGGGCAGTCAGACAAGCCAAGATAAAATTTGCAGCAATTAAAGACAGCACAGAATTACACCACCACTATGTTTTAAATTTTCAACAGCCCGAAAACAATTATAAGTAAAGACAACAAGAAAGTATAGTGTCACTAAATCATACTAACATACTAAAATGCCAGCAGAATAGGCCTAACGGTCTTTCGTGTCTGCTCGTTTGGTCAGCCCCCACCCTGGGTGCTGACCTTGCTGTCCCCCGCGCCTTCTCTGGCTTCTCCCTTCCCAGTTCCGGATATTCTTGCTGCACTGGATTTTACTTCCAAAACCCTTCCCCTGTACCTATCCCACCCCCTCTTGAACCCCTCCACTGTCTCTGCCTCCACCAGCCCTCTAGGCAGTGCATTCCATGGCTCCACCACCCTCTCAGTGAAGTAGCACCTCCTCCTTTCTCCCCTGAATCTTCCCCCCTCCAGCTTCCACCCATGCCCTCTAGTGGCCCCCTCCTCCTTCCTTCGAAGCACCCTGACTGTTCCTCCCCTATTTACCCTCTTCATGTACCTGAAGACCTCTATCATGTCCCCCCGGTCCCTTCTCTCTTCCAATGTGTACATATTTAGCTCTTCGAGCCTCTCCTCATAGGTCCTGTCCCCCAAGCCCCAAATCATTTTGGTTGCCCTCCTCTGGACCCTCTCCAGGAGGTTAATGTCCCTCTTTAAGTGTGGCCTCCAAAACTGCACGCAGTACTCAAGGTGCGGCCTCACCAAGCAGTTATACAGAGGGAGTATCACTTCCCTCCTCTGAGGTGATCCCCTAGCGATGCATCCCAGCATCCTGTTGGCCTTAGCTGCGCCTCCTCACGAGTCTCAGAGTTGTTCATCTTGACATCCACCACCACCCCAGGTCCCTCTCAGCCATCGAGACTTGCCAGCATTCCCCAGGGTGTACACTTGGCCTGGGTTTCTGGCCCCAGGTGGAGTACCTTGCATTTCCTTGCATTGAACCTCAGCTTCCACTTTCTAGACCATCTTTCCAGAGCCTCCAGGTCCCCCTGTAGGGCCACCCTCCCCTCCTCCCCATCCACCACCGCCCCCAGTTTTGAGTCATCCGCAAAGACTCATCTCACTCCTGATACCTGTCCTTATGTCAGAGGACGTAGGCGTTGAACAGAAGGGGCCCAAGGACCCGATCCCTGTGGGACCCACAAATGACCCTCCTTGGGGATGAGACTATCCGCCAACTCAGACCCTCTGGGTCCGGTCCTGGAGCCAATTGCCTATCCATCTGATCATCTGGTTCCCCACCCCATTTCTCCCAGCTTATCCAACAGGCCCACGTGAGGAACAAAGTCAAATGCCTTGCTGAAGTCTAGAAGAGGGCGTCCACTGGTCTACCCAGGTCCAAGGCACTAGTCACCCAGTCATAGAACTCCACCAGGTTTGTCTGACACGATTTCCCGGGATGAATCCATGCTGTCTATCGTCCAGGCACCCTGACTTATCTAGGTCCCCCCAGCCTCTCCCTTGACAATGCCCTCCATCACCTTGCCCACCACCGATGTCAGGCTGACAGCCCTGTATCCCTGCCACCTCCCTTGATCCCCCTTGTGGATAGGCACTATATCGCCACCTTCCAGTCTTGGGGCACCCACCCTGTCCTCAGAGAGATGGTGAAAGCTCCAGCCAGGTTTTGCCAGGACATCCATAAGTTCCTTCAGCACTCTGGGATGTAATTTATCCGGCCCCGTGCTTTTTCCGTTTTAAGAGAGCTGAGGGCTTTCCTCACTCTCTGCTGTGATTTCCACTTCCGTACCTCTTCTCCCTGCTTAGCCCTCCCCCGTGCCAGTGATGCCTCCCCCTCTCCCCAGACCCGCTGATCGGTAAGGGTCCCCCCTCCTCAGTAGCTCTGTCTCCTCCCATGTATGATGCAGCACCCCCATTTTCCTTGGTGAAAACTGAGGTGAAGTACTCATTTAGTACCTCAGCCTGCTCCCCCGGGTCTTGTGCCCAACTCTCCCCTGATTTAATCCTGCTAATCTGCCCCTTCACCCTTCATTTTTCCCCAATGTATCTAAAGAACCCCTTGTTCCCTCTCCTAATTTTCCTGGCCAGGTTCTGCTCCTTCCTTGCCTTAGCCGCCCTCACCACTCTAGTGGCCCTTCTAGCCATCAGCTCGTACTCCCTCGATCCCTTTCACTCCTTGAGCACTTGAATTGCTTATAGGCTGCCTTCTTTCCCCACCACCTCTGGACCTCCTGGTCCACCAGCAGGATTTTGGGCCCTCCAGCATTTCGTCTTACTCTTGCACAGGTGCTGGTAGCATCCTGCACCCTCTCCTGATGATTTCCACCTACTATCAGCGTCCATGTCTGCCCAATCCCATCCAAATGCTCCTTAAGGATCCTTTCCATTTCCTTAAAATCCGCCCCCCTGAAGTCGGTTACTTCTGTCTTTGTGCAGCCTTCTACCCCTCCTAGGTCCAGGCAGAACCAGACCGTGGCATGGTCACTCCCTGCCAATGGGTCCCTTACCTCCAGGCCCCTAATCTGGTCACTATCTGCCAGGACCACATCCAGTACCCGCGCCTCCCTGGTCGGTTCCTTCACCTGCTGAGTTAGGAATGCGTCTTGAAAGACATCCAACAACCTCTGTTCCCTGGTCACAGAGGATGTCATAGTCTCCCAGTCTGTTTCTGGCATGTTTAAGTCCCCCAACACCACCACCGTTCCTCTGCCCAGTCTGCAGTGTCTCCCAACATCTGCCACCAGACTGTCCTCCAGCTCCTCCGCCAGGGCAGGGGGTCTATACACCACTCCTATTTTTACTCTCTTGCCCCCCGTTATCAAAGTGACCCAAATCGCCTCCACGGTTCCCTCCGCCTCCTCTACTCCCCCTATGCCAATGCAGTTTTTGACTATCATTGCTACCCCTCCTCCCCTTCCCTCCCCCCTGTCCTTCCTGAACATAGTGTAACCCTCCAGGTTCAGGTCCCAGTCATGTCCTGCAGTGGCCCAAGTCTCAGTGACCGCTGCCACATCCACTGCTCCCTCAGTTAGCATCGCCTGGAGCTCAGGCATTTTATTGCCCAAGCTCCTGGCATTTAGCAGGACTACCTTCCACCCTTTCCCTATAGTTCCATTTCCCCTGCTCGTGTTCCCATGAGGATTCTGTTTTCCCCTGGTCTGCACTTTGTCAGTCGGCCTTTTCCTGCAATCCTCCTGGTCCCCAGGGGGGTGTAGACAGAGTCCCTCCTTTATCTGCACCCCCTTGACAGCCTTTTCTCCCATCCCCCCCCCTTCACAAGCCCACAATCTAAGTTTAAAAGAAAAATAGCAATTACCAGTTACTCTAAAGCACTGAATTGAATATGTTTCCTTCCTTGTATTGTAGTTGCTAGTTGTATTGCTAGTTTTTAGATGACACTAAGATATTAAGAAAGCTGATCATGCACAATTTTTTTCAAGGATCTTGGACAGTGGGGCAAGCAGGGAAGTAGGGCAGTAATTTTTAGCCTTAGTTCAATCGGTAGATTTTAAAAATGGGCGCCAGAGCCACCTGCTTCCAGATCCCAGAATCTGAACCAAATTTAAGTGAGAAGTTAAACAACTGACAAAGTGGATACACTATCAAGTCTAAGTCAAATGAAAACCTATTAGTGACTTGAGACTCATTTTCCTTAAAGGAAAACTACACCCTCGTATATTATAAATGTTATTTGTTTCCATGTCAAAAGACAACTCCTTTCTTGTAGCTGTTGGGGATATATGTGTTTGCCTTAGTTTGTTTTCACTGTTCATGCTAATCCCCTGTAACTATCCTGGGGGTGACCATTTTATGGTTATTGAAACCTCATTGTCCACGAAAACTGCATTAGCATGTGAGACCATACTGTGACAGCACCCATTTATGCCACGTATCTCCATGCTGAAAGTACAAAGATCCTGGGAAAAAACACTCTGGGGAAACGCAAATTGAATGCAATTTAAAGGGAAAACCCCTGCATTGCAACTGACAGTTTGCAAAGCTAGCTGAAGGTAAATGTGGCATTACACACTTTGCTGCAACTTGTTTTGTTGAACTCTAAGCACAGGCATACTAAGGAGTCTAAAGAGTGCCGACATATCATGTTCTTATATGCTAATGCATCTCTCAGAAACAGTGAGATTTCAACACCATAAAATTGAGACCCGCAGGATAGTTACAGGGGACTAGCACTAACAGTGAAAACTAAAGCAAACACTAACATCCCCAGTAGCTACAGAAAAAAAGTTGTCAATTGACATGGAAAAAAATGCAATTTACAAGCTATCGGAGTATAGTTCTCTTTTAAATAATTCACAGTTTCATAAGCAATCAATAACCAACTCTAGGGTATGGGGTTATTGGGGATTAATCAACACCCCAGTGTGTTGTGAGGCACGAGGCCACAGAGTGGGTTATTGCGCTTAATATGGGGTATGGTCAAAACAAAGGGAAAACATAAAGAGGTTTTCATCCTGTTTAAATACCAAAAAAGGGACTGTATCCTGCCACCTGGCAAAGTAGTCCTCAGCAAATAACCCATATGTCAATGGTTTTATGAACATACAAATGGAGTACTGACATGATTTCTGACGTGTTGTGCGTAAAACACTTTTTGTCACTTACAACGTCCTACACTGTGTGCCTCCCGACACACGTACACTTCTCAGTTGCACACAAAGGCACCCACAGACCACTGGCAATCTCTCTCTATCTCCACCGCAACACTCTAGAGGCACAAAGGGACACGGGACACTACAGGAATTCTGCTTACAGATGTCCCAGTCTGTTAGCATCTCCAGGGGGCAGGGGGTTGGCCAACACCATTCATCTCTCTCGCAGAGACAAACGTGGCATTCAGAAGGAGTAACACTCTCTGCTGACACTGTGTCCTGTGTCTGTCACACTCTCTCCTGTAACACAGACAATGCTGCTGTTCACATTTTGCTCTCTTCCCTCGGATCTCCCTTGCACAGAACAGGGATCGGAAACACTGAGAAAACCCCTCGAAGTGAAACACACAGGACACTGCTGCAATTCTGCACTACCATTCCCCGCTCTGTCTCCTCTGTCTGTGTCTCGCTGTCCCAGGATGTCTGCAGCTACATGTTGTCCCACAGACTGCCTCTCTCACTCAGCTGTGTGTTACGGGAGGGGTGGGAAGGGAAAACAGCAGTGGGCAGTCCCTCTGTCTGTGTGTTGTCGCACTCTTGCTAATAGGTGCCTGGCTGACTTGTGGCATGCGCACGGATGGCTATAGCTTCAGGACGGGCATTGCTGTCACTATGCTGAGTGCTACACAGGGAGTGGACATCCTCTGGGGTGTAGAGGGCCACAACCATGTTTCTCTCTGAAGCATGCGTGGTGACTGATCATCGTTGTGGTGGTGGGGGGGCCTCTCCACAGTACTGCAAATACACAATGCCACACACTGAGCTTATGTTGGGGGGGTGAGAGGAGAACATTAGTTTCCAGAGAACTGACTGAAGGGTTGCATCGGGTAACGACAGCAACAGATGGCATGGGACAATGACCAGCCACCAAGGGGAAGTGGGGGTAGGAAAGAGATGCTGCAGAAGGGAATGGGAGAGGAAACAAGCCAGCAAGCATTTCAATCTGTATGTGATGTGTCTCGCTTTACTAATGGCTGCCGTTCAGTTCCAGTTTCTCCAGTACATAACGAGTCCCGCACTGCCCACTGATACTGTTTCTTGCCCCTTCACAACTAGCTATGCATATATCTGGGATTAATGAACAGGCACCTGATGCTTATCTACCAATCAGGTGATTGTATTGCAGTACCTGATGTTGTTGGAAGGAAACATCTCTTGGGAGGGTGAGGGGTGTTCTCAAGCTACAGGACAGATTAATTTTTTTCTTCCTGAATATGTGGAGCAGGTTTGAAAGCCTTACTAAACAATTTATTTAGCGCAGTTGCAATATGTAAGGGAGAAATTAAGTCTCCAGATTTGGTTGATAATAGTGGAATATTCCATACATTGTATTTACCCAATAATTTGCTCAGTATTGTCCAATTTTGTTGTATACCATTATGGTAAGAAAATTGTTTATTCAGAAAAAATCTGATTTTGATTTTTCTTGTTAATTTTTTTACTTTGATGTTTTCAACCTACCGCAGTCCACTGGATCAGTGGATTTGTGATACGTTTTGATCTTCTCTGTGTTTTGTCTCTTTCGGGCATTAAACAGATCAAGCCTTGGGTGATCCATTCTTGATTACTGTTTTTTACCCTCATTTTCCAAAGAGGAGCAAATCTGTCACAGGCTGAATTAAATTCAGATATTATGTAGTCCAGCATAGTAGCTAATATCTGGAGTGCAGTGTGGATACGTGCTCCCCAGTAACATAGTATGTATGGGGCTGTGATCATTCATAACATCAGCCAATGTTATGGTCTGTTTTATTCTATCCAGTCACATGGCTAGGACCAGTCTATTGATTCTGTACCGGTTTTATAATATTGACATGTGGTTTGTGTACAAGTACCTGTTGCAAATTGTGACCTAGTAGGGCATCTTTATATTTAGAATTTGACTGATCCAACCAGTTGACAGTAGCATCACCAAGCATTAGTAGCTCTTTTTGTTTCAGATATGGAAGATTTATAATCTAAACAAATGATGCCCCTTCTTCAGAGCATCCAGGTTGAATATAGAAACTTACTATATACTGTATAGAGTTGTTTAAGTTTTGCACGTAAAACCTTGATTGTGATAAATTCAACTAACAGATACGTTAGAACAAGCATAAATCATAACCCCCTTCCCTTTCCCGTGACTGCCCGTGCAAAAAAAGATTATAATGCTTTAATGAAAATTCTTCATTGGTGATTTTACAAGTGAGCCATGTCTCCAACAGTGGTATAATATCAAAATTGTACATTTGGACCCACAGCCGAACATCATCAGTTTTGGGCACTACATGAATGTTTATGCACAATTGAAAGGGACCCTTCTGGTTTCAAATTCTGTGAACAACTCATAGGGCTAACTGTGACAGGGCCAGGATTAGGCAGAACATTGCCAGCAAGTAATAACAATAAAAGAGGCTGCATTCTTCTCCTTGCAGCAGTATTCAGCCCCAAATAATCATTTCTGTAACCAACAGGACCAGTGCGAGAACATTATTTACATATGGCCAATCCAAATAGGCCTTCTTGAACTAGGCCAGGTTTCCAGTCATTGAGAGAGGGTAGAAAACTCAGTAGCACATCCCAACAAACTGAACGCGTTTGAATAAAATTACAACCATGAACCCGAACAATTTAAATTAAAAACTATTAACATTCAAACTCGGTATCCCTAAAACAAAAGTAAAGCTCAACATTTTAAATAATGCTGCAAGAACTATTATAGAAGAAAAAAGTATTATTTCTGGCCTCTGCTTCTTTTGACTCCGACAGACTCCCCACTTAGCTGCTGCCGCTGTTGACGCTGCTGCATCAGAACTGGCTGGTCTCTATGCCGAAATTAGACTCCTCCCACTATGGAGCTGCTGCCTAGTGAGTCATGGCACGGTGGGGGCGAGCTAAAGGGTTGTGGGGCTAAGCAGCTGAAGAGTAGCCAGCAGGTGTATAAACGGAGTTTCAGTGGTAACTTAAAATAGGAGCAGTTATATACTGATTAAATAGGGGAGCACAGTCACAGTAAAGGAGCAGCAAAGTTCAGCAGATTTCATACAAACAATAGCAGCAGCACAGATTGAAATGGCAACAGCAGCAGACTTGGGTTACTTGCTCTGTGTTAGCTATGATGTTAGACTGGAAAACTCACACTGTCCTCAGGTCTCACTACGGAGTTGTTTTTTTACTCTGAGTGGGGGGATACCAATACAACATGGAAACGCTGGTGCCAGGGGAGGTCTGCTGGGAAGTCTGCCAGACTCCCCACTTTGCTGCCCCACTTAACCGCCGCTGTTGATGATGCCATGTCAGAACCAGTTGGCTTTTATCTCTAACTAGACTCCACCTACTAACGAGCTGCCAGCTCACGGGGTGGGGCGTAAGCTAAATGTTCTTAAGTAAGCAACTGAAGCATAGCCAGCAAGTAAATAAATGGAGCTTCAGTAGTAACTTTCAAACAGGAGCAGTTATATGTGGATGAAATAGGTAAGCACACAGTCACAGTAAAGCAGCAACAGAGTTCACACACAGTATAGTGTCTCGTCTGTAAAAGTTAAAATTAATGTAATGAATTTGTCGACTTGTCTGATCTTGCAAAGTTACTTCTTACATGTGAACTCCAGTGTGTTATATTGGCTATAGCTGCTATATCTACTGTGATACCCATGATTGTTGTATGTAAGTAGTTCCGATTTGCTCCTGAAAAAGGGACTTCTAGTCTTTGGAAGCCTACTTGGTTAACAAAATCCAAATAAATACATAAATAAAATTTTCCATCAAATGACAGCTGTCTTGAAACGTTGTAGGGCAGGTTTAGACATGGTTGTCTCCAGGGTGCTGGCACCTACAGGTTTGCCCAACACCTTGTTTCGGAGCTTTTATGGTCTTTCATATTCCAAGTGGCCCAGCAGTCGGCACACTTGCGTTCATGGTACCTTCAGTTAAAGGGTTCAGAATAACAGATAGAATTTTCAGATCATTTAATTCCTGTCTTCCACAACATACGAAATTTGAGATTTCAGAGATTCCTATGTCTTGTTAAAGATGCCATGTAATTCCAGGGCTCCCTGCAGGTTAGGACTGTAGCACATACTGTACCATCCCAGATTTCATGGCAGGCTTGGCGTCACTGGCTGTACAACAGTTGATCGTAACCATTCTAAAATGCCGATTTGACTGATTCCGTCTAGGAGATAGAGCAAGTTAATCCTGCTTCTCTAGCCAGTTTGACTCTGGTTCACCCTTGCAGAGGAGGGAGTGCCTCTACTGAATGAACAGCTGGTCCTTTTTCAGTGAGAACAGGCACAGCCCTTTGCAGTGTATCCTGCTGACACAAAGCTTGTTCTGCTGCCAGCTGTGAAGATGAGGCCTATGCAGCTACTCCTGTTTTTTTTTTTCTTCTCTCCATTCTGAGACAGAGACGTGGAAATAGTCCTCAAAGTCTGTATGCTGCAGATAGCCTTTGACCAGTATTCAAATTTTACTTCTGCCCCCCACCCCCCACCATGGCTTCTACTAGTTAGGACTTCCTTTGACCACCACCAGAGCCCCCTTTCCGCCCTGTGGAGGTTCTCCTACTTGGACCTCCCAGGACTGATTGGGTACCTGTGACACATTGCTACATTGCCCCTCTTGGTTTTTGTCCCCACCCCTTAGTGGGGTCTGCCTTTAGCACCTCATCAGCTCCACTGTTACTTTGCTTGTACAGAGTCTGCCACTGTCTGCCCTAAATCTAGGAGAACATGGTAATACTAGGGAAAGAAGGAAGGGATTTTGGTTTTATATAGCACATGTCACACAGACTGTACCCTAAAGCATTTTACAATCCAGGAAAGGGGGGGGATATTGCTGATATCTGGTGCACAATGAGATTCAAAGAGCACAGAGGTAAATTAGAGAAATTAGGAGTTTTAAAGCACAGGGAGGTTACGTGACTTGGTCGGGGGTCTCACAGTGAGCAAGTGGAGTTGTAGGATTCAAACCTTGGTCTTTGTGTTCACGGCTCTGTACTCTACCCATGAGGCCAAACTGTCTTATGATTCTGTGCATCTCCATGTTATTTTGATTACTTTCAGCTTGTTGGGATTAGTGGTGTGACTCACTGGAAAAGTCGATGTGGAGTTGTTGGTTTTTTTTAAGTTCACTTTCCCCTTTCACCCAGTTGGCCGTAGTTCACCATCCCACCCACTCCCAGCTGATCATCCACCTTCTCCTGGACTTACACCTCCTTCTGTTCCTCCCCAGCTTACACCCTAAGGCGAAGTGGGCAGACCCCTTGGAGGAATTGCAGGTCGGTGCAGAAGTGGGTGCCTTGGTCAATGGTGTGGGGCCTGCAGTGTGGTAGTGGCTTCATACTGGGGGGTCCATTGTACTGCCCGTTTCCCCTCGGATGTTGCAGCTTAAGGATGTTAAAGGCACACACACGCCAAGTGTGCTTGTAGCAGAGCTAGTCAGCATCCTCCCTGCCCAGAGCAGCTATCACTTGAACTGCCCCTGTAATCACCTAAGTGATGATGTTGCAATGGAGCTCACTACCCACCCTCCCCTGGAGGAGGTGAGCATCTGCAAGGACACTCAGTCCTCCTACCCTCTGGCCAGCCCCTGATGAGCCTGGCGCATTCCCGAACCCGAGTCACCGGCGTCATGTCCCGAGGAGTAGTGCTACAGCTGTCCTGATGCGGTCGCTGATTTTAATAATTGCTGACTGGAAGGACACCCAGTCCGCCAGTCTGCACAAATCCTATTTAACCACAAAGATGTCAACCCCCCCCCCCATCTACCAACTGGAAACATCCACACCTTTTCCTCCACAGTAGTCTTGGCAAATACTCCTGATCTGATCATTTGTCACCCTCTTCAACACCATGGTGGTAGCTGTGGCTGCTGCAGTTACCTTTTGCTAATGCTGTTCTGGCAGGCTGAAGAGATGATGGTACACAGGGGTGCTTTGAACTCAAGATATACAGAAGTTTAGAACGGTTGTTGACCAAGTAAGTGTTTGTGTGTTGTGTGTGTTGTGTGGTGTGTGTTGTGTGTGTTGTGTGTTGTGTGTGTGTGTGTGTGTGTGTGTGTGTGGGTGGGGGAGTTCAAGTATCCCAGAAATGCAAACCCCATTTAGCTGTGGATAATCAGCTGGTTGGCTTATGTGCCGGTGTGACGTGAAGGCTGCCTGAAATGAAATGTGAGGAACTCTGTGTATAATAAAATCAATTGGACTGTTTCCCCAGTAATTCTAGAGACTGATGCATCATTAATGTTGGTAATACAGTGGCTGTCAGATCACAAACTTCTCAATAAATGTGCAGCTGGCAGGCTTTGATGGAAATTGGAGGCAAGCAGAGAATGAGATTTTAAGGCTTTGATATATGTGGTGTCAGGCGTGTGATGAAGTTTTTATCAATTTCTGTCGCTTCTCTCTTTTGTGCTCACTACACATGTGGTCTTTTATTTCGATTTTTGTTAGTTGGCTAAATGCTTTGTTTGGGTGTTGAGTGCTTACTGTTACATTTAAAAAACACACCCTAATTTACATTTTACTGGTAAAGGTTATTTTTAATGGCCTTAGTTCTTTACGAAGTACTGCAACTGAGAGAACAAATCAAGAAAGGCATCACATGTTCCTCCTGTTGGTTATGTGTTTGCCCACTTAACATTTCAAGGACAGAGTTGTATCATTAATAGCAAGAGGCAAGTCTGAATTAGCTCATACTCCAGTACGTCACACCACATGTTCCACAAGCAACGTGTAGCTTTGCTGAAAATGATACAAAACTGCTCAGTTTACTAGAACATGCTGAGCTGTCTGGCTGTCTCTTCTGAATGACACCTTTCATCACCACTCAAATAAGGGACCCCAGAAAATGTTGAAGAGAGGTGACAACTGACAAGGGCTGCCCAACTCATCAAGTCTTCACACTCGTAGCTTAGAACGCTGTGGGTATGTGTGCGTTCATGTTCCCAAAGTCTTCTTTATCTTGAGCAACACAGGTTATGATGATTTTTATTTTTATATCAAACTATAAAAAATGCGGGACAGAACTTTGTCCATGTAGGGCTGAGGTCTTCGGAGGGTCAAAATGTGTGACTGTCCCTCCTAATGTGGGACCATTGAGAGTAATGTTCTGAAATATACATATTCAAAAGAGAGAGACCCCTGCAATGGTCAAACCGTAATTTCACCTTTTAGAAGCCATCACAGCTTAGTGTTCCTTTCCTGGTCAGAAATTACAAATAAACAATAAATAAAGCAGTATTGGATAACGCTAATCCAGTGAGATCATTAAACAAGCAGATTACTCGTGTCTGGGAAATTTGTTGTATGGTGCTGCTATCCATGAAGATGGAATTGGACCCCACAGTGTGATCTTGCTCAGTTTGAAGCTGTTGCATGGGTGATTGCCAGCCTTTGCATGTCGAAGGAGTCTGCTGCGTGCAAAGGAGGAGTCTCAGCCACCACAGTAATGTGCTAATGCAGCTGCACAAAGCAAGCCTGTAATTGTATCATTACGCTAGTGGTAGTGACTTTTAAGTGGCACAAATCCAACAGCAGGCTGCTGCAGTCGTACGCATGTGCTGCTTGAATGTACTTGGCAGGCCTTCCAAAGGAATGTGCTGCACCATTCTTTGCAGGTGGCTAAAGCTGCCCCACCAGTTTTGTAAACTAGCGCATCTTTAATAGTTAACCCTTTGTTTGTTTGTTTTGGTAGTTTCCTTACATAGCTAGAAACAACAGTTGAAACACTTCTGACTTGTTGGAGTTACGGCTCAAGGTAGTTTAGAAAATCCCAGATTTTCTCCCTAAGACTCCCTACAAGCAGTGGTAGCCTAGCCAGGGCTCTGGGGGTGTTGCCAGGTGCTGTTGGTTACCCCCACAAAGAAATCTAGCCCCTAGACTTTTTTTTTTTTAACCTAACGTTTTTCCTCTTTTTTTTTTTTATATATGTATTTTAGATTTATTGTTTTGAATAAAAACAAATACATACTACCTCATACCAGGGCAATAAGAACACTTAGTATTACAGCCAATCATACATTTGATATTCATTTATACATCCACTGTAATCTGTTACAATAGGAAGTGGAGATTCCATAATACTATCAATGAAGAAAATTTGCTCAAAATGCCAGCCATCTCAATGGTTATGGAGAATCCCAATTCAGGTAGAATTTATACAGGTATGTTAGCTGCAGTCACTGAACTGCTATTTATCCATTTTACAGTTTGAGGTAAAAAATAGAAATAACTGTGCTTTCTTAAGTAAACTGCACATAGCAATCTATGCATATATTTTAACTTACAAACTTTGAACACTAAAGACTATAGGATGTCAGTCGTCCTCGAACAGGATTGGCTTAAGACCAAGTCGGTGCAACAGGCAGGCCGACTCGCTAAAACTGAGCCAAGGCTTCAGAACATAATGTTTCCTCCCCAGTGTGACCAGGTTAAGAAATTACTCAAAGTTGGTGATTGCCACCACAGGAGTCTAAACGGCCTACACTAAGACCCCCACCCATACAAAAACAGAGTTCCCTACCTTACTCTACATGCGGGAAGAAAAACTTATTGAACCCAACATAAATTACGATTTAGGATTTAGTTTGTCTCTAGAAATATTTTGCAGAGTGGCTCAATGTCCCAGCCAGCAATACCGATTTAGAGCAATAATCAGCTACTGAAAATCCGTCTTCACCTGACTTGTTTTCCGACTCCTCCGCACCCAGATTAGCAGTCTCCCGAGACGTAAATTCCTTCTCAGTCCTCGCCATCCATCGCCTGGCATCTTTTGTCTCCGAAAATTGCCACGATTTCCCAGTATAGGTGATCCTCAAACGTGCAGGCAATAGAAATGACTGAATGATTCCAAGAGCTCGTAGTTTCTGCCTGACCCCATCAAAGCACTTTCTGTGGGCCCAGGTCTGAAAGGAGAGGTCTGGAAAACACTTCACATCAGAATAATTTATTGCAAGTGGATATGCCGTGCACATTGCAGACAGGATCGTGTCCCGGATCTATACACCCACTGTTCACACCAGGACCGTTTGAGGTACATTGGTATCTGAAGGCCTCACTCTGGGATTCACCCTGTAAGCTCTTCTTAAGGTGCTCCAGTCAAAGTCCCCAAGTGTGAAAATCGAAGTTTGCAGCCATTCCACTAAGAACATTAGGAGGTTAGATCCCTCAGCGCCTTCTGGTATACCCACAAAACGCAGGTTACCAGCCCGTACTTCATTCTGCAGGGCCTCAAGCCTGCCTCAGAGCTGCGTGTTCTCTTGTGTCAGGGTTGCAACTGCTGCTTGAGCATTAGCTCTTTCCTCATACTCCGTAATGACGCTATTAAGTTCAGTCAAGGCGGCATCATGCTTTTCTAATCTGGTAAGTGTCTTTTCTGTTTTGGCATCCATGGATTGCTTAGTTGACAGCATTTGCTGCCATGGTGGACCAGTTAAGGGCTCTGCCGCAGTTCCTAGTTCAGAGCATGAGGTCTCCCCGGCCTTCCCTGGCTTTGCAGCGCTGGGTTTCGAAGCTGCCGGAACCAAGCTTTTTTGTTTCCCCATATCAAGTTTAGTATCAATCGATAGCTGGAAATCAAGCCACTAAAAAGTTTCAAAGTTAGTTAAGTTATTTTAGTAGGATTTTGTATTTATGTAGAGCTTAACATTTTTTCCTCTTGAGTCTTTCTCTGCAGTGTTGGTCCAGACCCCACAGCACCTCCCATCGTCTCATCATCTCAGCCCTGATCTGGTAAAGTACACCATGGCTTATCCCACCCTACTACTGCCACCCCCACCCATGGCAGGACCCTTATACAAGATACAGTATGGGGTGGAAATGAAAGCTGCCAGATGTCCTGGGGTTTGGTGGGGGTGGTGGTAATGAGGATAGAGCCACCCCTTTTGAGCCCTTAATAATGTTGGTCACTAAAAATATTGATTTGGCTACCAGACTTTGAAAGCTAGTGGCCAATCCCACTACCAGCTTATAATCTGATTTGTCCCACCATGTGACCAACTCCTGGCCCAGCAGCTAGGGCCACTTCAAGCACTGAATGATGTGCTGCCTTTCCCCAGAAAATGGAGAGCACTGCCTTAGGCAGCATTCCCATTCCTTGTCATCATTGGGTGTTGATCCTATAGAAAACCTCTGCTGTCCAAATAATAGCGTTACGTGCTGCTGCATGGCCAACCAGTGGTCCACGACTTTGATTTTGTTTAACTGGCAGGGCAGCCTTGCACCAAGCAGACTGGGGGAGGTTGGGGCCGGGCCACCTTTATTCCACAAAAATGGAAAACACAGGATTAAAAATAGAATTTAGCATTTTTAAACACCACTCGGAATCAGTTTTTCATATATAAAAAAACCTGTTTGCACCACATTTACAGCCTCAGTTGACACCAAGTAATGTAAACCCACATTTTTCAAATTTTTTTGTAGTGCAAAACATGCTGATTTGCATTCAGTTTTGAGAAAAACAGATTTTAAGATTTTGTAAAACAAAATTACTGTTTTTTTTTTTAAACTGGAAAATGAGTGATCCTAGGGGGATAAAGCCAGTGATATCCTCTTCCTGGATGTCCAGTGTCAGTTGTTGTCAGCAAAAATAGCCTATCTGACACAGTCCAGATCCTTGCCACTACCAGTTCTCCCCCCCCACCCGCTGTCTTTGCCAATACAAAAGACAAAAAAAAAAAAAAAATCTCTGAATTGATGTGCATTCACACTGTTGAGGGGAAGACCCTCTAGTCGAGCTCACCAACATACGGGGTCACCACGCTATTGCTTGTACTTCGTTTAGTACACACACCAAAATTATGTCAAATAAGATATGTAGTATGATAAAGCATGTCTAAACCTTTGACATTTGATGTAAACATTACCAGCATTTGAGATGCCAAGAATGAAGTTTTGAACATCCCCACAAACATTTTTGTCTTCGCAGCAGACCTGGATGGCTAGCAGACCTGTCCCCATTTCCAGTGGTCGTCCCTTACCTCCTTCACATCGGGAATCATATATCCCCTTGGATTTTCCCCTGTGGCATGGTGGGGGGGGGGTGTCTACCTCCACCCCCGGCAGACATCAAGTTCTCGCCTTTGGACCTACAGTTGCAGGGCTGACCACTGGGGCATGGACAGGGCTTCACTAATCCCAGGCCCCCATTTTTTTCCTCTTTTCTTGTCCTACTGTCCTGTCCCTGCACTGCGGTGCCAGTACATGCGCATGGAGGCGCACTTGTCCTGCATCACCGCAGCTTGCTTGCACTACCACCAGGCCTCCATCCGTTGGCACTCACTGGCCGAGATGGCTTGACTGCCCTCCACAAGAGAGAGAGAGTGATCCCTCAAATGTTTGATCCTCTCCCATCCTGCTGACCCCTGGCAACCCGTGTTTGTTCATGAACATAGGTCGCCGGCATGGCAGAAGGTGAGGTGTTCAATGATGTAGCCCTCCAGGCCACTGAGCCAACAAGTTTTGAACATTTTCACAGAAAAGGGGAGCTTTCTTTTTTATTCTAGTTTCCTTTTCACACAGCTCCCACCATTGTCCCCTTCTTGATGTTGGGGGCCACTGTGGCATTTCCCTGCCTCTAGTGGTGTTCAGATCATACTTTTTGGTATCCAAGTATCCTCTGACAGCCAACCCTGCTGCTTGTCATGAATGTGGCTCTATCTGTCTGAACTAGCATTTTGGATTTTAGTCATATTTTGGGCCTTCAGAGTCTAATGTTGGGATCAGAGATTGGATTTCTGGATCTGAGGGTTGGATAGTTGGAATCTTGGACCCTCGGATCCAATCAGATCCTTACATGGGATCTAAGGTGATTGGATCTATGGTCAGATGCCATCACTATCCAATGGCATCTGCAATCTGGCAGAAGGGGTGGTATCCTGTGGTACCTGATATTGACAGATACTGTCTGAGCACCACTGCCTTCCTGTAGCTGTGAGCGTGTGTAAACAGGACAGTTTTACTTGTGGACAGTGTGTGTAAGCAGCTGCCTTCACAGCTGAGGCAGTGCTGATCCTTGGTTGGCCAGCAGGGGGTATGCAAGTACTTGGTGACCCATGGCTTTCCTCCTCGAGAGTGAAGTGCCTCATCTCCCTGACCAAAGGAGAGCTTTTTGTTTGTTTGTTAGTTTTCACCTTGAAAGGCATACTGAGCTGTGACTGCTTGTTTCTGGGTGCATTGTTTCGGGGATGGTTTAGATGTATCTGTTTTATTGACCACGGAAGGGGGATATTGGCCAGTATATCATGGAAAATAGCTTGCTCTTAATGTTAAGTACTATGAGATCTTTTCCTTCCATCTGGACAGCCACCGGAGATGGGCAGAAGTGACCGCAGTTTAATGTCTCATCCGAAGGTTGACACCTTAACAATGCACCACCCCTCCAGTGCTAGGCTGCAGTTTCAATACTTGGTATTAGCACAAGTTTCTGATATGTGTGACTAAAATCCATGACCTTCCAGTCTTCCTGCCCTAGAGGCAAGATTGCAGTTTGCTGAGCTGCTGGCATTGGAACAGCACAGCTAGGTAAAAAATGTCAAATCTCACAATGACAGTACAGTACTTGTACAGTCACATCACTAAACTAAAATCACAGGGCATTTGAGATAAAAAGAGTTCTTTTTAACTAGGACAGTATCTAGACCACAGCATGCAATTATTTTTGAAAATAAGCTATTACAACTTCATGGCACTGGTGGTATCACATTGTGCTACCACCAGGGAGTGTCAGGTTTGAGGGTTTTTGTTTGTTTTTTTTACATCTTTTTGGTAACAGGGCAAGGCCCACGGTAAACAAGATTGACTTGCAGGATGATCTGGGAGCACAGGGAGATTAAGTGACTTGCTCAGGTTCACACAGTACATTTATATAAGAGCTTGCCTTGCTGTTACACAACACAGCACAGAGGTTTCTGACCTCCACTTGTGTGTAGAACATATCACCTTATGTCTAAGCACCCTTCATTAGCTGCCCATTAGTCAGAGGACAGCACGGTCTTTCTGCTTACTTGTAAAGCCCTACATAGACAGGATCCTTATGTATCTTCATGAGCTCCTTGACCTCTGTCTCTCTCTGTCTCCCCCCCCCTTCCCAATGTGTTTTGGAGAGCCACCACTCAAGGTGCCAAGGGTTGCTGCAAGTTTCTCCAGCATGGTGAAAATCAGCAGAAGATCTCACTTTTTGTGTTACAGCCCCTTGTTTGTGAAATGCATGCTGTCTGAAAATCCACCCATCATCCCTTGACTCTCTCGAAACCAAGCTATGGTGCTATTTATTCACCCTTGCTGTCCCCTGTCTACAGTATTTTGTAGGACTTGTTTCAGTTTACGGGGAATAATTTAACTTCTGACACCACCCGGGCAGGGATAATCCTGCTTCCTGATAGGTGGAGAAGTGGCAGTGTGGTTCAGGAATTTTAGTTACAGTGGACCCATTTTATAAGCACAGTAAGCCACTCCAGGCTGTGGTTACTGGTCCCAAACTGCTCTACCAGGTGGTTGAAGGCATGCCGCACAAGCTCGTCGTGCCTCGCAACCCACCAGGGTGTGTGGTTAAGTTACAGTAACCCACAGCCTACCGTGTTTTCTTGTTTAGTTATTCTGTCAGATTGTTTATTTATTAATTTATTACAGTCTTGGACTTTGACATACCTTTGAGTCTGAGACTCATGTACAAAGGTTCCACATCCAAAAGAAATAACAATTCGCTAAATACAACAGTGTAACAAAACATGACATGGATATTTATTTAGTTTTAACATACTAAAAGCTAGCAGAATAGGCCTCTTGGTCTGTCGTGTCTGCTCGGTTATAACAAAACAAAAAAACAATTCAAGCAGTCATTATATCTTCTTGTTTAGTTATTCTGTCAGATTGTTTATTTATTAATTTATTACAGTCTTGGACTTTGACATACCTTTGAGTCTGAGACTCATGTACAAAGGTTCCACATCCAAAAGAAATAACAATTCGCTAAATACAACAGTGTAACAAAACATGACATGGATATTTATTTAGTTTTAACATACTAAAAGCTAGCAGAATAGGCCTCTTGGTCTGTCGTGTCTGCTCGGTTATAACAAACCAAAAAAACAATTCAAGCAGTCATTATATCAGACTGTGTTGAAGTTGGCAAATAAAAACCATAACTAGATACCAGGGTAAAAACTGAGATAAAATACAGTAATGCATCAGTATGTGATAATGGGCGGTCAAGAATAACTTTGTCGAAGTCAGTAGGTTGACATGGGTCAGCCAAGACAAAAAGGATCAGTGAAAAAGGGGAACGATGGAGGAGGGGGGAATATGTAGACATCAGGGTTCAGGAGCTACAGAGTGAGGTGAGGTAAAGAGGAAACACGTCAAGAGAGAGGTACCTATTGGGGGGTGGAGTGGCAGCTGTTTAGCCAGGAAATGAGGGGATATGTGAGGGTGAAGTAGCTTAAAGGAGAAGACTACTGTATATTTCTGATTTGGATACGTCTGATGTATTTATTATACATTATATCAGTTACTGTACATATGTCAATAAGAGATCAGTCATTTCTGCTGTTGCAACACCTATCTAGAGTCTGAAGCTCTGACACAAGGTAGTAGAATGTCAAGCAAGCCTCCATTTACATGCAGATAAGTCACTTGTAATACAGCCCCCCTCCCATTCCCTGATGTCACTGCAGCAACAGTGCAGAAGAACACATAAGGGTATCAGTGCTGTCTATCCTGATTTTAGTTTGTTTGCAATGGCTTAAGACAGTTCTGTCATGCAGCTCACACAGGGAGTGGTACTTGTAGCCTTACTACTGCATGTGTAGAGCAAATAATACATCTAATAGTATTGCATTCACAGGAAACAGAATTTCTTTGTACTGCTCATTTCTCTCTGTGAGACAGTTGCAACATGTTGTGGAAAGCAGCAGAAAGAATCAATCAGACAATCAAACAGTTACTCTAGCAGTCAATGAGTCAATCAGTATTGCACCAGGTGAACACCCTTGAGAAGATTCATGTACAAGGTAGGCCTGAGTGGTTTCCCAAAGGATCACACAAGACTGAATTCCTCCTTTGCACAAATTATACACCTCCCCTTTCAGCAGCCTGAAAGTGGAGAGGTAGATCACTTACTTTATAAAGTGTATTGTTTCAAATTTCATAGAGAGTAAGGGACTTTAGTAGGATGTGAACCAGAGTTTCCCAGTTCTTGTGCCTGTACTTTAACCACTAGATTACCCTTATTCCATATGCTGCAGCTGATGTCCTGGTAACCTATTCCTTGATATAGCTGAACTCTTTATTGCCTTACATCAGCCATCCAATCATGGACTGCCTAGTTACAAAGGGAAAGGGGCATTTTTGCAAGATTGTGTCTCTCTGCTGGTGTCAATCAAAACAGAGACTGCTAACATACACAGAACATAATACAACAGCTATATAATACCACTTAAGACTCTTGTTGTACCCAGAGTCATTTATTGGGTAGACTGTTTTTGCTAACGGAAACATTAACACAACACATACAGGCACTTCCTTATAGGCATACTGTATATACATGTCAAATCAGTGCTGCATCACACTTGTATGGTCCTAGTTCCTATTAGACCTGCACTTCAGGATGTGCACAACACTTAAAGGGTTCCCCATTACTCAAGTGGGGAACCAAACATTATGGGTTCCATTTACTGGTGGAACAGCATTTAATACAGCACCATTATCTGTTGCTCTGATGACATCATCCTCCAGCAGCATTGATGGTAAAATGGAGGACAAACACATTGATAACTTCTGGGGGGCTGTATATTTTTATTTATAATCTAGATTTGGATAGCAGTAGGACTGCTGGCAACTGGAGGAGGCACACAACAGTTACTCATAAGGAGTTGGGGAAAATATGGTCGTGAAACTATGGAAGTCTTCCCCTTTAAGCTGGGCAATCGCAGCGGTTGAGAGAAAGAAGGTACTCTCTGAGGTTGCGTTTTAACTGCCGTAACTTGGAGGCAGTTTGTGCATCAAGAGGGAGATCAGATAGCCAGGTGGAAGCTCTGTAGAGAAAGGCCCACTGCGCTTGAATAGTCTGACAGCATGGGGCCTGATAGGTAGGTCTAGTTGTGCTTCTTGTCCCTCAAGGATTGGTTACTGGGGTTAATGAGGTGTTGTGTTGGTGGAGGGGTTAGATGCAGACCTAGTAGGCAGGTCTCTCAACTCCTCAGGCTCCTACTCTCCCCACACTGCCCTAAATGCACAAATGGTCCCAGCTCGCACCTGAGACCACTTACAGTCACTACTCACTTACCCTAGTCCCCGACTGTAACCTTGCCCCTCTCACTCATTTACTCTGTACGCTCACTAATTGTTTACCTTGGTAAATGTATTATATTTCTTTGTAAATATGTCTGTACAGACTGTTTGTATTCTTCACCATATGTTACTCTTTTCTCTTCACTGTACACTCTGTACCTGGGTTACACCTGGAAACGAGCCTCGGCTCAGTGTGTCTTTCCTGGTCATCAAAATTTTAAATAAAAATACCTGTCCCAGCCTCTTTTGAACCCCTCTACAATATCTGCCTCCATGAGTTCCTTGGGCAGCGCATTCCATGGTTCCAATACCCCCTCAGTGAAGTAACACCTCTCCTCTCCCCCCTGCTTCCACCTGTGTCCTCTGGTCCCCCCCCCCTTCTTTTGAAACACCCCGCGTGAGCCTCCCTTATTAATCCCCTTTATGTACTTGAAGATCTCTATTATGTACCCCCTGTCCCTCCTCTCCTCCAGAGTGTACGTGCTGAGCTCCTCAAGCCTCTTCCCGTAGGTCCTTTCCCCCATGCCCCATATCATCTTGGTTGTCTTCCTCTGAACCCTCTCTAGGAGTGCAGTGTCCCTTTCTAAGTGCAGCCTCCAGAACTGCACACAGTACTTGAGGTGTGGCCTAACCAGACAGTTATACAAAGGGAGGATCACTTCCCTCTTTCTGGACGTAATCCCCCTAGCGATGCATCTCAGCATCCTATTGATCTTGGCCACCATTATTATTGACATCAACATTAACCACCAGACTCTCTTCCAGATCCTTCGCCAGCGTGGGATGTCTGTATACCACCCCTATTTTTTTTTTTTACTTTCTATTTATGCTCCCTATCTTTCCCCCAACCAGTCCACTCTCTCAGAGCCCCAAGCACCCACACTCCAGTACTAATAGGGTTGTGGTGTCTGCTCCTAGAGTACACCACTCCAATTCAGTCTAACGACTTGGTTAACCCTGGGTGGGGCAAAGGAGGAGAGACCTCTTACCTCCTCTGATCCTCAGGAGAGTAAGTGTACAGTGGAGTCTGCCCTCAGCTCCTGTTGCGGACGTGCGGTGGCTCGTCGCCCAGACCAGCTGCAGGTGCCATTTTCCATTGTTCTGTGCCCTCCCCTGTTAATGTCGGCGCTTGAGGAAGGCCAGTGGGACGGGGCGCACTGAGACTTGACTCCGCCCAAAGCTGTCGGCCGACATCAGCCCCTCCCTTTTTCACTGCTGCCCCGACTGCACTGCCAGTACCCAGGTTCACCTGGGAGATGTCCGTAAAGTGGTGAGACTTGCGTGCAACCCTCCCCAGAGAGGGAGAGCTGCCGTTGGGTGCTCAATCCCCCTCTCCCTCCTGCCGACCCCGGCAACCAGAGTCCGTCACTGAAGCCGGGTCACCAACATGGCGCAAGGTGTGGTGTCCAGCGCCTCAACCCTCAGCGCCACTGGGCTATACCACCTAGTGTCATTTTTGACTATGAGTGCTACCCCCCCCTTCTCTCCACCCTATCCTTCCTGAACATGGTGTAGCCCTCCAGGTTTAGGGTCCCAGTCATGCCCTTGGGTGGCCCAGGTCTCCGTGACAGCTGCCACATCCACTGCCTCCCTCAACCAGCATTGCCTGGAGCTCAGGCATCTTATTTCCTAAGCTCCTGGGATTGATCAGGACCAACCTCCACCCCTTTCCCCATCTCCCATATCCAACCTTCATGCTCCTGTGTGGCCGCATGCCTTCCCCCCTGCTATCCCTGATGGTCTTGTGTTGGGAGGAGTTAGCATTTCAATAAGTAGTCGAGTTGAGCTGCCGGATTTTCTGAGCTATATACAGTTCTCGCCGCCATACTGTATGTTTATATGTACAGTTACTATGTCTATTGTGGTTAGAAGAGTGCATTTTTTAGTTCTTTGGGTGAAGGGAACTGCGAAATGAAGCTGAGAAGTTCTGGCTCACTGAGGACTTGAGGAAACACTCTTATAACCATAAGAGACGCAGGAACCGTATGTATAAACATGTATCTGGAATGTTTAGAAATAAAAAATCCTGATTGGGTAAGAATGATGTAATGATTTATACTGCAGAAAATAAAATACTTAATCTGTGTAACACTGCTTAGAAATCACTCAAAAGATGCATAATGTTTACTGTGATTGTACCCGATTACTGCCTATTGGATCGCCTGTATATATCTCTGTTCTTCATGACGTACTGTATATCTAAACATATGCTGTATTTTTTCCTTTGATATGCTTCAGTATATTGTGTAGTTTAGGTGTATGTATTTGATTTGCCTGTATTGCTGTTCCCATCCTCCCAGGTCACATTTGTGAATGAGATTGTTTTACATCTCACTATGTTTACCTGGTGAAACATTTTAAATAAGTAAACATTTTCTGTATTTAGTGTTACCTTTTCTGTATTTAGTGTTACATTTTCTGTATTTAAGATACTAAAGCGCCAGCAGACTAGGCGTAACAGTCTCTCGAGTCTGCTCGATTTTCAGCACCTGCACTGAGGGTCAATTTTGGTGTCCCCCCCCCCCCCTTCTTGGGTTATACTGTCCCCAGTCCCAGATGTTCTGCCTATATTGGGCCTGGTCAGATTAACCCACCCCCTGTACCTGTCCCATCCCCTTTTAAACCTGTCCACAGTCTCTACCTCGACCAGCTCCCTGGGCAGTGCATTCCATGGCTCCACCACCCTTTCAGTGAAATAACATCTCCTCCTCTCCCCTCTGAGCCTGCCCCCTTCCAGCTTACACCTGTGACCTCTCGTTGCCCCACCTTCCTTCCTTTGGAGCACCCTGACTGGGCCTCCTTTTTGATCCCTTTCATGTACTTAAGACCTCATATCATGTCCCCCCGTCCCTCCTCTCCTCCAGCGTGTACATGTCGAGTTCCCTGAGCCTCTCCTCATAGGTCCTGTCCCCCAGGCCCCAGATCATTTTGGTTGCCCTCCTTTGGACCCTCTCTAGGAGTGTAATGTCCCTTTTTAAATGTGGTCTCCAAAACTGCACACAATACTCGAGGTGTGACCTAACCAAGCAGTTGTACAATGGAAGGATCACTTCTGCCTTTCTGGAGGTAATCCCCCTGGCGATGCATCCCAGCATCCTATTTGCTCTTGCCGCTGCTCTCCTACAGGTCTCTGAGTTGTTCATTTTGACATCTACCACTACTCCCAGGTCCCTCTCACCCTTTGTGACTTGAATCATGTCTCCTCCCAGGGTATACCCTTGGCCTGGATTTCTGACTCCCAGGTGCAGAACCTTGCACTTCCCCACATTGAATTTTAGTTTCCATTTTCCCGACCACCTTTCCAGAGCCTCCAGGTCCTCCTGCAAGGCCACCCTGCCCTCATCCACCACTGCACCCAGCTTTGAGTCGTCTGCAAAGAGACACATCTCACTCGTGATCCCCCTCCTGATGTCTGAGACATAAGCATTGAACAGGAGCGGTCCAAGTAACAGACTCCTGGGGAACACCCACTAGTAACCCACCTTCAGGATGAGGCTAACCCTCCAACCACCACCTTCTGAGTACGCTCAGAGAGCCAATTTCCTGTCCATCTTAACAAGTGTCTCCCTACCCCCATTTCCTTCAGCTTAGCCAGCAGGCCACTGTGGGGTACTGAATCAAATGCCTTGCTAAAGTCCAGAAAGAGGACGTCCACTGGCCTACCCTGGTCCAGGACCCTCGTCACCCAGTCATAGAACTCAACAAGGTTTGTCTGGCAGGATCTTACCATGACAAAGCCATGCTGCCTATCGTCCAAGTACCCAGTTTGCTCCAGTAACCCCCCAGCCTTTCCTTGACAATACCCTCCATCACCTTGCCGACCACCGATGTCAGGCTAACGGGCCTGTAATTTCTTGCCTCCTATCTTAACCCCCCCCCTTGTGGATCAGCACAACATGGGCCACCCTCCAGTCTTGGGGCACCCACCCAGTCCTCAGAGAGATGTTGAAAAGCTCCGCTAGGGGGACTGCCAGGTCATCTGCTAGTTCCCTCAGCACACTGGGATGTATCTTATCTGGCCCAGGTGCTTTCTCTGTCCAAAAGGACCTGAGGGATTCCTTTACTCTCTCTACCGGGATTTCAGCCTCCACGTCTTACCCCTTTTTACCCTGCACTGCTGGCCCCCACCTGTTTGTGGTGTCCACTCCCTTTCCCCAGACCCATCAGGGCCCCTGGTCTCTACCAGTCCCACCCCTTCCTCTGGTTTGCCCCCGCTCCCCTCGTAAGACATAGCTCCTCCATCCCCCCTGGTAACCACTGAGGCAAAGTACTCATTTAGGACTTCTGCCTGTTCCCCCACCTCCTGTGCCCAACCATCCCCTACCCTTATCTTGCTGATCTTCCCCTTACTTTCCTTTTTTCCCCTATGTATCTAAAGAACCCCTTGTCCCCCCTCCGGATCCCACTGGCCAAGGACTGCTCTTTTTTTTGCCTTAGCTGTTCTCACCACCCTGGTGACTCTCTTGGCTGTCAGCTTATATTCCTCCTGATCCTTTTCACTCCTTGAACACTTGAAGCGCCTATAGGCTGCCTTCTTTTCCATCACCACCTCCTGTACCTCCCGGGTCCACCATCAGGGTTTTCTGGCCTTACCGAACGTACACCTTTCCCATGTGCAGGATCTGGTAGCCTCCTGTGTTACCCTCCGTATGATCTCCCACCTGCTGTCAGCATCCATATCCGGCCTTATCCTGTCCAGACTATCTTTAAGGATCCTTCCCATCTCTTTGAAGTCTGCTCCCCTAAAGTCGGTTACTACCGTCCTTGTTCGGCTTTCTTCCCCTGCTAGGTCCAGGAAGAATCAAACTGTGGCGTGATCACTCCCCGGCAAAGGGTCCCTCACCTCTAGGCCTCTAATCTGATCACTGTCCGCCAGGACCACGTCCAGCGTCCGGGCCTCCCTAGTTGGCTTACCCACCTGTTGTGTCAGAAACGCATCCTGGAAGACATCCAGCAGCCTCTGCTCTTTGGCCACTGTTGACGTCATAGTCCCCCAGTCTGTTCCTGGCATGTTGAGGTCCCCCATTATCACTCCCCTTCCCTTTCCCAATCCACAGTGTCCGTTGAGATTTGCCACCAAACTTTCTTCCAGGACCTCTGTCAGTGCTGGTGGTCTGTACACCACTCCGACCTTTACTCTTTTACCCTCCTGCATCAGCAAGGTGACCCAAATAGCCTCCACGTTCCCCTCTGCCTCCTATACCCCTCCAATACCCATGCCATTTCTGACTAACAGTGCTACACCACCCCCCCTTCCTCCCTCCTATCTTTTCTAAACATAGTATAGCCCTGCAGATTTAGGTCCCACTCGTGCCGTTGAGTGGCCCAGGTCTCAGTGACTGCTGCCACATCTACCTCCCCCTCAACTAGCATCGCCTGGAGCTCAGGCATTTTATTTCCTAAGCTCCTGGGATTTATCAGGACCACTCTCCACCCCTTTTACCTCCTTGAGCTCCCATTTCTCAGCTCCTGCACCCTACCTGGTGAACCATTTCCACATCTCCCCCGCCCCCTAGAGGAGTGGAGACCATGTCCCTCATTTATCTTACCTGCTGGCACTGCCCCTTTTTTGATCCCTCCCTCCTTAACAAGTTTAAACCTCACCTTTCATTGATGTACCCAGCTAGTTTGAGCGTTTAGTGTTACCTTTTTTGTATTTAGTGTTACATTTTTCTAATTATGGACAGTAACATAAAAATAGGATCACTGACCCTGAGACTTCATTTGATGTAGCTGCTTCTCTGCATCTGTACCTGTGATATCGCAGTCATCTTCACAACAAAAGATTATGATGTCACAGGAGCAGTATTTTGAAGTCCAGCGTGGAAGACGGCCAAAGTGGATGGAACCCGAGGCACAGTGAAGCTCATTTTACGTGACTGTGCATAGATATTAAAAGGGAAGCTACATACAGGAAGCAAAGGTGGCAGTCCAGAGGGATCTGGACACCCTGGAGGGCTGGGCAAGGAGGTGGGGGCTGAAGTTTAACTCGGAGAAGCGTAGGGTGTTGCATCTGGGGGTCAGAAAAGCAGTGCATGTTTATACCTTGGGAGGGGTTCCACTGCAAGGCACTTCGAGTGAAAGGGACCTCGGGGTGGTGGTAGACACCAAAATGAACAACAGTGAGAACTGCAGAAGAACGGCGGCAAAGGCAAACAAGTTACTGGGCTGCATAGTCCTTGGAATAACGTCTAGGAAGAGTGAGGTGATCCTACCTCTGTACAATGCCTTGATTAGGCCGCACCTTTAGTATTGCGTGCAGTTCTGGAGGCCACACCTTAAGAAGGACATAGTACTGTTTTAGAGGGTCCAGAGGAGGGCAACCAGGATGATCTGGGGCATGGGGGATAGGACCAATGAGGACAGGCTGGAAGCCCTTGGGCTGTATTCACTGGAGGAGAGGAGAGATAGGGGAGACATGATTGAGGTTTTCAAATATGTGAAAGGGATTAACGGGTAGAGCCAAAGAAATGCTCAGGCTAAAGCAAAGGGGCACAACCAGAGGGCATAAATGGAAACTGGAGGAAGGAACCTATAGGGGAGAATGTAGAAGGCATTACTTCACAGAGAGAGTGGTAGAGCCATGAAATGCATTGCCTGGGAGCCTAGTCGAGCAAGACACTGCGGAGGGCTTCAAGAGGGGGTGGGACAGATGCATGGGGGTACTGAAGCCAAGATTGACCCTCACGGGGACAAGGGGGAAGGGAGAAAGTGCCCATTAAGGGCTGGATACTGAGCAGACATGAAAGACCGACAGGTTTATTCTGCTGGCTTTTAGTATGTTAGTATACAGAAAACCACCACTTGTATACCATGTGACCCTTAGCAAGTCATTTAACCTTCCTGTGTTTTTTTTGAACACACCTGGAAACAAGTTTCGGCTCAGTGCACCTTTCCCAGCCCAAAACTGCAAAATAAATAAAAAATGTCTGCACCTCTGGTGGGCCTCTTTAACTCCTCCCTTCAGTTGGGGAGGGGCAGTGCCGCAAGACTGGAGGATGACCCACATCATGCCTATCCAGAAGCGAGGCTTGAGAGAGGAGGCGGGTAATTGCAGGCCGATAAGCCTGACATCGGTAGTGGGCAAAGTGATGGAGGTCATTTTGAAAGAGAGGCTGGAGGGGTTTCTGAAGGCATGGGGCCACCTAGATGATCACCATGAAGGCTTTGTTAAGGCAGATTGCGCCAGACCAACCTGGTGGAGTTCTACGAGGGGGTGACGAGAGAGCTGGATCAGGCCAGGCAGTGGATGGCCTGCACCCTAAAAACTAAAGTTTAACACTGGGAATGCAGGGTGCCACCTGAGGGGCCAAAGCAGTAGCATGTGTACACCTTGGGGGAGACACTGCAAGTTTCCCAAGGGGGGAAAGGACCTTGTGGTAGTGAGGGATGCCAAAATGAACAACTCGTAGCAGTGTAGAAGGTCTGCAGCCCGAGCTAATAAAATGCTGGGGTGCATTGCCAGGGGGATAACCTCAAGGAGCCGAGAGGTGCTCCTCCTGCTGTATAATTGCCTGGTTAGGCCGCACCTTGAATACTTCTTGCAGTTTTGGCATTCTAACTTAAAAAGGGTTATTGCTCTTCTGGAGAGTGTCCAGAGGAGGGTGACCAGGATGATACAGGGTCTGGGGGAAAGATCCTGTGAGGAGCGGCTAGAGGAGCTCAACCTGTACTCGCTGGAGGAGAGGAGGAACAGAGGGGGATATGATAGAGGTCTTCAAGTACCTAACATACTAAAATGCCAGCAGAACAGGCCTAACGGTCTTTCGAGTCTGCTCAATTTTCAGCACCCGCACTGGGGGCCAATTGAATAAATAGGATCAACCTTGAGGGGGTGCTGCAGCTAAGGGAGGTAGGGGCCACCAGGGGGCAGTCAATGAGGCTGGTCGGTGGGAGACGTAAGGGGGGAGACAAGGAGGCACTACATCATGGAGAGGGTTGTGGAGCCCTGGAATGTGCTGCCTGCAGAACTGGTGGCTGTTGGAACTGTGGAGGGGTTCAAAAGAGGCTGGGATAGGTACAGGGGAGGGTGTGGCCCTGAGCCTCACTGGGGGGGGTGGGATCTTGTGGGGAGGGGGTCACTAAAACAGTGGCATGAGAGGGCACTAGTCCATGAGCAAACCCGATAGACCGATGGGCTTAATCTGCTGGCTTTTTAGTATGTTAGTATGTGTTAGAAAGAGTTCAGCAGAGAGCAGTGAAAATAGTACATGGCATTGGAGGAAGATTTAAAGGGCTCCCAATGCCTGATGGAAAAGTTCTGTGTTTCGACACAGTTCAGCTTATAATGTTAATATAGTTTCTATACTTATTTCCCCTTCCCCTCATCCTTTGTTACAAAGGCCGTTGACCCTTTCACCTCTTCTGCTTCTACTTGTCTTCTATACCAGAAGTCGTAAACCCCTGCTTGTAGCATTATTATTCCCAGGGCACTTGATTGTGATGTCATAAACAAAGGATTATAAGTTGTCTTGTAGACCTGCAGCAGGAGCAGATGAATGGGCCATTTGCATGGCTACTTGTGCACTGGAGCAACCTGGGTGACTGTGTGAAAACACACCAAATCATAAATCACTCACTGTACCATTGAGAGTTCCACTGCAATCCTGTGGATGCTGGGCAGAGCGAGAGGTGAAACCGGCCATGTGGACAGGTTTCACCACTCACTGCAGTATAAACTGATAGCCATCTGTCTCCCAGGATCCGCCACCACCTCCCATGCAGACTTACAGACCCTCTCCAGTGCGGCTTCCATTGGTGCTGAGAGGGGCCATAGAGGTGCAACATCAGATCATTCCTGGGGGTCGCAGCACGTTGCCAGTGATGTTCATGAGGTTTTCTAGGGCATGATTTTACTCCTCTGTCCATGGTGTTTTTTTTTTTTTCTGTTAATTATTTTGCTTTTCCCTTTACTTTTCTTGTGGTTTTACTCCCCTCCCGATTCAGCACTTCCTCTTTCAGAGTTGAGTAAAGCAGCAGCAAGAGAAAAAAAAGCTAAATGGAGGGAAAGTAAGTGCTTCATGACTTGAGTACCAGGGTAAAATAAAGCTAAACTGCTAAGCGTTTCATGAATACCAAAGGTTCCTCTTGATAGCTGGATTTTACAACACCAGAACCGGACAAGACAAAAAAAAAATGAAACAATTATTAATCCCTTCCCATGCCCACATACGGGCTTGCTAATTTTATAAGAGCACACCATTTCCATAAATAGTTTTGAATTCAGGTCAGATAGTGGCTATACCAACTGTGGATTGCTATCCATATGAGTATCTCTTTTGATAATACCAAAGTAGTTGGTGTGGCTTAGCATTTTGATTATAGTTCTCGCATTTAATAACCCTCCCTCCATCCTCCTTTACTAGAGTAAAGAATGACGAATGACATACATTAAGTGTACAAGTATATTCTCAGTATTGTGTACTTATGCCCTTTACAAGCTTTATGTTGTTATATTTTTTGAAAGCAAGAGACTATGTTAAAAAAGTACAATATGTTGCTGTGCTTATCATTTGCCAGCAGTAGAGCATCGCAGGTTGTCCTGCACCTGCTTCTGGGGGTCCTGTTGATTACCACTTCAGTGATGCTGAATCCCTTTACGTACCTTAAGAGGTGTAAATCAGTCTTGCGTCACACAAAGGCACCCCTAAAAGAAAGTTTTTGTTATATACATAAAATGCCTTGTGATTTTTGCACATTCTTTTTTTTTCTGGTGAAGACCATAAGTGCCCTCACAGTGACAGCGCTGGTGGGTTTAAAACATGGGTTGAATTGGACCCACTGGTGTGAAAAATGTGGGTCTAAAGAGGAATCGAACCTGCTAGGTCAAAACATAATCAGTGGCACACTTTTGAACAGTTCATGTTCCCTAGATATTGTTATAGAGTAGGCTCATCAGTTTAGACCCACTGGCAAAAGAAAGAGGGGTCATTTCTGGGGAGGGTGCAACTTTTGCCCTTTTGGTGCATGCTAGCACTGTCCCTGCCTCACTACATGGTATCTGAACTGCATTTGAGAGAGTCACTGGGCAAATTCAAAAAATGTGTTCAGCACAGAAATACTTAAGGTTTAGCCAGCTCGTCGGTGCAGTGGTTGGATTCCGCTTAGCACCCAGTGACCCGTGTTCGGAGGGCGGACTTGGGTCACTGGAGGCCAGTCGGGAGAACAGCTTGAGGTCCCACGACAGCTCGCCGCCTGCGGGGGGGTGACACATGCCCACACCACTTGTGTGTGACCTTGGACAGAAGCTCTGGGGGGACCACAGGCCCGTTTGGAGGGACAGCAGCTAGAAGTGCAGTGGACGTCAGCGCATAGCTCCTTAACATCAGGGGCTTTTACTGTGTCGGGGAGCAAACGGGAAACACACATGCCGGCTCCAGGATGACGGGCTTCCTGGGGCATGCCTCCGATTTGCCCCTGCTCACCGTCCACCTCCACAAGGCCCGATGAAGTGAAGGATTACGGGGGTTAGCACCCCACCTCGTCCCCGCTTGGGGAGGGAACCAAAGCTCCATGGGGACTGGGAGGTCAGTTCTGGTGAGTGGATGGCAGGAGGATGACCCCTTGGATGCCCTGAAGGAGTCGGAGTTGGCAGGCAGCAGGGGAGAATAAAGCATAATTTCAAAAAAAAAAAAAATACTTTGGGTTTGCACCTTTAGATGAGTCATCACTGACCCTTTGCTAGGACTGCAAGTTCGGTTCTCGCAATTGCTTATAGCAGTTACATTTGGCTGTTCGAGCTGATTCAGAACAAATGTAACTTTTGGAGCTAAAGTTAAAGCTGGAAGAACCTGGCCAAACTTTAAGTTGTGATTTTTAGTTCAAAAAATATAAATTGGGTCCCCAGTACCTGGAAACGGATAAGAAACACAAAAACAGAGGCATCCCAACCCTTAACTCTGAGTCTCCAGATTATTAAATTGCTGGGTGACCTTGTGGGGGCCCTGAATCAGGCCCCCCTCAGTCCAAGTAGTTTGTTCTTCTAAGCGCTGGTCTGAAAACAGTTTTCTTTGTTTCACTTTTTTTTTCTTCCACTTTGAGAAGGAACTGGAAGGGGACAGGATCAGTTGTGTTCCAGGACAGTAGCTGCTGCTTCTTGTTTTTACAGGGTTCTTGTGGATTTTACTTGGTAGAAGGTTATTTCTTTTCTTTCTTACTTCTAAGGGGCTAGCAGGGTATTGTTTTGGGGGCTGTTGGAAGTTTGAAAACTGGTTTGGTGGCTGTAAGTGGGCTCATTTGTTGGATGTTTCACTGTGTAACAGGCTGCGCTGGTGGAGGCCTATTTCTTCTGATTTAAAACCTATTTGGTGGGATTTGCTTGGGCCTGGGTATTTGGCTGCTGGGCTTGGAGGGGAGACACAGGGCTGATACACTCTCTCTCTCTCGAATCGGGTGTCTGCCCAAAACCCACCCTCCCCAGAGTTCTACTAATTTATAGGGGAACACCTGCCCTGCAATTGGAGGAAAAGGCTGCAGGTGCAGCTCATGTAGTTCTAGCCGCTGGGGGTTGGATTTAAAGGCTGGGAGAGAGGAGCTTAGGGAGTTGTTCATTTCCCTTATAAGTTTACTGTGTTGTACTGCACCTAGTAACAGGGTTGCCGGTGTACTGTGGGACTGTATCTAAGATTAGTGGGAGACCTGATTAGGCAGTAGGGGTGTATCTTGGACTGGGGGGAACCTGGTGGCTCACCCAAGGAAACCTACTTGGAAGGGGATGGAACCACGTGGCATTAGGGCCGGCATCTTTGGGAGGGCGGTGGGGTGCACAGGGTGTGGAGCAGCCATGATACTGGACTGGGCTTGGAAGTTTGGTGGTTGCCTAGTGTGCTACCAGCTGGCACAGCTTAGGGAGGAGGTTGGGGAATTTGGGAGACAGCTGGGGGAAGGGGAGGTATGGTTGGGGAAGGGGCAGGATCTCCACAGGGTTGCACCAAGCACTGGGGGCAGCGGCATAGGGAAAGGAGTGCAGGAGAATACTCAGGGTCACATAGAGACCGTGGGCAGAGGGTCCAAAAGGACACTACCAAGGAAGCAGGCAGGTAACTGGGGACCCCTCACAAAGGAGGACAGAGGGACAACATTCTCAGGGAAGTAGGCAGATGGCCAGGGCTGGACAGAAGGAAGCAAGGCGGGAGGTGGATCAGACCTTATACTCAGTAACCGCCTTCTCCTTCTTCTGCCTCGAGGATGAGGGGGTGATGTAGCCATTACAGGGTGGTTAGGAGACGGAAAGGAAGTGGGGGGGCAGGAGGCAGGGGCTGATAACAGGAAGAACAGTGGGGAACCTGGAATGCAGGAAAATGGGGAGAGCAGTGAATCAGAGCAGGAGGGGCAGGGGGAAGAGGGAGGAAAGTGCAAGGAGAAGGACCAGTTGGGAGGAAAGGTAAAGGAGAAGGACCAGAAGTACAAGGAGGATTTAGTAAAGGGAGCTGAGGGTTTAGGCCAGGGGAGCACAACAAGCAAGGAGGGACTAAATGGAGACAGCAAGGAAAGGAGGACGAGACAGGCTAGTTTAGCAGATGGGGGAGAAGGACCAGTTACGAGCAGTGAGGGGGGAGTTAGCAAGGTACAGAAGGATACTCAGGAGGAGGAGAGCATAGGATTGGAGGGGGGGTGGCCAGGGTAAATAAGGTGGGGGTGGACATGTGGCACCCAGATAGGGGAGGAACAAGGAGCCGGGCTGGGTGGAGGGGCTGGTAGAAAGGATGAGGGACATGGAAGGGGAAATGGAGGAAAAGGAGTGGTCAGAGTGCTCTGTTGGGGATTCTATGATCAGGGTATCAAATGGGATAGGGAGGGTGAAGCCTGGCCAGTTAGAACAAAATGCTTCCTGGACTAACGGTGCACAGGGCTAAACACGAGGTATATCAGCTGGCAAAGGATTGTTGGGGTTCCCGGACATACTGGTCCCACCTGGGTACAAATGACATTGAGGGAAATAGCGAGCTAGAGATACAGGCAAGATTCAGGAGCTTGCCAGGGTCTGTCATGACATGGATGCACAGTTTCTTCTCAGAAATCCTGCCGGTGCCAAGGGCTAGTGGGGAGCACAAAAGGAAGATTAGGGAGATAAACCAGTGGCTCAGGGAGTGGTGTGAGGCCAGAGGGTATGGGTTGATAGGGGATTGGGGGGAGACCTGGGAGGATAAGGAGTTGTATGCTAGAGATAGACTCCATCTCAATTTGAGGGGAGGGAATTCTTGAGTTGAAAATAGAGGGGTTCATTGGTGAAAGGTGGGCTTAAACTTGTGAAGGGGGAGGGATGGAGAAAAGGCTGTCAAGGGGTGCCGATAAAGGAGGGACTCTGTCTCCACCCCTGGATAGCCTGGAGGATTGTGGGAAAAGGCCGACTGGTAAAGTGCAGACCAGGGGAAAACAGAATCCCCATGGGAATACGAGCAGGGGAAATGGAAGTATAGGGAAAGGGTGGAAGGTAGTCCTGCTAAATGCCAGGAGCTTGGAAAATAAAATGCCTGAGCTCCAGGCAATGCTAACTGAGGGAGCAGTGGATGTGGCAGCGGTCACTGAGACCTGGGCCACTGCAGGACGCGACTGGGACCTGAACCTGGAGGGTTACACTATGTTCAGGAAGGACAGGGGGGAGGGAAGGGGAGGAGGGGTAGCAATGATAGTCAAAAACTGCATTGGCATAGGGGGAGTAGAGGAGGCGGAGGGAACCGTGGAAGCGATTTGGGTCACCTTGATAACAAGGGGGCAAGAGAGTAAAAATAGGAGTGGTGTATGACCCCTGCCCTGGCAGATGAGCTGGAGGAGAGTCTGGTGGCAGATGCTGGGAGACACTGCAGACTGGGCAGAGGACGGTGGTGGTGTTGGGGACTTAAACATGCCAGGAACAGACTGGGAGACTATGACATCTTCTGTGACCAGGAACAGAGGTTGTTGGATGTCTTTCAAGACGCATTCCTAACTCAGCAGGTGGGAACCGACCAGGGAGGCGCGGGTACTGGATGTGGTCCTGGCAGACAGTGACCAGATTAGGGGCCTGGAGGTAAGGGACCCATTGGCGGGGAGTGACCATGCCACGGTCTGGTTCTGCCTGGACCTAGGAGGGTTAGAAAGCTGCACAAAGACGGAGGTAACTGACTTCAGGGGAACGGATTTTAAGGAAATGGGAAGGATCCTTAAAGAGCATTTGGATGTGATTGGGTCAGACATGGATGCTGATAGTGGATGGGAAATCATCAGGAGAGGGGTGCAAGATGCTACCAGCACCTGTGCAAGAGTAAGACGAAAATGCGGTAGGGCACGAAAACCCTGCTGGTGGACCAGGGAGGCCCAGGAGGTGGTGCAGGGAAAGAAGGCAAGCCTATAGGCAATTCAAGTGCTCAAGGAGGAAAGGATCGAGGGGAGTATGAGCTGATGGCTAGAAGGGCCACTAGGGTGGTGGAGGGCGGCTAAGGCAAGGGAAGGAGCAGAACCTGGCCAGGGAAATTAGGAGAGGGAACAAGGGGTTCTTTAGATACATTGGGGAAAAACGAAGGGTGAAGGGACAGATTAGCAGGATTAAATCAGGGGAGAGATGGGCACAAGACCCGGGGGAGCAGGCTGAGGTACTAAATGAGTACTTCACCTCAGTTTTCACCAAGGAAAATGGGGGTGCTGCATCATACATGGGAGGAGACAGAAATACTGAGGAGGGAGGGACCCTTACCAATCGGCGGGTCTGGGGAGAGGGGGAGGCATCACTGGCAGGAGGAGGAGAGGCACGGGAGAAGAAGTACTGGAAGTGAAATCACAGCAGAGAGAGTGAGGCCTCAGCTCTCTTAAGACGGAGAAAGCACTGGGCCGATAAATTACATCCCAGAGTGCGGAAGGAACTTATGGATGTCCCATGAACCCCTGTCGGAGCTTTCACCATCTCTGAGGACAGGGTGGGTGCCCCAGGACTGGAAGGTGGCGATATAGTGCCTATCCACAAGGGGGATCAAGGAGGTGGCAGGGAACTACAGGCCCGTCAGCCTGACATCGTGGTGGCAAGGTGATGGAGGGCATTGTCAAGGGAGGCTAGGGGCACCTGGAAAAGTCAGGGTGCCTGGGATGATAGACAGCATGGATCTGCCTTGGGGAAATCGTGGTCAGACAAACCTTGTGGAGTTCTATGACTGGGTGACGAAAGTGCCTGGACCTGGGTAGACCAGTGGGCTCCTCTTTCTAGACTTCAGCAAGGCATTTGACTCTGTTCCTCACGTGGGCCTGTTGGATAAGTTGGGAGAAATGGGGGTGGGGAACCAGATGATCAGATGGATAGGCAGTTGGCTCCAGGACCGGACCCAGAGGGTCGTAGTTGGTGGGATAGTCTCATCCCCAAAGAGGGTCATTAGTGGGGTCCCACAGGGATCAGTCCTTGGGCCCCTCCTGTTCAATGCCTACGTCTCTGACATAAGGATGGGAATCAGGAGTGAGATGAGTCTCTTTGCAGATGACCCAAAACTGGGGCGGTGGTGGATGGGGTGAGGGGAGGGTGGCCTCACAGGGGACCTGGAGGCTCTGGAAAGATGGTCTAGAAGTGGAAGCTGAGGGTTCAATGCAGGGAAATGCAAGGTACTCCACCTGGGGGCCAGAAACCCGGGCCAAGTGTACACCCTGGGGGGGGAAATGCTACAAGTCTCGATGGCTGAGAGGGACCTGGGGGTGGTGGTGGATGTCAAGATGAACAACTCGGAGACTTGTAGGAGGGCAGCAGCCAAGGCCAACAGGATGCTGGGAATGCATCACTAGGGGGATCACCTCCAGAAGGAGGGAAGTGATGCTCCCTCTGTATAACTGCTTGGTGAGGCCACACCTTGAGTACTGCGTGCAGTTTTGGAGGCCACACTTAAAGAGGGACATTAAACTCCTGGAGAGAGTCCAGAGGAGGGCAACCAAAATGTTTTAGGGCTTGGGGGACAGGACCTATGAGGAGAAGCTCGAAGAGCTAAATATGTACACATTGGAAGAGAGAAGGGACCGGGGGGACATGATAGAGGTCTTCAAGTACATGAAGAGGGTAAATAGGGGAGGAACAGTCGGGGTGCTTCGAAGGAAGGAGGAGGGGGCCACTAGAGGGCATGGGTGGAAGCTGGAGGGGGGAAGATTCAGGGGAGAAAGGAGGAGGTGCTACTTCACTGAGAGGGTGGTGGAGCCATGGAATGCACTGCCTAGGGGGCTGGTGGAGGCAGAGACGGTGGAGGGGTTCAAGAGGGGCTGGGACAGGTACAGAGGAAGGGTTCTGGAAGCAAAATCCAATGCAGCAAGAATATCCGGAACTGGGAAGGGAGAAGCCAGAGAAGGCGAGGGGGGCAGCAAGGTCAGCACCCAGGGTGGGGGCTGACCAATCGAGCAGACTCGAAAGACCGTTAGGCCTATTCTGTTGGCATTTTAGTATGTTAGTATACCCTTTAGTGTATATTTACTATTCCTACGTGGCACTGCCGTGGATCACCACTCCAGTGAAATTGAGGCCAAAAGAAATTTAGAGGAATTGGAATTCAAACCCAGATCTCCTGAATTACAGCCTTGTTTCCTTATCAGTAGGCTATGTTGTCTGCTGCTTAGCAATCTTGCAGTTAGACACATCTGTGATACTAACTGATCCCAGACCAGTTCCGCTGGATAAAACGGAAACTGGTCTCTGATCAAATCTTAGGGGAACAATCTTCCTAGATCCCCTCCACCTTGCTGTCTGCCTTCATGGGACTCCATCATGGTCTAATCCAGTGATGTCCTGCTGCCACCTACTCTACTGCAGTTACGATCGTGTTGGTGTGGGTATTCTGCTGGCCTACCTGTGCTACCCCAAGCCAACCCACTGCTCTGGCAGGCCAGGTCCTACAGTGATCACTCACTACTACCTGCAGTTGTCATCCAGTTCTCATGCCCTGTTGTGGCCTGTATTGAAAGAGTGAGGATTGTGTTGGGGGGGCTTCTGACTGGCCTCCCAGTACTGCCCCAACATACCACTGCTGACTCCTCCTTTCACCACTGCCTGCCTCTTTCATTTTATGATGGGAAGCACCATAGGGATAGTGCCCCCACCTTTTTTTTTTTTTTATATAGAGGGCCATCATGGCCGCCCTGTGCCGTGCTCATCATGACAACGAGAGTGCACTTGTCAAGCAGGACGTACAACAAGGTGGTAGTAGGAGTAATAAAATGACTGGAACAACATCAGAAGATGCCAGGAGAAAGAGAACCCAAAACAAATGAGCGTAGACTTACTAACTACATACAACAATAAATCAATGCATACCAAAAAATGCTAAATATTAAAATAATAAGGATATTACAAAATGGTTAACACCTAAATTAAAACATTAATTAATAAATAAAAAAAAAAACATTAACACACAACCACAGCTACAATATAGAGAATTTGTAAAAAAAAAAAAAAAGTCAAATGGGAAATAAAAAAAGCAAAAAAGGACTACGAATTAAAATTGGCACTATTAGTAAAAGACAATTACAAAACCTTTTATTCTTATATAAATAATAAACAAAATAGTGGCAACACTATTGGACACTTTAAAAATAGAAATGGAGGAATACTCAATAATAAAGATTGTTCCGAAATTCAAAATAAATATTTCTGTTCTGTTTTCAACCCAGATATTTCTTTAAAAATTAATGATAACACAAATCATGGATCAGATGGCATACAAATACATCTACAGGATGTCCTCGACAAATTGAAAGCAGTACACACAAATAAATCACAAGGTCCGGATGAAATTCACCCTAGGGTACTGTATGAACTGGCAGACCAACTTGCACCACCTTTAACTTACATTTTTAAAAATTCTCTAAATATGGGACAGGTGCCACAGGGCTGGCGGGAAGCATTGGTGGTTCCTATACACAAAAGGGGCTCTAAATCAGAACTGAAAAACTACCGACCAATTAGCCTGACATCAGTCATGGGGAAGATAATGGAATCTATTTTGAAGGATCATATAGTTGAGTATCTGGAGACAAGTGGCCTACAGGACCTATTGCAACATGGCTTTGGTAAAAATCATTCTTGCCAAACAAATCTCTTAACATTTTATGAGAAGGTTGGGGAGGCATTGGATACAGGAAATTGTGTTGTTGTTATCTTTTTGGATTTTTCGAAAGCATTTGATAAACTCCCACATCAAGAACTGATAAATACTATAAAACAGTATGCATTAAATAATAACATAATAAACGGGATAGAAGCTTGGTTGAGTGAAAGAAGGCAAAGAGTGGTGATTCATGGTGAAAAATCAGAACGGGCAGCGGTGACTAGTGGGGTGCCTCAGGGGTCGGTTCTTGGACCTTGTCTTTTCAATATCTATGTAACCTCCTTAAAAATAGTAAATAAGGATATTTGGGTAACAAAATTTGCAGACGACTGCAGAATTGGAGCCATAGCCAATAATACAAAAAATAAAAATGATTTATAGGAAGCATTAAATAATGTATATAACTGGACTAAAAAAAGTAAACTTGAATTAAATAAAAACAAATGTATAACCATGCACCTGGGTAAAACAAAAAATAAAATAATCTATCCCTATAAACTGGATAACAGTACTTAATAATACAAATAAGGAAAGAGATTTGGGGATAATAATTAGTTCAGACTTAAAATTTAGTTCCCAGTGTAATCAAGTAATAAAAGAGGGTAACCAGATATTAAATTGTGTCTGGAGAAATATATAATGTAGGGATAGGAAGGTGTTAATGCCCCTTTATAGTGCACTGGTGAGACCAAACCTGGAATATTGCGCACAGGTGTGGGCCCCTTATAAAAAGATAGACATAAACAATATAGAAAGAATACAGAGAAGAGCAACAAAGTCAATTGAAGGGTTAGGGAAAAAAAACTTACCAAGAGAGATTAAAAGTGCTGAATTTGTACACTTTGGAATATAGGAGAACTAGGGGCGATTGTTGCTTACTTTTCAGAGCCATTCAAGATGACTTGTTGTCAGAACTAGGACTTTCTTGGAGAAAATCCAGATATGAACCTAGGGGACATCCTTTTCAGTTTGAAGTGAAAAAATGGCAAACTTTACAACGTAAACATTGCTTTAGCAATAGAATTATGGCTGAATGGAATTCACTACCAATAGATGTAGTATCCAGCACAAGTATGGACTCTTAAAATTAAATTGGATAATTTTCTATTGGGTATATAAATAAATGAAAAATTTAGGTAAGCACTATGGACAAAAGTCTAATTTAGCTTGAAATCACCTATGAACCTGTAAGTTACTAAATACTAAAATGAGTATAACATCAATGTAATTAAGTCGTTCGTGGATTAAATTGGCTAAACATGCAAACAGAAACTGTAATTAAACAATGTTAAGTGCAAAAAAGACAGGAAGAATTAATTGAACCGGGCTGAAAAACACTGCAGCTTTAACTGCTTTGCTTCTCACGTACCCGACTGGCTGATCTGTGCAAACATCTGTATGAAATAAGGCAATATTGTGCTACTGAGATGTATGGCTAAAACAATGAATGATTTCAAATACTGAAAAGCAGAAGTCTGGTTAGATTTAGAGTTTGTTTCCAGACAGAATGTTTGCCTGTGATCACTGTGGCAAAACATCAGCCTTGTCCAGACTCCGGTGTTTAATTCTCTCGTGGCATTGCCACTGGTACCTTGTTTATGGCCAAGGATGAAGGGATTTATTCTTCTTCTTTATAAAATGGCTTGGAAAAATGAAAGCAAGACGACTGGTCACTGTGATTCCAAAGCTGTGTAAATAGCCAAGCACAGTTACACACCTGAACTCCATATACCCCCTAATCACCAGCTTTTTAAAGTCATTTATTTATTTTACGAAAGACATTCTATAAGTGCAGTAGCCCACTCCGGGGTTTATGTTATTGCGAGAAGATGGGGAATTTTCAGGTTGCATGAAGGCACTCAACTTTGCCCTTTGCCCCACAGTGCATCGAAGGTGTCTGATCCCAGTGTGGGATTACACCCTCAAATGCACTACTGCCTACATATTACCTATATTTATATCTCCAGAACACCAACCTTCTTCCACTTTTTGGTTCAGTTATTTCGAACAGCTGGAGAAGAAAAGAGAGTTTTGTAATGATTCTGTCCAGGAGCAGGGAAGTTTATATAAGAGGGAACACTGCCATGTTTGCTCTTTTTGTTTGCATGCCAAAAGTGAATATTTTGATCAGGCCCTTAAGTATTTTTTTCTTAATTGAGAAACTGAATGCAGTTAAGCCCAAGCGGAAGCAGACAGAAGGCTCAGGTGAAAGGTTCAAAGTGCAGATACTCTGGCGGTGAGACAACAGTGTTTCTGTTTGTGAAAGCAGAGCCATCAGTGGTGCAGGCGAGCCTAGCCGTTTGGCTGTCAAGCTGCCGAGCAGGTCTGTGCTTGGGGGGAGATGATTGGCAGCCCTGGAAGACAAGTCATTACACAAGCAGTCGAAGATGGGAAACATTAGCTGATAACAGTTCAAATTGCTCCAGTCCCCAGGGGCCCCCAGCGATGTGATCTACCAGGATAAAATGTTCAAGTTTTAATCACCTTTGTCCAACAAGAGCGCTGCAGTTTTTTTTTTTTCTCAGCCTGCTCAGAATTTCTTCATAATCCTCTGATTTTGTTTTAATGCCATTCCTTTACTATGAAATGCCTTGTTACAGAAAAATTAAAGGCTCTTTTCACTAAGCCCTCCAAGCAACTTTCACGGGTGAGCAAATATTTAGTGAGCAGACATTTGGTGGATTATGCAGCCGGGGAAGAGTAGCAAGATATGAGAAAGGATGATTTGTGATCTGCTGGCTGGGTTTGAATGATAACATTTCTAAATAGAATGTAAACTGACGAGTTTAAATCAATTGCCCTCAAAGTAGATTTACACTTTTTCGTTAATTCAAGATACTATCTTGAACATTTAACTTTTTTTTTTTTATTTATTTACAGTTCTTTAGGAATCAGCTTTAGAGCTATCAGTAGCCTTCACAGCAGCTGACTTAATAAATGCAGTGTTGAAGTAGAATTACAGTGCTTGTAGTCATCTTGATTAATTTCTTTCTTCTTTATGCAAGTTTCCCACTTTGATTTCAAACCCATCTGGCCATTAATACTTTAATTTATAATGCATGTTTGTTAGTATACAAATATAGCTATATCGCACGTGTACTACAGTATATATTAAATGTATATGTAATGATTACACATGACAGGGTGTGTGCATGTACTCTGATATACACACCAGTGGTGGCTGTTTTGTATGAGGCAAGCTGAGGTGTGTTTATAGCAGAGTATGAGAACACATCTTTGAGGTGTGCTGTCACTCATATGAAGTGAGTTTAGATTATGTTTAAAAAAAACAAACTCCTAGTGGGTCTGCCTTCAACCACCATGAGTTTCTCAAACTTGGGAGCATCCTGTTATAGTTATGTTTTTTGTTTTTTTTTAAATTAATAAGTGCATCAGCTCTGTCACTCAGTGCATAGGTTTTGTGTATTAGTGCTTTGTCCCCATTAACAGAGAGGTCCAGGGCTGACAGCATCATCCTGCTTCTTGGATTCTTTCAGTTCTTCAGTACAGCAGAGGCAATGGCAGAATTTCTTGTGCTGTGAGTCAAGTATTTTGTGGCTTTTGCACCATTTGGGGGTGGAGCTGCTGTACCTGCGCTCAGTTTGTGGTATTAGTACTGTTGAGTATACTTGTGTCTCTGTTTTCAGTTAATTTCTGGGGTCTTGAAGTTTATAATTTTGATTGATTTTGTTTTGCATTTTTGAGTCATTTTTGTTTGTTGGTTGGTTTGGGGAGGACCACTGTCATGTTTGAGTGTTTAGCTTCAGCTTTTAGATGGCAACTGCTGTCGTCGTGTGTACTCTTCTGTGCAGATTTAAAGATTTATTGTTGTTTCTGATGTGTGTAAGTTGGTCATAGTGAGGCCTGTGTGGTAACATGTCAAACAGATTGTGGTACTACTTGAATCATTGTCTAGTTGGTTTACGCCCCAAACACACACACACACTACCCATAATGTTTTGTGCTGGGTTTTACACAACTGATTGTATGTGTGTTTACAGGAACCACACAAACTAGAAAGTATCTGCTGTCTTGTATCATTTTTGCATCCCACAGTCCTTATTATTCGTCTTTCTTACCAGCATTTAAATTATTCCACCTCTTTTACTCACTCACTCATCATAAAGCGGAGTTCAAATGTATATACTTGCAGGCAGCTGAAACAACAGTAACTGTCCATGATTATGGGATTCACCTCATGGTGACAAGAAACTGGAGGGTCCGCAGTTAGGGAGCAGTTTTTTTTTTTTTAATAAAACTGTGACCCTGGCTTCACAAATATTGGACTGTAGTTGTTGTTGGTGGTGGGGGAGTGCTTTTACTATTGCCAGATTTCACCCCTTTCTTAAAGCAGCAGTTAAAGATAAAAAAAAAAAAAAAAATCTGCACTTTTGCAATCCCTGTGCTGTGTTGAGCATTTACCTGGTAATCTTTCTCGCCGGTATTGTACTATCACCCTGTAATCTGCTCTTTTGTTTACATTTCTGCCACCCACCATGTTGAAAACAGCAATACTAGATAGGTAGCCACCATAGATACTGTAGCGCTACAAAACTGGAAACTTATCACTTCCTGATTATCTAGTACTGCTGCTATAAAGTTGGAAGTGTGGATTTAAGGAAGACTAATGTGACATTTTTGTGTGCATGGCCCAGCTGTGGTGTGCAATATGCATTGTGACATGGTCCTTGGCACATATCAGTACCACTGTTACTTTGATTAACTACTGGTAGTGCCTGGACTGAAAAACAGAATACAGTTTACAGTTATGTAGTACTGTTCATGCACTGCATCCCAAAGTGTTTTACAAACAATTTACACAGGACAGCATAGCTGAGATGCTGTACCTCATTTTCAGTTTGGCCAGGTTTCTGCATAGGACAACTTGATGCCTGTTGGGGAGGGCTAAGCAGGGAGAAGAGGTACTGGAAGTGGAAATCACAGCAGAGAGAGTGAGGGAAGCCCTCAGCTCCCTTAAGACGGAGAAAGCACCGGGGCCGGATAAATTACATCCTAGAGTGCTGAAGGAACTTGCAGATGTCCTGGCGAAACCCCTGGCAGAGCTTTTCACCATCTCTCTGAGGACAGGGTGGGTGCCCCAAGACTGGAAGGTGGCACATGTAGTGCCTATCCACAAGGGGGGATCAAGGGAGGTGGCAGGGAACTACAGGCCTGTCAGCCTGACATCAGTGGTGGGCAAGGTGATGGAGGGCATTGTCAAGGAGAGGCTAGGGTGGGACCTGGAGAAGTCAGGGTGCCTGGACTATAGACAGCATGGATTCTTCCCGGGGAAATCGTGTCAGACAAACCTGGTGGAGTTCTATGACTGGGTGACAAGTGCCTTGGACCTGGGTAGACCAGTGGATGTCCTCTTTCTAGACTTCAGCAAGGCATTTGACCCTGTTCCTCACGTGGGCCTGTTGGATAAACTAGGAGAAATGGGGGTGGGAAACCAGATGATCCGATGGATAGGGAATTGGCTCCAGGACCGGACCCAGAGGGTCATAGTTGGTGGGATAGTCTCATCCCCAAGGAGGGTCATTAGTGGGGTCCCACAGGGATCAGTCCTTGGGCCCCTTCTGTTTCAACGCATTATCTGACATAAGGACAGGAATCAGGAGTGAGATGAGTCTCTTTGCAGATGACTCAAACTGGGGGCAGTGGTGGATGGGGAGGAGGGAGGGTGGCCCTGCAGGGGACCTGGAGGCTCTGGAAGGATGGTCTAGAAAGTGGAAGCTGAGGCTTAATGCAGGAATGCAAGGTACTCACCTGGGGCAGAAACCCAGGCCAAGTGTACACCCTGGGAAATACTACAAGTCTCAATGGCTGAGAGGGACCTGGGGGTGGTGGTGGATGTCAAGATGAACAACTCTGAGACTTGTAGGAGGGCAGCAGCCAAGGCCAACAGGATGCTGGGATGCATCGCTAGGGGATCACCTCCAGAAGGAGGAAGTGATACTCCCTCTGTATAACTGCTTGGTGAGGCGCACCTGGAGTACTGCGTGCAGTTTTGGAGGCCACACTTAAAGAGGGACATTAACCTCCTGGAGAGGGTCCAGAGGAGGCAACCAAAATGATTTGGGGCTTGGGGACAGGACCTATGAGGAGAGGCTCGAAGAGCTAAATATGTACACTTTGGAAGAGAAGGGACGGGGACAAGGATAGAGGTCCTCAGGTACATGAAGAGGGTAAATAGGGGGAAACAGTCAGGGTGCTTGAAGGAAGGAGGAAGGGGCCACTAGAGGCATGGGTGGAAGCTGGAGGGGATGATTCAGGGAGAAAGGAGGAGGTGCTACTTCACTGAGAGGGTGGTGGAGCCATGGAATGCACTACCTAGGGAGCTGGTGGAGGCAGAGACAGTGGAGGGGTTCAAGAGGGGGTGGGACAGGTACAGGGGAAGGGTTCAGGAAGCAAAATCCAATGCAGCAAGAATATCCGGAACTGGGAAGGGAGAAGCCAGAGAAGGCGAGGGGGACAGCAAGGTCAGCACCCAGGGTGGGGGCTGACCAAACGAGCAGACACGAAAGACCGTTAGGCCTATTCTGCTGGCATTTTAGTATGTTAGTATGTTAGGGTGTCTCTGTTTTCCAGTTCTATTTCTTGATGTTTGTGTTTGCAGTGTTTGCTTTTTGAAGTAATTATGGAGTAATTCTTTTGTTGTTGTTTGGGACATCATTGTCCTTTGGTCGATGCCTATCTGAGTATTTGTCTTGTCATTCTGTCTGAGTTGCATGCTGCCCATTTGGCCCTGATGGGTTAATATGATTAACATACTCCAAGACAGGATTAATGCTAGGTTAACATACCCCCATGTGACCAGGCGGGCTTGAATTGTCCTCATTTTATTAACACATTTATACAGTGCATGTGAGAGAGAAACCTTACAGATACAAGACTGATTTTAGTGACTGAAGTATTGTAAATGAGGCTGAATCATTTACCTTCACTCTGGCCATTCATCCCCACTTCAGACAGGCCACAGAGTGAACCCTAAATTAATGGAGTGTAGCTTGAACAATGCATGATGACATTATGGTGGCTTTTGCTGTACTCAAAACAGAGCTGTGAAATCAAACAGGAACTGTTCAATCCTTATAAAACTCCGTTTATAGTAAGTAAGTAAAAGTTTATTTATAGGCGCTTTTCAAAAACCAAAGCACTGTACAATAATAACATTAATTAATAAATTATTAAAAATAAAATCAATCTTTAAACGCTTTTAAAAACAAAAAGGTTTTCAGCTCAGATTTAAAACTCTCGACAGTCAGGCAACCTCGTATCCGGAGTGAGGAATTCCACAGGGTGGGGCAGCATAGAAAATGCACATGCCCCAGATGTCTTCAACGAACCCTGGGAATCTCTAGCAATCCCTCGTCGGCAGTTAGAGTGGCGAGGAGGAACAGTAGGGAGTAAGGAGATCTTGCAGATACCACGGTCCCTGTTCGTGTAGGGCCTTATAGGTCAGTAACCCGACCTTAAAGGTGATTCGCCACTGAACCGGCAGCCAGTGCAGTCCACTCAGCACAGGCATAATATGACTGTTTCTAGATGTCCCAGTCAAAAGCCTGGCCGCTGCATTCTGCACCAGCTGCAGGCGGCGGATATCAACCCCTGGTAGCCCTAGGTACAAGGCGTTTATAATGCATAGTACCAAATTGGAGACAAAATGGCCTGACTCAGAATAATCCATTTCTCACCGCTTACGAGGGAGGAGGAGGAGTTGTATAACACACTTGGTGGCTCTGTCATAAAAGTATTGTCCTGCCCCCCTCACGTGTGAAGATTAATAGTTTATACTGAGTCAGCCCATTGTGTATCCCATATGTGCTTAAAAACATGGAAATAGTTGTAACCTCCCGCTCCATGGGGGCTACGATACATCAAAGGTGCCAGTCATCACTGAAGTAGGTGATGTTTTAGTTCTCCCAACGGGACAAGGACTTTGCCCATTGTTGCCTTGAAAAACCGGATGTGAAGGTGAACTCACACACAGGACTGGCTTGCAGCTATACTGTGAAAGGGTTGGATGTTGATTTAAATAAGGACTTTGTGGAAAGAGCTTCTTTGGACTACAAACTGGTCTTCGTCTTTGACACCTTTGGCCCTAGCTGGACACGGGGATGGAGGGAGAGCATCACCGGTCGACCAGTTTGGGTCGGATTGCTATTGGAGAGAGCTCAAGGGCTCCTGGACATACAAAGGACCTCATTAATTTAGGCACCTTTACAGAGAACAGTCGCCTGACAAGTTAAGACCTCCTTGGCGTGCCTACTGTTACTGGAAGCTTGAACTACCAGTCAGAATTGTGGATTCCCCGATGAATAGCAGGGGGCATTTCAAACCTAACTCAGTCTAAATTCAGACGCTGAAAATACTGTTGCCTGTATGCTGTTGAAAGAGACAGCTGGAGCGGCTGCTGTACAGAGACACTCAGTGCCTCTGCCAGAGATACTAAAAACAATACTCCTACCACAGAAGGAGATAATCATGGTATGCATCCCCAAGAATGAAGTTGAAGCCTGTAATGAATAAGACACTCTTTACTGGGGCGCTGGAGCCCGAGACACACAAGCAGCAGTGTAGGAGCTCCTGTATTCAATATCCTAAAATCTTAGAAATCTACTAATTGGAGCAGAAAATTTGAAAAACTTTTCTTCCTATCTAATAGAGGAAGGTTCGGAGCTTGAGATGGGGAACCCTCGTAAAGATCGCTCGGGAGCAACATGTGAAAAAAAACTCTGGTTCAGTTCAGCCCACGAGGGTAGGCCAGGAATTACAGACTTCTTCTCAGCCCGACTCCGAAGAAACCATGGCCATGATCTGGATAAAATTACAGTGAATCATTACTTCAGTTGCGACCTAAACACAAAAATAGACTCTCTTGGCTCCAGAGTTACTGCGGTGGAGAAAACAGTAGAATCCTTGCAATCTGAGATGGTTGAGGTTAAAAGGTGTTCAGATTCTACCTCAGCAGCCACTACACTAATCATGAAGGAGAATACTCACCTTAAGGCCTGTCTAGAGACGTTGGAGAATCAGGCCCGTTCGTCTAATGTGCGAATTCTTGGATTACCCGAGGGAATTGAGGGGGATCACCCTCTCATGTTCTTGCAGGACTGGATGGGAGACAAGTTGGTGCCAGATGGGCAAAAGATGCTCTTCGGGCTGCAGAAAGCATATAGAATAACCCAGCGGGGTTATAGAGAAGAATCTGACACCCCATGTACCTTGCTGGTTGTTACCGATGGGATTGGGACACAAGACAAGATCCTCCGATTGGCAAGGCAAGCCAGTCGGCTAACGCAGGATGATCGGTCTGTTTTCCTCTTTCCAGATTTGAGTCATGCGACTCACATGAAACACAAGAAATTCGATGGGGTACGAAAGAAGTTATGGGAGGCCTCGATCACCCATGCAGTAGTGTTCCCTGCAAGACTCCGAGTAGTTTATTTATTTATTTGATATATTGGTTTACAACCTTTGAGCCAGAAGCTTATTTGCAAAGGTACCTCGTCACATGTAAGACAGATGGAAACACAGAGTAGGTATAACAACAATTACATTAAACATGAGATACATGGTATAACAGTGGTTACATTAAGCATGTGTTACAGACATTTGTCACAGACAGTATTTACAAGATTTGGCAGTAGGTATTTTCTGACGTTATTTGTAACCTTTGGATGGCAAGGTCTGGGTATTTGCTGATCCTATTGAAGCAGGAAAATGGGCTTCACGTTTTGCCAGAAAGCGAAGAAATCTGTCTAGAGGAGCTTATCACAAACTTTTGATTTTGAATTAGTCACACTGCTCATGGACTCTATTACAGCTTTATCGTTAGTATGCTTATCTAGAGATTTAACTTAGATTTCCCTCCGTATGAGGTATCGCAATATCTGAGATGCATGTATCCTTTTATTAAGGAGACTTTATATAAATCTCCTCTCGGAAATGTATGTTACCTTTCTATACTGGTCTGTCTCAGGTATGGAATTGTTATTTGTCCTATAACAAATGAAAATAAAAACATAAAGTCCAAAAAAAGAAGACACTCTTTTACCGTGCTACAGCCCAGTATTACCACCAAAACTGCCTGATTGCTGGCCCGGTGGCACAGAGGGTTGAGGCATATGCCTTATCCCGTGCCACGCAGGTGATCCGGGTTTAGGAGCAGACTCTGGCCATAGGGGGTCAGCAGGGGAGGAGAGGATCGAGCATCTAGAGGACTGCTCTCCTCTCCTCTCCTGGGATGGGGAGTTAGGGATTTTAGAGACTGGAAGCACTGCAGGGGTTGGGGACATACATTGGGGAAGGTGATGGTGGACGTCTGTGGGTGAGGTGCGGGAGCGCACCTGCTGAGATCATTGCACGTCCACACCTTAGTGGGGAGGGACTGAAAAAGGAAACACCTTAGTCTGTGGGAGGTTGATGGCGCCACAAGGGGCTGGCCTGTGCACCCAATGCCGGACCCAACCCGACCAGCTCTCCCTGGTCTCACTCCCTCCTGAGCCTTGGTCGTCCAGATTCTTAAAAGGGCACCAGAAGCAGTAGGTGGCCCCACCCCGGGGGCACAGAGCTGGAGGGTATACCGAGAGCTCGTGGAGTGGAGGAGACCTAGCACCCTATTTCCTGATCGGGGGGGCCTCAGGTAGACATACTAACATACTAAAATGCCAGCAGAATAGGCCTAACGGTCTTTCGTGTCTGCTCGTTTGGTCAGTCCCCAGCCTGGGTGCTGACCTTGCTGTCCCTCTCGCCTTCTCTGGCTTCTCCCTTCCCAGTTCCGGATATTCTTGCTGCATTGGATTTTGCTTCCAGAACCCTTCCCCTGTACCTGTCTCACCCCCTCTTGAACCCCTCCACTGTCTCTGCCTCCACTAGCCCCCTAGGCAGTGCATTCCATGGCTCCACCACCCTCTCAGTGAAGTAGCACCTCCTCCTTTCTCCCCTGAATCTTCCCCCCTCCAGCTTCCACCCATGCCCTCTAGTGGCCCCTTCCTCCTTCCTTCGAAGCACCCCAACTGTTCCTCCCCTATTTATCCTCTTCATGTACCTAAAGACCTCTATCATGTCCCCCCGGTCCCTTCTCTCTTCCAATGTGTACATATTTAGCTCTTCGAGCCTCTCCTCATAAGTCCTGTCCCCAAAGCCCCAAATCATTTTGGTTGCCCTCCTCTGGACCCTCTCCAGGAGGTTAATGTCCCTCTTTAAGCGTGGCCTCCAAAACTGCACGCAGTACTCAAGGTGCGGCCTCACCAAGCATTTATACAGAGGGAGTATCACTTCCCTCCTTCTGGAGGTGATCCCCCTAGCGATGCATCCCAGCATCCTGTTGGCCTTGGCTGCTGCCCTCCCACAAGTCTCAGAGTTGTTCATCTTGACATCCACCACCACCCCAGGTCCCTCTCAGCCAGAGACTTGCATCCCCAGGGTGTACACTTGGCCTGGGTTTCTGGCCCCCAGGTGGGTACCTTGCATTTCCTGCATTGAACCTCAGCTTCCACTTTCTAGACCATCTTTCCAGAGCCTCCAGATCCCCTGTGGGGCCACCCTCCCCTCCTCCCCATCCACCACCTCCCAAGTTTGAGTCATCTGCAAAGAGACTCATCTCACTCCTGATTCCTGTCCTTATGTCAGATACATGGGCGTTGAACAGAAGGGGCCCAGGGACTGATCCCTGTGGGACCCACTACCATGCCCTCCTTGGGGATGAGACTATCCACCAACTAAGACCCTCTGGGTCCAGTCCTGGAGCCAATTGCTCATCCATCTGATCATCTGGTTCCCCACCCCATTTCTCCCAGCTTATCCAACAGACCTCGTGAGGAACAGAGTCAAATGCCTTGCTGAAGTCTAGAAAGAGGACATCCACTGGTCTGCAGGTCCAAGGCACTTGTCACCCAGTCATAGAACTCCACCAGGTTTGTCTGACACGATTTCCCCGGGAAGAATCCATGCTGTCTATCGTCCAGGCACCCTGACTTTTCCAGGTCCCCAGCCTCTCCTTGACAATGCCCTCCATCACCTTGCCCACCACCGATGTCAGGCTGACAGGCCTGTAGTTCCCTGCCACCTCCCTTGATCCCCCCTTGTGGATAGGCACTATATGCGCCACCTTCCAGTCTTGGGGCACCCACCCTGTCCTCAGAGAGATGGTGAAAAGCTCTGCCAGGGGTTTCGCCAGGACATCTGCAAGTTCCTTCAGCACTCTGGGATGTAATTTATCCGGCCCCGGTGCTTTCTCAGCCTTAAGGGAGCTGAGGGCTTCCCTCACTCTCTCTGCTGTGATTTCCACTTCCGGTACCCCTTCTCCCTGCTTAGCCCTCCCCCCACCTGCCAGTGATGCCTCCCCCTCTCCCCAGACCTGCCGATCGGTAGGGTCCCCCCTCCTCAGTATCTCTGTCTCCTCCCATGTATGATGCAGCACCCCCATTTTCCCTGGTGAAAACTGAGGTGAAGTACTCATTTAGTACCTCAGCCTGCTCCCCCGGGTCTTGTGCCCACCTCTCCCCTGATTTAATCCTGCTAATCTGCCCCTTCACCCTTCATTTTTCCCCAATGTATCTAAAGAACCCCTTGTTCCCTCTCCTAATTTCCCCGGCCAGGTTCTGCTCCTTCCTTGCCTTAGCCGCCCTCACCACTCTAGTGGTCCTTCTAGCCATCAGCTTGTACTCCCCTCGATCCCTTTCACTCCTTGAGCACTTGAATTGCTTATAGGCTGCTTTCTTTCCCTGCACCACCTCCTGGACCTCCCTGGTCCACCAACAGGGTTTTTGGGTCCTACCGCATTTTCGTCTTACTCTTGCACAGGTGCTGGTAGCATCCTGCACCCCTCTCCTGATGATTTCCCACCTACTATCAGCGTCCATGTCTGACCCAATTCCATCCAAATGCTCCTTAAGGATCCTTCCCATTAAGTCATTGCACGCCACACCTTCTTGGGGGACAGCATCTGGAAAAAAATCGTCGTCCGAGCAGGAGGACTTCCACCCTTCACTGGACCCAACGCAGACAACCGAGGCACTCCCCCCGGATCACAAACCAGTCTCCATTCAGGGAGGCCTCTCCCCAATGGCCCCACCCTGGGTTGTAAGCCAGGGTGCACTCTAGTAGGGTAGGTACATCCCGGGAGATGGGGTCTGGGTGGCAGGGATGGACAGATGATGGCCAGCCAATGGCCAAAAAAATAAATAAAATGAAGTTACTTTCAAATCCTAAATTATCTGGAAGCATGTTTCAAGGTTTTGGGCCTCCATAACTAATTGCTTTGGTGTATCCCTAATAATTGTAAGTGGCTACTGGCTTTTAATGCATGGCACTTTTGTGCTTCCAATCTTGCTTTTGATTCCTTTTGTGCTCAAAGCAGGTTACAGACCCCTCCCGTCCATTTGTGTTTGATTAGGAAAATCTGCATGAACGAGGCAGGGTCTCAATTTTATCAACTTTGACTGGTTATAGAACCGTTACAGACAGGCAGTAGGGGTGTTGCCAGTGTGCAACTAGGAACCATGGAACCAGTGGGGGACAGAGATTAATGAGGGACCAGAGCTACAGACAGTCTGCAGGGAAATAGGACTAAGGAGGGGTGTTCCACCAAATATCAGGGACACTGTGGGCTGAGGTTTCGTAGGGGGTACATTGGAACCACCAGGAGGCCTGAGACAGCACATATGCCCTTTGGCCCAGAAGTGGCACTAAAATGCCCCCAACAGCTTAATCTGGTTCAGTATGTCACTCTGCATCTGTACCTCTCCCCTCCCCCCAGGATGAGGCTGAAAATAGGCAGAACTGCCTAGTCCTCCTTTCCTGGTCAACAAAAACTAAAATATATTTTAAAATAAATAAGAGGAGGGTAGGATTGGGGAACACTTCGGTAGCACTTCTGCTTAGGAGCTATGCACATAGCCATTACTTAGAGGCAGTAAGGATTTAAACCACCCACCTTAGGTGCAGAGGAACTCCTTCCTCTGGTGCCTAAGTCATCTTTCATGTATAGCTGCAGTGTGTGGTGGTACTACCGCTCTACTTTTTTTTTTTTTTGTTAGCTTATATTTATTAGTTTTTAAAGGCAATAGATACAAGTATAGCCCGTAGGACAGTGCATAGGATAATGTATACAACATTTGGTGAAACATACAGTATCAATGGCGCACCCCTTTAATAGGTGAAACTTCCCCATATTCAGCATCAGTATATATAAAGAAATAGCGAATCCTCTCCTATTCAAACCACCCACTTCTTTAATCATGGCCTACAGAGACCTGTCGGGTACTGTTAAGTTAATCAAAAACCTCTCAATATACCACAACTGGTTTGCCCCTGTTGGTTCCCGATCTTTTTAAAAAAAAAAAAAAAAGCTCCCAGGTTATCTTACCCAGATAAAGAGGAAACAATAAAAAAGAACTGTTATAAGGCTAAATTTAGTCTTAAACTTTCATAGCTGATCAGGACATTGTCAACATTTGTATTTAATCTCAAACTCAGCTGCTTCACAACTTCGATTATTTACCTTTCTAGCATAGACAACCCCCGTCTCTTCCCTTTGATAAAATAAAGAGTCCAGCATCAATAAATTTCTATTAAAGGTCCAGAGTTACTGAGTAAACTGACAATACGTAATGGATAAGGCAATATGCAGATTAAATGTCATTTTTAAACTGGAGACAGGTCCTTTTCTTCTTTAGATGCCCTAGTCAAGTAAAAAACTTACTGGGTCAGATCAGGTCCTTTCTACATTCAGGTATTGCTCTTCTCATCTGATTCCGAGTCGGGTCCTCTCTTCAAGTATTCGAGCTCAGTTTTGGTGATCAGCTTAGCTGCATCGACTGGGTCTGCAAAATGGTACATTTTGGCCCCATACTCTATTTTCAGGCTTGCTAGCATAAGTAACACTGGTGGACCCCCAATTTTTGCAGCTTCGTCCAGATTCCATCAAATGCTTTCCTGCGTTGTCTAGTTGCATAGCTGAGGTCAGGGAAAATATGTATGGCTGTTCCCTGCCACTTTGAGGGACCTTGTTTCCTGGCCTCCCATAGGATGTAATCCAGCTCTTTTACAGAGCTGAGGACCGCCAGTACAGCCCGAATTGGTAGGTGAGCTGAATCGACATGCAGGCAGGCCCTCCTGGCGTTAACCCTGTAGGCCCATACTACTGACACTTGGAAGTCCAAATGTCGAAATTCTGTCCACCACTGCTCCATAAAATTACAAAGGTCTTCACCCACCAACTTTTCGGGCAATCCTAGAATTCGGATATGGGACGCCTGCGCCCCATTCTCAAGATTTTCCAGCCTACGCCTCAGGAGCAGATTCTATTTTATTAGGCCAGATGCAGTGGTAAGCTGAGCACCTTATCAGCCATCTTTCATCACCATTTCTGCTATCATCAATTGGGTGATAAATTTGTCCATTTTTTTTTCATCAATGGACTGAAAAGCTTTCAATAGAGCGGCATTAGAGGGCTGGTTTAAATTTGAGTCCAGCTGCTCCTTTTCCTTGTCTGGGCCTGCTCAAGTGTCCTTTTGTTTAGCGCTGTCTCTTCCGTTTGTTGTTTTGGTGCGACTCATGCCTCTTGGAATAAAACATTTTATATCATTGTGATCCGCTAAAGCTATTCGATCCAATTGTGAGCTGTTTGCGAGGTTTTGGTCCACTTTTAGCATAGATACACTACCGGTCAAAAGTTTTAGAACACCTCCATTTTTCCAGTTTTTATTGAAATTTATGCAGGTTAATGTCTCAATGTACTCTTTAATTAAAGCATAGAACAAATAAACAATTGGAGATAAAAAAGAAATCATAGAATCATTTTGTTTAACAAAATTTAATCTAAATTTTTGACTCATCAAAGTAGCCACCTTTTGCAGATATACTGTAACCTCCGAACACACTCGTGGCATTCTTCCGACAATGGACATCAAATATTGTTCGGGAAGTTCTTCCCAACACTGTTGCAGAAGTTCCACAAATGTGTTGCACTTGTAGGTTGCTTTGCTTTCACCCTTCTGTCCAGTTCATCCCAAACCAGCTCGATGGGGTTTAAGTCTGGAGACTGTGCTGGTCATTCCATGATTTGAAGCCTATCGTCTTGTTCTTTTCCTCGAAGGTAGTTCTGACATAGCCTGGAGGTATGTTTTGGGTCATTATCTTGCTGTAGGATGAACCCCTGACCAACTAGGCGTAGACCAGAGGGTATTGCATGGCGCCGCAAAATGCTGTGGTAGCCCTTTTGGTTCAAGGTGCCAGTCACTCTGTGCTGTTGTCCTGTGAGCCGCCTATCACGCAAGCTGTTGACTCTCAGAAACTTGTCTTCTTATTCTGTTGTGGCTTTGGGTCTGCTAGACCTCTTCCTGTCAGAGTTTCCTCCAGTTCCAAGTGCCTTTTGATGGTGTAGGAAACTGTACTCACTGACACCTTGGCTTTCTTTGCAATTTTTCTACAGCAGTTTTTGCTAACCTAAACTTTTTTTTTAACCTCTAGCAGTTTACCGCTTACCTTTGTACCATTTCAGGTTATTCACTGGACTTGAATTGCTTAAATTTCAATAAAAACTGGAAAAATGGGGGTGTTCTAAAACTTTTGACCGGTAGTGTATACGCTAAATATCGAAGTGGTGGCTCAGAGCATTGGAGGATTGCTGCTCTAAGCTCGGCTGCTAGCCATGCCCCCCTCTCTCCTTTTTTGGTGTCAGTCCTGGCATCCAAGGGATGTAAGAGGCAGCGCTCTTGGAAATCTGTAGAGAATGCGCTATATCAATAATAATTAGAGCTATGCAGAATGTGAAATGATAGCTGTGGAATTATGATTCCGATTCTGCAGAATTTCATGGAAATTATGCAAAGACCTCTTGTTGAATTAATGGTCTCAAATGCACCACCGTCACATGGGACAGGATGCATTGCAGGAAGAAGCACAATAAAAAATGTGAACATGGAGATCCCCAGGGGCCATAAACTAGCAGGCAAATTTAAAAAAAAAACTCCTTACAGCAAACAAAAAGGACACACTAGGAGTGCACCTACAAATCAAACACTCTCTACAACATATATTTTTTTGTAAATTTTGACTTTCACTTCCCTTTAAGGGTGTGTGTGTTACTGTGAAGAACAAGGAGGATGGGGGAGCGGATAATCAGTTCCAGTGAGTCTTGTCTGGTCAAGCTAACAGAGGAAAAAAGGGAGTGGATTAAAGTAGTCACAGTGGAAAGAACTACAGGACTGCAAACGTCTCGTCTTATTGGATACAGTGGTGACAAGTGCTTCATGAACTATAAATCCCCCAAGTGAAATAAACAGTACTGTGAATATTTGAGAACACTTTGCCAATAATAATTCATGGTCTTTCCACTGTAAATTTTAAATTACTAATTGAAATTTCTCCAGCTCTGTCAGACACCAGGATCCATTGGCGTTGGATATGCCTGTCAAATTAACAGCAGGGAGTTTGCAAGCTTCCACGGTTTTAGAAAGTTTTCACAAAATGTTGCAAATAATTACATAGTGAAAATACTATTAACCTTTGGAACCTAACAATTACTAAACAAAATCTCCATCTTTGGTCATTTCTGTGACCCCTCCAAGAAGGTTATGCATTCTGATTTGCACTTACCTGGATCTAAAGGTGGCTGAGTTATGAGTAAATATTTTCACAAAATCCCCTTCCAAATAAAATGCCGTAGTTTGAGCCTTTTTTATTTTTAGTCTTTGGTAATCTAGTAACTTTATAGGTTGGAAACTACTCCTACAGTTATCATTCATTATATTTCACACGTCATTAGGGCACTTCCCAAGTAATCATGCCAGAGATCCAGGCGCTCATAGATGGCTAAGTTGTGAACAAATAGTTATCAAACATTATGTGGAATTTCACGCAGTTCATACAAAATTCAGAGAATCTGGAATTTTATAATTTTGCAGTCTAATATTAATATTTGTATTTATTTGATTTACCAGGAAAAGGCTCAGTTGAGGGGTGCTTGTTTACAGGGAGGTTCTGGTTAGGATGGCACAAATTCACAGTGGTATATACATACAATACGTTCTAGGCAGTGATACAGAGCAGTTGATTCCTATAATGAGATGGACAGGCAGAGTAGAAAAATAGATAAATTGTAATGCATAATCTAACAGAAGACTGTACATACAGAATTTATGAAACAGCATAGCATGATAATACACTAAGTAAATAGTTATGAAAAAGCATAGCGTGATAATACATTAAGTAAATAACCTTTGTTATGAATCCACTGGTTTATAAAAATATTATATATTAAACTTTTTTTAAAATGCATTGTTTCAAAATAAAACGAGAAAATGCCCCCAGCAAACTTTGTTCGTGAGAGTGGCTGTAAGAGGTCATCACACTTAGGTTGCCGTGTCGGAACCCTCCAAGGTTCTGGTTCTTGGCTGTATCTTTTCTTAAAGTTCTAGTGTGCTGTATGTTTTGTTTGTTTAGAATTTGAATCCTGTTTTTGAATAGAGTTGCAGACAGAGAAGAGGATAGTGAACTTCATGTCCTGGAGGGGGGAAGGTCTGCATTGTGTGTGGGGAGAGAGAGGATTCTTCACTTCAGCCCTTCCCAGAAAGAAATGTATTTCTCTGGCTTGTGTAGCTCAGCAACATGTTTTTCTGATTTAGTGTTTCTTGATCAGGAAAGGAGTGTTGGGAAATACTTCCTGTTTTCCTACTCATCCAGGGAGGCTGGGATACAAATGCAGACCAGCTGATACTGAACCAGGTTAAGCTGTTTATGGTTTTAGTGAATGGGAGAAATTTTGGCCAGGAATGTCCTCTTTTCGAGATGTTTAACATCCACTTGAACAACCACCGGAACAGGGAGATGGAACATCAGTTTAACATATTATCTGAAAGATGTTACCCCCAGCTGCACTGAGTCCTCCAGACACCATGCCAGGGCATCAGTATAGTTACTTTTCACCATGGGGAGAGTGCCCCCCTGCAGAGCTGCCACCACCCCTTTCTGCAGTACCCGGTGTTCATTGGAATTCTCCCATCCTGCTACTGACCACAGACCTGACCCTGCTTAGGTTTGGAGATCTGATGTGATAAGGCTCCAGCGTGGTTAAGGCTGCATGCAAAACGGCTTGAAAAGTTTCAAGACAGCAGGCAACTGCCACTTCCCTAATCCCAGAAATGCCCCAGAAAGGGTAGGCAAAGTTACTGGTACATCCGGAGTCTCAAGTTGGGCAATGAAAGAAAATGGAGTTTGGAGCTTTTTCTCATCTAACACCACACACACACACACCATGCCTGCCTTATGACGTCGTGGTACATACCTGCAGTGCCTTCCATCCACCAGCTTCTGCCAGTCCCGGTCTGTTCTGGTGCCCCTTTGTGCTCCTACTGGCCCCGCTGTGCCTGCATATACAGTGGTGACCGGAAAGGAAACATTGTTTAACCAAGAGTAGCACACTAAGCTAAAGCTTGTTTCCAGATGCGACCTGGGAGCACAAGGAAGTTAAGTGAGTTGCTCAGGGTCACACAGTATGCACCTAGGCGGCTGTGGGATTCAAACCTGGAGGAGCGAGAGTTAAAAGTTAAAGGTGCCTGCATGGTGGTAAAGCAACTCATTGAGTGCCGAGCAGCTCAATGTGTGCACATCTGAGCTGGTTCCTGCTCAAATGCACAAGCTGCAATGGTCAGCTCATACACTGAAAGAGCACTACGGTGCTAAGTGTTAAGGCAGCTCTGCATTGGTCCCCATCGTGTGCTCCAACCCCTGGGACCCTATAAATGCTAACTAGGGGTCCGGAAGCACACAGGGAGGGGCAAAGTGAAAGAAATAATCAACTCTGCAAAAAGTGCTCTTAAGCACTGTGTCTATAAAGGGAGCACTGTACCTTTAAGGAGCAGCCATGGCCACTATTGCTGTGTAGCCCTGCCTGTGGCCTGGTGGGGGCGGCGCTATGGTGCCAGCCACAGACAAGGGGCTCCCCCCTGCTAAGCCCCACTCTGCCACCAGACAGTAGGGCAAAGGGGCAGCTAACAAGCCATGAGGGGGCAATAAAAATTAAAACTATACTTTGTTTTGCCTGCTGGGGAGTCTGAAAGTTGGAACTCTGTTTAAACTGCTATGCAGCAGCCATCTTTGCAGCCCCTGATCCCTACATCCACTAATCGGGGCTCTAGGAGACTAGGAGGACTCAGCAATGGCTTCTGGGAAGGAGGAAAGGACAGTGCTCTTGGCGTCCTTTCAGCCCAGCAATCGGGTGTTGAGGGGACTTCATACATATTAATTCTGCAGATGGACAACTGAGTTTCACCAATGGGAAGCTGCCTTTTCTCTCCTCAGACCCCAGAGACAGATTCAGCTTGTGGCAGTTTGCCAGAAGCCCTCAGCCATGAGGAAGGTGTATAGCCAGTGTTCAGGAAAAAGTTTGGAAGTTGGCTTAAGGCTTCAACGGCCAAACTCCAGGAAACTTGTCAAAAAGCTTTCTACTATCTAGAAAGCCAGAGTGTGTGTGTCTTAAGAGCTGTTTGCATCTAGAGAAGCCTTCAGCCTGTGAGGAGGGTGGACTGTATCCTGCAAGATGCTGGAAGGTTGTCTGGGTTAAAGCAGTCAGATCCCAGAGACATCTGTAGAAGATGCCCATAGTCTGGGAAATCCAGTTTGAAGTGAAGAAGTTGTTTTGAGGTTGAACCAGTAGTGCAGTTTGAAACTGCATAAGAGACTTGTTGCCACCTCTAGCCTGGGAGGTAATTCCAACCTCGCTTTGAGAGGTATCTGTGTCTGCCAGTCGCAGAGAGGAAAATACTGTGTGATTCTTTAACTCCAGGACAGAAGCGACTGCCAGCAAAGAAGATCTGGGGACTCGGCCAGGTAGTGCCATAGCTGGGCATTACCCATCGCCTGCCCCTGTGAGTTAGATGCCTGGGCGTGTGGAATAGGCATGTAGCCTTGGTCCCCAGTACTGACATGTTCCAGCTTCTAATCCAGCCTGCAAGAAGATGACAAGCTGCACAGGAGGTGACAAGCTGCTAGAATCCCACCACAGCCAATTCAGCTTCTTGCCTGTTTGCCCTGCCTGAGGCCTCAACTCAGCCCACTGAATCTGTTACTACTGCCTGACCCTGAAAGTACAGTGCTACGAATCCATGAGTAAATGGGCCAGCTGTGACCTGGGGGGGTTCCATAAATTGTTGCTATTCAAAGTTGCTAATTGAAAATGCACCATCGCCAGCCAACCAGCTGCAACATGTAGGCCTGTACCTTTTCCTGGGTACACAGACTAATGCTAGGGGGCACTGGTACCAGTGGGGAGGTAGGCTTACGGACCAGGAGTTTTTGCTGAGAGGTGGACATTGTTAATGATGTTGTTCATGGTTTTACTGTTTCATCAAATACTCAAGCTGCCATTTATCTGGCATTCCTATTTCCCTTTTCCCCTGTTAACCTTTTATAATTACTGGTAACCCCCTTTATCACATGCTTTACAGCCCTCTTTCGAACACCATGATAACCTGAAAACTGGTTATTATGGCGTTTTCAAAACTTTTTGCCCCACAGCACTGTCCATCCCAGTTCGCATGCCACCTCATTGGCTCATACTCAGCCTGTGGGTGGGCTTAACACTTCAAGAAACGTGGTGACTCCGTTTCTTTTCTACAGAGGAGCCAGCAGTGATCATTTGTGTTGCAGTCATAGGGAACTTGTAAAAATCTTTTCAGCTATTTATCTGGTTGATCCTGCCTTTATAACATAAAAATGTATCTGGTTGATCCTGCAGTTGTTATGATTTGGTTAGAGCTTTGGTCCAACCTATTACAATCTGCAGTGTAACTCGGCCTGACTGTACCGCGGTTCAACAGTGCCAAAAAAATGCAGTTCAAAAGTAGCATTTTTTTAAAAGGAAAAAAAAATGTCCTTACTGAACAGGGAGGGAGAGTGAGGTGTGTGTGTGTGTGTGTGTGTGTGTGTGTGTGTGTGTGTGTGTGTGTCTGTCTGTCTGTCTGTCTGTCTCAGAACAGCTTAACTAACATTGCCATTCACTCCTGTACCAGTAATTATAAAAAGTAAAGGATAGGCATGTGTGTGTTTTTGGATTTTTTCACACACCAAGGGTGTATATATATATAAAAAAAAATCCATAACACACAGTTGCCTATGCTTTATTCTCTATATTGTTAATGTTCAATACTCTCTGCAAGTGTATTATTATCACTAGTCATTATTTGCATGCACAGTAGAATTTTGCCACTGTTTATGGTATTCCATGTATGGGGTGACTGTGAGGGGAGGTGAGTAGGTACAACATCCCAGGGGGTTGTACCAAACAAACAACTGGTCCACTATAATTCACTCTTGGTGGAGGCACCATGCTAATTAATTTTATCTTGGGGAAGAACCCCCCCTTACCACCAGAAACGGAGCACAGGCCCCTCAACGGTGTTGAGCCCGCAAGCAGTGAGGCAGGGGTAGTAACCAAAAGTCACAGGGTGACCTGGTTACACTTACATGACAACACTACAGGTTTCTTAGTAGCTTAGGCTAACTCTCTATTTTATCCCAGCTGCCTTGATGCACATCTGGCTCTCAGTGGCACTTTGTGGGCCCCACCCCCTACCAAACATGCTTCTGACTACTCATTGCTGAAATCTGAATCCCCCTTTTCCATCAGCGTCTGGATCCTGGCATGACTGGTAGCTGTAATGACATTTACTAAGCCAATTTACATCCCTACTCCACTCCAGGCACACGCTTGCACTTGGAGAGATGCTGTCTAGCTTCAGTCTCTTCCTCGCCTAGTCCCTTGGCTGCTTGCATCACAGCACAGAGTAGTACATCCTGTCCTCAACACACACGCACACACACAGACAGACACGCCAGCTTACTTGGACTCTTGCTGTGTCCACCCTCTTCCCCTGATCACAGCACAGGCAGAATGGGGGTCATTGAAGACATTTAATTACCTTTTACATGCTCCAGATGCTGTTGACAGGCTGAATCTGCTAGTTCCCTGAACAGTGCCAGTGCTCACAGCAGCTGAGTTACTCCCTGCAGACTTCCGGTATGGACTTGCATCCAGCAAAGCATGTTGCCAAAACCAAAAGACAGACTAAAGTGCTGAATTATGATGTGCCAGACAGGCTTCCTTAGGGTAAATCTCACTCGCCTGAAAGAAGACGACAAAGAGGAAATGTTATTATTTATATAGTGCTTTGCGTGCACATTGTATCTCTAAGTGCTGTACAAGCAGTGGGAGACTGGTAATGAAGTGACTGTAAACATTTAGTAGCAGTCATTTCGCACATCAATACCCACACACTGCTGTGGACAGCTGCATGAACTGTTTCTTGTTCTGTTTTGTTTTTGTATCATATTTGTATTGATTTTGTAAGTAAGCAACTCACAAAACATATTATACATGGCAGGATAACACAAGTATAGCAGATAACCACAATTTAATACAAAAGCTCTATAAACACCCTCTCCCCATAAGTAACGGCATGGGGGAAATACCCACACTTATAGTAACTTCCATATATTCATAGCACGAATGCATGCAGCCGAGGAAGGGCAAAGGGGGAATCGTATGTCCATAGTAATGCCCGCACAAACAAATGACCTGCATAAGTAAGTGGTCCCAGTGATTTTCCCCAAAACAAGAAATCAGTAAATAGATGATAGGAGCTCCCCAACCTCCTAAAAGGAAACTCCAATCATAAATTCCTAGTAGTACTACTCTCCGTAATGTGTCTTGTAACACTTACTAACACTGCAGGTGCAGTGCCCCACATGAACTGGTTTTAAATGGGAAGCAGAATGTTGGCCAGGACCTGGGAGAGATCCCCAACTTTTGCGACAGTTGCCTGGCCCCTGGGGTTCTTTTACTTTCACCTGGACACCCACCAGCACAACACTAGAGATGAGCAGAAGGGACCTCGTTTTAACATCTCATCTATATGATGGCACACCTCAGCAGTACAGTATCCCCTAGTACTGCACTCCGGTGCCAGCATTGATGGAATTAACCCAATTCTGGTGCAGTACTAGAATGCATGACCTTCTGGCCCACAGGCGGATGTGCTACCAACTGAGCCATGAGCCCTCACCATTCCACCTGCATTTCACAGGCCGGCAGGTGACAGTTTTGACCGTGGCATGGAGTAGTTAGCGCCTATAATATGGAACGCAACCTGCCCCTCCCCAGCTTTTTAACAAAAAAGCAGTTCTGTCAGATGTAAACCCTCTGGTGTTTGAGTTCTGAGTTACAACCCTGGGGTTCAAGTACAGTGTAAATCTTTTTTTTTTTTTTAAATAGTTCTGACAACCCTACCTCATGCACAAGTATTTCTCCATGCTAATTGGTTGAATTGGCACCAATGAGGGATTACTCCACACGTAAGTGCATGTCAGGCTGTAGCGTAGTGGCCAACACACTGGCTTGGCGACCAGGATGCAAACCCCACCAGAAACACTCTCACTGCAAACCTGAGCAAGTCACTTTGACTGCTTTGTGCTTCAATCTCTCACAACTATAAAACTGATTATAAGAAGGATCCCCATCTGTAAACAGGATGGTGCATCTTGGCTAGACCATCCTACCATCCGGATGTCTAGGGGAGGTTCAAAACACAGAACATATAAACACGGAATCTGCTGGCACAGTAAGGCTCATCAGTGCATCGCATCTGCCCATGCCTACCAAACTAAGGATACTAGGAATTATGTTTTTACAGAAGGAGTAGTGACAGACTGAAGCAAACTCCTCAAAGAGGTCATCGTGGCTGCAACAGTGGGAGGGTTCAAATAGGCACATGAGGATAGTGCATTAGGGGGCAGACTTGGGGGGGGTTGGGAGGATTGACAGAGTCACAGTAACAATGTTAGATGGGGCAGAGGATGGATGCTAGACCTTTATCTGCCATCATTTTCTATGTCTCTCTATGTTTCGTAACATAACATAGCAATTGAAGGTCAGAAGGGACTCCTAGGTGTATCAGGTCTGCTGCCCCCTCCCCCCCACCTCCAAAGTTTCGTAAGCAGGAGTTAATAAGTATGCCTTGTAAACATGTGTAGCCAGTCCCCTAGATGTTGGGTACTGCGGGCTCACCACATGGAAGGGAAACCAACCAGGGGTTTCAAAAGTGTTCCAGCACTTGTGTGCTCGGCAAGGAGATACCCATGAGCTCTCTGCTTCTCATAACATTTCTGCACCATGACAGATTCATTGTCCACACTAGAGTCAAGCAGTTTAAGGAACTTTATCAACTTGTTTCTCCAGTTAGGTGTCTCCCAGGGGAGACCACACTTACATACAGTTGAGGGGATCTTTGCTTCGGGGACACATACCCAGGGTTGCTTAGCTAGGGCACCCTCATGCACATTATTTTGCCCTGCATTAAAGGCATAACATAACAAGGGACACAAACCATGAAAATAAACCCTGTAGGCTGTTGTGCCATAACATTACAGCTATCCACCCTCCTTACTATTGAAGCAGAGGCTTCTCTGCTTAGTTCCCTGTGGAAGCAGGATGTTCTCCATACAAGTTCCCTGTGCATCCTACCTTTAGTTCCAGCTTGCAGTGTGGCAGATATTCTTGAACATTATTGGGCAACAGAAAAGTACCTGACCAGCACAGCTTAGCTCAGGTGTGGGTTTCACAACCAGCGGAACTTGATTGTTGCAACTGCATGTAACTTCCCCTATTCTCAGTCTTACATTTCTGTAGGTCACCTCCATCCTCTGTGGAACCAGGCAGACCTGCAAGGGTCTTGAGCCAGACCATGTAACCAACCCCTTACCACTTAGGGAGAGGCTATAAGATGCTGTCTCTTATCTGATCCCTCTGATTCTGCCTCTTCTAGGATGCACTCAGACTGACTGTGTGCTCCCTGCCGCACCCCTTAATAGGCGGGTGAGGGGCTGGCACCCCCCTATTCTAATTAACCTTATTAATATTTACACAGACACATGGCCTATCAATCAAATGATATCTGGTTGTAGACATACTGTTGTGAGCCTTTTAGACACCAATTCTCTATCACCTACTCATTTAACTCTTTAGTAGCTGACTTGAACCTGGGCAGTGAATGAGAGGGTGGTTACACATGTACTAATTTACAAGGATTCCCCACTCACTGTACTACCCAGGGTATCCATTGATTGCCTTGGTATACAGAAATTTGTTCAGACATAACCCTGAAGGCCTGTACAAACTGCATATCCACTCTCTCCACTAGTAGGTTGCTCCATAGATTCATTGTCTTGTAACATTACCCCTAAATTTACCATGTCTGAGCAGCCAGGCTTGTCCCAGCATCCTGCTAAAGCACACCTGATCATGGAAATCATACCACTCTCCCCCAGCCTCCTTGTCTCTAGAGGTGAAAAAATATATATATATATATATATATATATATATATATATATACACACATATACACACTGTATATATTTTAAACTTGTTTATTAAAAAATTCCAAATTAACAAACAGGAGAAATATGATGTAAATGCAAGCATTTTTCCAATCCAGCTCACTAATGAGGACGATATGTCTCCCGTAAGTTAGTACATTTTGGTAAAAGAGAAAGAATGCTAACGTAAACTGCTAAAAAGTACTCACAGGCCTGCCGCTGCCATTCTGTTTACAATAAATATTTATACTAAAGTATAGTACAGTCTGTTGTAAACACGTCAAAGGTCTCACCTCACAGTAACAACCGGGGTAAAACATGTTTGTCACAGAGGAAAGAAGGGTTAAATAAATCTGTAAGTCCCAGGTTGAAACTCAAAAATAATCCCCATTATTTCACCTAAGGAACAGGCTCCTCAGGTAGTGGAAAAGCACCATTGGTGCCAGGGCTGCCACAGTTCCAGTAATTTGGGTAATTTAAGCCTAAGAACTACAGTGATACGTTCCATGGATCCTGTCTCAAAACTTTCCGTTTCCATTGAGCAGGTGTTAGAGGTTGGGGTGATAACCAATCTATTGTTAGACATTTAAGGGCAGCTACCCTCAACATTTTGCCTAGCTCAATTTTACCAGTATGGTCTCGAAGGAGATCAAGAAAGCTTAATACAAAGTTAGTAAAGGTAAAAGGAATTTGGCAACCTAAGATTGCTTGCATGGAATCGTGAATAGCTTGCCAGTAGGGGCGTATGATCGGGCAGTCCCAAAAGATATGGACATGCGAGCCAGTTCCCCACACGGTTTCCAACAGGCATCTGATTGAGTGGCATCGTAGTGTTTTGTAATCGTTGATATGTGAAAGAAGCACACCAAGATCTTCCAGTTGTACCCTCTCCACACCGGTGAGGCAGTGACCACCATCCAACCCCTCGGCAACCTACTCTTCCAAAGTTCTGGGGGAAACGGGTCATTCAGACTCCACTAGGGTGACTATTTTTTAAGGGCCTCACCCTCTCCTCTTAAAGAGATTATGTGAGGTGAAACTGTGGGCTTCATAGCCTGCTACACTGGGACGGCAATAGCCCCTCTATGTAAAAATTAAACATTTTTAATCAGTCAAATCTTTATTTATCCAGGCGAACACCATTGAGCAGCTCATTTACAAGGTCAAAGCACAATACATTTATTTACAGACAATAAATAGACATTTGTATGGGATACAAATAATACACTCAGAACAATAGCATTAGGTCCAGTTTAAGGAGTTGACAAGATGTAAACAACATGTACATCAGTTTATTCAGAGGAGATAAGGGCAACTGGTGTGGACAAGAGAAAATAAAACATTCTTATTGTCAGCATTGCCTAGCAAAGTCATGACATGGCATTCAGGCTTAGAGGGGGACGATTGTAAGATGCTGTTGGGAGTAACGGGTTACATGGTAAGGTAAGTACTGCTCTAGTAAAGGGGTGCTAGGAAAACAGGGCAAGGGATAACACATGGTGGGAGGTCAGATAGGGTAAGGAAGCGTAAGTGGAGTGAACAGAAGTAGAGTGAAAGGAATATAGGCTTGAAGAAGCCATAGGGCCAAGACTTGGGTAGCAATGCAGAGGACAGGGAAACAGCAGACACCATATCATGCTAAGAGTGGGGGAAACAGTTGCGGAGTTCCTTAACAACACAGGCATATAAGGACTTGAAGATGGTAAGACTGACAGGGATAGTCAATTTCATTGATTTTTGTAATTTGTTCCAAAGTGATGGCAATAAACAACTTATGGCCACTCTCCCAAAGCGTGTATTAGCCCTAGGAACTTTTAAGGAAATCAAAGAGTAACTTCTCAATGCATAGTTTCCTAACAAACTTAGCGGAAGACAGTCAGCAATGTATAGGGGACATTTTTTGGTAATAGCTCTGAAGGTCCAGAGAGCCTCATTTCTGTTCTGTTCTGCCGGTATTGAAGGGAAGGCCACCTCACAGCTGTATACAAAGAACAACAATGATGTGTGGGAAGGGGTAGGCCAGTTATAAATCTCAAGGCTCTGTGATACAGGGTGTCCAGCTTAGCAAGATAAGAGGCAGTACATTGACTATAAATGAAGTCTGCGTAGTCAACTAGGGAAAGGGACGCTGATTGAACTAACTGCATCTTAGCATCTCTGGTCAATAGGTGGTTAATTCTGAGGAAGAGACCAAGCCTCTGCCTCAGCTTTTTCAGAAGATCCTCGATATGATCTGTGAAGGAGAGTCTCTGGTCCAGCTAAACCCCCAGATACTTGAATTTCGTAACAAATTTTAAAATTATAGTATAAGCTAAAACAACACAGGGGCTTCAGGGAACTTTTCTTCTTCTGTACACATATTTCAGAGGATGATGGATTTCTTCCAGCATCCCTTGATCACACCTTTTCCAGATGGAGGCGGCTAGGGCTTCAATTTTTCAAACAATTTCTTTCCTCATCTGGTATTATTCCATTTGAAACCTTACAAACTAAATTTGGCCTTACCAACAGCGACCATTTTCGATACACCCAGGTGAGGAATTATCTCTTACGGCAAAAAGATATCACTTCCAAATTACAGAGACAATACCTATGGCCTGGAAATATCTGGAGGATAATATTAAAGGTCAGTTGTGGCCCCACCAGGTGGGTTTTCTTTATAAAATCGTAAGGGAGTGGATGAGTGATTCCTCAATTTCAATCTTGAACAGATGGTGCAGGGACCTAGATTTAGGTATTTCAGAACCAGAGTGGCTTCGAGCATCCCCTCAGGCATGTAAAGTCACACGTGCTACCAAGTGGTGCGAATTTGCATGGAAATGTCGAAGTCGCTTTTTTCGTTCTCCTGCTGTATTAACTAAATATTTTCTGCCCTCATTTGGGAAATGTTGGCGGAAATGTTCCTGTGACTTCGCAGATGACAGCCACGTTTTTTGGTCATCTCCCCAATTAATGTCCTTTTGGTGTTCCCTACAACAAGAAATTTCAGACTGCCTGGGCGAGATGCTGGAACTCACAGTAGAGATGGAGATGGTATTGCTCTCTATTTTCCCTCCCCATAATCCATCATGACACCGGACCCTACTACCCATTTATACCCTGGCAGCCAAAAAGGCCATAACAAGACGTTTGATGATCCCCTTTTATCCCTACAATTAAGGAGCGGAGGGTACTGGTAGCAGACATTTACTATATGGAATCTCTTTCGGCCACACCCCATAACAGGCAGTCAGTGTTTGAACCATTGTGGAGGCCATGGGTGATGTATCTTTCTGCGTGTGACCCTGACCTTGTCCCCTGAGCCTCTCTTTACACCATCATACAGGACCTTTGGGAGCGAAGGGGCCCTACCAGTCTTGGGGATGTGGGCACTCTTTTAGAGGATCGTTCCATTATCCTGGGGAAATCTCATTTTAAAAATATACTATCTGAGAGCTACAAGTCTTTACAGCTAACTTTCAGTCATCTGTCAAATGACCACAAATTTATTGGGAAGATAACAGAATGGTTTATCAATATTAGAACTGTTAGTCTCAGATGTACAGCTATGATTAACAGGTTGTCATGCTCATATTGACTGCAGTTAAAGCTCTAAGATATTTTGATTATTTATTTTTATTTTATTTTATTTAGTTTTTGATGACCGGGTAGGTGCACTAGCCATAGCAATGACTATTTTCAGGCACAACCCAGGAGGGTACAAGACAGAAACAATCAGGAATAACAGGTTACAATATATGGAGTCACAATATACAAACATAGGAATTAGAACAGCCTAGAGTTTAAAAACAGGTTTGGCAATATACTCAAACAGAGTCAAAGTCAAGACAAAAGTAAGGAGAGTAGAAATTACAATAAGGCAGATAACAGTTTGATTAGGTTATAAGTGCTAGCAATACCATGGAATTACAGAGAGGATTATGAGAAGGTGAAACGGAGACATTAAACTACAAATTCGATAGAGATTAAGGTTGTAGTAGGGAAATTGGAATAGATAGAGGAGGGTAAGATAAGAAGATGGAGACCCAGAGAGATAAGAGTCCCAAGGTAATGAGAAAGCAGGAAGCAGGTGCTATGAAGAAGAGCTAAGCGTTGGTGAGGGTCAGTAAAACAAAGAAGTGGAGTAGGTTCAGAAGACTTAAGGAGAGGAGAGGAGACGAGATCTAGGGTGGATTGAAACAGGAGCAACTGCTGGAGTCTATTAGGTAGAGTTGAAGTAATTTTTTAAAGGAGGCATGGGATGATGCTGCATGAATACTTAGAGGGAGGGAGTTCCAGAATTGTGGTGCACGACAGGCAAAAGCACTAGCACCTTTGGACGTTCGGTGTCTGGGGATGAGGACAGGGGCATTATCAGCAGAGCGCAGACCATCGTGGGTTAAGTGATTTTGAAACAGTTCAGCAAGTGGTTTTGGGATTTGGGATCTGATGATGTTATCTATGAGAGACCCATATGCATAAGATCTGGAAGCTGAGGGGGAGCACTAACCAAGATCAGAGTAGAGGAGGCAGTGGTGTTTCAAACGTTTAGAGGAGGATGCATAGCGACAGATGTTGTTATAGGTAACATTCCATTTTAGAAGACTAGATTTACCAGCATTGGCGTAGGTTGCAACACCGTAGTTGAGACACAGTAGTAGTATGCCACGAGCTATAGCAAGCCTAGTGGATGGTGTGAGCACATACGGTAGCTAGTCCGGTAGGCAATGCCAAGTTTCATGTTTACCAATTTGCAAGTCTGCTGAATATGGAGATCGAAGTTAAGAGTTGGGTCAAGGATGATACCGAGATATTTAAAGGATTCTACTACCCCAACAGATGAGCCATTTGCTGAAGAGACATTGAAATTAGATTGGGAGATTTTGAGTTTAGTATTAGAACCAAATAGCATGACTTGAGTCTTTCCTTCATTCAGGAGAAGTTTATTAGTCAGCAGCCATTGTTGAATAGCTTGGAGGTCCTGGGAGAGTCGAGTGTTGATGTCAGCTATATACTTCGCACTGGTGTACAGGACAATATCATCTGCATATAGCACGGAATGAGTGTGTTCAAGGTTGGAGGTGATGTTGTTTATAAATAAGAAAAAGAGTAGGGGACCTAAGATGGACCCTTGCGGCACTCCAGTATTAATGGAAGCAGTGTCTGAGAAGGTTGCATTAAATTTAACAGTTTGAGTCCTGTCAGCTAAGTTGCTGCCAAACCACCTGACAACATTAGGTGAGAAGCCTAAAGGTTTAAGAGATGTTAGGAGGATGGGGTGGTCGACTAAATCAAAAGCTTTAGTCAAGCTTTAGTCATGTCAATGAAAATGGCCCCAGTGAGGAAACCAGAGTCCATGGCCAGTAGAGTATCTGATATAAACTTGAGAAGTGCCGTTGTGGTACTGTGGTCTTTATGGAATCCATGTTGGTCAGTTGTAAGAAGATCAAATTGCTGGAGAAAGTGTATTGTTTGAGTAGCAACAAGTTTCTCAAGAAGTTTACTAAGAACTGGCAGGATGGCAATTGGCCTATAATTGGAAGGATCTTTACGGTCACCTTTCTTGAAAACCGGTGTGATTCTAGCTGTCTTCCAAATATTCGGGACATGGCTTTGGCAGAGGGAGAGGGTAAAAATCTTAGCAAGAGGGGCAGCTATAGGGGGGGCAACAAGTTTTAGCAGCTTAGGTTCAAGGTCATCAGCCCCAGTCGCCGCATGCTCCGAGATATTATTGAGCAGCCTTAAGACATCATGATAAGAGACTGCCTTGAAAAAGAAATTAGGTGCAATGTTAACAGGAGGGGAGGTAGAGTTAGGTAGAACAGGGAAGGAAGAAGTGTATTTGGTAAGATCGGAGAATTGAGTATTGAAGAAATTTGCAGTGGTATAGAGGTTGTTACAGTGCATGCCATTTAGTAGCATGTCATTAGGAGTAGAGGCCTGGTTAGTACCCAGAAAGGACTTTATGTGGGACCAGAACTTTTTAGAGTCCCCATAGGAGTTTGTTACTAGCTCCTTACAGTAGGCACTTTTAGCCTTTTTTAATATCCTTCTTACATGAATTTCGCAGTGCTCGATATGTGTTTAGGTCAGCAGGTAACCCAGAGTTTCTATAGTATAGCCAGCTTTTGTCCCGCTGCTGGAGTTTGGAGAGTAGGTCAGATTTTAGCCAGTGGGTGTGATGATTTTTAACTCTACAGGTTGTAAGGGGACAGTGTTTATCCTGAAGTGCAAGAAAGTGAGTGAGGAATAGGTTTAGAGCTGTCTGGACATCACTAGAATTGAAAATAGGGGCCCAGTCTATAGCACTACCATCAGTTTGGAAAGCCAGTGGGTTTAGATGAGAATAGTTTTGGAAGGTGATAAAACATGGATTGGAGGAAGGTGGCTTACTCTTACCCCATATGCAAAAGTGAGGGGAGTGGTCAGTAATGGTATCTGCTAGTACTCCAGATGAGATTATATTCTCAGGATGGTTTGACATTATCCAATCCAGCAGAGTACTGGAGTTTGTTCGCAGGGCAGTTCTGGTTGCATCACCAATCAGCTGGTGCAGATTGAAACTTTGGAGTTTGGGCAGGGATGCAGGGTGAGAGTTTCCTATTCAATTTATGTTGATGTCCCTGAGTATCAGGACTTCATTCCTCCCAGAAAGAAGAGAGGTTTGCTCCAATAGTTCATCAAGACCAGTTTGGCCTCCTGGGGGGGGGTTGTAGGCACAGACAATATGTAATTTTTTTGAGCCGAGAGAAAGGAGAACATGAAGCGCTTCACAGTGGGTTAGAGGAGATGAGCTGATTTTTAAGAGGTGGAGGTGTTCTTTGAAATAGATAGCTGTGCCACCACCTCTTTTGGGGGCAGTTCTGTCCAGTCTCAACAGGTTGTAAGATGGGAGGGAGCATAGAGAGTCCGGGGTGGATGAGTTGAGCCACGTTTCAGTGAGACAGATAATGTGTGGTGTGTGGAGAGCTGCCCAAGCCTCCAATTCAGCTAAATTATGCACAAGGCTTCTAATATTATGGTGTACCACTGTGAGACCTTTAGCATTAGTAAAGGAGGTAGATGAGTTGCCAGCAGGCCCAGGATTGGAGTGCACGTCACCTGAGAGTAATAAGGCAAGCAGCAGCAGTAGATACCATAGTGTGCGCTGCGGAAAGAGCCATGGAATACAAATAGGGAGGTGGCAGCTTTTTAGGGCATAGGCAACCAGTTTGATCCAGGTCTTATTTAATAGCATCGAAGTAGGGGCACAATTTTGAGGAGGCACCAGTAGTAGGTTAGAGAATAAGAAATCTTGATGCTGGAAAGCTGGGATAGAAGAGTGGGCTCGGGGTGGAGTAAGCATACATAGGTGGTTCGCTGTCATTGAAGTCGCAAGGAGGGAGAGCAGCAAATAGGATTTTATATTGGACAGGTTTTGGGATTTACATCCCAAGATAGGTTAAAGCCAAATCAGGCACAATAAAGAAATAATATAATCAAACCCCAGTTGCGACAGAAAACTTAGGCCTGATGTGGCTTAAAGACACCCAGGATTAGGTAAATATAATATTTAGCAAGGACAGTGGTCAGAGCTGCAGGAATGACAAAATTACTGAGGTTCAGATACCTGTGATGAAATTTGGGGAAAGATAGCACAGAGAAGTAGTGTTAAAAGTGAGTAGAGGGCAGGTCAAGAATAGGTAGTCCGAGATTTATGTAGATGTAAAATTAGTAGTATTTGAGCTGAAGTACAATCAAGGTGAGATATCTGGGTCATACAATGATACTGATCAGGGATAGAGTAAGAGGAAGACACAGAACACCCAATCCGATGTGAGATAAAGCAGTGGAGGCGGAGTAACAGTGTGTATTTAAAGCAGGCCTGGGAGGGGGGAGGCAGAAAAATCTTTGAGAACAGGAGCTAGAAAGCGGTCGAAACAGCTATGTTATAGCAATAGGGAAAGGTGCACCAATCACTGTGAAGTCCAGGAAGCAGGCAGACCAGTCGGGGTTCACCAGAGAGACACTGCACCAATCGGATGCTATGAAGGCAAATAGCGACCGTACCTTGCTTTGGAAGCCGAGAAGGAGAGCCAGGAGGGAGGCTGGATCTTGCAGCTTTAGGCGGGCGGCGGCCGTGGAGCTGGCCGATCGCACCGCCGGGACAAACCGTAGTGCCGCTCAGGCACTTCCTCCTGGCTTCGGAGACCCAGGCAGGAGAGCCAGGAGGAGCAGCTGGATCTTGCAGCTTTAGGCGGGCGGTGGCCATGGGCAGCGGTCGCCTGGGACAAGCGTAAGCCGCTCAGCCCATTTACATTGTATTAATAGTGGTTTTGAGGAGCTGTGAAGGAGCGATGGCAGGGAGCGTTTTTCTCTCTCTGTAGTAGCGTCTTTAACAGTTGTGTTTTAATCAGTTTAAAGGTGATATTCTTCTGGACCATTAAGCTATGGGAGTAGCTGAAGAGATTTTCTCAGGGACTTATCTGTCAGGTTATTTTGGTAGTTTTTGGTCCAGTGTCCTGTTGTGAAAGCTCATATTTTAAGAATGTTGAACATTATTGCTTGGACAATACATAATTTGGTCATTACCCTCCATATGATGTACCAACCTGCTGTATGTAATTGTTCACCACTGTCACCATGTTGCTTGCTACCAAAATGTTGTGTGACTACAGCTATGTATTATGCATCTGGTATGGAATACCATATAATGAATAAAAATAAAGTTAAAAAAAAAAAAGAACTATTGGTCAAGAAGTAGGTATATGTAACTTATGACGTTTTGTTTGTATGTCAGTGACTGTATTAACTATGTTCATACCTGTCACCTCTATATAATGAAAAGAAATTAAAAAAAAAAAAAAGGAAAACATCACAAATCTTAGAGCCTTCCCCTTTGATAGTTCACCACCTCAATTAGTGTTTGTAGCAAGTAAAGAATTTTTTAAAAATACCTTAACATTTTTAGTGACACCACTGACCACACTTTTTAACAAATCATGGGAGGATGGGGTGGTACCTGAGGACTGGAGGAGGGCAGATGTGATCCCCCTTCACAAAAGTGGGAGCAAGGCAGAAGCAGGAAACTACAGACCTGTAAGTTTGACCTCAGTGGTAGGGAAAATGATGGAATCACTTCTGAAAGAAAGAATTGTTGAGTACCTAGAGGCCAGCGGGGCACAGGACCCAAAGCAGAATGGATTTACAGCAGGAAGGTCATCTCAGATGAATCTAATAGATTTCTTTGACTGGGTGACCAAAGTAATAGACCAGGGAGGGGCTGTGGATATGGCCTACCTAGACTTTAGCAAGGCATTTGACACAGTCCCGTCCAAGAGATTAGTAATCAAGTTAGCCAGCTTGGGAGTGGGTCCCAGGGTGGTAGCCTGGGTTGCAAACTGGCTGCACAACAGGACACAGAAGGTAATAGTGAGTGGCACACATTCCGAAGACCGGGGGGTCACTAGTGGAGTACCTCAGGGCTCAGTACTGGGTCCGGTCCTCTTTAACATCTTCATAGGTGACATTGCAGAGGGTCTGGAGGGAAAGGTATGCCTCTTTGTAGATGATACAAAGATCTGTAACAGAGCTGATACACAAGGGGGAATAGAAAGGATGAGAAGGGGCTTGGCAAGGTTGGAGGAATGGTCAGACATATGGCAACTTAGATTCAATGCAAAGAAGTGCAAAGTAATGCACCTGGGAAACAAAAGCCCAGGAGAAGAGTACACAATAGCAGGGGAGGTACTAACAACAACAAAAATGGAATGGGACTTGGGGGTAGTCATATCAGATGATCTAAAGGTGGGTAAGCAATGTGAGAAGTCAGTAAGGAGAGCCAGGGGGATACTGGGATGCATAGGAAGGGGCATCATAAGTAGAAAAAGCGAAGTGGTTATCCCTCTGTACAGACAGTTGGTGAGACCCCATCTGGAGTACTGTGTGCAGTTTTGGAGACCTCATCTATGCAAGGACATAGACAGGATGGAAGCAGTCCAGAGGAGGGCAACTAAAATGGTGCAGGGTCTGCATCAGAAATCATATGAAGAGAGACTGAGAGCTTAATATGTATATCCTTGATGAAAGGAGGGACAGGGGACATGATAGAAACGTTCAAGTACCTCAATGGAATCAACAAAGTCCAGGAGGGTAGCATCTTTCAGAAAAAGAGATGTGTAAGAACAAGGGGACACAATTTAAAGATAGAGGGGGACAGCTCAGGGGTAATGTGAGGAAATCTTTTTTCACGGAGAGAGTGGTGGATGCATGGAACTGCCTTCCTGGGGAGGTTGTTGGGGCTAAAACAGTGGGGGAATTCAAACATGCATGGGACAGACACAAGGCAATTGTAGTGGGGGGTGGCAGGAAGTAGGCTGTTGGTTAACTAGAATCTGCAGCTTATCCAGTAGGTAGGGAAATGGGCAGACTGGGTGGGCCAAGTGGTCCTCATCTGCTGTCAAAGTTTATGTTTCTACATTACTTAATCTGTCATTTAAACTGTACTCCACAACGTCTGTTGAAAAGGCTGCCCATCGCCATCTCACACGCAGTTGCTCCCTTCCCTCGCTAATTAACTGTATGCTAATATTCTCTTCTGTGCTGTATCCCATTCAGCAGTGAACATTGTGGTAAGAGCAAGCAAGGGAAGCACGTTGCTGCCAGTGAGATGGCAACCAGTAGCCTTTTCAACAGAAGTTACCGAGCACTGTTTAAATGATAAAAAAATGTTAAGTTATCTTACAGATGTTTATTAATTACAAATGCTGATTGGGGTTAGCTATTGGGAGGGGGAGGGTTCTTAAATGTGCAATATTTCACTTTAAACCATTGAATATAGTTGAAGGAGCTCATGGTGTTTCTACTTTGTGACTAACTTTTGTATCCCTTCACCCAAAGTGGTGTAACATAGAAACACAGAAGTTGACGGCTGATAAGGACTGCAAGGCCCATCCAGTCTGCCCATTTTTTTCTACCTTATGAATGTGCCATAGGCCTTTTCTTTGTCAATGGCCTATTTATTCATAACTCACCTGTATTGCTCTCTTATGTCTGTCCCATGCCTGTTTGAATCCCTGCACTGTATTCATATCCACCTCTTCCTGAGGTAGGCCATTCCATGCATCCACCACTCTTTCTGTGAAAAAGAATTTCCTCGTATTACCCCTTAATCGGTCTCCCTCTAATCTTATGCTGTGTCCTCTTGTCCTGCTATTTTTCTTATATTGAAACATGTTAGACTTTTTCACCTTGTTACTGCCCTTAGATGTTTGAATGTTTCGATCACATCACCTCTCTCCCTCCTTTGCTCTAGGGTATACATATTGAGTTCCGTTAATCTGTCCTCATATGTTTTCTGATGCAGTCCCTGTAAAATTTTTGTTGCCCCTTCTTTGGACTGCCTTCATTTTGTTAATGTCCTTGTGCAGGTGTGGCCTCCAGTACTGCACGCAGTACTCCAGATGGGCCCTAACCTGTGTCTCTTAAAGAGGGATTATTACCTCCCTCTTTACAACTTGTGATACCCCTACTAATACACCCCAACATCCCTCTAGCCTTATCTACTGCTTTAGTGGTCTGCTTGGATGATTTCAGATCATCGGTGATGATGATGCCCAAGTTTCTTTCTTCCCTTGTGATTGCCAGTAACTCCCCTCCCAACCTATAGGTGGCTTCAGGGTTTCTCTTCCCTATTGAAAGAGTAAAGAAGTCAGGCAACTCAGGAAAACTGACCAAAAGCTTTTAAGTTGAGCACCGATAAGTAATTTCACCTTGGAAAAGCATTATGTGATGACATGAAATGTTGGTGCTGTGGGTAATTGTGCTATCTTTTTTAACAATACATTATTTATCGGTGCTTAACTTAAAAGCTTTTGGTCATTTTTTCTGAGTTGCCCTACTTCTTTACTTTTCCAATGCTTTACAGTACGTTGTGGCACCTGGTATTGTTTATATGTGCCGCCTTCTAGAGACTCTTTTTCTTCCCTGTGTGCATGATCTTGCACTTCTTTATGTTAAACCCCAGTTGCCACTCTTCAGACCATTTTTCCAGCTTTTCCAGATCTCTTCTCATTCTGCCCACTGCATCTGGATCACCTACTCTGTTGCAGATCTTGGTGTCATCTGCAAACAGGCAAACCTTGCCCTCCATCCAGTCCATCTGCATTGTTACTGATGAAAATATTAAAGAGGACTGGCCCCAGGACTAATCCTGAGGTACCCCACTTGTGACTTGCATCTCTTCTTACTGTATACTGTTTACCACCACTCTCTGTTTTCTGCCCACCATCCAGTTTGCCACCCAGTTTGCTAACTTCTGACCCACCCCTAGCCTACCCAGCTTATTAATCAATCTTTTATGTGGAACAGTATCGAAAGCTTTGCTGAAGTCAAGGTAGGTGACTTCAACTGCACCTCCTTGGTCCACCATTCTGGTTAATCAGTCAAAGAAATCTGTGAGAGAGTAGTTTGACAGGACCTTCCTGTTGTAGACCCATGCCGTCTTGGATCCTGTGCTCCTATGTATTCCAGGTGTTGCACTATCCTTTCCGTAAGGAGTTCCTCCATAATCTTGCCCATTACTGAGGTAAAACTGACTGGTCTGTAGTTCCCTGCTTCCTCCTTGCTGCCACTCTTGTGGAGCGGGATCACCTGAGCCCTTCTCCAGTGTTCTGGGACCTCTCCTGTGTTCAGAGACTCACTAAGCAGTTCTGCAAATGGCTCTGCTAGTTCCATCCTTAGCTCCTTTAGTACCCTGGGATGTATGCCATCAGGTCCTATTGCCTTGTCCACCCTGAGCTTAGCGAGCTCTTGTGGGATCCTTTCTTTTGTGAAGGGACTTGTGCACACCTCCCTCCCCCTGTGTCCATGGTGCTGAGCTGTGGGCCCTGCCCTACCTTCTCCTTAGTAAATACTGAGCAGAAGTATCTATTTAGGATAGATGCTTTTCCTTGGTCCTCCTCCACACACTCCCCCTCATCCCCTTTGATCTTAGCAATACCCTCTCTGGACTTTCTCCTTTCACTAATGTATCTATAGAAAGCCTTTTCCCCTTCTTTTACTGTTTGTGCTAGTGTTTCCTCGGTTTGGGCCTTTGCCTGCCTTACTGCCTTCACTGCGTCCCTTAGGGAAGTTTGGTATGCCTCCCTATCTTCGTCCTACTGCATTCCCTTATATTTTCTGAAGGCCAACCTTTTGACTTTGACCTTTTCTGCTACTGTTTTTGAGAACCAAAGTGGTTTCCTCCTTTTTTGCTCTTGCTTTTCTCCCTAACACAATGGGCTGTTGCTTCAAGTGTTGCATCCTTAATGCTTGCCCACTTTGCCTGTACCCCCCACCTATATTTCTTCTTGCCATGGCTAGTTTAACTCTGTTGGCCATCTTATCAAAGTCAGCTCCTCTGAAGTCCCATATTTTTGCCTTGAAATGGGATGATTTATTTCTAGTGGCCAAATTGAACCATACCTTGTGATGGTCACTGGGCCCCAGGTGACCTTCTACCTGGAGATCTGTGATCCTTTTCCCATTAGTCAGCACTATATCCAGGATAGCCCTGTCTCTTGTGGTTTGTTGTACCAGTTGTTTGAGGCCCTCCCCCTGCAGGGGATCCACTATGTGTCTAGTTCTGGAAGATGTTCTTGCTGGTATTGACCAGTCTGTATCTGGCTGTTGAAGTCTCCCATTATCAGAACCTGCCCTTTAGCTGTCGTGATTTGTATATCTTTTTTTTTATCACTGCTTTATTTATGCCTCCTACCTGCAGGGCGACCTGCTATACATCCAGCCACCGCCTTCCACTGCCCGGGAGTCCGCAGGCTCACTCGCATGTTGGGCCTGGTGTGGCCACTTCCATACCCATGGAGGGGCTCCCCCATGCCACCCTCACCAGGCCAGGACCAAGCCCGCAGCACGATTCCATGACCAGTCCCCCGGGCGGCATTAAGTGGGGCCATCAAGCTGCTCAGTCCCCATTGCCATTTTCCTCCTTGTAGATACTACTTTGGAGTGCGGACGTGCAATGATGTCAGAGGCACAGCGTGCCAACGTCCACCGCACTCCAACCCCATGTGCACCACTCTATGCAGTGCACCCGATTTCCATTGGGGGCTGCTGTAGATGGTGAAACCCTATCCCTCCCCAGGGATAGGAGAGCAGTCCTCTGAACGCTCAATCCTATCCCTCCCTTGCCAACCTGGGTGTGTTCCCGAACCTGGGTTGCCAGTGTGGCGCGAGGTGTGGCATCCGGCGCCTCATCCCTCAGTGCCACTGAGCCAGCCATATTTTGTATATCTTTTAACGGTAATGTGTCTAGGTCCTCCTCCTGGTCTGGAGGCCTGTAGACGACCCCAGTTTTTATTGCTGTCCCATTTCCTGTTTCCAGGGTGACCCACAGTTCTTCTGGCTCCTTATGTGTACTCTGAATTTCTGTAGCTTTGATATTTTCATTGACATAAAGGGCCACTCCCCCCCCCCCTTTTTTTTTTTTTAAAACCTCGGTCTCTTCAGAACAGTAGATAGCCGGGTCCTGAAGTCTCCCAAGTGTGGTTACTGGTGAACCATGTCTCACTAATGGCTACTATGTCCAGTTTAACCTCTGTCATTGTTGCCTCCAGGTCTGGGATCTTGTTTCCCAGACTGCGGGCATTTGTGTACAGGATTTTCCATTGGCCAGATTTCGGTGCGTTAGTTGTGGGGCGAGGTCTAGCTTTTCCCCTGTGCGTCATATGGAGAGCCAGACCTTTTTCCTTACCTGGTACTATGTGGAGTGGAAACAAATCAGCTCCTGTATTAAATACTGCAGAAGCATCTATGATTTTTAAGGGGGTGTGCACTGGCAGAACATTATTTCACAGATATCATAAATAATAGACTTCCTGAGTAGTCCGTTGAATTCTGACTAATTTGTATTATTCAGGGGAAAATATTTGATTTAAAAAAAAACAAAAAAAAAAAAACTTTATACCGGGCAGCCAGGACTAGTCCTGGGTCACCATCACCCCACATCTGTCATTACATTACCCACCCTCTACACCCTTTTTGATCCACAAAATTTTTTTTTTTTTTTTTATTAAAGAACAAATGGTCTCCTGGCTGGGACTTTGCCAGGGTGACTTTACAAGGACCCCCTGTCATCGGTGCATAGGTCCGGAAGCATAGGAAGACCAGGAGCAGTTGTAAAATTTGCCAGTAGTGTTCTATTATTATCAATAACCATAAAATAAACAATAAAAATGGTTCAGTATAACTATTTACGAAGGCAGTACAAACAGAGATAAACAACGTCCTTCATCTGAGGGTATCTAAGTTCCAGTCTGTCTAGCAAAAATATTGTTGCTCTTTTTACAAGTGTTTGCCTGACAATTAACTTCTTCATCCTGAGCCCGTTGAGGAGACACCCTGTTTATCACAAAAATATGTTAGAGTTCTTGTCAGTTTCTTTGCAGAGCAGGCTTGCAAACAGAACAATGTCCAAAGCTGGTCTCCTGCTGATAGCTCTGCAAAAGAGTTTGCAATCAAGCCTGAGAGAAGCTCAAACTGCATCTCAGGTTAACCCCCTAAATTCCAAATAGCTTTTTGCAGTCATTTCAACAGTATAACTATAAACAGTTTCAAACAGAGGAATCCCAGTTTCACATACAGATCCACATACATTTTTATAACAGTAGATATGCAAGTGGTAGAAAAGACAGAAACAGCGAGTGAAAGTAGAGAGATTGTGAGACCGTCAGAGTGATCAGTTCCTAGGTCTCACGAGAACATTTGATTGTGCAACCAGACAGACAAGACAGAAAAGGAGAGGATAGAACATATCCTTGCATTTAACTCTTTCTGCATAACAAATGGGACAAGGCCTTATTCAACCGTGTCACACACATACACACCACTACCCTTATCCGATCCTCCCTTCTAGTCCACCAAATACTCTCTTTTAGAAGCCGACCCCTGATCCTTGATTGTTTTTTTTTTCTGTTAAGGTGGGGAGATATTCATAGTATCCTGGCTAGACGCCCCCCCAAAAAAAGCACTTGATCCCTTGCTTTACCTTAGTCATGTGACTCCAAGACAGGATCAAGTGCACACACAGATGGGAGAGGGTTGGGGCGATGTTAAGCAGACTGATTGGTCACAGTCTGCTAAGTGTTATCAATGACACCGATCGCTCTGCTCCATCCCAGTTGTGTGCCTGATCTTGTCTTTCCCTGTGCCAGACAGGAGCTGACTTTTTATTAAACCAAAAAATAAAATTTATGAAAGGGGGACAGAGGGTGGGAAATGACACACTTGAGGGAGGTGATGACCCAGGTTCTAGCCCATACTGCCTGTGGGCTACAAAGTGTTTTAAATGTACTTTTTTTTTTTTTTTAAAACAATACCCAAGAGCTAACCAAATATGATTAGTCGGTGAGAACTCTGCAAAATACTGTTTGTGTCCCCCTAGTGATTATCTATGCTTATCTGGTTTTGCACACCTCCAGTGATTATCTGTGTTCCTCCCTCTGTAATTGTATTGGTTTGCAAGAAAACAATAAAAGGACAACCACAACAGCAAAATAATTGGCAGCTCTACATCACAGCTATAGAAGCAGGAGTCACTAATCAGTGTCAGGGTTTCCAGTCACAGACCATTGGGTTTTCATGGCCTCTCGATTGTAATGCTGCTCCCTGCTAAGAGAGTGGTGGCCATGAAAACAAGGCAGAATCAGTGTGAACTTTTTTCTTTTAAATTACACAAGAAAATGGCAAATCATAAGATTCTGAACTTCCATTAAACAATTTCATAGTAGTATTATTTGTTTGCCATGAAAGACATTCTAGGCAAAAAATTAAAAACCTTTGGGATTCGTGCTGTTGTTCTGTGTGTTGGTGGGGGGGATACTGGGAATAATGACTGAAATTGAAATGAGGCATGGGTTAAGCAATGCACTGAGAGGGCTTGCAGCTGAAGGAAGGATTTAAATACCATCTGATTTCTCCGAAGGTGCCAGGCCGTTGATTAGTATTGATTGCTGAATGAATTGGCCACTTGACTAGGAGCTGAATCACATAATCCCCTCACTCTTGCCTCGCAAATCCATTGTCATGGAACAATCGGCTCAGGAGGCTTTATATATACAACGCAACATGATGGAAGTTCTCCCATAGACGGCTTGTAAATTTCTCACCCTTTAGTAGTTTTAACGAGTGACGGCTGTTGATTAAATTTCAGGTGCAGCAATCACATGAACAAATAACTCGGGCTGATTTTTTTTTTTTTTTTAAACCGGCAAGCAGGACTGAGCACAGAGCTGCAGGAAATAAGTGTCAGTTTGAAGACCTTTATAAAGATTTTTTTTTAAATAATGTACGATGTAAACTATTTTTGTTTTTATACTAATCAAATACATGTAACTTTGCAAGTGAGGTACTCATCTGTCTCTGTGTCCTATGCATGAATTGTTACATAAATGATTATTGGGTAATTTTAGACTTTATGTATTTTAGTTAGGCAGTTACATATTTCTGGAAGACACAACTGTAGCACAGAAGCACTGAGGCAAGGGTTACACAGGAAGGGCATTAGCAAGAAATCGTGTTTCAAAGAAATACAATATAACTCATGCACCAGTAATGCAAAGCATCATGGGAAGTATATGCAAATGACCATGAACAAACAAAGTTAGAGTCTGCAGGAACCACCTTCCTTGGGTCACACCGAACTCCTAGCATACCAAAAGAGCAAGGGACCAAGCCTGGAAGCAACACAAAATCTCCACACTCCAGAAAGACTGCAACAACTATCATCTGCTTCACAACAAATGCACCAAAGCCACTCGTTTGGCTAAAGCCTACTACTTTACCTCATCCTTTCAATCGTACATATACAGCCCCTCAAAATTTTGGAAAGTCGTTCATTCTTTTTTCTCCCCCCTTCTCCTCCTATCCCCCTTCTCACTATAAACAACACTATTACCTCTGACCACTTGATTGTCGCCTCTGAATTTAATTCTCTTTTCACCCCTGTGCCTCTGCCCTTCTGTGCTTCTCACCATCTCTTCAGTCTGATCCTCCCCCTAACTCACCACACACCTATCCCCAGCCCCTTTCCTTTCTCATTCACTAATATAACACCTTCTGAACTCTGGATGCCCTGCTTACCCTAAACTCTTCTAAAGGCAGTTTGCCTGATGGGCTGGACCCAAAACTGCTTTATCTTTCTGCTATGGCTGTCTCTGCCCCACTGACAGAGCTACTCAACCTCTCATTCACATTGGAAGCTATCCCCTCTGTCTGGAAACATGCCATTGTTCTTCCCCTCCCTAAGGGCAGTGACCCATCCTTCCCTGGGAATTATCGCCCCATATCCCTACTTCCCACCCTCGCTAACCTGAAAGAACACCTAGTTCTTACCTAACTCTCTGCCTATCTCTCTCACACTAACTTTTTCACCCCTTCCAAACTGCTTTTGTAAAAACCACTCCACCGCCACCTCCCTGATTAGGCTCACTGGGATGGACAGTGGTCAAATCACGTCCGCCATCTTTGTTGACCTAGCTAAAGCTTTTGACACCGTCTCTCACACTATCCTGTTACACTCTCTCTCTGTTGCAGGCTTAGAAAATGGGTTGGAGAAATCCTGGAGTCTGATTGGCTCAGGTCACCAAACAGCCGGTCCGGTATCAGGCAACAGAGACTGGGAAATAATCAGTCCCCATCTCTGCTGCCTGATTACGTTCAAAATTCTTGGGCAAACAGAATGCTCAGTTTGAAACTGGCGCCTATGTTGTTCTATCGCTGAGACATAACCCCACCCCACACCTCCTTGTCAGGGCATTTGGCACACAGATGATATAATTTTGGGACTGTAACTTGTTTCCACAGCTTGCCCTCACATTTAAACTTGGCTGTCAAACAAACAAATGTAAATATCAGCCCCATCACCTTTCACCACACTGCTGAGCTCTGAGTCCGCTGTGCCGCAAGTCTCCCATCATCTCGATCCCTAATGCTGCCAGCCAACAACAAAAACAAAGGGATACCACTTACCAGCTTTTAAAAAAAAGTCTTAACAGAAATCACTTTTGTATTCTTTTGTGACTGACAGTGCTATCCTTCTGTCTCCTCCCACTCCCAGCCTTCTAACAGCTTAGCATACCATTTGCTGAGCGCTACTGCAGATGAATTTCTCACTCAGTCATTCTCCGCCTCCAATCCGCTCCCCATGCAAGCCCCAAAAGAAACACATCAAAGCAATGAAAAAACAAAATAGAAGTAACTCCGATTGCCTTCTTTGCTGAAAAACAGCTGAAATCAGCCGAGAGAGAGAAAGAAAGAGAGACGGGGCTATCTCCGGTACTGCTACTATGTATGAGAGCAGTGGTACTTTCTTAATTTTTCATACCGCAGATGGATGTCTATCTGCGGTACGGAAAATGAAGAAACTACCGCTTCTCTCACACATAGTTGCGGAACCAGACTTTGCGGTCTGTCTCTTCCTCTGCCACTGCTCCTCAGCTTTAAGGTCCTAATGTCAGCACCCAAAAATGGGGCAAATCACAGCGAGCAGAGAAATGTACCTTCTGTATTTTTTGCTGCCACACATCACCTCTCAGGTCCCTTATGTTTCTTTGTAGTCCCATAGTGCCACCCCTACCTACAAACTTTGCAGTTCAGTCTTACAAGCTACAACACCATAAAATCAAACTAAGACAGTGAATGAGAAAAATAAAGTGTTGTAACCATTTTAAAAGTGTGTGTGTGTGTGACCATAGCAATCACCTTCAGAGTCACAACTAAACATAATTTTAATGCAGGCAGAATAACTATTTTATTACAAAACTTAATTTAAACAATTTTTATTAACATATTTTATTAAACTTTTTTTTTTTTTAGTACCCATTTTCTAGGTGGGGGGGTAACTGCAAAATAAAAAATACAGTAATCTGCATGTTTTTAGGGACTTACAACAATAGTCAACTGCAGGCGGAGGAACTGTTTTATTTCAAAACTTACTTTAAACTTATTTTTCATTGACATTTTTTAACTATTTTATTTTTACAGTACCCATTTTCTAAGCGCAATAATACCCTCCAGGGTGGGCGGTATTGTGCTATACTGGACCTTCCAGGGGCTATAAGGCCCTCCGCCTGCGGCGTCGGGCCTCATTACGCCCCTGGGCGGTCCGGTATAGCACAATACCGCCCACCCTGTTGGGTATTATTGCTTACTTGTTGGCTGCTGCCACAAACTGGTTCTGTGCCTACCTGGTAGGTCAGACCCAGTCAGTTAGAATAGCCGATTCCATTTCCTCACCCTTCCCCTGTCGACACAGGGGTCCCATAGGGATCAGTGTTGGGCCCCATACTGTTCTCCATCTTTCTCAGTGACTTGCCGTCTGTCTGCACATCTACCTCTATTCATATGTATGCAGATGATACGGACCTTTACACTTCTGGCCACTCCCCCACCAATGTTGCAACCAGACTTCAGAATGATTTCAACAACATTCAGTGCTGGTTTTGCTCACATCAGCTTTTCCTAAATGCCAAGAAGACTGTCTCCGTGACCTTTGACACTAAGCAGAGACTTTCAAGGCTCCTCCTACCCACTTTCCACATCCTCAACAGGACAGTCCTCGAGGGCACTTTCTCATTCAGATATCTGGGGGTTGGCTTGACGAACACCTCACCATCTCTGGTCACATGGACACCATCCTTAAAAAGCTGCACCCCAAATTAGATTCACTATTTAGGAACCGGAACTGCCTCCCTCTCCCGGCTAGGCGTGAACTTGTCCAGAAGATGATCCTCCCCATCTTTGACTACTGCGACGTAGTCTACAGTGCCACACCTAAGATCTCCCTAGCCAGATTGGGCACCCTCTTTAACGCCTTCTGCCGCTTCACACTTGATGCTCCTACTCTTACTCATCACTGTCAACTTTACCACACTTAGGCTTTACCATCTCTTGATAACAGACATCTCCTCCACTGTGCTAAATTTGTCTCCAAATTCTGGTTTGGCTCCTTCCCTACTTATCTCAACTCTTCCCTTACAATCTTCCCGCCATCCACCCATTCACTTAGGTCCTCAGTTTCCCGTAATTTAGGTGTCCCGTGCCACATGACTACTGTCGTCCAGGCAACCTTCTCCATACCACTTCCCTGAACTGTGGATACTCCCTCCCCCAGATTCGCCTTTCTTCTTCCCCTTCCTCCTCCTCCTCAAGTTTACACAATTACCTCTCTGTGAATGTGAACTGGAACTGCAGCTGAGCAGACCATGTTGCATCTAAATGTGCTGTAATAGTTATCCTATTACCGCACTTGCGGACCTTCTATTCACTACGATGTAATGAAATATACATACCAACTGTACTTTCTTGATGCCTGTTACTGCTTGTTAATTGCTCTCTACTTGGTAATGTACCCTATGCATAATTGGCACTATATACTGTTTTGTTGTTTGCCTATGACTTATTTGTATGTCTTCCAATTCCCATATATTGACAATGTATACTGTTGTGTTGATTACGTTTTATTGTACACCTTCCAACTTCGGATGCACCGTGAGACAAGCAACTTGTTGTTCAGTGTGCCCTTCTGGTGAAACTCTTAAGTAAATAAATAAAACAAATTTAGAAGTGAACTAAAGTATTTCCCAGGCTGGTACTGTTTTAAGCACAAGTGAATGTTGTCAAATGGCCTCTCACACAACATACAAACTAAAGGTTTAAAAAAGAAGACACAGATGTATTTCATCCTTCTCGGGTCTCGTCAATGTGCCTCATCTGTATCTTACTCTAGGGGAAGGAGGAACCAGCCCTATGAAGGTCGTACTGGTTTGGGTCATGGAGAGCCCAAAATAGGAAAGCAATCCAGAAGCAAAGAGTTATAGAGTAAAACCAATGAGGCAGTGGTTACCCGGGAAGGGCATTGGCAGTAAGGTTGCAAAGAAATACAGAATTAACATACTGTAATGGTGCGAAACGTCCTGGAAACATCGTATTTCTTGGATACATTAGGAAATAGAATTTATTTAAAAAGCAGTAATGGCTCATTCATGTCATGGGAAGCAGTATAGCCTAGTGGTTAAGAGCACTGAGTTGCACTCTTGGAGAACTGGGTTTGAATCCCACTGCCTTCATTTGCATACTGTGTGACCGTGAGCAAGTCATTTAACTTCCCTGTGCTCCCAGGACACACCTGGAAACAAGCCTGAGCATAGTGTGGCTTTCCTGGCCAGAAACTGTAAAACAAAAACAAAGTGGGGCCATTTGTGAGCTTTTGAGTAAAGGTACGTGCAACTTACAAACCTCCTGCGTCAGAATTCCTGATTGCTTTGATTATAGTTCTGAATATTGGTAGAGTCTTGGAATCCCTATACTAAGCGTATCAAAAGTAACTTATGAGTAATTAGAGAAAATGCATCTCACTGTGAAACCCACCACTGTAACATTTTATGAAGTTGAATTATTTTAGAGACATGCGTCTACTGCATGTCGATATCAGGCTGCAAAGAAATCCAGTAAGTCACTGGTCACTAAAGCGTATGCTTGGTTAACCAGATGGCCACTGGGATTTGGGTACCTACCTTGCACAGTTGTATGAAGTGACTACCATTACAGGTGCTTTGACCACTAAAACTGCTATACTGCATGACCGCGTTTGACAGATTGTTGTTCACTCTGTTCTGTTTGTAAGGTTACTGAGTATGCAGAGGCTACATGTGCCTTTGAGTAAGAGAAGGAGAGCTGTTAACGTCAGTGAATGTGGTATCCAGAAGAACTTGTGGGCAGACAGAGTTGCACTATGGGATGAGACATACATGAGAACTAATGTAAATGAGGGTACATGATTTAAAACATGGAGTTGTTTTATCATGGTTGTTCTTCACTGACATTCCTGTCTCATTTAAGGTTGTGCTTTTTGTCATGGCATATTTGGGAGAAAAATCATGCCATTGTCATGGCAGGACAAGAGGACACAGCATGAGATTAGAGGGGAGGCCGATTAAGGGGTAATGTGAGGAAGTTCTTTTTCACAGAAAGGGTGGTGGATGCATGGAACGGCCTACCGCAGGAAGCGGTGGATATGAATACAGTGCAGGGCTTCAAACAGGCATGGGATAGGCATAAGGGAGCAATACAGATGAGTATGAATAGATAGGCCAGTGACAGAGTAAAGGCCAATGGCACATTCATAAGGTAGAAAAAGAAATGGACAGACTGGATGGGCCTTGTGGTCCTTATCTGCCGTCAACTTCTGTGTTTCTACGGTCAAAATAAAAATCATACTAAAAGTCAGATCCATTTAGCGTTAAATGAACGGTCTCTGTTTTCACATATTTCTGTACAGACACATCAGCAAAGATATAAATGTTTTGACTATTACATTTTTGCTCAGCCTCAGTGGCAAGTGTTACTGCTTTATACTGCCAGCTGGGAGAACAAGGATTAAGTGTGAGCCCTGTAATTCCACACTGGAGCCAAACATGTTGTGGTGGTCTGTTCTAAAATCATGATCTTGTTATGATAATCCAAAACACTGTGGCGATGTCATAGAAAATTCTGGAAATTATGGCATTGTCATGGAAAATGCAGAAATCATGGTGTTGGCATGGAAGAAGGCAACAACCATGGTGATGAAATGGAAAATTAAAAAAATCATGGGGTTGAAATAGAAGACGTCAAAAATCCTGGTGTTGAAATGGAAGATGCTACAACTCATGGGGTTGTCATGGAAAATACCACAGATAGTGGGGTTGTCATGGAAAATGCCAGTAATCATGGAGTTTTCCTAAAAATGGCAAATAGCGTGGTATCACTAACTTTATGATATAAGTACAGCCCTACTTATCCGTTACAGTTGCGATATATATGTGTAACCCCCCTACAAATGGGGGTTCCTAAAAGTTACCTCGGAGCTCGTTTTATGCTCTGTGCCTGGTTAATAATCGGCACAAAAACCGCTTAAATGGGGAACCGTTGAGCGCTTTGAGAAGCCTCTGTAAGCTGTCCCTTTAAGGGCTGCCTGTTGCAGTCATAATTGATTGGAATGGAAGGGGAGCTATGGGTTGTATGCCCGAGTCCCGCCAGGGCCATTGAAAAAATAACTTCCTGCTGCCACCGCTAGTGTTGCACAGGGAGTTCTGCTAGAGGATGTGAATGTTTGTTTAAAATACTGTAAAATAATAATGATAGTGTAGTTGTTTTAACCTGCCTTGCTTTGCAGCACAGATGGTTTTGATTGCCTCCTCCATTTTGGTCCAGAACTATTGAATTGGACCAATCAGTACCTTGGAACCCCACAGAGCTGGCTGACCAATAGAAGAGCTGTTTGTATTTGAGAAAGGTATTATGGGTTATGGCGCTTTTTCCGCACCACTGAAGGCGAGAGGAAATGACTGGCATGTGCAGCCAGCCAATGAAAACGGCCAGCGGCTGATCTGGAAGGAGTGCTGAGTGCTCAGTGCTGCCAGGGGCAGATGCGTTGTGGCTGGTGAGGAGCTTCTGTGCTTCTGCGCTGGAAAGTGTTCGCGCAGGAAGCGCGTGAAGGCCTGAGGCGGCCGTTTTCTCTGCGAGCCATTTTGTTTCCAATCTACCGGCGGGCGGTCAGAGGAGGCTGTGCCTCTGGCCAGCTACCCACCAGGCTCGACCTGTGGAGGACTGGAGATTTCCTGAGTTTCGCTCGTTTCGTGGGAAGGCTGAAGCTGCCGTTGCAGCCTTGCAGTGGTTGTGAGTCTGTGGGAGCCTTGGAAGCAGCTGTCTGGTTTAGTACCCCTCTGTTGCTGTTGGCCATATAAATGTGTGAGAAGGCTGGTGAAGTTCAGGCTCCATCCTGGTAGCGTTGAAGGAATCGTTATTTGCTGGGGTTGTGAGTACTGATTCAGGATAGCTCCCTGCAGAGTGTTACACAGTGGTTTCAGTGCATTATTGTGTTGCTGACTGCCTAATTAAACTTTCCTCCTATTCTGACCTGCTCAAGACTGGATGTTATCTGTGTTAAGGGCCCCAACCAGCTGCCACGTTGGACTAGCCGTTAGGGCTTGGGTACCCAGGGACAGTAAATTGTAGGGATAGGCCTGTGCACAGAGCCCTAGGTAGATAAGTATAGTGATAAGCTAATCAACCTGATCTCCTTCCCCCTTCCCTTGTTATCTGCCCTTCTAATAAATCAGATTGCTGTGTTATAACTACACCCTGGCTATTGTGTACATTACTGGAGAACTGCTGCCTGGGGATTGCAGTATAACTGTGCCTTACTTTACAGGGGTTCCCCGGAGTGAGCTGGAGTATATTATCCGTGGGAAAAGTATACTGGTGAACAGAATTGTTGGTACCCAGTGTGAGTCACTAGGGGACGAAGGGGGGTTGCAGTAGTCAGAGAGCTGTAACCGAGGTAGTCTTAATTGTACTAACCTCACCTCTGGGTAGAGGCACCATCAACGGATCTGGCCTCACCCTGCCCCGGGGGCAGATAGGTAGTAGCCCAAGGGTAGCTACTCTTGGGTTACATATGTAGACACACAGTGTGTGTGGCAACCATTTTGAAGAAGGTCTAGCATAGAACACTTCAACTCTTACATGTGCTTCTGGGGGAAGCTAGTTTACATTTTTTATGTGCCCATTTCAGAAGAAAAATAACTCTGCCCAGTCTAGTTTGTTAGGAATTGTGTAACTCTTTGTTCTATATGCATGGCTCTTCCTGCTCTACATTTTTCTCCTTAAACCTTTTATTTGTTCAGTAATATTTCTTTAAGAAACACATCTGATCACCCATGGTGTTTTCTGATCACCCATGGAGTTTTTATTCTTTCTTTATATTAACATTTTTATTAACTTTATTGTAAAACAATAATACATATCAATACAAACTGGACAGTATCCCTCAATCCGTACAGAGCACATATTAAAAAGTACTGCAGAAAGGCATGAACAGCATTAAAGAAATTAAAACAAGAAACCTGTGTATGTCCAGTTCCTAAAATCGGCGCTGCAGGCTCCAAGCTTTGACAAAGTGTTAACCAGCATAAAAAAGGCTAGGATGAAATCCTTGGATCTGATTAAAGTGAATTTCTGACCTATCTGAGAGCAGCTACCACTCACACACAGGGGTAGCTGCCCTCATTGGCAGTTATTCTAGCCTTGTTGTACTAAAAAACAGTAGCCCGTACCTTAATAATATCGCTCTTAACTGTACTGTAGACACTGGAAGCCCTCTCTATTCAGAGTGTCTGTGTTCGGCCGTCATGCCCCCGCGCTCAAGCACATAATGACATGTAGATAGGGAGTACGCCGAGGCACACCCCATTGAAAAGAATGGGGTTTGATTTGTAATTCGTTTTTAAGCTGCAAAATGGTCACTTGGCGATTAATGAAGGGAACCGCTCAACTAACAAGGGCCATGTTAGAGTACTACCAGAGCGGACTATGTGATTGTGAAGGTCACTAAAAATGTATTTACACTACCTGCTTTGCAGCATAGTGAGCAGTGCAGAGCTGTTACGTCCAGTGTGAGTGCAGTAGTGTGGCCACCAGCGTAAGAGTTGTAGTTGTGCCTCAGTGTCATCCTGAGAGCTGCTGCCCTGGTGGAGTCATGTAGTGCTTCAGTTGTAATGGTCTGGTCTGCAGTGTGGACAATCCAGAACAACGCAACCTGTTTTGCTCTGCGAGTCACCATATGACTCTCATATGGCACGGCAAGTATGCAAGTTTTTTTCCACAATGAAGAAAAAATTTTCACCTTCATTTAACATAAAACGATGCAGTCAACCTATAATCTTTTAGGTACACCATTTAAGCAGCCTCCCAAACTAAGCGATAGAGAACCATTCAAAACATGTAACATTTCACTGCGTATGTAGGTGAGCATGCGGTTCCCACCCCATTACAGTTTTAGGCCTAAAACTGTTTCTAGTCCCACATTACAGCACCATCAATTACAAAATAATGACATTTTTACTGGATAGTCCCTTCAAGAGTCCTCATCGGATTCATCTTCTCTTGGCGAACATGTAGCTCGAAACTCACGCTCAAACACCTGTACTTTCTCGCCAGCCTCTTGCGGATCTGTGAAAATATAAGTATGTCCTCCATGATGAATGCGTAGGCGGACAGGCATCAATAGTGAGTGCACAATTCCAAGGCTCGAAAGACACGCTCTCACTGCATCAGATTTATTTCTCCTTGAGCATGTTGCAAAGGAAGGATCAGGGAAGAGATGCTGAGTAGTCCCCACAAAGTTAAAACCCTGAGAGTCCCAGGCAGCTTGAAAATCTTGGTCCTGAACCGCGATCCCCGCAGTGATAATCAGGATGGCCTAAGGAAGATCTGCTTGCAGAGGGACGGCTCGGGGAGAAATGCGGTAGGCCTTTACTATTTGATGGGCCGGCAAGTTTCCTGCCTCTAAGCCCAGTGCATCTGGTAGCCAATTTTGAATGAATGATGCAAGCTCTGAGCCTTCGCCACCTTTCGGCAGTCCAACTAAACGTAAATTCACCGCTCTTTGAGCATTCTGCATGGCTTCCATGCGGTATCTAAGCTGGTTGTTCTTTTGCACCACCTGTATGGTTATATTAATGGCCTTAGTTGCTTGCACCGCTGCCTGTGCTGCTGTTTTTGTCGCTGACTGTATGTTCAAATCCTGTTCTCCCATCCAGCGAAGGATTTCCTCCACTTTTCCATCAATAGCCTTCATCAGTAAGGCTAAGGAGTTCCATGGTGGTGTACTTGAGTCACAGGATCCTCCGGGGACCATCGGGGCCTGTGGCTCTATAGTTTGCGCATTTTTAGTACCACTCGCTCATCCCTTAGTTGTCCGACCCATGGCGGTATTTAATATCGTTCGATTCCTCTCAGTTTGCTTTGTCTGATTCTGCAGTTCAAAGTTCTGCTCCATTAGAATATTTTAAGTTTTTTGAGCTTTACAGGTGGAAATTTGCAGAGATGAGGTAAAGCACGGCTATTTAGCAAGCGTGCTCAATAACGCCCCCTCGAGACAGTAATTTAGCGGTCAAGTTTGGGTAAGGATCCTTGGGCGGCTGCAGTCTTGAGAGGTGGGTAGGCAGGATATAAGCTGCCTGGGGAGGGGATTTGTTTTCACAACCCCCTGATTGACAGCTCCCATGATATTAGTCCTGTTGGGCATGATACAGCCGATAACATGCGGTCACCTGCATTGCCAGTGTCATTCCAGTTCCCACTGTAGGAGGCGCTGGATGAGTGGGCAAACATGCTCACCACCCAGAGCCTCAGTAGCCCAGGGTTAGACATTGTGATCATCATGTTAACCCAAGTTCCCTGCATGGGAGTGTAACATACTACTACTGGCAGCACTGCCTCAAAAATACAGAATGTTATTATTTGTCAGTCCTCCCAGTGCCCAGATTGCTAGTACAAAAAGGTCAAACATCAGTCCTTTGGAGTGGGTGTGAGAGCTTCCTTGTAAATAAATATGTTATTAGAGCTGCAAGCCTGTGACATGTCCTTTGATAGTATTGGCACAGTGTAATTATTGTTGTGTGCCTGTGCCACTTGTTACAGTTTTTATTATTTAAAGGACTTGAGATGAAGTTACAGTCTAAAGAGTTGGACATCTCATAGTGTAGCATGAAATGGAAGAAAAGGAATATGGTTTTATAAATTGCCTGTTATACACACTGTATCCCAAAACACTTTACATAACATTAGCAGTGGCAGCAGCCATTAAGGACCCCCAGGGAGGCATAGGTTAAGGAAAGCTCCAGGCGGTGGGAAGAGAGAGAGAGAGAGAGAGAGAGAATGCACAGGGTGGGTCTGGCAGTGTAGCATAGAGGGTAGAGTAAGAAGATGCGAATGAGCTTGGTACATCCAAAAGACGTGGGTTTGAGTCCCACAACCTCTAGTTGCATACTGTGTGACTCTGAGCCCTGAAAACAGGCACTTGCGTCTTGTGGCCTAGTTACAAGTTAATAACCAAAAACAAAAGTGCCCGCTTATGGGTACATAGTGAGAAAGTGGCACAGATGCGATTCATACCTGGGTCTCCACACTCATAGCTATGTGCTCTTACCAGTAGGCCACACTGGTTCCCACTTGTAAAGCAGTCCTCTAAAGGATAGATCTGTCAACCGACAACCTTTCATGTTATAAATAACACATGAACCAAAACTTGGATATTGTACTGTATACTCGACTTTCAGACTGACAGTGATATTAACATAGACCAACACTTTCATCTTTTAGTTAATTACTATAGAATTTTATTTTATATGTACACCATACATATGTAAGCAATAAGACATGGCAGGGTGTTGGTTGTTTGGGATTAATACATGCCCAGGTGCATAGAGTGGCTTGAGGGGCTTTCTCAGAGTGCTTTCATCATTTGGAAGTGCATTAACCCCAGACAACCAATGCCCTGGAGTATCTTATTGTGCTTATAAAATGGATAAACTGAGAATTATTTTTTTTATTACTTTTTTCTCCCCAACCGCCTTTTGTCTGCTCAAGGTGTCCCCCCAGGAGGTAGCCTTAGCTTACACTCCCAAGCGGTGGTAGTGGGAGGGACTATACCCCATTACAGAAATCAAGTCTTTGTCAGGGACCTCTGTGGCGGTCTGCTGGCTGGCTGGTGGAGGACCCTCTCTCGGGCCCCTCACGTCGGTGTTGCTAGGCGCGGCATATTTGTGAGTGTACACCCCCAAGCGCGACATGTCACGCAACACCATGGCTTACGCCTGCATCTGTCGCGCTCCCCCATTGGTTTGGGCACCAGGGCTGCTGTGCCTCCTGGCCACCGCCAGAGGTCAGGCCACCCCCCGCCAGGAAACCCCCCTCCCCCGAAGGAGCTGAGCAGTCCACCAGACGCTCAGACTGCCTCCCCCCAACTGGCCCTCTGGCACCTATGTCTGCCACGAGCCCAGGTAGCCAGCGTCTGGCGGGGAATCCAGCTGCTGTGCCGACGGCTTGACAAGGAACTAAAGGCAGTAAAAAAAAAAAAAAATCCCAACTTTTAAACTCTAGTATTTAAACATTCTTTCCCTCATGATCCCTTCCTTACATATATCCATTTTTTTTAAAAGGTACTATTTACAGTTTTAATTCCTGTTGTTTCTTTTGTGACCATGAACAATTCCTCTCCTGTCCTTACCAGCATGATGGCGCAATCTCTTCTGCTTACCTTGCCACATACCAAACTAAGCCCTTGCTCCATATAAGGCCTTCTGTTGTTTGTGTGTATGTCTGTGGGGGGGCGGGGTTCTGTCAGAGGCATTCTGCAGAAGTTTGAATTCCTGTAGTCCATGATAAACTTTTCATCCCTTCACTTTATGGATTGACAGGTGGAGAGGGACTACTTTAAAAAAATTATGAATTGTGTTAAATTTTTCATCGTTTCATTTTTTAGGACCTTGTTGAAGGTTTTCACTGAGTAAGAATGGCAGCCATGTTTAGGGGCGAGCGGACTGGGTCATGAATTCTGTATGTAATTTGCCCAAATTCTATATCCCACTGCTTGAACTAGTCCCAACCTGTGCATGTCTGGAGGATTAATATATGCTCTCAGAACATACTGTATACAGTATACCCAATCAGGAAGCATGACATGTTAACCCATATTATGTTCTCTCTATACATACGCATACACACATACATACAGTGAAAGGTACTTCAGAAATTTGACTATCCAGTTTAGTTCACTTACAGTTTAATAGAGCAGGATATGTAACAGTAACGATCACGTTGGTATGAGCCATCAGCTTTGCCCAAGGCTGGATGAAATCATAAATTCACTAAAGACATACAATCAAAGGATGTGGTAACACACGATAACATATCCGATTGTTAAGATAAAGGTGGCAATGTCAAGTAAAATCCCTACTTACTAAAAAAAAAAAATGTTTTTTTAAAACACCCTGATTTTGTGTTGTGGAATGGCATGATTAAATGAGCCGTACATGCTTGCACTAGACTGTCACTACAGTGATTTGTCTTTGAGAAGAGAGCTTCTTCTCATGGCCTCTGGTGTCAAAGCTTCTGGCATAATTTCCTCTTTGTAGGTAATTATTTCAAGGATCTGAGGCGCTCAGATTTGTGCAATCACAAGGTGAAGATGCTATTCATCATCAAGTCGACGTGACTCCATGGGAAGCCAAGATGTCCCTGCAACTAGCTGAGTTCTGCTGTGTTGCCAAAGCTTGCAGTAGTGTCTGTGGAAGTGCTGGGCTATGATTGATTGATTGATTGAAGTTAGATCCCTGTGATAAAGCCGCATGAGGTGCAGCATTTTTGTTTACAAGGGTGTCCAGTGGTGGCAGCAGCATTACATGAAACATTCCAGTAGTTACATTACAATAAATAGGTATGTATCTGCAGGCAGTAACAATACAGATGAGGACTACAGCAGCTAGTACATAAAGTTCTGCAACAGAACAAAGTGCAGTCAATACTGGGGTCATGGCAGTGTATGGATGGCACTGAAGTTGTTAAATGTTGCAGAGAGGTTGATTGCTGGTGAGAGATAATGCTACAGGTGGGCACTAGTGCACAGTCCTTTTCACTATAGTACCCTGATCTACTCCAGAATGTTTGTATATCAACTGGCCCATTAGTGCAGTGGTAGCACTGCCACTCGTGATGCCGGTGACCTGGATTTGGAAGCAAGCCTAGGTCGTCTGGGGCCAGCCGGGGGTGGGGAGGAGGCTTAGAGGGCACTCTTCTCTGGGGAAGGTGGACTGCTTGTTCCGCTATGAGGTGGCAGTACAGCAGAGCTGTGATGGGTTGGTGATTCCTAGCCAGAATGTCTGCACGCTTGCTTGCAGATGTCCACTTGGCCATAGCCCACGACACACTTAGGGAAGGGGACCAGCAAGGGAAGAAAAACACCTCCTCGCCTGCATCAGCATACTGCTGCCTCTCCTTCACAGGCCTCTCACCGGGCTCCCTACTGCAGCTCGGCTCTAACGCCTCTCAGGCTTGGGGAACCCCGGGAGGCTCCGCCATGGGGGGCTGTCCATGGAGCACTAACTGGCCGGAAGATAAGTTCTAGGAACAGCGGGTGACGGATGATGTGAGGAGAGGACAGCCAAAGATGGCCAGATGGGATGGAAAAAGTATAGCAAAGACAGCCAGGCAGGCAAATAATTCTGCGCAGATTGGAGGCAGAAAAGGCATATGAGAGTTTAAACGACTGTAGTCCATTAACTGAGCGAGTACTGTAAAAGTTGTCATCAGAACTTACATTGGTTTCGATCTAGCTGCCTGTAACAAGTTAAATATCATCATAAAACTTGTGTATTAGTCAGAATCATACACGAGCTAAGTGATTTGTATGTTTTTCTTAATTCAAATGGGAACAGAAGAAATGTGAATTACTACCAGGAATGGCTGCTGCAGGGGCGTCGTCATGCTGCACTTCTGCGGCCAATTTAATACTTATTTATTTATTATTTATTGAATTTTGATGACCGGGTAGGCCCACTGGGCCCCGAAGGTCCCTTTTTCAGGGGCGACCCGGGAATAACAGTACAGACATTATGAACTTTGAGCAGTTACATAATACAGGAAGTCATGGGCATACAGTAGACAGGGAGGGACATTTGTATCTGGAGAGGTGGTGTTTGCATTTTTTAAATGGTATGAAACTGCATTCTTCTTAAAGAAATGCAGTTGCTTACATTAAGAGGCGCAAAGTCAATATTTCACTTGCAAAAAATAGGGGGTTTAGGTATCCTTTACTTTTGACCTCAAATTCTTAAGCTGCACTTTTTCCACTATTGAGCTTAAATTTTGAGTTTAAATTTGGGAGCTGTATTTTCCAGCCATGGACAACACAGATGTTCCATCCTAGTATGTCAGTTGTCCTCCAAAATGGTTTCCTCGATGTAATTGCTTTAAATAATAAGTATACACTGAAAATGGTTGAGGGAGTCGCTTTGACAAAAAATGATCACGGGGAGTAACATAGAATTTGCCTCCCAATCTAGTTATAACCTTCAAAACAGACTATTCAATTTGGTCATGTCTGAAGGTTTGTAAACAAATGCTCTTCCTTTTGAAATCTTGCACTCCAATTACCTCCTAAAATAGTGCTGGATATCTTTAACTTGTGCAGTACAGTTCAGTTGAAAGGGATATGTTCCATTGGGTAAGCGCATTTGCAAGGGGGTCCATTATACAACATACTTAACATGATACATAGAACGAAAGTATAGAAGCAACCAAATACATGTATGTAGACGGTGAGAAAAAAAAAACACATTTAGAGAATGAGAAAGAAAAAAGGTACAATGTTCCAGAGTAGCAATTACACTTGATACTCAACTTAAACATTAGTTAACAAAAGGTGAAGCTGTTCACCACATACAAGAGATCAATTCAGTACCAGATAAATAAGCATACAGGAGTAATAAACAAGTGCACTATATTAAAGCCGGTCAGTGAAGGTCTGGATGAGTAACACACTGAGAGGAAGAGTAGATGGTTAGAGAGGGATTAAAAGCATTTACAGGGTTCAGGAGTAATTTCGCCTTTAAGTCTTGAAAGTACTTAGTGGGATTAAGGTCTCAAGTTTTAGTGTGGATTGGAGCTTATTCCAGATGGTAGAGAGGACATAGCTCATGGCTGCTCTACTGAGACGGGTACGAAAATGAGACATTTCCAAGGAGCTATAAGCACAATTCATAAGTGTGTACGAACTGTGTAAACGATGACGAGCAGAGGTGATGTAGTGGGGCAGTTTATTCATGAGTGCTTTGTCTGTCCAAGTATAAATGTGAACAAGTCTCCTGGTTGCTAGAGCGGTCCAGTTCATTTTCTTAAGTAAGGTACAATGGTGAGTTCTGGCCGGAGCATTAGTTATATAGCGAATGGCTCGATAGAAGAGTGCGCTCAGTCTACGGAGGTCTGTGATTGCGCAGTTGTATAATATATCAGCATAGTCCAACAGGGGCAAGAAATTAGCCCGTACTAACCTAGTTCTTGAATCACAGGAGAATAAAAATGTATTTCTAAAGAACCCAAGCCTCATTTTTAGTTTTTTGGTCAATGCATCAATATGGGAGGAAAAGGCTAAATGGGAGTCACGTGTAAAACCTAAGTATTTGAAGTTATCTACCACCTCGAGTGTATCCCCAAGGAGAGTAGTGATAGGAGTAGGTGGGCTGGTCGTGGGCCGAGTAAATTGAGAGTTTGGTGGGTAAAAAAAAAACATTATCTTGTATTGTTTTGGCATTCAGTAGTAGTTTAGATGTTATTAAAGATATTCACTAATCAGAGGCACTGCACCGGAAATATAGGTGCCTTACCGTCACAGGAGTGTAGAATTGTGAACCTTGCCAAATATAATCCACTTAGCAAAAAATTGTATCCCTTGTAAAATTGTTGTAACATGGTCCCACAGACTTCCCTGTTATAAGTGCCTCCCTCGTTCCGCCCCCGCACTCACCAACGTTATGACAAGATGCCAGTGAGAGTAGTCCATTATAATCAAGGGGCGGCATCTTTTCTATCACTTTTATATATTATTATGGCCACTTGGTAACGAAATGTGAACACCGGTCGACTAACAAAGTCCCTTATAACAGGGAAGTCTGTGGGACCCTGTTACAACAATTTTTCGAGGGATACAGTTTTTTGCTAAGTGGATTATATTTGGCACGGTTCACAATTCTACACTCCTGTGGCAGTAAGGCGCCTATGTTTCTGGTGCTGGGGTATTTATCTTTAGATTAGTGAATCTCTTTAAATTATGTTGGAGCTTATTGAAGTCGGATTGAAGGTCAGTTCTTTGACAGCTCAGCCCCCTCCAATGGTTTTTAATCCACAGCCAAATAAACTTGTGTCTGCAGCTTTCCTTACTTCTAGGCTGCCATGCGATACAGGTGCAGAGTGAAATGTTCAAGTGGAAACTACATGAATGATTGATAAATGCAGGAGAGCTGCTAAAAATGTGACTGTTTAATGGCTATCAATAATTCAGTGCACTCTCCATATCCCTTCAAGAGTAGCACCCATTTTGAAGTCTTACGTTTTAACAGGCGAACTGATTAAAAGTGTCAGGAATGTTCCTTTCATGATATGCATGGTACCCAGGGCAAGCAAAAGAAAATGATATTTCTTAAGAATTGCTCTCCTTCAAATGGCAAGACTCTGGCAGAGCGAGATAATTGGTTTTCAAAGATGCGTAGCAAACGGAATGTAATAAAGCTTAACAAAGTCTATGTCTGTTGTGTAAACATCATTTAAGACAGCGACGTAACTGATTGGGGGGGGATTGTACAGCCAAGAAAATCATGTTTCTGCTTAATAAAGTTATAGTCTGGCGTTTCCTTTTACACAAAAGGAGGAATTGTTTTGTTATGTTCATTTTTTTTTATTTTTAGGTGCCTCTGGCAATTTAGGGTTTCTTTTGGTGCTTCTGGCAATTTAAGATTTTTTTTAAATTTATATGCAGAATTTTTTGTAGTGTTTATCACCACACCATTAGCTGTATAGAGTCCAGCTTTGTCAAAAGCTGTCATCATCATCCCCATAAGGCAAGCAGCTGTCCACCATGTTTCAGAAGTTGAGTGTTCCTTCTTGTGGGGTTCCTCACTTGCTATCAGGGCACCAGCTAAGATTTTTTCAGGCAAGTATTGTACTCCACATTTTGAAAGTGAGATGAGTAAAACCAAATTCTGATGAGTACAGATGGCTTGAGGACGTGGACTTATTAGTACATTTTTTTAAAAACAACGTTGTTTAAGATGTTAAAAACACACCAGTAGTAGTATAATGCCTTCATTTCTGGTGTATTACAGTAGTACCAGTAGTGGCATATGTGGGGCAGCTGTGGGCCATGCCACCAGAATGAGGGGACCAGGGGCTCCACGCTGCCAGTTGTTGCTGCCATACCCAGTCCAGCAACTTCAATATGCGTACATGTAACATGCATAGTAATCAACAAGACACAACTGGATGTGAGTAGTCATGTGATAAACTGACATTCGGGTGCATTGTGAGATTTGAGGTGTTTATGCTGAATACCTTCAGCACCTGAGTGCAGTTATCACGTAACTACTCACGCCCTGACGTGTCTTATTGTTTACCATGCATGCTGCATGGATACAATCCCCACCCCCCATTTCCACAGGAGTCCCACAGGGCTTGGTGCTTGGACCCATTCTCTTCTCCATCTTCCTAAATGACTTGCCCTCAGTATACCCCCCCCCCATCCATATGTATGCCGACGACACCGTCCTGTTCTCCTCTGGCAAATGCCCTGCCGATGTAGCAACTACCGTTCAGCATAACTTCCACCAGGTTCGGCTATGGTTTGCCTCATATCAACTAATCCTAAATGCCAAAAAGACTGTCTCCATGACCTTTGGCACTAGGCAGCACTCTCTAGGCTCCACCCTTTACCTTCTTTCCATACCCTTGATGGGACAATCGTGGAGGACACCTCCTCATTCAGATATCTTGGGGTTTGGTTGGACCAACACCTCAACTTCTCTGGCCACATTGACACCATCCTGAAAAAACTGCGCCCCAAGCTTGGTGTCTTATTCAGGAACCATAGTTACATCCCTCCTATGGCACAGCGTGAACTAGTCCAGAAGATGATCCTCCCCATTTTCGACTACTGTGATGTAATCTATGGTGCCACTCCGAAATCCTCCCTAACCAGATTGGAGACTCTTTAACTCCTTCTGTCATGTTGCCCTTGATGCTCCATCATGCATACATCACTGTGACCTCTAACTTGCCCTGTCCCTTCCCCCGCTTGCCAGCAGGCACCTCACTCATTGTGCCAAACTCACTTCTAAATTTTGGTTAGGAGAACTTCTCTCCTACCTCTCATGCCCACTCCCCCCCCCACCACCACCACCACTCCCTCAGATCCTCTGACACTTGCGCTTTATTGGTCCCCCGTTGAACCACTGTCATCACCAGTCCAGCTTACACATCATTTCCTGCAAATCGGAACAACCCCAAATGTGCACTCCTCCTCCTCCTCCTACTTCCTTACGTAACTTTCTCTCATCTAGCTGCTCCTGCTTTAGCCCTCCTTAACCATCCTCCTGTATCTCTGCTCCTCTCCATGACTCGCATCCCCTATTAAACCTGCCTTCCCCCGAGCCTGCTTCTCAGCACACACTCCGTTCCCTTCACCACTTACTCCCTCACTCCTACCCCTAACCTTCTTCCATTACCAGGGTTTTAAATAATTGATTAGCAGTTTTTTTCTTGGGATGATACTAACTGTACAGAAAGTATTTATATAGATTTTCTAGAAGTGCTGTGTTTGTTAAACACAGTGAGGCAAGAGCTATGCATTTTCACAAAGATTTAGCACTTTTATGAGCAAACGCTAATCACTTTTTAGAGTTAAATAAATCCCTGATTACCAACTTGCATCTGCTTAATTTTGACCTCCGGCAGAGTTGTCAGCATTCTGGAGGATCTAGCACTGGGCAAGCCTTCTTCACCTCCCACTCTCTCCTTTCTACCCAACTTGTCCTCACCTAAATCTGCCCTGTGTTGGGATTCTTAGCACCCTGGCGATGTCTACTCTCAGGTAAGTTTTTTCCCTCCCTCCTTTTTTTTCCTTTCCTCTTCTATCCCCCCTATTCCCTCTGCCCAACTTGCCCTCTGGTAGGGTTCTCTACATTCTGGAGGAGCGCAGCACTGGGCGGTTACTCTTCCTTCACTCCCTTTCCCACTCTGTGCTTTCAACCGAACGAATCCTCACCTGATTCTGCGCTCTGGCAGGGTTCTCAGCATCCTGGAGTGGCCTAGTCTTAGGCAAGCTTCTTCTTTCCCTCCTCTTCCTTCCTTTCCTTTCATCCTTTCTTTTCTTTCTTCCCAACTTGTCCTCACCTAGTTCTGCCCCCGGCAGCGTTCTCAGCATCCTGGAGGGGTCCAGCACTGGGAAATGACTCTTCCTGCCCTCCCCTTTCCCCTCCATCCTTTCTACCTAACTCGTCCTTGTCTGACTCTGACTCTGCTCTCTGGCAGGGTTCTCAGCATCCTGAAGAGGCCTAGTCTAAGGCAAGTTTCTCCCACCCCTCCTCCTCCTTCCCTTTACCATCCCCTCTACTATCTCTGCCCTACTTGTCCTTGCCTACTCCTGCCCCTTATTCTAAGTCTTCGTCTCATTCTGCCTCTGGCAGCGATCTCCGCACTCTGAAGGGGCCAGTTCCGGTTATGACCCATCCTTCCCTACCCTACCCTATCCCTTACCCCCACCTCTCTCCTGCCCCTCTCTCTACCCCCCCTGCACTTAAACAAAGGAATTAGTTCACTTGAGCTAATAACTTGCCCTTTTTGTTCTGTCTGAGATGCTCCCAGATTGCACTAGGCCTGTGTTAACTTGCCCCTCGCAACTGAATTTTTGCTCACTTTGCTCCGGTAATGTTCCCCCATCTTTATCCTCTCCTTCCCCCAGCTGGTTTCCCCTGTCTACCCCTCTACCCTCCATGATGTCCCCTCACTGCACCTCATTCATTCAATAATTGAAAAATAATCTGCCTCTTAATTGTATACATTCCTGCAAGGACTTGGCTCCAAGGCTACATTAAATTTTACTAACATACTAAAATGCCAGCAGAATAGGCCTAATGGTCTTTCGTGTCTGCTCGTTTGGTCAGCCCCCATCCTGGGTGTTGACCTTGCTGTCCCCCTCGACCTTCTCTGGCTTCTCCCTTCCCATTTTTGTACTATGTTCCTCAGATATGCCACTTGTAATTAAATGCATATTCCACAGGTATGATATATTTAACTGTTATGTCACAAATGCGATTGTATGATTATTTATGTTATTTTTAACTGTATGTCGTGTTACAAATGTAATTGAATATTTATTTTCTCAGATATGTTAAACTGTATGTCTAATTCTTCATCCAGTTGTTCCCAGGTCGTGCAGAGGCAGAGCAACTGTTGTTCAGTGTGCCATCCTGGTGACACATTTCAATAAAATAAATAAATAATGAAGCTGTTGGACTATGTGTGGTGGGGGAAGTTGGATAGCAGAAGCTGAGCAGCATGGAGCCCCTGCTCCTCCCTGCATTCTGGTGACATGGCCCACAGCCACCCTGTACATGCCAGACCAGTCTTGTTTGCAAAAATGTAGTCCTTTTTTTAAATATTTTTTTTATTCAAAATGACTGTAATTGTACAGATATTCAGTTAGATTCCATCATATAAAAAGCACAGTATAACCAGTCCTTAACATTTTGTTAATCAATTTTCATAGTACAGTGTCTCATTTGTTAACAAATCTGTGTCTGTTTGATATCTGGCATAAAGCAGACTTACTAACGCTAAATAGCATCAGCCATCGCAGAACTCCAACTCAGAAAGAAAAACAACAACAAAAACACTTGGACTGCTGCCCAACCCCCACCCTACACTTTGATGTCTCTATTTCCACTTTCCTTACACATGGTTTTGTATTCAAAAATTGTATCCATTTACACAAGACTATTAAGAAAAACTCTGTAAAACTTTCAACTTAGGTTGAGACATGAGCCAAGAGAAAGTCTGACTCTAACACTCATTAACTGGCCCCTACTTGCTTACGGTGTCATGCTTAAATAATCTATATTCTCTAATAATGCCACCTTATACATGCTTAATTAAAATAACTAATGTACGGTTTCTACCAATCTAGTCCATTAATATATATGAGAATACAGCTATATTGTTTATACTTCAATACCCAGTGCATATATTTTCCATCTAGTCCATCTGTTAATAAATACTGGTGATCTGTGTTGCACTGATTATGTGAGACACGCCATCTCACGAATTTGCGATACTGTGTGGACCCAGGCCCGCTATTGGGGGCGGGGGGTTGTTATCAGGAAGTAGCTTTCGCCTAGTTATAGCCCAAAGGTCATGGCTATCAAGATTCAACACAAATATTTGGCTTCTTTTCCTCTCAAGGAACCTGGTTCTATCCCCAACACCACATGTCCCGGTCCCCCCCTACACACACACTTCAAAGATCCAGGTCAGATGATTGACAGTGTCTTCCCAAAAGGGAGCTATCTTCTTACAGTGCCAAAAGATGTGCGCCTGAGTCGCCCTGGACTCCCCACATTGTCTCCAACAAATGGCTGGTCCACTGGGGTCCCACCTAGAGCAGGCAGCTGGAACCAGAAAATATTGTATCCTCACCCGCCACATGAATTCCCGCCAATATGGCGAAGAGGTAGTTTCCCACACTCTCTTCCAGAGGTTTTCCCAGTCCACTTCAGTTACCCGAATTCCAAATCCTCCTCCCATTTCGACTTAATATAAAGTGTGTTAGTTCCTTGATCTTTTATGTAATTGGTGTATAATAATGTGATTGCCCCTTTGGCAAAAATATAGTCTAGTCTGCACTGCTGTCTCTCAACTCAAAATGGAAAATCATAATTTTTTTTCTTCTGCCTCTGCTGCAACCAGCAAACCTCCTCCAGTGCCCAACCAAAATCTAAACTACACAGCATTAAACTGTACAAAATGAGTTTACCTAATATTCACAATCACATCCAGAATCCATCAATTCCCAGTAGATAATCAGCTGCAAGAGCTGAACATTGTGTGCTCAGAGAACAGTGAAAGTTAACTTTCACTTGCAAAATATATAAGTGACCGATTCCCAATGTCTGAACCCCCTCCCTCCCCCTCGCACCAGCCAGAGCCAACTAGGAAACAGCAAGCTGACTGTCACTCATTAGTGGCAACAGCAGCCACAGAGGACAGGTCTTCTGGGAAGGGGATGACCGGGCTGGTGAAAAATCGTCACTGCTCTGCTGTCTCGAACACTTTAATCAAAATGACCTCAGTTTTTCCTTTTTGTGTTACTGCGGCCACTTGATCGAAATCAGAGTCTCCTTCTGTCAGGCACCTAGCTGCTGCCTCCCACAGTGTGCATGCCACCCCCTACACTCTCACGAACGCTCGACACCGACCACAGCGCAAGGTAAAGCACTGGGGACAAGGGCACTTCTACCCTCACCCTAACACTTGATGCCAGTCACTGACCCACCAATCACAGCACAAGCTATATCACTGGGGATGGGGGGAGCACAGAAAAGGCACGATCCTTGCATGTGTGCAGATACATGATGAAAAAAGAGTAGTCCGAGCTAGGCGGCCAGCAGTCAGGAGAATGGAAACCATATGCCTCCTAGCCTAGATGTGGGCGAGGGATTCATTGTGGCAACTCTCCAGTGAGTCTGGCCTCTTGCTTGATAGGCAAAAGTACAGAGAGGCACGGAACAAGTGCACCTGGCTGTGCACATGGCAAAAGCAGATTATTATAAATCCTCCTTAACCACCTCCTCGGGCTCAGGATGTAAGTTTTGGAACAACATTAAGGAAATCTGTGGAAAAGACCCTAAACCTGTTCCCACTCAGGTCCTGGTCAACAGGTCTTTGACCTCTGACCCTACCCAAATTGCTGAGGCCTTCAATCATGCCTTCTCAAACCTCAACCATGTTCTTCCCCACAATTTCTTCAGTCCACCTTCTTCCTGCACCCTATCCCCTCGGAAGCCCCCACCCCCTTTTATCTACGTCAAATTATACCCAATTCTGCTGCACCGTATCTCATGAAAGCTCTGAGCCACTCCTCCTTCAGCAGTGACTCCCTTGATGTGAAGCTCCTTCAACTCACTCTCCGGGAGGTCCTAAACCCACTAACTCACATTTTAAACCGCTGCCTGTGTCTAGGTAAATTCCCCTCCAGGTGGAAATCTGCTGCCATTACCCCCATCTTTAAAAATGGGGATTGATCCGATACAAATAGTTCCTGCCCCCTCTCCATACTCCCGCCACTATCCAAGGCCTTAGAACAGATTGTGTCGGACCAGCTCACTGACCACCTCTCCAAATATAATCTACTCTGTAAACAACAACATGGCTTCCTCAAAGGGCACAGTACCACCACTGCCCTTCTTGAGTTTACCACCCACATACACTCTGCGTTGGATAAGGGTCACATCACTGGTGCTGTCTACATAGACCTCACAAAGGCATTTGACACAGTAAACCACTCCCTCCTGCTAACCACCTTGACCAACCTGGGCTTCTCCCGTGATGCGATGGGCTGGTTTACGGACTACCTCACGAACCAGTCCCAGCAGGTCAAAATAGGGAACCTCTTATCCAAAAGTTTGCCTGTCCTCTCAGGTGTTCCTCAGGGTTCCATTCTCAAGCCACTGCTTTTCAGCCTATTCCTCAACTCCCTCCCTATGTTCTGCCCCAGCAATCTTTTACTTTACGCGGATGATGCTGTCCTCTTCTCCTCCAACCCTGACCCCTTTCAGCTCCACTGCTCCCTCCAGGCTGCTTTCAGCTATGCCGAGAACTGGTTCGCTGCTCAGCGACTCACTATTAACTATTCTAAAACCAAATTTATGCTGTTCTCCCATCCACAGAATGCAAGAAAACAACATTGCCCTCTAGTTCTAACTGCAAACCAGACCCCCCTTGAGCAAGTGTGCTCCTTTAAATACCTGGGCATCACTTTGGACCCTGCACTTAACTTCCACCTTCATATCTGCCACCTGTCCAAGTCCTTAAATATCAGGTTGGGACTGTTATATCGCTTCAAACGCTGTCTCACCTCGGACACCCTCAGGCTTGCTGTCTCCTCCTCGGTTCTCTCGCTGTTGGATTATGGCTTACTGATAGACGGAGCAGCAAATACTTCTGCCCTAGATAGTCTCCATCGCTTCCTAAATAAAGCCTGCTGCCTAGTCCTGAAATGCAACTGGCTCACGCACACCTGTGTACTTTATAATGATACCGGCTGGCTAAACCTAGACAACAGAATCCGGTTCCACACCTGCCTCTTGGCTAAAAAAATTGCCCTTGGTCTTCCCCCCCTGGACTAGCCCCTTTAGTCAACCCTGAACCCAAGGTGCATCATACTCGTAGCTCTGACAAGACCCTCTTCTCAGTTCCTGGCTGCCCGGACCTCTCTATTCCAAAGATCCTTTAACTATAGGGCCCCTCGGTGGATGAATAGTCTACCTGGCCCCCTGGCAAATGAACCTAGACTTGAGCTCTTCAAAACCCACCTTAGGAAACATCTCTTGTCCTCAAGTGCCTGCGACTGCCCATGATCTGATGATAACCTTGACGATGGCCCCTGGCCTGAGTTTACCCCCTCCCACCTGCTTCTCCACCTAAGCAGTCAATGTCAGAATTTGTTTCCAAACTGTAATACCTGTCATGTTATGACCATCACTAAGCAATTCCTAGTATTTAATGCTTTTTACTGCTCACTGTAACTGATTGTTTGCCTTCTGCTCACTGTATATTTACCTGAGCGTTTACTCACTGATCTATTGTTAGTACTGTCAGTCTGTATTTTTATCTCTGTGCCGTGGATCCTTTGTAAATGAGTCTATTGACTCAAAGGTGTTTCCGAATTCCAGATAAACAATAAAATAAAATAAAATAAAAAATGCTGCCCTACAAAATGGGACTCCTGATAGAAGACATTATCTGTGGGAGGAAAAAAAACAGAATTGCACACACGAGTCCTGAGAGTTTAAGGGACACCTAAACTGCCTTTTTTTTACCACTGCACAATACCAAAATCAGGCTTTGCAGAGAGGAAAAGGAAAGACTGTTGTTTACATTGATGCTAAACCTGCATTTATAAATGTAAGATAAAAGCAGGTTTGTAGCATTTAAAAAAATGTAAACAGCCTTCCAATTTGAAAAACCCACAATGTCAGCTCTACAAAATGGCCAACAGACATCAGATGGAATGATGTCATAGGAGCAAGTAGCAGAGCTATATAGCACTCTGCAGTGCTAACTGGTTCCTTTCATTTCCATTATATTTTATAGTTCTTTCAGCAAAATAATCAAAATCATGGCTTCACATGTGTATTATCAAGCTGGTACCTGGCATAGCAGTAGCACTACTGCTTGCAATGCCAGTGATCCGAGTTTGAGAATGAGCCTGGAGAGTCAGAGGACTGGCCGAGGGAAGGTAGGATAAGTGTTCATTGGACAGCTCTCCTCCTCCGGGGTGAGGATCTGTGAGCTCCTGGCAGTCTAGTGACACCCAGTGGAGACTGGGTGTACTCACAGGTTAGGAACATATAAAGGGCGGAGGTGGCAGCGAATATCTGTGGGACGTGCATGGGAGCACGCACATCCGCGCGCTGATGTCATTGAATGTCCGCACCTCCTGGGGACACCACGCAGGAAGAAACCCCTCTGACAGGTGCAGAAAGAATCCTGGAATCCACAGATCCTCCGCACCGCCGAAACAGCCTCACTTGGTCTCGCCCAGGCTTTAAAGGGCGATCTTGGTCTCTCCCTGAGAGGAGCCCTTCCGTGAAGGGACAGTCATGGTTCTTCGGACTGGGCAGCAGTGGGAGTGGCTGGGGGTGAGGGATGAAAGAATTCAGGGGCTGGCATGATTATTTTTTTTTGTGTGCGTGACATAAGCAGTGGAACATTGCACGGAAAATTGTCATCCTGACGTGGCCATATAAACCAAACAGTATAAGTCAGCAAATACCTTCTGGTCTAGTGGTTCTCCTGAAGTGCAGTAGATCAGGTCAGTCCAGTCCAACAGTGCAAAGTTTGAAAGGCTTGTCGGCTTACACTGAAATATTGTGGTCAGTCAGCAACTTTTCTTTGCCATTCCTGATGTCAAACACACACGCACTGCCAGCCTGTCTGCCCACACATACATAGTGGCAGATTCAAATACCATTCTCCTGCTCCATCACACAAAATTCAGTCGCTCGTCGAACTACAACGCGTGCCAGCTTATTTCTAAGTCTGTACTGGTAGTCCTGAGTGAGTGCACACCTTCCTATTTGGGTAATCAAAGATAACGTGTAATGGAAATGAAAGGAATCAGCACTACAGTGTGCTATGAGCTCTGCACTCTCTCCTCATTCCATCTGACGTCTGTCAGCCATTTTTAGAGTCAACGTGGGGTTTTCAAATGGGAAAGCTGTTTACATTTTTTAATGCTACAAAACTGCATTTAACTTAAATTTGTAAACGCAGCTGTAGTTAGCATCAGTGTAAACAGCAGCCTTTCCTTGACCTCTCTGCCAAGTCTGGTTTTGACATTGTGCTCTGGTAAAAAGGCTGTTTAGGTGTACTTTAAATTGGCGTGCCTAGTACACAAAACCAATGAAACTGGGCTTGTAAATGTCCTTTTCGGAGATATAGTTCAGGGCTGTATGCAGCTTATCTGGAGCCCTGCTTGCTGTGCAGAGTTTTTCTTTCACCCATGAAATTCGGGGATTCCCCTATGTGTTTATGTTTGTTTATGGAATTCTGCCAAATAATGTCTCAAACACAAAAAGAAACATGTTGTAGCTTACAATTGTTTTCTTGCAGAGAAAAATGATTTTGCTGATTTTGTTTTAGCATACACAGAAATTGTTTTTCGGTAAGTTATAAAAAAAAGAAAATCCACAGACTTAGAAGCTTTGCTTTATTACATAAGGTTTAGTTACCCTGGTGAAAAATACTGAACATGCTGTATTTTTCAGAATCTGGAAAGGTGAATTTTATGGACCCTTTTTCCACAGTAGGCATATTTAGGCGACTGCAGGAAAAAAAACGAATTTCCCGCAGCATTAGTCTCTACATCCCACACCTCTGGTGAATAGTGCAGCCCCCCAAAACCCAGTACACAGTGAAGCAAAACATGGTATTGAGTAACGACTGCATGTAAATAGGAGATCAGCAACACACTGGCAACTGCAGTTAGGTGTTGCTTTCTGGTGGCTTTATTGAGTGGGCATCTGCAACTCTAGACTTTGGTTGCTGAGAATGAACCCAGAAAAATGATAGTCTAGAATAGAATCAAAAGGTGCGGGCCCAAAATTCCAGGCATAGCCTGGCCCATACAGCCAGAATTGTATTTGCAGTCACGTTTCTTAAAAGACTGAACCAACCAATCAATCTGTCTTATCTGCTGAGCAAACACAGCTGTAACTGTCATAGCTAGGATGCCAGTAAAGGTGCCGTTGTTTTATTCTGTATTTTTGTGCAATAAAGAAAACTGATGTTTTAGAACATGTAGTTTCTGCTGCCTTTTGCCTCTAGTGCCTTCGAAAACAGGATGGTCTCCCATTGACTTTACCTGGTCAACGTATTAAATAAATACTGGCTATGCCGTGGGCTGGGTAAAATGCTGACATTCTATTTCTACAGGCTGTGATCCCTGTTGACATAGTTGTATAGAGTTCAAACTGCAGAGAAAAATATTGTGTGTGTGTGTGTGTGTATGTATATATATATATTTATTTATTTATTTTATTTTCCCTGTCATCTAGGTTTTCCTGGCCTAGTCAGCTGCATGTGCCTAGGGATATGCCCTGTTCCCAGGGACATACCCTGGTCAGGCTAAAGCTGTCCATGATTTAGACAGCTACCAGGTTTCTGTCCCTCCACCCCCCCGCCTGGGCAGTGCTTCTTGTGGCCTTGCATACCCATAGTCTACCCTGCAGCAGGAGTAAGCTCAGTGGTCCAGCCGCAGTGGTTACTGTGGGGATGGAATCCGCCCCTAATCCTCTCTGCCCAGGACACACTGCTAAGCAGCAGCAGTATTGGCCATGACCTGCCTCCCAACGTAACTTTCCGGACTCAGGTCGTCAGCACAGCAGTGCGATATGGTACCGCTGCAACATTGGGGCAGCCTAAATGTGATTATTTTGAACCAGCATATGGTGCATTACATTTATACAGTGATAGCACCAGTCTAACGAGTTGGGTTCTAGTGCTGAAATCCTAGCACTTTATTTAAAAACAACAAAAAAAAAAAAAAAACTTACAGAAGCTCAAGTGTGGATTTTTTTCGCTGTCGCAATGCATTAATGCTCTGCTACGATTCACATTCAGAATGAACACATTTGAAATGAATAAAACATTCCAAATAAGTTCTGGTAAGGATTTTCATGGTTTAGGAATTTTGACGGGTGTTCTAGAATCTGAAAATGCTCCTTGAGTGGAAATCTCCGTTGTGATGCATCTGAAGTGACTCCAGAGGTATCAACAATGGAAATAAATGCATTTACGCAACATGTGTGTTTGTGTGTCGCAGAATGCAGATAACACACTGTATCTCGATATAGCTGTCCTCTAGACAGCACTCCCAGAACCAAATAACCATTTCCCTGTATCATGTCTTCTTTTTTCCTGTATTTTCCCTGTAGAAGCAGGATCAGATTCATGTACAAATCTGTGCAGCTTTTCCCAGCAGTTATTGCATCCTTACTTCTGACTTTCCTCTCTATTTAACATGTCTGTAGCCTTTTATAAAGTAAAGAGGGTTGATTTTCCTCTTGTGTATTAGCAGAAATTTATTATTTTTACTATAAAAAATAAGGCTTATGCTACGGTATGCCAGAACATATGTTTTAGGTACTATCTGCCAGACTGAATATATACTACCATTCAGGCAGTCCTTCATATTTTTATTTATAACACTACAAAACGTGCATCAGCATGGTCCGGTTGTTGTAATGTTCCCCACCCCAAATACACAAAAGTGTCTTGTACTCCAGACAGCATTTTGCATGCCCGCTTGGCCTAGTTGCACCCCCCCCAATCATCATGTCATGCAAAGCCTGTCAGGCCAACCACAACATTAAAACATTGGTTGATCTGAGAAGCCCGTTTCAAAATGTAATTCTGGCATGCCTGGCCCAGTTACCACCACCACCACCACCAATCACACAGTTTTGACCCCAGAAGCCTGCTGTTCCAAAAAGAAATTCTGATCTGCTTTGCCCGGTAACCACTACCACACCGGCTGCATGTCAGTTCGCTGTGGTCAGTGTGCTCCACGACAACTCGTGTCATACTGTTAGCTCCGGCGTTAATTAGCCCTCTGTACAAATTGTTCTCAGACAATCCCCCACCCCCACCCGTATAAATTTAATAAAATAAACTCCAGGGGAGGCGCAATTCAAGAACGAATTGTGCAGGGAGCCAATTAACGCTGGAGCTAATAGCCTGGTGCAAGTTATTGCAGAACACATTGACTGGAGCAACTTGATGTGTCACTACCCCCACTACATCCACCCCCCTGTCATTCAAAACCTTGTGGGCCGGACACAAATCAGCAGCATTAAAACTCTGTTTTTACCTGAGAAGCCTGCTGTGTTCAGCTTTCTGCCTGGTCTCCTGCCATGCCCTGCCAACACTTAACGTCAGAAAAAAGTCTCCAATATTCAGACTTCACAGATAAGATCCAGACCAAGTTATTTATTATTAAAAAACAAATCCCCACATACCAGACAGCTGCCAGAGAGATGCATCACAGACACACACACACAACAAAACTAGAGACACGTGGATTACTGTTCATCAGAGTTTTTGTGACTTCAAATGTATCCATAGATGCAGAATCAAACTGCTTAGGGCATCATTTTGCACAACTTTCCAAATGCCATCCTAATACATTTATCCATGTTAATTTAATAGATCCTAGCTCCTTCACATTTTTAGCATTATTACCTGGAACTACCTGCCACAACACAGTACCATCACTGGTCACAGAATTAGAACACTGTTTGTTTACTTCTGTGGAGTGTACTTATGTTCCAGATAACCCTCCATCATCACGAAGAGTTATTTTTGTTAGTTTTTTTTTTTTTGTAAATCATCTAGCTTTTCGATAGTCTTAGTTGTCTGGCCTGCCTGGCCCAGTTAGCTTGCCCCTCCGCCCCCCCCAAAAAAAAAATCACAAGGAGTATAGGTTTTGTTTTTAAATCTTCTTAATTGAAATATTAATATCTGGTCTGCCTGGCCCAGATTCCACACCACCACCCCCAGCCACCGAAAAAAAATCTTCACATTGTCCAAACCAGCCACAGTGTTAAAATGCTGAAAAGTAACCATGGCTCGCCAGATTTGTGGCTTTGGTTCCAAAAGACTCTTGGAACTCTCCCTGCACCCTTGGAGTCTTAATTTGCTGACTGCTGCTGTGGCATGAGTTCCAGATCCACACCCCCCCCCAGCCAGAAAAAGCCCCATGTCTTCCAAACCAGCCATAGTGTTAAAACAGTGAAAAGTAACCATAGCTCACCAGATTTGTAGCTCTGGTTCTAAAAGGCTGGCTTCGGCCTTCCTGTAATTCAGATCCCTCTCTGTCTCTGCATCCTTGGAGTCTTGTGCTGCTGGCTACTGCTCTCTCGTGCATTTCTACAAATGACCAACTGTTACTGCTAAGAGACTGAACTGGAATGATGCTGGGTTTTTTTTCTTGTTGCCGCAGAGGCACTGAACAAAAGGACCACAAGCCTGACTGCTGGCACATTTATAGTGCCAGATTAAAGAGTGCCCGGGTATGATTTTAAAACAAGCTCATGTGCCTGAAGAAACTTAGAGAGTCACAAGGTGCTGGGCCAATCAGAAGCTCTAGTTTTACTTGACTCTTGTAGTCTGAATGAGAATCTCGGTGGCCATTTTACAGGTGGGGGTGAACCCAGTCATTAGTGGCCTTAGGAGTAGGTTGCTTTTCCCCGTAGAATAGCACAAATGCCATTTTCCTTCCCGTATTCCATTTTGTGTACCTAAAACCTGTAAAATATAGGAATCCCCATAGATCTGGGAGCACTGTGTGTAGATAGCACATTGTCCGAAGGTTGGCTAAATCTCAAACCTGTTACCTTGAGGATTCCAGTGTTAATTAGCTTTCTATGGACTACCCAGCCAGTGAGAGAGCAGTTTAACAATGTCTGACGACATTGGAATGGAACTATGCGGTATTCTGAATGGGCATTCTGGTAAGAGCAGGGAATCAAACAGTTCAAGCTCACAAAAAAAAAAAAAAACTTATTTAAAAGCTTTAGCTGTGAACATGTGTAGAAAAAATTGGGCATGCAGTGACCTGACTCAGGATAATTCATCATCACTTATAGACTAGGTGCCAAAAAATCCTGCACTGTAATGTCAGCTCAGCCCTGATTGGATGAGGGGTTGGGGCTGAACTTGATCTACCTGAGAGCATCTGTTTGTACTTTTTTGTCCCTCCTTCCCACATAGGGCACAGTCTGCATCGTGACTTACTGGGATCAGGCTCCTCCACCACCTCGCAGACTAGCAGGAAATTACAGACCACTCACCCAGATTCAAACGTAATTTAATAATTATTCATAAATACTCAGATAATCAAATACCCACGGCCCTCACGCCACCAATGTTACTGGGAGGGGCCCAATTTAATAGTCATGTAATTCTGTAATAGAACACTATTTTGTTATAAAGTTTAATCTAAAGCTTCAGCAAACTCCTTTATTTAATGCTACTGCTAAGAAAACATGCCTGTTATCTGTGTTTTAGCTTAAATTTCTTCACCCGTATGTAGCTGCATTGAGTTACCTATTTTGTATATTTTGTAGCTGCAGTCAGATCAAATCAGATCAGACAAATGCATTAGTAGGTCACTATTTCCAACCTCCACATCACTCCGCAGTTTTGTCCTCAGTTGCTCACAAAATGTTGCTGAAAAAATATTTCTCAACTCACAGTAATCTTATGTAACTATAGGCACTTTTACACGCAGTGGTCTGTATCAGAATGACAAATACAGACACACTGTAACGGTGCCCTTTCGGTGGGTACAAGCATTCACACACCCGTACAAAAGTGAGCGTTTCCCTGAAACGTGTTCTTTCTCCTCCTCCTGTGTTCCCCAGCTTCTGTTCCGTTCTGCCCTGCCGTCTAAAATCGGTTTTCCATTCATTTGGGCGAACTGCAGTCTAAAATAACCCAACATTCAGCACATTTGACCACAGCAATAAATAACATAAAAATGATAAGTTCAGTACAGAATTTGTTTAAGGAAGATTTTCTCTAACAAATTATGCTGAAAACATTTACAAAACTCATCTGTTTAGGTGTAGTAACTTTGAGGCTTGTACTGTGGTAACTTTGAACGACTTTTGTGATGTTTTCAGCAGAATTCGTTAGAGAAACTCTGCCCTAAACAAATTCTGCCATGCAGTTGCACTTCTTTTGGATTAGTAAGGTGGAACAGCTGCCCAGAGTACACTTGCCTTGCCAAGATGCCACCAGGCCCCCAATGGCAGGAAACATTGCCACAACACCGGAAGATGGAATCTTCCGAAACCTTGCTTTGTGTGTACAAGTGGCGCGTGAATGCAGCAGGAGGAGAGCAACTGGACAGGAACAAAACTGAGTGGCCCAAGTAAGTGCCTTATAAAAGTGGCTTATGACTGTGTTGATAATTCACTCAAAGTTTTCTCTCCAGTGCCCTTTCTGCAAGGAATTTAAAGACATGTAAATGCTTAGTGTATTGTCCTAGCTGCATAGGCTGAGCTTACTTTCTTTTCCTCATTAACAGTGGTTGTTGCAGCTTACCTAATGGAGTCACCTTCTGGCTTGACTCCCCTCTGCCATTCTGAGTGGAAGCACCAGCACAAGTTGACTGAGGCATTTTATTCACCTGGTGCCCCTCTGCAGCATTGTGCTGTTCATCGCGCTCGACGTCACATCACAGCAGCTGACATCATGGCACTACTAATCACTCTCTTTGTACTTTTTATTTATTGCATTTATGATAAAGTACAATAACAAGAACCTCCAAATGCCAGACATCACATATAGTATAGGAGCCATCCAATGGTTAAGAAGTAGAAAGTCTAAACATTTAAAATTACAGATAGAGGGTAATCTATCCCCCCCAAAAAATACCATCTGGTGTATTCATATCAAAATGGCTACACCCTACACGAGTATGGTGGTCAGTCCCAAATATAGAAAGTCCAGAAATGTTGAAACCTCAGCAGCCAGCGTTGATATGACCCCATCCTGAAACTCTTATAAATCCAACAGTATATAGTGCCCCCAATCTGCTGGGCAGACAAGGGAACGATAACAGATAACAGCAATTCAACTAGTACATTTATAACCAACCCGTATAAATGACAACTAAACAGGAGCTGCCCTTATGTAAGAAATGTTCATGCAACATCGATAAAGGGGAGTGAAAAGAACGCTGTGCAAATACCCAAGTTCAAACGAGAGAGCTCAGAGCAGTGTCCATAAGTTACTGATAGTGTGTCCACAATAGTCCCACTGTATGTTTAAGTCATTACAGGCCCCAGTACCTCTCATCCTTCAGCAGTGTCATCTTCAGAGCTCTGGTCGGGAGGGGTGGTACCTGTTGTTGGGCAGCCTCAAATTCCTTACTGATCTGCTCGACCCTCTTCCCAGCCTCAGCGGGATAGATAAATTAAAAAGTGTGACCTCCATAACAAATCCGAAGATGCGCTGGCATCAATAGTGAATGGACCACCCCTAGACTTCTCAATTTAGCTCTGACTGCATCAAATTTCTTCTGACATGCCCTCGTGGCATAGGAAGGGTCCGTGAACAAGTGCAGTGAATGTCCCTCATAATGAAATTGTTTCGTAGTACGAGCTGCATTTAACAACGTATCCCTCATAGTGACACCATCTGTGACCAGTAAAACTGTCCAAGGGAGGCATCGTTGTGCCTCTGCAGAGCGTGGGTCAAAAACGGTAGGCCCGTCAGAAATTGTTTGCACATTCTGGATCCAGATGCAGAGCTCCGACAGACCAACTAAGCGAATCGAAGTTCAGCTAGCATTCTCCAAAGCCTCCAGACAATGTTGGAGTTGCACATTTTCCTGAATACGTTTGGTCATGGCGGAAAGAGCCTTTGTTGCCTGGGATTCTGCCATTGTTGCAATTTTTGTAGCTATCTATATCTTTGTCTTGTTCCCCAAGCTGCTGCAGAATTGTCCCAACCTTTGCATCAGTTGCTTGCAAAGAAAGTTGAAGGGCCTTCCATGTGACCCTGAGGACTCAAGATTAGATGTCAGGGCCTGAGACTCCGTCAGTGGCTGGGTCTTTGCACCTCCAGAAGCTCCCTTATTTGAGTGCCCCATTGAAAGATTTTTACACCAAACTGCTCCACATAAGGTAAACTACCAGTTGCTGCTGCCGTATAAAGGGAATACAAATAAAAAAACCCAGAAATGAACGAAAATAGCCCCTCAAGACTCGGAACTGTAATGGAACATGTCCGCTCAGTAGGTGTGCTCAGCAGTGCTCCATACTAATCACTTTTCAATGGCGTTAAAATGAAAACTGTTGTGTTTTGTTCAAGATCTGACCCATATACTTTATCATAAAAACTATCTACTTGATTTCTCATTACCTTATTTTTTCGTCGTGTTATGTGGCGATGCTGCAACATCTTGACGTAAGTGTGTCACCCACTGTAGTACCTATGCATGTCGTCACTCATTGTGAATTCATATCTGTGCTGCAGAATTGGCTAAAGTGGACCTCAGACTCATATTTATCCTCTCCCCATTTTTGTCAAGCTTTGTGCTTCTTGGAAACTTGATTCAGATATGTCAGAGTTTTTTGGTCCTTAAGAAATCTGTAAAGGAAGGGCTCCTAGCATTTGTGCTTTGTATTGGTATACTACAGAGTTCTGATGCAGTCAAAAGGAAAAAAGAGGGATTAGTTACAAACCTGTGTCCACCAGCTCCCCAGTCTCACATGGCGCTAACCTCAGGCATTTTGTCATGCCACCTTCGATTGTGACATCATAACTGTGGCCATATTGCATTTTGTGGAGTGGAGGGCTACTTTCTGGGCCACCAGGGCAGCCCTGCAGTGGTTGAGACAGGAGGGGTCCAAAGTAGACACCTGTAACTGAGTATGCCACCTGATAAGCTCAAGCTTGGGCTCGGGTAGCGAACCTAGTATTCGTCATGATAAAGCGAGAGCAGTGTTCTCTGCGCCACCTGACAGCCCTTGGATGATTTCAGATGTGATTTGGTGTCACAGATTTCACAATGGAGGGGCTAACCCACTACTGTAAGATAATATTTTAAACAGCCTAGGGAGACCATAACTAAGGATGTTGTGTATGAAATGCAGGGCCTTAAGCCACTGTTGCTTGTCCTGGATATGCTGAAGCTATCATAGAAACATACAGACCCTAGAAGTGCACTGTCAGAAACATTAGCCATCGCTGGTTTTTAATCATGAGCCATTTCATTGTTGTTTTGTGTCATGCAAGTCCTGTCATTTCTTCTCCATAAAACACAAGTCCTTTAATAGACAAACATACTGCTTATGACAGAGCAGTTTATACGGTGTATTTCTCTGGGACTGAAAGCAGTGGGGAGAGAGTAGCTTCTTGACCAGTTGGTACAGATACTTTTGTCATTGCCTGAGATGAAAACAGCTATGTGGACTCACTGAATGACCCACAATTGTGACACTTTTTGCTTATTTTTACCCCCCACCCCCACCCCCATAAGAAATACCAGCAAGAAATTGCAGGAATTAAAAAAATAAGAATTAAAACCTGGACTCTCTGGAAAGATGGTCTAGAAAGTGGAAGCTGAGGTTCAATGCAGGGAAATGCAAGGTACTCCACCTGGGGGCCAGAAACCCAGGCCAAGTGTACACCCTGGGGGAATGCTACAAGTCTCGATGGCTGAGAGGGACCTGGGGTGGTGGTGGATGTCAAGATGAACAACTCTGAGACTTGTAGGAGGGCAGCAGCCAAGGCCAACAGGATGCTGGGATGCATCGCTGGGGATCACATCCAGAAGGAGGAGTGATACTCCTCTGTATAACTGCTTGGTGAGGCCGCACCTTGAGTACTGCGTGCAGTTTTGGAGCCACATAAAGCGGGACATTAACCTCCTGGAGAGGAGTCCGAAGGAGGGCAACCAAAATGATTTGGGGCTTGGGGACAGGACCTATGAGGAGAGGCTCGAAGAGCTAAATATGTACACATTGGAGAGAAGGGACCGGGGGACATGATAGGGGTCTTTAGGTACATGAAGAGGGTAAAAGGGGAGGAACAGTCGGGGTGCTTGAAGGAAGGAGGAAGGGCCACTAGGGGCATGGGTGGAAGCTGGAGGGGAAGATTCAGGGGAGAAAGGAGGTGCTACTTCACTGAGAAGGTGGTGGAGCCATGGAATGCACTGCCTAGGGGGCTGGTGGAGGCAGAGACAGTGGAGGGTTCAAGAGGGTGGGACAGGTACAGGGAAGGGTTCTGGAAGCAAAATCCAATGCAGCAAGAATATCCGGAACTGGGAAGGAGAAGCCAGAAAGCGAGGGGACAGCAAGGTCAGCACCCAGGTTGGGGACTGACCAAACGAGCAGACACGAAAGGCCGTTAGGCTATTCTGCTGGCATTTTAGTATGTTAGTATGTAAAAATTAAAATAAGACAGAGTGGACAGTTAATCCAGTTACAGTGCTGGCTCAGAATCGCGAGTACTATGATGGGAGTCATGGGTTTGAATCCAGGCTTTTTAAGCCGGCCTGGTGGCGCAGAGGCTGAGGCGCTGGATGCCTTGCCTCACGTCACGCCAGCGACCCGGGTTCGGGAACGAGCTCGGGTTGTTTTGGGGGCAGGATTGAGCAGCGGAAAGGCAGCCCTTCTCTCCCGGGGAGGCACCCTGTCACCCACCATAGTTCCTCTGCCTCTGGATGGAAGTCCGAGGGTAGTGTAGGTGGGCAGGTGACAAGTAGCAGGAGGCGCCCCAGTACCGCGGTGTGCACGTGCCTTCATACGCACACGTGTGGCCGGGACAAGGGCCGATGGAAAAAATGGGGGATAATATAATATCCAGGCTCTTCCTGCAGGTTCACAGAATAAAGTGGTTAGTTTTTGCAGTACGGATGGAAATTAACAAAAAAAACACTGAACAGCAGTTGAGCATAGTACTCTGTGAATTCTGAAAATACATCACAGTTGTCAAGGTTAATGTTAGTTTCAAGACAGTACAAAACAGTTGCCAATAAAAGCAAAGCTACAGAGCCAGACCGGTGGTGCTGAGGGTTGAGGTGCTGGACGTCACACTTCACCCCATGCCGGTGGCCTGGGTTTGGAAACGACCTCTGATCGTTGGGGTGCTGGCACAAGGGGGGTGTGGTGTAGCAGGATTGAGCAGCCTGACAGCAGCTCTCCTCTCCTGGTGTGGTGGTTGTCCCCGCTGTCTCTGGGTGGAGGTCCGGTGGCTGTACAGGCGGGAGGGGCAGCAAGTCAGGAGGGTGCCGTGGACGCGGTGCACCTGTGCCTCCATACACACACATGCGTGCCCTGGGAAGGGGGCAGATGAAAAAATTGGGGGGAAAACACTGGATAAAAACATAACAGAAAAAAAAAAAAGCTACAGATGCAGGAAATACATACACTCGCCTTATTGATGATGTCTCCTCTTGTGCTGTGGACACCTGTTCTGCTGCTCACTACGCCAGCAGCCTGAGTTTGGGAGTGACCTTTTGTCGTCAGGGATTGGATGGGGGAAGGAGGATTCAGCATCCCAAGGACAGCTGTCCTTTGGGGGGAGGGTAGGTTGTGCGTCCTGCCATTTGTCTTCTAGTGAAGGCTGGGTGGCAGCGTGGCTGGAGTTTGGCAGAATGAGGGAGAGATGTGTCATTGCCAGCACTGACCTTGCATGCGTGGGTGTGCACCCAGAAGCGTCACCGCACAGCAGTGTCTCGGAGAAGGAAAAACAGTGAAAAATGGCAGCTGGCTGGGCAGATGATACCCTGCCTGTCTTCCATGCCCACAGGTGGGGTAATTTTGCCCAGACTTTACCTTTGTCATGGGTGGCTGGATAATGGGGGTGGAACAGGAGCTGAATTTAGGAAACCAAAGGGGCAGTGCAGCAGTCAGTTGTGGGTGTCCCGTGAGTCCCTGGATGTCCAGGTGAGAGGAGCCTCGATGGGCAGGAGGTGGCTTTGGCAGTGGCTGAAAGAGGTCCTAGCTAGAGTATTGGTGGTGGTGGTGGGGGGGGCATTTGAGCAGTTTACTACTGCTAAGTAGTTCAGAATCATTTAGCAAACCCTTGGTATTGCATAGCATTTTGTTTATCTGATACCTGCTATTTTCCACCATGTGCAGTGGCAGTCGGCAGGAAGGGGAAAGTACCATTAAAGAAGTACTGCATTGGGTGGGACTAGATCAGAACCTTTTGGGATCTGGTTGCGATCCAGCTCATTCTTTGCTGTGAACTGACCCATGCTATTACTAGAAACTGACCACCACAGCGGTTATGGGAAATTTGTGTTTGAACCTAACCTTCCTTTGGGTGCTGTAGAGATGGTACTGAAAACTGTTTGGGGTGTGCATGTGTGCTGGATGTTATGAGATCAGTTGAGCATCATATTTATAGCATGTGAAAGAAAGTAATTCCATCATGGAGTTTAACAGCTTTACTTCGGCTGTCAGCATTTAAAAGTAGGTTTAAACGTTTGTTTTTTTTCCGGATAAATACTTAAAGGTAAGGAGAAATCTGTCTGAACTGTTTACAGGCAGAGATTTCGATTGATTTCCAATTAAATCCCAATTCTCTTTCCTTTGCAGTCGGACCAGCTCAGCAGCGCTAACATTATTTATACAGACCCAGAAAGAGGCAAAAATATTTGATCACTACACACAGGGCTGATTTTACAAAATAAGAAGTTTACGATCTGACTCGTGTCAGAGTAACAGCATCAGCAGGCTATCCAAGAGCTTCGAGACTGAAGCCTTTTCCTCGGGACCAACTGAAGAAGAGGCCTTTGCCCCAAACTTGCACTGGGCTAGCTTACTGATGCTTTTGCACTGGTGCAAGTCAGATGGTAAATATCTGTTTTGCAACATCTTCCCTGTGGGAAGCCCGAACATTCTTGCTTCTGTAAACTTCTTACTTCTCGAGCACCTGGTCTTACCATTGGTGCACTCTGTTCTTGTTGCCAGTCTTAAAGCAGCAGTGCAATAGATGGGGTGTGGGGGCCAATTGGGATGTTTTGGGATCACGTTGTGAAATTGTCTTTCCCAACAGCTAAAATACTCTGCTACTAAGAGTATCACTGCTAAAAGCTTACTTCAGAAATATGCAACTTCTTCATATGATGGTGAATCTGCTCACCATCATCATCCTTAAAGTTTATACCCATTTTTTTAGTTTGTCTCTTAATAAAAAAAAAAAGACGTGTTTTTAGATGAGAGCTGTCAGTTTTCACAAGGAATGGTGATTCAGTACCTGGCTTGCGTATTTCAGATGAATGACATTATGGTATGCTAAGTTGCCTTTTTTTTTTTTTTGACTTCTTTATGTCCCCTGTGTCAATCAGTCTGCCCCCCTCTCCTCCAGCCCTGTCACTCTACCGTTCCTGGGACTTACTAACTGATCCGTGGAGTGCCCCATGGCTTACCCCCCCTCCTGTTGCAGGGCCCACGAGGGACTCCCCCATTACCCCAGAGGACCTTTAGCTGGGTTGCTGGTCGACAACCCCAGCAGGCGGGTGCTGGGCCTGCAAGGTGAGGCAGCATCATCCGGCAGACTGGGGGCTTTTCAATTTGCCACCCCAAACCCCATGACATCAAAGGTGCAACAGGTGTGCGTGCATCCACACGCCCCTCCACGCCAACGTTCACCCTCCCGTTCCTGGCTGCGGTGCTCGTTCGCCATCCGTGGTCACCCAGGTGGCAGCGTGGCACTGCAGGCACGACCCCCTCTCCACCCCGGAGGTGGAGAGCTCGTACCCCCTCCCCTAGCTGACCAACTGATGTCCTGAGCTTGTTCCTGAACCCGGGTCATCAGTGCCGCAAGCAGTAGCTCTATCGCTGCTCTGGATGGCCGCCAAGTTGCCTGTCTTTGGTGAGCCTACTCAGGATTTCTTGGTCTGCTTATAAATCAGGTTCCACATCCGCTGTGAAGGGAGCAGAGGGTTGACAACCTGTTTAATATTTGAGCTGAATGGACACGCGTAAGAGTTTTAATCTTGTGTCATTTTTACGCAGGCAGGTGTAAGCAATTTCTTTAAGTTTTACTTGCTGCCCCAGGTAAGTGAAAGCAGTTACATTTTATCAGCAGTTCTGTAGGAAAAAAATATCTTTACTTACTGTGGTCCAGACTGAAACCCGGTAACAGCAAAGTCAGTTATCAACAAAGTGAAACTGATTAGCTGTTGTAATTGACTCTGAAGTTGCCATTTTATGGGCCCTTTCCTGCCCCTCCTGTGAATTGTGTGCTTCTCCACATACTCCTCCATTACCACCCACAGTATTTGTGAAATGGTCCAGTGTTTGTGCCGAGATGCAGGAAAAGGCCTTGCAGTTTTACATAGTGCACGGTTTTTAGTAGAAACAGAGTACGGTTTTATGTAGTGCCTTTCATGCAAACTGTATCCCAAAGTGCTTTACAGTCCAGAAGAGGGAGGGGAGAGAAATGTTGCTGTTATTTTCAGCCCACAGGGAGATTCAAACAGCACAGCAGATGCATTAGAGATAGTTAGAACAGGAAGGTTAGGTGACTTGCTCAGGGTCACACAGTGAGTACCGGTAAGTAGTAGTTGTAGCATTCCAACTTTGGTCTCAGGTTCGTCAGTCACCACCTCTAGGCCATACTGCCCCCTAGTATGTCATCAGGAGGAAGAGAAGTTTTTTTAATTTTTTTTTTATATACATTTTTATCATGACTAGCTGTTTTTCTTTCAAGGATATATCCTGCTCATGCTGTGGACCTCAGCTGTCATTTAGACACGAGCTGGGTTTTTATCCCCCGTTTTCTACCTCCCATCAGCCAGTGATGTGGGCCGCCCTACTGCTTGTCTCGGCCAAAGCAGCATGCTCTGTGTGCACACACTGCCCCCAGCATAGGAGCAGGCTTCCGCCACCTACCACATGAGGCCACTGCATCACTGGGCACTTGCCTGCCATCTCCCACCCTACGCTTGCTTGCCAGCCCTGTCTTCACATTTCTGACTCCCAAAACTCCCACTCAACCTGGGATGCCAGCCTGAAAGTGCATTCTGCTGGGCAGTCGGGTGGTCCAGGAACAGAATATTTAACCTTCCTTGCCCTGCATTGGGATACCTTTGAGCAACAGCGTCATAAACTCTTGGGTGGCAGAATGTAAAAATAATAAAAGCTGTATAAAAAATCATATTTAAGTATACAATAGACTTTGTTCTTTACATAGTGTGTTTCACGTGCACTGTATCTTAAAAGTGTTTTACAAAGCAGTGTTTGATACTGGTAGTGCAGGTCTGGAAATGTACACATATATACGTGCAGTGGCCGCGTTCTTGTTTTTAATTTGAATAGTATTTGTTTGTTTATTGCTCTAGGTCTGCCTATTTTCTCTCATCTTTAGGTGCATTTACCACTCTCTGCTTTGCACTGCAGTCAGAGGTGCAGAGACATTACTTCAGTGTGAACGCAGTAGTGTGGATACCATCGGGAGAAGTGTTGGTGTACTCCAGTGCCGATGTGAGAAGCACTGCCATGGTAGGGACCTATAATGCTGCTGTCTTCCAGCCTGTGGTGTGAACAGTGTGCTCCACTTGCAGCGGTGCAACCTGTACTGCTCTTGTGAGCCTTTAGGGGACTCTGATAGGGCACATCCATCTCATCGCACCACCCTCCCCAATCTACATCCCTGGAAACATGCATGTAAAGAGTTGCAATGCTGCAGACACTGGCAGTGTGGAAACACAACAGGAGCAGTCAAGAGCAGCCAGGTGGTGCCTGGTGAGAAATCAGCGCAGAATTAGTACCTTGGTTTCCATAGTTTCCTGGATATTCCATGATGTCAGCTCACCGCTGTGCGGAGCCAAGTGAATAGCACTGTCAGGGGTGGAAATTACATCACAGGCTTCAGAAAACCTAGAACTAGAACAGCACACAGTGAACATGGAGAACACTGCTCTGCTCAGCCTGCCAAGTGAAGTAATAAAAATTCTTGAGCATAAAAATCTGGCAGCCTGAATAGGAAGGCAGGGTACCACTGACCGGAAGAATGAGGGAGTTTTAAAAATATTTTAAACTGTTTGCTTTGCCCAGTGAGGCCAGCTAGTGGTGTGGTGCACCCCTTTGTGGGAAACCTGGGATCAAGTCTTGGTCCGTGCTCGTCTGACCTATGCCCTAATATGGTCTGGAGTACACACGCTTTCCGGAGGGGGGGCTGAGTTTGGTATGGAGTACAACACTTTCCAGGGGGGATGAGTTTTCTGCTGCAGCAATGCTTCCTAGGGTGGGAGCAGAGGTGGCTTCATAGTTGTTGGTGACCATGTGATATTGTCCATCCCCTGCCTACAAGAGAAGCCTCATAAGCGATGCCATCGGAGGTGGGATGGTAAAAAAAAAAGGGGGGGGCATTGCTGTGTGCATCACAGAGCTGCCCCTGTCCCCATCACTAGCCCCTACACCACTTGCACCTTCCCGGTCATCACATGAACTTCTGTGAAGATGCCTCTGGGGCCCACTGGAGGCTTTTCTGACTGGTAGACTGGCTGGAAGGCAGAAGGATGCCCCCTTGAGGCTGACAGGAGCTGCGCATATGGACCCAGAGGATAAATGGAGGAGCAAAGCGAGCAGCTACATTGGCATAAATACAATACAAGAAAATAAACCGCAAACTTACTTTTAACAAGGTGCCTATTTACCTAGTACTGCCAGCTGAGCAGCACACTGCGGATATGTTGGATCTTCTTCGAGGTACCTGCTGCAAGAGATTCTCTCGAAGATCTACTGTTATGGTGAGTACCTACGTAATTGTACTTTCTTGCGGGAAGTGATCTGTCTCACTGAGTTACTGATACTGCTTTGTTTCTATAAACACCTAACTGTAAGCAACTGAAGTAAATTCCATTCTTTCCATTGCACATATAGTTTTAATTCTGAAATTAGCAAGGGAATTGGGTCCAGTTGCTCGATTGACTAATTAAAAAGTTACTAGTAATTAAACAGGTGGACTGGTAGGTTTTGATTTTATAAAATGACTTTGGTAAATCATTATGAGCACCTTTTGATCGTGCACATGATTATTCACCAAAATAGATGGGAAAATTATATTGGCCCTTTTTAAGAGAAAATGTTATCAGGCATTTTTGAGTTGTTAAGCTCAATTTTAGGAATGTGTACTTCACACCCTCAGGTACTAATACTAACATACTAAAATGCCAGCAGAGAAGGCCTAGCGGTCTTTCGTGTCTGCTCGTTTGGTCAGCCCTCAACGTGGGAGCTGACCTTGCTGTCCCCCCACCCCCTCGGGCTTCGCCATTCTCTGTCCGAGATATTCTCCCTGTATTGTACTTTGTCAGCAATTTCTTTTTTTTTTTTTTTTTTTTTTTTTGCATACTATTTTTATTCCTCCTTGCTGAACCCAGCCGCCCGCTCCCCCAGGCAGCCTGCCTTACACCCACCAACGCCTTTCCTGTTCTGCCATCCGCTGCTCCCCACCACCCGGTTGACCCAGATGTATCCCTTCACCTGCCTTGCTTCTACGCCGCACAGGGGCATGCAGCTTTGGGGCTTCCCGGCATGGGGGAGAAGGGGCCGCCATCATCCGGCCGGCATGGGTGGCCACATTTTCACGTTTTCTACCTGTCTACAGCGCTGCTTCTTGTAGTGCTCCTGATCTCCACCAGGGGCTGCTACAGATCGAGGCAACCCCTACAACCCACCCCAAGAGAGGAGAGCAGTCCGCCGGACTCTCAATCCTGTCCTTCCCCTGCTGACCCCGATGTCCCAAGTCCATTCCCAAACTCGGGTCACCAGCATGATGCAAGGTGTGGTGTCCAGCGCCTCAACCCTCAGTGCCACCAGGCCGGCCCCTCAGCAATTCCTTTTTCGAAACTAGCTGGAAAAAAAAAAAAAGAAAGTTGGAAAACCTTTTAAAAAAAATTAATAAAATCTCCACCCCTTTCTCTGTCTACAGTTTAAAAAAATGCTGATCAGCTCCTTACACTCTGCAAGGAACCAACACTCCCTTTAGTAGTCTCCCCTCCCAGCCCGATTCAAAGCTGTTCCTCTCTGACCCCGTTCTACAGTTGGGGGTGGGGACATCTCAAGCCATCCCGGCTAGCCCAGTCCAGCTCTGTAGTGGTAGTTAGTCACATGAATGATTGAGCATGTGACCAGAGGGGAAGGGGCAGACCGGTGCACTTCATTTATGAGACTTGGCAGACTACTGGTTAGTCTGCCTGGCGTTATCACTGACATTAACTGCTTCACTGCCACCCTCCTAGTCACGTAGCAGGTTGCATGCTCAGTCATCCATGTGACAGACTACAGTAATACTACAGAGTTAGACTGGGCACGCTGCAGGAGGGGGGACAACTTATTTATCTGGGATTGTTACAGCATTCTCCTAAATTGTGGGGGAAATCTGCCTGGGGGATGAGATTATTAAAGATGGTACTGTCTCCTGGCACTGATGGGGAGGGAGTGGCATGTAAGAAATGAGCAGGATTGGGAGGGTACTTGGGGAGGGACAGAGGATTGTTCATATATTTTAATGTGGACATGAAATTATTCTGTGTTTGTTTCCAAGTACTCAAGTCCTTATTATTCATGGTATTCAGGAATTCATATTTAGGGTGTGCATGTCTTGCTAAATGTAGCATTTTGTATAAATGTTCAACAAAAACCAAAAAAAATTGAGACAGTTTTTTTTGGGTGAACCCTTCAAATAGTAAGTTTCAGTTTTTCATGCCACCCGTCCCCATTTTGAGATGAATATTGGTACAAAAAAAACTGTTTCATTTTAGTGCATAAAATGAAAGTTTGGGGAGAAAAATGGAAAAAATTGATTAAAGGGGAACTGTCATCTACTGGATTTCTACTATGCCGGGTGTTACTTTTACAACAGGCGCATATACACCCTCATGGCATATATGCACTTTTTGTAAAAATAACACCCGGCATAGTATAACCGGAGATTTTAATATCGCCATACATATAAGCAATGGGGATGAAGAGGCAACACCGCATCATCATCTCGTGGTGTTTGCCAGCGCGATCTCCCAGGGGCTGCGCTGTGGTTGTCAATATGCCGGCTGCAACCCCCGGGAGAAGTATTTTTACAAGCGTTCAGGTATTTTTTTTTTAATTAATAAATATTGGGACTCACGTGGGAAAGGGGAGCTCAAGCCACAATCTGTGCAACAGTGGCTCAAGCTCCCTTCCCAGTAGATCTCCTTTAATGTCTGAAAGCCCATAAAAAGCTAATTTGAGTGAGCCATTGTGTTTATATGCGAGTCCCTGCAGTCCAGAATTATTCACATGTAAATCAGCCCGTAATTAAGGGCTGGTGGCAGCCATATGTTTTTGGGCTTCTGACAGGAAATGATGTCACAGAGGGCTTTGGTCCTCCTTTGACTGTATTTAATCCAACAGGTTAAATAGGAATTCAGTTGTTTTATTAAGTGTGCTTTAAGGTGTTATTACAACACTTTCTTCTTCTCTAATAATTGTTTTGTATGTGCATTGAAACTAGTGAGTTATCACCTTTACATTTCAAACTGTTAGTAAAAATAATCCATCTTCAGGATTACTTTAACCTCTAGGCTATACTGCCAGCTGAACATGTCAGTACAGATTTCTGAGGCTGCCACATTACCAATGTCTGTCTTTTTCCATTCCTTCTCTTACAGCCTTTTTTCTTACAATTTTGGGTGTGAACTTGGGTCTACAAGATGCTGGTGTGGCTATGTATCTACTGGCCTGGCATTATGGCCTCCCTGTGCTCCCACAACACATCCAGGAACAAGTTGTTGCTCAGTGTGCCTTTCCTGGTCAAAGACAGTAAAAACAATCTGAGCATGTGTTATGATTCTGAAAATATTATGCTCCTTCAATCCAGATTTGACTTGAAAGGAAAAAATAGGACACAGTTACTTGCTTATTAATTGCAAAACACATAGATTGACAACATTGTTAAAACATGCATAACCTGAAATGCTTTATTAAGAGTATTTTATGGCCCGGTTGCGCTGAGGGTTGAGGCGCTGGATGCCAAACCTTGCACCACGCCGGTGACCTGAGTTCGGAAGTGAGCTCGGGTGCCGGAGGGTGGCAGGAGGGATAGGATTGAGTGCCTGTAAAGGCTGCTCTCCGATCCTGGGGAGAGTATTGGAGCGCCTGGCACTCCAGCGACTCCTGGTGGAGACCAGGGGTGCTGTAGAAGCGTGGGTGGCATATAATGGCGTGCCCGATGCTGGCAGGATTGCTGTGCGCCAACAGCGCCCCGCCTGCATGCCGGAATCTGTCTCGTAAGGAGTCCAGGGTAAGGAGTCGGGCTACCCTCCCTGGGTGGGTTAAACTGGGGGTACCGGCAACAAAGGGGGGGAGAGAGGAAGCACTGGTCACAAAGACCCTCTCGCAGGGCAGCACAAGGGTGGGATGCCTGAGAGAGTTCCCTCGAGCTGCAAAAGGGGTAAAAGAAAGTTGACAAAAAAAAAAAGTATTTTACTTCTTTTGATGAAGTTAAAAGTATAACAGTTTATTACTGAAACACTTTGGGTGGAATGGGGTTTTGTAATTACAACACTTTCTACATTCATAATAATTGTTTTGCATGTGCGTTGAAACTAGTGAGTTACCACCTTTACATTTCAAACTGTTAGTAAAAATAATTCAGTAGAATTCTGGCATTGTAATGGTAGAAAATCCCATTCCATCCAAAGTATTTCAGTAAGAAACTGTTATACTTTTAACTTCATCAAAAGAAGTAAAATACTTTTTAATTAATGGTGATAATTTTTTACATACAAATAAAGACACTTTTATCTTCAGTTACAACCTCCTGGTTGCTGTTTTTGGTTACAACCGGGAGGTTGTAATCAGAACCTGACACTCAAGTGTCGCCATAGAAAGTTAACTGGTGTGTAGTTTCAGTTTGGGTGGGCTGAACATTTTGCCCAACATGGCAGCTCCGTTATTGAGCACTGGTACCGGCACTCAAGCTTTGCCACACACTGTTAAGACAAGTAAGATTTTAAAAATCTAGCTAGTTGATCCTGCATTGAAAATGGAAAACAAAAATCAGTCTGGTTGATCCTGCCGCTCATACCCTTCAAGCGCGTCTTACACTATGCAGCTATGCTGACGGACCGTGACTTTCCAGAATGCTGTTACCACTGTAATGTAAAAGTAAAAAAATGGAAGAGACAGTGTGTATGTGTGTGTGTGTGTGTGTGTGTGTGTGTGTGTGTGTGTCTATGTCTGACAGAAGTGCTTCACTAATTGATCTGTTTTGAAAGGAAAAAAAAATATTACCATTAATTAAAATAATGTGTGTGTGTGTGTGTATAAAACCAGAATTTTACACACACACACACACACACACACACACTCTCAGTATGGAATGCTTTTATAAACCCTTCGAGCTTCACTCTCAAGGTTTATGTAGCATCCCACATCTTGAGTGTGTGTAAAATTCTGGTTACACACCCACCCATATATTATTCTATATTTTAATAATGCATTTCTGGTTATGCATGTTTAGCAGTGTTGTCCATCTATGTGTTTTTGCAATTAATAAACAAGTAATTGTGTCCTATTTTTTTCTCTTCAAGTCAAATCTGGATAGAAAGAGTAATATTTTCAGAACCTTAACACATGCTCAAAACCCATTCTGCTGGATGAACGAAGCTTGTTCAGAGCTCTTTGCTTTAACCTCTAGGCTGTACTGCCAGCTGATAATCAAAAGCTACACATTTCTAGGCTGGCCCCATGATGTCAGGCCGGTAGGTATGTAACCACATTTGCATCTTGTAGACCTGAGTTCACACTGGAAATTGTAAGAAAAGGCTGCAAGAGAGGGAACGGAAAAAGACAGAAGTTGGTGCTGTGGCAGGCCCAGAAATCTGTACTGGCATGAACACAGCCAGGGTTCAGAAATCCTGATATGGGGCTCCAATACCTGTTGGCACCACAGAGCCAGCCTTGAGATGTGTAGTTTTTGATGATCAGCTGGCAGTAGAGCCTAGAGGTTGAAGCAGTCCTGAAGACGGATTATTTTTTACTAACAGTTTGAAATGTAAAGGGGATAACTCACTAGTTTTAATGCACATATAACACAATTATTATAAATGTAGAAAATGTAATAACACCTTAAACACACTAAATAAAGCAGATGATCTTCTATTTAATCTGTTGGCTTACATACAGTCAAAGGAGGACCAATACTCCCAGTGACATCATTTCCTGTCAAGAGCCCAAAACATATGGCTGCCTCCAGCCCTTACTTACAGGCTGATTTACATATGAATAACTCTGGACTGCAAAGACTCACAGATAAACACAATGGTTCATTCAAATTAGCTTTTTATGTGCTTTCAGACATTACACAGTCATGTAGATGACAGTTCCCCTTTAAGGTTTAGCCAAATAGCATTGGCCATTATTGACAACAGAAAATCAATGACACTACTTTTCTGTTGGTATTTGGAAGCTGCAAGGAGGCAGCCATTTTATAGGTAAGAAGGGTACTGGGCTACTAACCTTAAAGGAAGGTGACATGTCTGTATAAACAGAGTGCAGGTGATGACAGTGGTCTGTTTGAATTGCAAACAAAAAACACAATAAAGTTTATTCTAAAATCTAGCTTTTTCTTCTCGGTTCAAAAGGATCCCTGTCTGCACAAACTTAAAAAGTATTTAATTTTCAGTAAAAGCTGACAACTATTACCAGGTCTCCGTATCTGTTCCTCTCTGCAGAAATCAGCTTAGTAATGGTACAGTGCCAGGCCTTGAAGTAGTGTGGAACTGACATGACCACTGGTCAGGTAGAGGAGAGGCCAGAAGGGCTGGTTCTGTGAGCACAGAGTGCGGCAAGTTACCATGTATTGCCTTCTAATTCATTAAATTAGTCTTTGCAAGAGATTTGGTTCATCCTGCGTTTCTCCAAGTCTGGATGTGCCATCACTAAATATATTTCTGCTGGGAGGAACAAGTACGGAGACACAACGAGAGAGCGAGAGAGAAAGAGAGATCCTTTTATTGATTTCTCCCAGTTGACAAATACACCTACATGGCTTTGTCATGAAATGCCTGCTGCCAGTGCTGTAGGTATGGTGAGTAATGGCCTATTTTACTCCCACCATTTAAAAAAAAATGCTAAATGTTTTTAATGAGTACCTATACTCATCCCAAGAAATGCTCCACACCCTGTGGAATAGTTCTTTAAAATACTGTTGGTGATTCAAAAGGAGCCTTTTCTTCAGACTTAAAGCATATGAATGCATCCAGCTTTTGTTTTACTCGCCACATTTCAGAACAGGTGAGCAGATTACTCTTACTAGCCATCGTTATCTGGAGCACTGCCTGCTGCATTGTTTTTGCCCATTTGAAAGTATTTTTCCATGTTTTTTTCTAAAGGCATTTGCTAAATTAACCAAGTAGCCTAGTTGGTGGATCCTGATGGTAACAATGTTTTATTAATTATTCATTTGAAAATTGTTGGCTGGGAAAGCCGCCCAGAGCAGGGGAGAAAAGTAATACAGTAGTTGACATGGAAGCAACATAATAATACTACGCTCAGTCAAAAGTAGTAACTGAAGCTTGCTGTTGATAGTAGTAGGGAAACAACCCAAACAGCACAAGTAATGACAAGCATCACCCATCAAAACAGCTGGCAGAAAAAAAAGATAAAGCAAAGTCTAAAACAAGTACGTTCAATAAATATGAAACTTACAGACTGTACCAGACGATCTTGTAGAAGCATGGGGGGAGGGGGGGCGTTGAGCTCAGTGGGTGGGTTGCGGAGGATCATCTTTTAATGATTTTGGTGAGGAGGGAGGATGGGTTGTTGCTGAGTAGCCAGTGTGCGCTGTATTTCCAGGCTGTTTTCACGTTGCCATTCCCAACTTGCTATTTTGATGTGGAACCCACGTGCACTATACTGACATCATTTTGTAGCAGCTGCTTTTTAGTTGCATCATCTGTCTGATCATTATCTCCACAAATGTGACCATTATTGCTTTTCATATGATTTTAGCTGATGTTTATGTTTATTTTGTGATGAAGTAGACAATTAACAGTATACTTGGTCAAACCCAGGATGTATTAAAAGCTGCATATTTCAGTACAAGCCACTCTCAGATATGAGCGGGAGGCCAGCCCTGAAGATATTAAAGAGACTCGCCAGGTAAAGTAAATTGCCTCTACATCTGATATAGGTGTCTTACCTCATGGACAGCACGTTAAGGTACATATGCCCCAAATAATAAATTCATTTTGATGCAGTTTCACTCATAAAAATAGTTTTACCGGGTCCCAAGGACTTCCGGGTCTGAAGTACCACCCCTGCTCCGCCCCATGCGCTGCTAAGTTGTGATGCAATGCTAGGGAGAGTGTGGGAATGAGCATCATTATAGTGAACGGGCAACAGCTTTCCTAACTTTTTTTTTTTTTACATGATATTGGTCAGTTGGTAATGAAACATGGGCACCGGTCGACTAACAAGGCCCGTGTTAGTTGACCGCTAGCCATGTTTCATCACCGGCTAACCAATATCATGTAAAAAAGTTAGGAAAGATGCTGCCCATACACTATAATGATGCTTATCCCTGCGTTCTCCTTGGCATCGTGTCATAACTTAGCAGAGCGTGGGGCGGTACTTCAGACCGGGAAGTACTTGGGACCCAGTAAAACTATTTTTACGAGTGAAACTGCATCAAAATTAATGGATTATTTGGGGGCGTCTGTACCTTAACATGCTGTCCATGAGGTAAGGCACCTGTGTATCGGGGGCCAAGACTGGTAAGGCTCTTTAATGTAGTTGAAGCTATACGGTGTAAACAGGGAGTTGGGACTTTTACAGATTTCCTTTAAGCTATTGTCTCACTTCATAAAACTAGGGTAAACATTTAGACTGAGACGTACATGCATAGGGTTGTGTGCTCAGGTACGCCAGGGTACTGCTGCAGACTAAGGGAAACATTGAGAAGGTACATAGAACCAGCACCCACCGAAGGGAAGGGGCAGAGGTCCAATTGTAAGTAAGTATCTTAGGAACAGGACCACCTCCGGGTCAAGGTGGCCACACTGTCAAATATAGACAGTCTCACAGAAACAAAGCTAGGCACACACACCATAAAGAGGTAAGTTTGCTGCTGCTGTTGCAAAAGTGATTTTTTTTTTCATTAGGTGTTCCAAGCAGGTAGAATAGTATAAACATGCCGGTGCTCCCAACCAAGGTCGGCGGGCAGTGGGAGCACCAGCATGCCTATAGTTTTCTACCTGTGTAAGTGCACAAGGAGGTGGGGGTGGTGGGAAGTGGTGGGTTGAGTGTGTGTGTGTGTGTGTGTGTGGGAGGTGTCTTTTGTGGAGCTGGGAATGGAGGTGGATGGTTGAGGGTGGGTGGGTGGGTCGGGAGGCCATCTTTTACTGGTTTTGGTGAGGAGGGACGGATGTTGCTGAACAGCCAGTGTGCCTGGCTAACTCCATATTCTTTTCTGTAGGTGTCACGTAGAGGGGAAGGGGATGTGTTTTTTTTTTTTGTAGGGCTAGAGGGCAGGATCTAGGGTGGGTGATCCAGAGAGGGGGTTGTTTTATTTTCTTTTACAGGTGCTGGTAAGGGTGGAAGAGGGAGGAAAGAAAGGGTGTTCTAGGATCGTGGATATGTTGTTTATCCACACTTCTTCATCCACACTTCCTGGCATGTCCCTTTCCCTTTAAGGATTGCCAGAAGGCGTCAAACTGGCTCCTCCCACCCACCCGGGTGGTATATCCCTCACTCCACCCCATGACGCCAGATCTTCCTTTCCGCTGGAAGATTCAGGTTGCCTCCTTCGTGCTCCCACATTTTGTAGACCCTGGCTTCAGACCCTTTGGTTATTCCGAAAATGCGTCTTGTTCGCATTAGTGATCGCGACTGTTTCTGTTCGATTATGGAAGACAGGTCTTCCCCTGGATTTCGCCAGTGTTCGTGTGGCCAGAAGATGGCGCACACCAGTCCCCACACAGCATGCGTCTGTTGCTTGGGTGTCAACCATGATACCTTGAAGTGCGATTTTTGTCTTGCATTTCACCCTAACGTCCTCGACGACCATCTCACATGCCTGAAGTTGGGGAGGCCGGAAAAACCGAATCCTCCGGTGAAATCGAAGGCGGCTCAGTGGGTGGTTTCCGTGGCTGTGGGATCCGCTGAGCAATTGGAGCATGTGCAAGCCTTCGAGGAGGAAGCGGCTCACGCCACGGAATCCTCCTCTCGAAGCTTCTTCGTTCCACTCAACCCGGGCTCCACTTTCTCTGGTTCTTTCTGAGAATTGTGCCAGTCTCTCCCAACTAAGGGAGAGGGTCCTGCATGCACTCCTCTCGATCCCGTAAGTGGGAAAAGGACCTGGGATCGTCTTGTCCCAGCGAAGACATTCTTGGGATCAGGAGAGATCTCGGTCCCAGGAACCGGCAGTCTCGACCTCAGTCGAAATTGTCTTTTCGGCCACTGGCTTCTCAGCTTTGCCATCCAGCCAGTCGACCAAAGTGACGATCGATGAGGTTGAAATAATCCTCGATTCAGTCGACCCCTTGTCGCCAACTCCGGTCGCCGACTGTCTCACTCGGACTCCGGTCCTTGCTTTCCCCGACGAGGAGACCCAGCCCACTGGGAATCCCATCGAGGAAGTGGTCCCTGGCCCTGAGAAATCACCAGTCCCACTGGTGTCTCGCGAGCAACTGAATCAGCCTGGCCGATCTTGATCGAGGTCCAGGACCCCCTCGACGATCAAGCCGAGGAAGAGCCTGGCGCTTGAAAAGAGGTGGCGCCAGCGATCAGGGCGATCTCGGAAGAGGAGGCTCCATCGGAAACTCCATCGGCTACAAGGACCTCATGTGGCAACAGTTGATTTAAACCGAGTGCGGCTAACCTAGCTTTCCCAGCTATTACTTAGCTTTCGCCTCCCAGGTCGGAAGCCGACTCCTTCGGAGCCAATTAAGTCAGTTCCCCTGCCCGAGGAGCTGGCGAAACCTCTGGTTCGGCCTAAATCTGTCTCTCCACCGAACATGGTGGAACCACTGCCCAAGCAGCCTGTGGGAGGGGCTCCTTCTAAGGAAGCTAGACCAGACACTAGGCTTCCCCGGTGTTTTTCGGTCACCGTCACCCTGGACCACCCTCAGTGAGTCGCGGTTGACCGGTGTGTCCGGATTCCTCCGATTCGGATGAGACCGGCCTACATTCTCATCCGGGGGATGATGATTTGGCTGGTGGGATAGAGATGGAGGAAGGTCCTTTGTCTTTTCAGGGCATTCTCCACCTCATCTCTGAGTCTACAGGGAAGCCTCTGGAGCCTATCCAGAAAAAGGTGGAGTACCCTCTCACGGACATCCTCAAGAGAGAGGATACCCCAACGGAGGCCTTCCCTGTGGCTGAGGCCATAGTTGGCCCAACCTTAGAACTTTGGCGCCCTGCTCTTGTTCAGCTCCATCTGCTTTCGCATGGCCCTGAAATATGCCGTGCCATGGGGTCCCTGCGGGGTTCACAGAGCACCCTTTGGCCAAGAGCTTTGTGACCACCTTTCTGTTCAGGCGTACTGGCAGTTCTGCCAACACTGATCGACCTCCCGATAAGGAATCCAAAAACTTGGATCACTCGGCTTGGAAGGTCTACGTAGCCTTGTCTTTAGGCCTCCGTCAGGCAAGTTTGGCTGTCATCATGGCACACTTCTCCCATGCCATCTTGGGGTTTTTGGATGAAGTCCTCTCACATCTCCCTGTTGACATGCAGACCACGGTCAAGCAAGTCTGGGACCAGGGCCGGGCTGTTTCCAAACAGCAACTCCAGACAGCCCTGGACACTGGGGATTCTTGTGCCCGCTCATTGGCAGCCGCAGTTACCTCTCACTGCAGGGTCTGGCTGAGACTCTTCTCTTTCCCATCAGATACTCAGCACAAACTGGCTGATGTGCCTTTCCTGGGCACCGATCTCTATGGCCCAGGTGTGGCTGGTCACCTTCAGCGTATTGAGCAGTCCAGTGCCACCTTGGACGCCACTTCTGCTAAAGGTTCTTTGAGTAAGAAGCAGCAGAAGAAGAAGAAGCCTTTTCGGTATTCTTCCCCTGCGGCCCAGCAACCCTCCTTTCAAGGAGGGCAGCAGCAGCAGGCTCAAGCTTGGTGCCCCCTGCCCAAGCCCGGGCACTCCCAGGTCCATAAAGGAGGCTAAGGTTCAGGTCCTGGATCCTCCTTCTCCAAGCCTGCACAGTGACGGGGCAGGGGCTGCTACCCCCTCTCCCATCACACCAGTTCTGGGTCCTCCCGTGTGGGGCCAGCTCCGCCACTTCCTTTCCACCTGGTCCGCTGTCACCATGGACAGGTGGATCTTGGAGGTGGTCAGTCAGGGACTGCCTCTAGAATTCGAGCAGTACCCTCCAACCGAGCCTGCGCCCTGCGAGAGGAAAGAGCATCTGCCCATACTCCGTTGGCTCTCCAAGATGACATTACTCAGCTCCTCGTCAAGGAGGCAGTGGCTCCAGTGGCGGATTCACCAGCAGACCCAGGCTTTGTCTCCAGGTACTGCCTGGTGCCCAAACGGACAGGGGTGCTGGTGCCCCATTCTAGATCTGCTCGACCTGAATCAGTATCTGAGGTCACGCACCTTTCGGATGGTCAGTCTGTTCCAGGTCATACCATCCTTGGAGCGAAACATAAGGTTCTGTTCACTGGATCTGCAGGACGTGTTCTTTCACGTCCCAATCCGTCCATCTCATTGGCAGTTCCTCCACTTCAGAGCTGAAGGGACCCTATACGAGTTCCAAGCCATGCCGTTCGGCCTGTCATCTGCCCCACGGGTCTTAACCAAATGCATCGCAGTGGTGGCAGCCCATCTTAGGCATCGGGGGGTCAGAATTTACCCCTACCTCAACGATTGACTCTTAATAGGTCCCTCCCAGCAGTAGGTGGAGAGGTCCAGGGACCTGGCCCTCCAGATCTGCTCCCAACTTTGCCTCTTGAACAACGAGGCCAAGTCGGAACTCGTGCCTTCCTCAGGTGATGTGCTTCATCGGGGCAGAGCTCGACTCTCGTCAAGCCAGAGCTCGGCTCCCGGCGGACAGGGCAGAGGTTCTCTCCTCCTTTGCCCAGTCATTTCTGGTTGGGCAATTGCGCCCTGCCCGGGACTTTCTGCACCTTCTGGGTTGCACGGTGGTGTGCACCTCTGTGGTCCATTGGGCCCGGTGGCACATGCACCCCCTTCAGTGGGAGCTGGCCGCCCAGTGGACTCAGCACCCAGAAGATGTGGGACGCTCTCCAATGGTGGGCCGCCCCAGACCAGTTGCAGGAAGGGATCCCGTTCATCCGCCCCGAGCCGATGGCCATCCTCACAACCGATGTCTCTTTCATGGGCTGGGGAGCCCACATGGGGGACAAAAGGGCCCATGGGTTCTGGACCCCTGAGGAGTCCCAATACCACATCAACCTGTTGGAGCTCAGAGCAGGCAGACTGGCATTGTCAGCTTTCACTCCTCAGCTCTGGGGGTCAAGTGGTTCAAGTCCAGACTATGCTACCTCAACAAACCGGGTGACATGCATTCCCATCTGCTTTGCAAGGAAGTGCTCTGCATCTGGACCCTTGTCAGCCGTCTGGAGGCAGATCTCCTAGACATTCATGTGGCAGGAGCCTCATACCATCTGGCAGATGCTCTCAGATGCTTAGGCGAGATATCCCACAAGTGGTCTCTCCATCCAGAGGTAGCTAACAGCCTTTTCTCCCACTGGGGCAAACCGATGGTGGACCTGTTTGCCTCCAGGGACAACACCAAGCTGAGGCTGTTTCATGCCCACCCCCCTCAGCAGGGCTTGCTGCAGGGGGATGCCTGCTCGAGGCCGTGGACCCCAGGCCTCTTCTACTATCAGGACCTTCAGTTCTGCACCTCACAGTCAGGTACCCGAGCGGATATCGTTCCGAGCTTTGGGTCTTTCCAAGGATGTCCTCAACGTGGTGTAGGCATCCAGAAAGGAATCGACCAGGAAATGGTATGCCTTCAAATAGAAAAGGTTTTCCATTTTGTGTCAGGGCAAGGGCCTGGACCCTCTGTCTTGTCCAGTGGCTTACATACTCAACTACCTTTGGTCTCTGTCCAAAGGGGGTCTTCGGTCATTGACCCTTAGGGTGCACCTGGCAGCCATTACTGCTTACCGGGCATGGGCCGGTCAGCCAGCGTTGGCGCAGGAGACAGTGGTCAGGCGCTTTTTCAAAGGTCTGGATCACATATCCCCTCCAGTGCGTGAACCTCCACCTCCATGGGATCTACTGCTGGTACTGGCAAAGCTCATGGACAAGCCATTCGAACCAATGCACAAGTGTGTGTTGTCACACTTGTCGTGGAAGATGGCCTTCCTGGTGGTTTTCACAAACCCACTCAGCAGGTCAGGCCCTCTGCTCCCACAGTGCCAACCTCCGAACGCAGTCTTGTGGACAGTTAACAGAACAGGGTAACCCTACTGTCTGTTTTGTGGGTTCGAATTAAACTTTGGTCTCAAGTTCTGGAGGGATTAAAACTGTGAACCTCTTGCTAGCATACCCAATGTACAGGCTCAGATAATTCTGCTCTTGGGGGCAGATATCTTTTGCCTATGGGCACCTAACCAGGTGTACAAAATAAACCCTTAAAAACTCTATTAAAGACCTCAGAATAAACTCTTACCTTTTCCCAGTTTGGTAAAACCAGTAAGCTTTGTACAGTGTCAACTTTAACCATGTATGCTTCACTTGTCAAGAAAAAGAATTTCAAAGGCACACCAAGTAGTCTCTAAAGTAGAGGTTTACTTAAAAATAGATAAAAAAAAATGTAAAATGTAAATACAGAACCATATATCACAAAAACATACAATCATTTAAAAGACAAGGGTTAAAAAAAAGTGCAAAATTCTACCACCAGACAATTAGACATATATCTAATGTATCTCTTCTAATAGTGCTGATAGATGTTGTCAAGAGTGTCCAAACATGTGTGTCTTTACAGGTCACTTGCAGCATAATTAAAACACTGTCTTTAGCCTGCTTTCTGCACAATGTCACCCAGCTCCTCTACTGTTTATTAAAAATTATACAATCAGGATGTCATCACTCAGAAGGTAAATTAAATAAGGTTGATTTCTAAGTCCTTCTTTCATCCATGAGCAACATCCTGCTTTTTCAGACATCAGAGGAACATTTATGACTTCGCACCAGTGTGACATAACCTGGTTTTCCCCCTCTAAATGTCATAAAATGGATATTTTCTATCCTGTCAGCTGGCAAGCTACAATTAAGTTAGATAAACAGGAGATGCTTAATTTAGGCCTCTTCTAGCCTATAATTATCTCCTGGCCTTCCAAGTAACACCTTGTATCTAAAACCTGGGAAAGGGGGGTGTCATTCCACAGGCTGTTTCAACATGTCTCATGAGAGACACTCAATCACACATTTTTATATTACAAAAAGCATAGATTAATCAGAACCAGCTGTCCAAGCATCACAGTAGCTTTCATGTCTGCCAGAAGGACATGGGAGCTCCAGGCGCTCTCGGTGGACTCCCCTTATCTCGTATTCCACAGGGACAAGGTTGTCTTACGCCCTTACCTGAAATTCCTTCCAAAGGTGGTGTCAGAGTTTCACCTTAACCAGGTATTAACTCTGCCAGTATACTACCCTAATTAGACTGCGGAGGCCGAATACAGGCTCCATACCTTGGACATGAGACGAGCCCGCTCCTGTTATAAGGAGAGGACAGCGGAAATCCGGGGAGAGGTTCGCCAGCTTTTTGTCGCCTACACTGAACCCGCTTCTGGCAAACCTGCAGCAAAATGGGCTGTTGCAAGGTGGATTACATATTGCATGTGTCTGTGCTACGAGTTGACAGGCATGAATCTTCTCAGAGGGATAAGAGCTCATTCTAGCTGCCATACCGCTACATTGATGGCTGTTTCCAGGGACATCCCTATCCAGGAAATCTGTCGGACTGCTACTTGGAAGTCAGCAAACACCTTCATTACCCATTACCACATCGACCTTGAGTCACACCAGGATGCTGGTTTTGGGGCCTGAGTTCTCCAATCTTTTTTCCCCCAAGTAAGTATCAGTGGGGTTATGCGCCTTGCCTCCCTCCCTCCGGAGAATTGCTAGGAGTCTGCCAAGAAGTGTGGATGAACAACATATCCATGATCCTAGAAAAGCAGGTTACTCACCTGTAACAGTAGTTCTAGGAGTGGTATATGTTGTTCATCCACATGGACCCACCTGACCTCCCCAGCTGCAGACGCACAACACCTGGCTTCCAGCAGGTTATGATCTGGCATCATGGGGCAGAGCTGAGGGATATACCACCCAGGTGGGTAGGAGGAGCCAGCTTGAAGACCTTCCAGCAATCCTTAAAGGGACATGCCAAGAAGTGTGGATGAACAACATGTACCACTCCTAGAACTACTGTTACAGGTAGTAACCTGTTTTTACTGACTGTGGTGGGAGGAATGAGGGTACATTTTTTGGTGATCGTTGAGGCTTGGGGGTGGTGCTGAGATTTGGATGATACTAGAGAGGGAGGGAAGGGGCATACTTTTTTTTTTTTTATAGGAAAACTAAAAAAAAAAAAAAAATGCTTTGCATGGTGACACACCTAGCCCAGACTCATCATGCAGAAGCTTTTAAAAAAACACTCCTGCTGCCTTGTGAATGAAATCGTATCGCAAGAAAAAGTGGCATCTTGTGTTTGTTCTAATTATTAAACTGGTCATTTGATATTTTTTTTGTTTGTTTTGTTAGTGCCATGGACTGCTGCTTATTTTAGGGATACTGCCACGTTCAAAATGCACGTTGTCATTACCCCTTGTCTGCTGAATACCCAGATCTCTGTATGGTTTGCTCAACTCTTGCTGCTTTCAGCGCAGTACAAAAGGTTATGCCAGTCGAATTTGTTGTTGCTCAGGTTTTATTACAAAGTGAAGGACAGGTAGGGCAGTTTTTTTTTTTTTCCTTCTTCAAAACAAGGAACCATAATGAATGTCTCAGAGACGTGCATCTGTCAAGGAGCTATTACTCCCGATTTGTGGGTAAGCATGATGCAGTTTTCCTTTTGTTCTGATTTCTTGAAATACTGGATCAGCCAACATAAATTCAATTGTCCTGGTCTAACAGGGTGAATGTCTCATGAACTCGTAATGTCTGGGATACTTACGAGCTCCATATTTTATTTTTATTAGAACTACATATCTGTGCACTAGGCGCATCACAATTAAAGCAGCAGTTTATGGTACAACAAATATTGTGTACCTGTACCATTTTGTGCAGTATTGCCTTTTTCTGCTGTCTAATAAGATTGTGATGGACCCTGTGCCAAGGTGTGCCAAGGCCATGCAAGTGGCGCTGCCACTCCCTTTGGTAAACCAGCGTGGTCTGGTAAATTGCGGTTCAAGGGCGAGCGCTGGAAACGTGGCAATAGATTAAGCCACAAGGGCTTTGGCTCTTGGTGGGCTCAGTAAGGAAACCACTAATTTCTTAACTATATGAGGAGTGAGTAAGCAGTCCAAGATTAATGGAAGAACACTGCTTTATTAACAACGACCACCTGCAAGAAAGAGAGTTGGTGCAAATGTCACCATTAAACATGACCCTCTTTGGTGCCCTCATAGGTAGGCCAGATGTACCCATCCCCACCTGGTACCAGGTTTTAAACTGACCTAAATGGCAGCTCCCTGAACTCAGTCCCGGGGTACCAAAGGTGTAGAATTGCTGCAGGCATGTAGATATTGCCTTGGGTTGGCTGGCATAGGTGCACTTAGAGCAGTTGTCAATCCCTCAAACCTCACAAGGCAAGCAGTTGCTTAAATGACAGAAAACCCCTCAAAATGGGGCATTTCTAATCCAAATTGTGAAACACTGTGATACAACCCAGTGAAATGAACCAGCTACCCTAATATAAATAGATAGATATTTTATTTATATAGCACCCATCTCCAAAGACTCTGGGTGCTGCACAGTATAACACATATAACATAAACAATACAATAATACAGATCTAAAACTAGCTACCGCACTATACAAAATATTGCTAGGAGCAACAGCTTAACTAAGCATCACAGAATATATTATTATATATATACACATGTATTTTTTAATAGCCTGAAGGAAGGGAAGGGATTGTAAATCGCCCCCAAGGGGCTAGTCACAAGTTCCCTTTCCACTTCTCGGTTGCAGCAGGACACACCCCTGTGCTCCAGCATTTTATGACATATGTATAGGGAGAGCATGAGGTGCGCGCTCCATTCAGGTCTATGGAACATTATTTATAAACACAGTTTCTGGCTGTTTAAGCAGCCATTTGCTAAACTTGGAGCCATGGTTCAACTAATGTGGGGGCATGTCCATCAACCAGGAACTGGAAAGGAATCACATGGCTATCCACTTATAGACAATTTGCGATCCCTTCCTTTCTTTCAGGGGTATTAAAAAAAACAAAATCTGCGGACACCACAAAGGAGCTCCCTTGGAGGTATGGGAACTTCCTTTTATTTCTTTTCAGGGTTCCCAGGTAGCAGGAAAGGTTCTCTTTAAATGTAAAGTTTTTAAATTGGTTCTATTTGTAAAGCTTTAAGTGTTTCTTATTGAGTTTATTGCTCTCGTTTGGGTGCAGCAGAGGCCATTGTGATGTATTTGGCATTGTACGAACTGCTATCGTATTGCTATCGTATTGGTTGAGCGTTCCTTTATGACCTATCTAAAGTGAAGATAAATAGCTACAGTGTAGATGGATTTATCACAGTCCGTTTATGTCCACCCCTATTAACATACTAAAAGCCAGCAGAATAGGCCTGATGGCTGATGGTCTGTCGTGTCTGCTCGGTAGCCAGCCTCCTAATGGGTGCTCGCTCCCCCCACCCCAAGCCCCAGAGAGGGTCATCTTCGGCTTCAGTTTTCCCTTGTACCTGTCCCACCCCTTCTTGAAGCCCTCCACTGTGCCCTCCTCCACCAGACTCCTGAGCAGTGCATTCCATGGCTCCACCACCCTCTCAGTGAGTAATGTTTCCTGCATTCCCCTGTAACTTCCCCCCTCTAGCTTCCACTCATGCCCCCTGGTTGTTCCCCCTTCTTTAGTCTGAACAACTCTTTGGCTCTGCCCTTGTTTATTCCTTTTATATATTTGAAGACCCCTTTCATGTCCCCCATCTCTCCTTTCCTCCAGCAATTGCATAAATGATTTATATACTATAGGAGGGAAAATAGATTTTTAGACTAAAGCGTGTTACCTGTCAGCATAGCTACTAGTAAAATAGCATTGAAAAATTATTTCAGTATTAGCTTTTAATGTTATCTTACTAGTAAGCTATGCTGCTTTAGTAGTAGCTTTGTTGTTTAAATCGTAGTGTATACATGAGATATTCTGTGAGACAACTTATGGTATGATTTTTAATTTATGTAGACTGTTGATGTCATTGCACCCTTGCATGCATTTGCTCAGCCACTCGTTACAAGGGAACAGTAATAGCAACATCCTGCACTGAATAACCATTCTATTTTAAGCATAGAATACATATAATGAAGCAATAAGGCATGACCAGGGGTTATGTTAATGGTATGTTAATCACCCTCTAGGGGTGTAATGTTGCACGAGGCATAGCTGAGTGCCACATGCCCCTAGACGGTGATTAACTAACCATTAACATAACCCTTGGGAGTGCCTTATTGCTATTATAATAAAGAAAAGTTTTTTTTAGACAGTGTTCAACTTTGGTCAGCATATGATTAGGCTCTACATGTATGTTAATAAAAGATTAACACAAGGCTGATAGAATGCTTTCAGCCAATCAGAATGCTCTATTTCTCAGACCCTTATTATAATATATCTTATTTATAGATATACACATTCTAGGATCGTGGATATGTTGTTCATCCACACTATTTGGCATGTCCCCTTTCCCTTTAAGGATTGCTGGAAGTCTTCAAACTGGCTCCTCCCACCCACCTGGGTGGTATAGCCCTCAGTTCTGCCCCATGACGCCAGATCTTAGCCCGCTGGAAGCCAGGTTTGTGCGTCTGCAGCCGGGGAGGTCATGTGGGTCTGTGTGGATGAACATATACCACTCCTAGAACTACTGTTACAGGTGAGTAACCTGTTTTTCTAGGATTGTGGATATGTTGCTCATCCACACTATTTGGCAGACTCCTAGCAGTTCTTCGGGAGGAGGGAGGCAAGGCACACTCCTCCACAAAATACTCACTTGGGAAATAGAGATTGGAGAACTGAGGCTCCAAATCCAGCATTCCAGTGTGACTCAAGGGTGGGAGGAGCCAGCTTGAAGACTTCCGGCGATCCTTTAAGGGAAAGAGGACATGCCAAATAGTGTGGATGAACAACATATACCACTCCTAGAACTACTGTTACAGGAGAGTAACCTGTTTTCTAAGCCAGTGATGAATAAATCGAGTAAATAAATCATGTTATTTTGGGGATTTTCACTTTCACTTAGAACACATGTTGATTACACTTAGAACATGTTATTCAAGCAGTAACACACAACAAGTTGTGGTAGATTGAGGAATATCGCCCTGCCTTGGATGCATTGTGAGGCATGAAGCTGCAGGCCAGGTGTCTCATGCACCTGAGAAGTGAAAATATCCCATGGTGTACTACAACCTTGGAGTTTATTATTACTATTTTGAACTGGATTCTTTTTGTGTAAATTAAAAATTCATTTTTAAAAAAGGATTTTGTTAATGTTTTGTTTTTTTATTAAGCTATTTGGTCCCCATTACCTCCTCCTACCAGCTGGCAACTGGGACACACAGGTGTTTTTATGTTTTCTCCCCGACCCCCTCCCCTGAGGCCCTTGCACACGGTCATGCGAGTGTGTGGAGGCATCTACATACCCGATGCACCTGCTGGCCCTTCTCGTCCCATAATTTTGCTGCCCCCACTCTACCTACATAACCACGGACCTCCACCTGATGGGAGTGGCACTACTGAGGGAGGGGCACCAACCACCCTCACAAACTTGGGAGAGGAGAGCTGTCCATCAGCATGCTCAATCCTGCTCCACCCTTCCCCCTCCCAACCTGGCACCCTGACGACCCAAGGTCATTCCCGAAGCTGGGTCGCCGGCTTAACATGAGGTGTGGCGTCCAACGCCTCAACCCTCAGCGCCACCGGGCCGGCATGTATTTTGTTAATTTATGTAATGTGCATTAGGGAAAAAGTCCCCCATCCCACGATAGCCTGCAAATGGTGTTGTGCTGAAGAAATGCTAGGAAATGAGAATGGGAAAGGATGCTTTCCTAGTTAAGTCCCCCCATTGTTGTGGAAAGTATGGGATAGAACAGAAGCTGGAGTTGGGGGTTAATGATAAATAACCATGCGATGAGTGGCAGTTAAACTTTCCTCATCGAGCAGTTTAAGGAAAGCGTGTCTGCATGAGTGATAAATACAAGGGCACTGTTACTTCGGGTTTCTGTTTCTGATAGGGAATTGTTTTTAATCTTTATTTCATTTTTCTTCAAGCCAGCATGGTACAAATCATACAGCTTATAATGAAACATAAGTTTATCTACGGTATAAAAACATTGTTTCACCTTGTTGTTCTGGTAGCAACAAATTAGCCATCTTCTCCATGTATTTCACTGTTTCCATTTCCTTCATAAGTATTATTCAGTTAATATCATGTCAAAAAATTAAGTAGAACATAAAAATAATAAATTATATACAAACAGGCATTTTAAAGTCTAAAGGCTTGTCTGTAAAAATTAAGTCTATTTCACGTGTTATGTCAGTTAGGTTCATGCGATCTTTAGTTCATCAAGATGACTGGTGTAGTCGTAAATCTGAAAACAAGTACGCTAGGAACTATTATTCTATACTGTCTGGCAGAGGTCATTCTCAGAACCTACTTATTTCCTGTAGGTCTCAGGAAAGTCCTTCACACATCTTATTTGTACATCTCTTCGTCTGTTTCAGTTGGCCACTAACCATCCATGGACCATCTAATCCCTAAAGTTACTTATCTTTCGCTCTTCAGTAGGATTATGGTACAGAGTCAGGGTAGTGTTCCAACTGGTGCCGTACCCACTCCTCTGCCATCTTGTTTCGAGTTTTCTCATACGGTTTAACATCCTTGCTGAGAGTCTCTCCAGAGCATATATTTCTCTGGCTAGGGAATTCCAGGTCTCTTTGGTGGGGATAGTTTTAGTGTGCCACAGGCGGGTCACTGCTTTCACTGCAGCCAAAATCAGGAAGGTCACCTGTCTAACTGTTACCTTGTCTATTCTAACCCCCTCTTTGGGGGTTGGGGGGGATAAGTGTAAGAAGGTATGCTGGGGTAAGCAGGTCTGCATAGTCATATATATTTATTAGTTCTTATGTTACCTCCTCCCAATATGGGGTCAGGAGTCCACATGTCCACAAATGTGGGTTTGGCCTGCCTGCGAACACCCACACCCCTTCCAGAACTTACCTGTCCCCACCCCAGCATATTTAGCTACTATGGCAGGTGTGCGGAAGAAGTGTGAGCAAAGCTTCCACACGTATTGCTTCCAATATGGGGAGCTCAAAACTTTGCATGTTGGGAGAGCCGAGGTCTGCCATAGTTGCGATGCTTCATCAGTTTGCAACTCCTGTTCCCATTCGGCTCGTATTTGTTCTGTGGCATCTATAGGGTGCTGTCTCAGTGCTTTATATGCTCAACTTATTAGGTGTTCCTCGGATGCCCCTCCTATGCACAGTTGAATTAATGTTATCAGGGAGAATGTTTTTTCCGCTATATCGGCTAGGTTCTCTTTATATGATTGCAGGTAGGTTTTCAGTTGGAGGTACGTATAGAAGAAATTTTTGGAAGGCCATTTGTCCTTTGCAATGTATGCCCGCAGGTCCTATCAGTTGTGAAATGAATGTTATTCCATGTCGTTGCCATTGCTGGAGTGTTCTGCCTCCAGTCTGGTTGGGGGGCAGCTTGAGGTCGTGCACTGGGGCTGCCAAATAGAGGTCCTCTACAGAAGATAAGTGCTTGTCCCTCATCTGGAGCCACCCCTAGTATGTTTCTCTGGTGTCTTGGGGCATCTCATTTAATGGTTTACATTGGGAGGGGCTACCTAACAAACAGCCCAGCAAGTCAAGTGAATCACTGATAGTTCGATCTGTTACCAGTGTGCTGTGTACTGGGGGTTTACCCAGCTTATTGCGGTTAGAATTTGAGTAGCCAGCACATATTGTTTAAAGCTGGGTAGGTTTAAACTCCCCTCTTCCCATGGTAGCTGTAGGATTGTATATCTGAGCCGAGGCGGGCGTCCCCTGCACACAAACCAAGAGACTAGCTTGTCCCATGTTTGGAAGTAGCTTTTATCTGGGGGGGCATCAGAAGAGTCTGTAGCAGAAATAGAATGTGTGGCAGCACATTTTGCTGTATTACTTCTATCCTGCCTAAAAAGCTCAAAGGTAATCTGGACCATTTAGAGAAATCCTATGCACTGTTTCTTCACTGTGTAGCACTTAGTACCATTAGTGTTTCACAAACTCTGAATGTACTGCACTTTAACAACACTAGAAGTTCTGTTTGTATTGCTAGCGTTTATGTGTGACTGCTTGCACTAGATTGTAATGTGGCTTGTGTTCTGGTAAGAGCATCCGCTTCCAACTGCATAGTAATGAATCCTGCATAGGCCTCCCTGGAATCCCAGCCCTGTCACACTCGACAAGCCTGCGCACAGCCCTCTAGGCTGGAACAGCGTGGACAGTGGAAGCCCCTAAAGGTAAATCATTTCCCTTCCTGTTCCTGCTGAACTCAACCTGAGGGTGTTAGCCAGTCAGCACTTTGCATTGACTGCCCCACCCACGGCTGTCCTTTAATTTATTGACCTCATCAGGTCACGTGACCTCTTCTACTTTTTTCCTAAGTGCCTGTTTTCACCTTTGCTGATTATCTTCTCTGGCCACTAGGAGTCACTGCAGTCCCCTTGCAACTCCAGGTTTTTTCCCCATCATCCCTGGCCCCTCTAGACCAACATTCCACCTCCTCTCCCCCTAATTCACTGGCTCTGTTTCCTCACTTGCAGAGTGAACTTCATAGTCTTCCCCCCCCTTCCAGACTTGAACCTTGTACCCTCAGTACTGTAGTCCAGGACACTACCACTGCACCAACTGCTGTTACTAGGTGCCTTTTAGTCCCTCTTATCCCACGTCACCATCTTTGTGAGTCTTTTTTCCCTGTCTACCCCCTACCTAAATTAAATAATTAAAATTATTTAAGGTGGACCATAATTCCACCTCTAGACCAACATTCCACCTTCTCTCCCGCTAATTCTTTGGCTCTGTTTCCTCACTTGCTGAGTGAACTTCTTAGTCTCCGAGACTTGAACCCTCTGCACTTTAGTCCAGGATGCTACCACTGCACCAACTGGAATGTCCTGTTACTAGGTGTCTTTTAGTCTCTCTTATCCCATGTCCCCATCTTTGTGAATCTTCTTTCTGTGTCAACCCCCTACCCCCACCTTGCATGTTCCAAAGGAAAGGGGGGAACTAGAGGACACGGGTGGAAGCTAGAGGGGGGACACTCGGGAGGTGTTACTTCACTGAGAGAGTGGTGGAACCATGGAATGCGTTGCCCAGGGGACTGGTGGAGGCAGAGACTGTGGAGGGGTTCAAGAGGGGCTGGGACAGGTATAGGGGGGAGTGTAACTCAAGGGGGTTGGGGGGGACAGCAAAGTCGGCACCCAGTATAGGGGCTGACTACTGAGCAGACACAGAAGACCACTAGGCCAACTCTTCTGGCATGTTTGTATGTTGATTACTATGGCCTCGTTCTACCTCGCCTCCTCCACTACCCCCCCTCCCCACCTTCTGTATTATACTGTTCTCCCTTATCACCCCCACCCTGCCCCCCACTACCCTAAACTGCTCACCGGTTACATCCACCCTAAATGTGAGCTTTTTTATTCACACTGTCTCTACTCTTGCCTTCCCCCCGGACCCTCCTCCCACTTGCCCCAGGCAACGCTCTCCCCAGACTGTCCTCCCTCCTGCCTTTTCTTGCCATACCCCACCTACCTGCCCTCCCCATCCCAGTCATCTGCACCAAACCAATCCTCCCATTCCACGCCAGCCTTTGCAACAGTTCAAGTGTACCTTCCTAAGAGCTCTCCTACTCCTGCTGCTAATGTCAGGGAGTGTTTACCGGAACCCTGGGCCCCCCTCCACCTACAACCTATACTCCTTTGACACAAACGGGCTCTGTATCGCATCCATTAATATCTGCAGCCTGCTGAAAAAAGTTGCTACCCTCCAGGGTTGTTGGCTAACCCAGCACCAGCCAGCCATTTTATCCATTGTTGAGACCTGGCTTTCTAAGGGCACCCCTGATTCGGCAGCCTCTATTCCAGAGTACACCTTCTTCGGTGAGGACAGAGTTGGGAAGCGCGGGGGTGGCTGTGCTATTTACATCCGGGACTCTCTTGCACTCCCCCCTGCCCAGATGGATTTTGGTGCCCAAGCACTCTCTCTGAAGATCACCACTAGCATGACCAGGGTCGCCCTATTTATATCTCCCATCTGTATTCCCCCAAGGAACCAATCACATGCATTTCAGTCTCTACTGAATTACCTCTCCCTCCTGTCCCCCAACTCAGAGATCATTGCTCTAGGGGACTTCAATGTTAACTGGTTATCTAATGCTGCAGCCCCTCTTAAGGATGCCACTGCAGTCCTGGATCTCTCCCAAATTGTAACATGCTCTACTCATTTAAATCCCAAAACTGGAACCTCTACCTTAATCGATGTGGTACTTACCAATCTCCCTAATAAAATATCTGCCATCTCGGTCCTCCTTGATGCCCTGAGTAACCACCTGCCAGTACTCTGCACCTGGTCCTGTAAGACAAAAGAAAAACGCCCCTAAAACCATTCTTCAGCATCGGCTCAAACTGGCTAAGCTGGGTCACCTCAAAAACTACCTAGCCCACTGGGACTGGTCACCCTTGACCTGGCTCCTGACATTAATACGGCTCTTGGCTACTTCATACATACCTTCAACACTGCCTGCGACATATTTGCTCCGCTCACTAAATGTGTTATCAAAGGCCCCAACACCCCTGGATATCTCAGACCAGTGGTCCAGTTAAGGGCTGTACCGGAGTATTTTACACCCAGTTTTGACCTTTTTACACCCTGTGTAGAGTCCTGGGTAATATCATCACTACCCAGTGTTTCCATGGACTACGCGCATTTGCACTTCAGTTCACCGGAACAGTGTGACCGTGTTGCAGATTACTACCTGGCATACCAAAATACTACCAGCTTGGAAAACTAAGAGGTTTTTACTTCCTGGCCTAAAAAGTTATCTGGAGCACTGTCTCAGGCTCTCCTAGATCAAATGCGCCACAGAGACACTCTGTGGCACTCAGCACTTGAATCAGGCAAACTGTCTGATAGCATTGTCTATCGGGCTGCTAGGAATAAAAGCACCTGGGACATACGCAAGGCCAAAGCTGACCCCTACAGGGCAGCCCTCACCACCTCCTGGGGCTCTGGCTGCAAGTTTTAGGATAACTTGAAGGAGCGCAAGGGGAAAACTGTATCTCCATTGACCCACAGGCCATCGCTGACTCCCTCAACTCCTCTTTTTCTGACCTCAGTAATGTACTATCCGCAAATTTCTTTGATCCCCATACCCCCCGTCCCCCTGTCTGTCCCCCCCCACACACCCCTTTTCACTTCAAAACCTTCACTCCTTGTGAGGCTAAACCCTACATCCTAAAAGCCTTGGGTAAGTCGCGTTACAGTAGTGATTCGCTGGACTTTAGACTCCTCCGCATGAGCTTGGATGTAATCCTCACCCCTCTAACCAAGATTCTTAATCCCTCCCTGTGCCATGGTGAATTCCCCTCAAAATGGAAAAATGCTGTTATTACCCCCATCCACAGAAATGGCAACCGCAACCTACTGCCCCATCTCCATTCTCTTCCGCCACCCCCAAGGCCCTTGAAAAAAATAATCTCTGAACAACTCACAGACCACCTCACCAAATATGACCTACTCTGTCGGGAACAACACTGATTTTGCAAAGGGCACAGCACCACTACTGCCCTGCTGGAGTTCTCCAGCGCTATCCATACTGCCCTGGACAGAGGCTGTCTGGTTGGTTCGGTCTTTGTGGGTTTGACAAAAAGCCTTTGACACTGTGAACCACTCCCTTCTTTTATCTGCTGTTTCCCACACAGGTCTCTCCCAGGAGAGGTTTGCTGACTACCTAGCCGGTAGATCATAGCAAGTTAAAATTAATGACATGCTCTTCTCCTGCCTCCCGGTTAAGTCAGAGGTGCCCCAGGGTTCCATCCTGGGCCCCCTCCTCTTTAGTATATTTCTGAACACCCTTCCCAAGGCCTGCTCTGGGCTATTACTCCTATATGCCAACAATGCAGTTCTCTTCGCCACCCATCCTGATCCACGCTCACTACAACTGTCCCTCCAGAAGTCCTTCACAGATGCTGAATCCTCGTTCACTGACCACTGCCTGGTTCTAAACCACTCGAAAAACAAAGTCATGATGTTCGCTGACGACCAGAGACGACACAGAGGCTACCCACTAATTATTCACAACTCCCAACTATTACCCCTTGAGCAGGTCGACAACTTTAAATACCTCGGGGTCACCCTTAACTTGGCACTCAACTTCCACGAACATATACACCACATTAGCGCTGCTGTCAGTGGCAGAATTGGTCTGCTCCACCGGCTCAAACATTGTCTCCCCCCCAGAAGCCCTCCGTCTTGCAGTCTCATCATCCATCTTGTCCCTTACTGAGTGTGGGATCCTGGTTTATGGGTCAGCGAATACCTCTGCCCTCCACAGATTCCGTGTTTCCCTAAACAAAGCCTGTCACCTTGCTACGAGCTGCTCTGGTTTAACACACTTGTATTCTGTACAGTTTCACCAGTTGGCTTGACCTTGATGGGAGACTTCGGTACCAGACATGCCTCCTAGCCAAAAAAATCACCATCGGCCTAGCCCCGGCCTCACCAGCCTACTACAACCTGCACCCTCTGTGATGATTACTCTCAGCTCCACCAAACTCTTTCTCCTGATTCCCCGCTGTTGAACTATTCAAGGCCGGAGATCTTTCTGCTGTAGAGCCCCCCCCCCCGGACTGAATGCCCTGTCCAGTGCCATCTCCTCTATAAATAAAATAGGCCACTTTAAAACCACCCTCAGGGAACACCTCCGTTCCTCGAGCACCTGCGACTGCTACTAGCCCACCCCTTGGTGCCCCCCCCAACCACGGAATGTATGATTTCTCCAGGCTTGCCTCTCTTACCCCCACTGTTTTCCCCTCAGTTACTCACTCCCCTTATGGCATGAACCTGGGCCTTTAACCTAAGTCCATAACCGCTCTTGAGCTACGACAAAGGATCTCCATCCTGCTAACCCTCTGATCATTGCACCCCTGTGGTTTTCCTCCCCCAACTTCTGAATACCTGTATTTTACTTGCTGCTTGCTAATGTGTAGTTGTTGTATATACGTGTAATTACTGTTCCATCACTGCCTCTGTATTGTACCTATGAACACTATTTTGTACTGTTTGTAATGTGACGTGGAACCTTTGTAACTGAGTCTCTGACTCAAAGGTTTGTAATTTCGATACCCCTAATAAATAAAATAAATGTGTATCTTATATTAACTACTGGGTTAAAGGCTCGTAGTTCAGTACGTCTATTACTGGCCCCGGAGCTTTTTGGGTTTTAGCTTTTTAAGGGTATTAAGGTGTGTTCTAATTTAGTATGTTTTTTAATGCTGTGACTAGTGGTGGTTTCAGGGCGGCATGAACCATGCAACTGTCGATGATTGCAGAAAGTGCTTGGGGAATGCGTAAAATGTATGAAGAAGGCCAGGATTTGTGGGTGGAGAGGTGGACTACTATGCAGATAGGTAAAAAAGCAGGGCGTAGGAACTTTTTTTTTTTTAATGTGGCCATATTTAGTCACAACTGAGACCAGCTCTCAGCCAATCAGAGAACTGGATTTTTTCTGTCCATTTCATAATACCGTATATACCACACTCTTGATGAATAAATTGGGTAAATAAATTGTGTTATTGTGGAACAATTGTTTTCACTTAAAACACGTGATTTACGTTAGAACTCGTTATTCCACTTAGAGCGTGTTATTTTCATTTAGAATCTGAAAATCCAAACACAGAGAAACAAAATAGCCAGCAAGGGAGTTTACAGTGGAAGGAACGGCAATTTATGCTGAAACAAGGTGAAGCACTAGTGAAAGCTTTATGAATGGTGTATCTCAGAAACATAATGGGTTGTAGAGGGAGAACACATTCTTCTCCACGAGTTGTAAGACCAGTGGTGCAAGTGGTAGACAAGAAGTACAGGAACTCAGACACTGGCAATTATGAAATACAGAATGAAGATCTTCAATCTAAAGGATAGCGGCGTCAAGGCACAACTATCTAATTTGACGCTAATAGATTCAGTTAGAGATAGTAAAGTATTTCTAGGAAAATAGCATTGTTGTACAAGTCAAATGGTGTTATGGAAACCCTGACAGCAGATTACAGACCCAGAAACTGTCACTAAGTTGCTGGTTTAAGAATTTCACTTTTAGTGTCAGTGGGAAGAAGTACAGGAACTCAGTTCCTGCTGCAAAAAAGGGACAGGAACTGAGTTCCTGTGCGGTCCTGCTCACTTTCATCACTGTGTAAGACCTTCATTTTTTTAACTTTGTTCATTGTTTCAATCAATAATACCTACAGTTAAAAATTTCCAAGCAAGGACGTTACAAATATAGTAAAATAATACCCTGAGGGCACCTCTTCTTAATGCATTAAGTCTCACTGTCCTAAACATTTTGATACGTCTGTGGAGGGGATAACCTTACACATGTCCTGAATTAAGTACATCTTGGGCTGCAGTCCAAGCCAATGAGCTGCATGGTTTTTAATCTTAGAAGGTTCCAATACTTTCCACCTATCCAGTAGGTAGGTTATACACCATGCTGTCTGTTGTGCACAAAAAGTGCCCATAAGGGTGAAATAATGCTACTACTATGCACATTTACCACAAGAAAGTTAGTTTAAAAAACAACTAGGTTAACCTGTACTCTAGCCACTTTGATCACGAAACTGTAAATGGTCCCCGTAAGAATATAGGAAACATAAAGCCTATAAGGTTTTAACCCAGCTTAAACTCATTACACATCAAATGTATAAGGCTTTCAGGTTACAGTTCCTAGCAAGGAGCAACTTAAAAATATGGGAGCTTGACATCGCTCCATCGAATGTAATGAAAATAAGGCAGTCGGGCTTGCAACATTTTAAAGCAGACCAGAGTATTTTATGAGGTCACAATTACATAAAAAATATGAATTTACTAATAAATTAAGCCCTATGGTTTACTACCACTTGTAAACTGCTTAACAATGTGTCTCTAAACTGACACTTCTCAGACAACTGTAAAAAAAACATTATTGAACAAAATAAGCAGAACAGCAGTCCTTAACCAGCTGAAGGGGGAGGTAGAGCAGGACTCCCCCTATGGTGGTATCCCACCGTCCTGGAGCACAGAGAAAACGCACTGCATCAGCTAGTCCTACCAAGGAACAGTGAACACATCCACCAGTGCCCTTCGAAGGCATGTAACCTCACATCCCTTCAGGTCTCTTCTTCATCCGATGATCGATCCTCCTAAGCATTCGCCCTGGTTTCAGGCACCATGTATTTCTGGCTCCACCCAGAGCTTCAGCCAGTTCCATGAACAGGTACATTTTCCCTTTATAGGGGATCCGAAGTGGAGCTGGGAATATAATCCCATGCGGGATGCGGGCCTCCCAGTGCATAGCCCGTACACCATCAAATTTTTTCCGCTTTTGTCTCGTGGCAAAACCAGTATCTGGGTAGAGGCAAACTTGCCGACCATCATACAGTAAAGTTCCCTTTTGCTTTACCAGCACAAGCAAAATGTCCCAAGTGCTTATGTCATCAGTAACCATTACAGTTGTACGCAGGGCGTCCGGGTTATCCTGACAGCCTCGTGGCGTGATCCTGTAGGCCTTCTGCAAGGATTGAACCTTATGGGATACCTCCTCTCCCAGCTGCTGGACTAGCCACTCTTGCAGGAACAAGATCAAGTGGTCTCCTTCAGACCCCTCAGGTATTCCCAGTATACAAATATTTGCAACCCTTATCTGGTTCTCAAGCGTGTCCAGCCAAGATTTTAAATGTGTGCTGTCTTGGATCACATTAATTACGGCTCCCATTGCCGCATCAGATCTCTTTGTGGCATTTTAGATGGTCTCAACTGTTGTTTGTAGAGTTGCCATCCAGTTTGTTAGTACATCAGATTTATCGGAGAGGCCAGCCATCGTGTTGATTAATCTATTAATCTTCATGCCCAGTGTTTGCAGGGTCTCTTCCCCAGGTTCGTTAGAGAGATCTTCAGCGTGGCCTAGCGCTGACCTTGTGGTGGGAGCATTTTTCGATTTAGCTCCCGTTCCATGTTGCTGAGCTTTTCTGGGATTCCCCATCTTAATCCTGGAGAGTTCTAGTGTAGGTTGGTATAAATTGTAGCTCAATATTTGATGATAAATTAACTTTCTAACAAGAAAATAATAGATTGTAATTTTGTGCCTAGCTAGTTAGCAGCCATTTTGTTTGGGTCCATAGCGCCCCCCTGTAAGACTTTCATATGCAACTCTTAGCTTTGCCACTTGAGAGTTATGGATTTCTACAACATTCACTGGTGGAGATGAATATGTTCTACTGCAACCTATTATGTATTCCTGATGTATGCATATTTTTATTACTATTGTATGTTTTTATTATCGAATTTCCCATTTTTACAGTATTTTTGCTGTCCCATTGTGTGCATTTTGAGTTGATCTGTTCATTGTTTAAGCTGGAAGTCTAAAACCCTGTAGCATTTTGGCTAATTGCCACTGGAATGTTTTAGCCAAATGACAAAACTTTTTTGCCAAACCTAACCAACTCACTGAATTTGGAGCAGCATTATGTGGGTTGGCTTGTAGTAGCAATGTAGCTATCTGAACAGTAGTATTTGTAGTTAAATACAGAAATGATTAGCAGAACGCTACTGGGCCTGTGACAGCTTAAGCAGTCCCTGTCATAGTGGGTACTGACTTTATTATTTGATGCTTGCAATTTTTTGTTGCACTCCCCACTCTCTGCTCTCCTTCCCTCCCTGGTCGCACATGTAAAAGAGCCTTGGCCTGGTGTGCCTTTTCCAGTGACTTATTTTTAAATAAATAAAACCATTTTTTAACATGAACTAGTGCTTTGAACTAGCACTTTACATAAGGTAGTGCACATTGGGCCCTATGCACTATTAGAGGTGTCGTGAAACATGTAACCCGCTTACGCCCCGCACTGGCCCCACACAGGCTTGCTCTGGCTGGCATTCATGTCCACCGGCCACCTGTCTGAATCTCCATCCCCTCGGTGCGCAGCTGTGCGGTGGAGGATCATCGCAGCGTGGGACATTGATGGGCATCCAGGTCCCATAATGGGTCCCCATCCGCGCCTGGGCAGGGGTGTGGGACGGCGTACACTGTACAGTGAATAAATAACAGGTGGTTGCCCGAACGGCTACCCCCAGCCCTCCCAGGCAGCCCTGTATGCGGTGCCAGCTGTGAGTGGGGGGATCCCGGTGCCACCACACCCTGCTGGTGACTTCTGGTGGGGCACATAATGTGATTCGCCTGGGTCCCCAGTCGAGTACATATGCCTGCGCCAGCCCAGCATGCAAGTGATGGCGTGCGTGTGTGCAGCTGGAGCAGCCCCCCTGTCCCACCTTTGGTGCAGTGCCTCGTGGCCGGCTGGGGTATCCAGCTTGCAGAACACTACTGCGCTGGTAGTGAATGCTGCCGGGTGTGCGTAGATCACTGCTGCATGGCATTCAGGAGTGAGAATGCCTACATGCTGCCCATAGGCATTTGTGCATAGTCCCCATAGTACTTTATCCTATTGGCAAGGCTATCTAGTGGCTCAGATAGTGTGTTATCCAATGGCATTCAGTTTGCTTCTGATAAGTGATTCAAATAATGCTCTGCTTGTTCTGTAATCACGGATATTTGACAGTATTCACACTGTTTGAAACCGTTTGGATAGTATAACTATTCTCCGCACAACCTTAGAAATACTGTACCTGAACTGCATGGTCAAATCTCTTTAAAATAAGCAGTTTTTTTCCTGTGTCCCAGGTCTGTCTGTTATTGTGGTTTCTTGGGAGATAGAGCACTACTGCGTTTTCCAACTACAGAGGAAGACAAACTTCTGAGAGTATCAAAGTGGCTGTCATTCCTTATTTGTACGGCAGAGCATGTCAAAGTAACCCCTAAATGCGTATGCATGCACCCATGTGGCCATTTAGAACATTTCTTAGTCAGGAATGCATTTCATTTAGACAGTTAAACATCAAACTCTAGTTGATACTTTTGTTGTTGAATACGCGAGGGACACTAACACAAATATGCAAATTAGAAGGACTCTGCTACTGCTAACAGCCTTGATATTTGACAGTGTGTCTAAATAAGGGCATTTTATGATTGTTCTCCTTCTGTATAATTTGTTAGCATTGTTGGCTAGTATGAAATTGCTTTAATGTTCCTAATAAAAGTGAAAAAAACAACTTCACCGTGCTGGCGTTGCCACATGAAAACCTGTTTGTTTACAATCTGTTTACAATGCTCAATCAGTTCCCACTGCATCTGTCCTGAAACTTGGGAAACGCCTCCAGCAGGGCTTCAGTTAACATCATTTTGGGAGTATTTGACTCCCACAAATAAGGCAAAAACTTCCATAATAAAGGGGGAGGAGGAAGTCACTGACTTCCAAATGTGAAAAACAAAATTGGATGACTTCCAAAATTGAAGTCACAGAAGCTAAGAAATTATGGATATTTCAAAAAAAAAAAAAAAAAAAAAAGTATTTTACCACTAATGCCTGTATTAACATCCATAAACTGATCTTTCTTAGAAGACCGGCTTTCAAATTGTGGGATCTGGGAAGCATTTTGACTTCCAAAAAACTGGAATGACCCCAGTTTTGACTCATGGAAGTATCTGACTTCCACAAAAAATAAATGACTTTGTAACATGGCAATAATTGTTACTTGGGAAAACAGTCAAACATTGGTTGAAACACAGCAGGTGACCGTGCATTAATTCCTTAGATATGCCCTGCTGTGTAATACCACGATCAGCCACACATATAGAAATATATTTGAGGCTCTCTTCTCACCCAGTGGACAGAGTAGATCTCCTCGCGACTTGTGTAGCATTTATACCTCAAGCACATGTTGAAAAAGCAGTATCCGAGATGCACCCTGAACCATCAGCCACACATACATTAACATCCTCTTCCACCCATTCAGATATAGAATGTACAGGATAGCCATAGTGTTAGTCCACGGCACAGCGACAGATGGTTAAATAAAGATAGAAATAAACAAGTTACCACGATTTTGTAGCCACACACTGTATACTGCGCCTAAACGGCTCTCCATTTGTGTTTCACGACGCCAAGATGGGCAGCTCAGGAACGGGTGAAGAGTGGGAACTTGCAGACAGCTACCCCCAAGCAAGTAGCTTTGGTGTCTTACAGTTCATACAAGTGCATGAGACCTCCATGTTTCCAGCCTGTGAGGTGTTGAGAGGCAGAACTGGTTGCATGTAATATTTCAAACAGTGAGTACTCACATTGTGCAGCAGCTGGGAAGTGCCAAGAAGGACAGGGAAAGGGCAGTGTGCTGTTGGCCCTTATCAGTGAACAAGTGTGTCACCAGATAAAAAATTTTTTTTGTCAATCATGTTACAAGTGTCATTGTAATGTTTAATAGCGAGTAATAGCGAGCGGGACCAAGGTATGCAAATTATTATTTCTACCCACAAATCGTAGTGTTTCGTTATAAGAAATATAGCGAATGATTTTTTTCAGCAACATAATAGTAATTTGCAACTTTTAAACAGTTGCATAGTAATATTACAGCACTAGTAAAGTAACAGCAGCATTTTTTCATTAATGAGTAGTGTAGCAATGACAATATTAATGAACATTGCTCAATTTTTCCATTATTAGTATTTTAAAAAGGCTTTTTCCATACAACAAATATCAGAATGTGTTGCATTATTTGTATTTTTTAACAATATTTCTCCCAAATGCTTCCATGTTACAAGCGCTTTAATCCCCGAGAAAGGAGGCATTTCCTAGGAGTTGATGCATGGTTGGGTGGTGGGAAGCACATGGCCTTCGACCCTGAACCCCACACACACACACACACACACCCACCCACCCACCCATGCATTAATTCCTAGGAAATGCCTCCTTTCTCCCTAACCTCCAACACAGTCTCACCACAAAGGATGTAGTGGGAGGAGACTTTTGTATCATGGATGGCTAGGACGTTTGAGGAAGAGTCTAATGTTCAGGAAGTATGCAGTAAGAGGACAGCAAGCCTTTTAACAAAACATGTTTTGATATGATTACACCTGCATGTTTTTTTTTTTCAGTTGTACTAAGAGAAGGGAAGCAGATTAAAAAAAAAAAAAAAAGTCAGTATAAACAAATTCTAAAGAAGGTAAGCAATCTTAAAATGTGAATTTTCCAGTGAAAAGTAAAGATTCCACAAGGGGTTAACAGTTCCATTCTTTCACTGGTGCAGTCCAAGTTTTTTTTAACTTGCATTGTATTTAGTATGCACATATTTATTGTATTGTGGCTTGTAGGAGTTTACTTGTGACTTGCTGAATCACATCAACGCCAACAAGTTACAACATGGTTTAAGTTTTTGTTTTCAGATGTGAAAGACACTAAGCTCAGGCTGTTATCTCTTTGGCTCATCTGATGCTGTTTTTTGTATTTTTGTTTGTTTGTTTAATGTACCAGTAAGAGCACCAATGATTTCTCCATGGGCTGCCCGTCTGCTGACTTGAGAAATGGGAATGAAAATCGCTGGTATCCAGGAAACAGTCACAGCAGTAAGGGCTTCTGGGACATGTAGTTCCCAATTTTATGTCCTCTTGCTAGTTTTTCTTTATGCTGTAATTTATGTACCCAGGTTAAGCAGCTGAGATGAAATATCAAATTTTCCGTGGGGTCCTGCTTTCTAACCAGTTTTACAGCTGGGAGGTCGCACAGTGAGAAAAAGTGGCTCTGGTTGGATTTGAATCTACATATCCTGGTCCCTGAGCTTCTGCTCTAAGCCCCTCACCACACTGCTGCCTCCCAGTTATTAGATCCCTATTTACTGCTAGCAAGCTGCTTTCTCTTATCGTTACCTTAAACTCCGCTCCTCACTTCCTCCGTCCATCCGCTCTGCTGCTTCTCTCTTCTCCCTTAAATCTTTTCTGTGTGACTTTACAACTCCCACTTGCAACACTCCCTGATCCCATCCCGTGGATGGATTTATGTACCATCTTCCTCACTCTCAGGTGTCTGGAAACAAGTTATAGTTCAGTGTGTTTTTCCGGGTAAAACTTTAAAGTAAATAAATGATAAATTGGCATTTCTTTCTCATTTCTTGTTTGCTGCATTGTAGTACTAGGGTCCCTCAATGTTGTAGCTCAGAGGCAGTGCTGATAATCAAATGGTATTGACAGTGTTCTTCTGACTTCATCATCTTTCATCATCTTATCATGTAATACCTGAGATCCTGTTTTTATCTCTGATGAATAGAACTGTCTGTACCTTTGTCACAAAGCTGTGGAACTCATGGATACTATGATTTTCCTCATTTTTATGAAAGCGACATCAGTTGTGCTATGTTCTGTGACAGTACCATGTTTTTGCCAGCTTTCTGTGACAACTCTGTGATTTTTCAGATGTTATAAAGTGGATAGAAGTCACAAACAACAAACAGGATGCTGCTGATACCTCTTATTGGACTCTAGTAAAATTGTTCTTGAGACTAGCTTTCAAGAGTACTACTCCCTTTACCAGGTCAGTGGTAGTAGAGTTAGAAAATAGAAAGGTCATTTCCTGAATTCAAGATGTTTGAATGTTTCCATGTGCCAGAATTGGGAGGGATTATCCGGTTAATTGAGCAAGGGTAGCCTAATCATAGAAATTGTCCTTTTTTTTTTGGTGTGGACTTCATTTCTGCTCCTGTCCCAGTGAACTCTCTGCAGCTACCTCGCTCACCCTGCGACTGTACATCCCTGTCTGAAGTCCTCCATCAGGTCCATTCTAGCCCGGCGGACCCCCCGGCTCTGAACCCCCAAGGTGGGTCCGCCTTTCGCCTTGGCACTCTATCTATAATTTAATGTGCCAAGCCAGAGGTGGAGGGGGCCCTGGTAGAGAAGGCCTGACTGCGGGAGTGTGGTCAAGGGCACTGGAGAAGCCTTCACCTATCCCCGAGACAGGGGATTTTTTCCTTATTTTCTCCCCGAGGAGCACGGCGTGCAATGACACCTGCGTGGCTGTTGCCATAAACATCTGCTGTGCTCTTCCCCTCTTAGCTGCTCCAGTGCTTGTAGTACCCCCGGTCTCCACCGGGGTCCCTGTTGCACCAAGGATGCCCTGGATCCCTCCCCAGGGAGAGGAGAGCAGTCCATTGGACGCTCAATCCTCTCCCTCCCCTGCCGACCCCCGGCTCCCGAGCTCGGGTCGCCGGTGTGGCACGAGGTGTGGCGTCCAACGCCTCAACCCTCAGCACCACCAGGCCGGCCCCATAGAAATGTTTGTGATTGTGTTAAAGCTTTGCATCTGTAAATTTACTAGACAGGACTATGGTGCAGTTAATGTACTTCTGGAATCTATGTAATGTTACCTTTCTTTTTTGATGGACTTCAATAAAAACTGAATTAAAAAAAAAAAGAAAAGGTAATTTCCTATGTCTGCATTGGCCAAGAAGGTTATGAAGTCATGTGGTTTAGGAAACTAAATCCATGGCTTCTGACTTGTTCTGGAAAGCAGGACGCAGCATGCCTTAGAGGGACACTGTCAGCTTTTAGGTGATTTTCTTTTTATGTCCTATGTAAAAACGATACCTGCAGCCATCTGATTTAGTAACCTTTCCATGTAACATGCATTTTGACTTAAAAATACCTTTTAGCATGGTTTTGGTACTATTTTCTTTGTTTAGCTGACCTGAGTAAATCCTGAGTGGACCTCTCGTGCACACCTCAACATGATGCCAAAGCGCCTATAAACTCGTGCGTGTACAAGTTTGAATTTTGTCACACGTGTCCACTAAAGTCATCTCAGATATCTGGGAAGGCTCCTGAGCACTGGAATGTTGGTGAGATGCTACAGCGAGTGCTCTAACATGTAGATTTCATGGTTTGATAAATAAAGCCGCGATTCTGGGCATGAGTGCACATGTCCAGAATCACCGCTTTATTTTTCAGACCAAGAAATTTACATGTTCGAGCGCTTGCTGCATAGCATGTCACTGACATTCTAGTGCTCAGGAGCCTTCCTAGATATCTGAAATGACTTTAGCCGATATGAGTTACAAAATTCAGACTCTTACATGTACGAGTTTATAGGCGCTGCGGCACCATGTTGAGGTGTGCACGAGTGGGAGGAGCGGTTCGCCTGGGATTTACTTGGGTCAGCTAAATAAAGAAAATATTACTAAAATCATGCTAAAATGTTTTTTTTTTAAAGTCAAACTTCACATCTTGTGGAAAGGCTACTAAAGCAGGTGGCTGTAGGCATTGTTTTTACGTGGCACAGAGTGCTTCTAATAATTTTTTCTGAATGCAACAGCAGATGATTAATGGGCTTATAAAGGACATTTTAATGCTGAACTCGGCAATGGGTCACAACAATAAGCCCTCAACTAGCATCAGACTGAAACAGGTACAGCTACTACTTTGGCAGCAGTATGAAAGCTAAGGCAGGAGAATGCTCAACTGTGAAGTCGCGTAAGGGGGTTCTTGAAAATAATGGTCGGAGCCCGAAATCTGCCCTTGGTCAATATGCCAGAGGGGCAAAATGTTTCAGATTTGGTCAGAAGTTGAATTGTTGATTGTAAGTTGCTTCCAGCTGGAATTGAACTTTCAGACTTCAGGGAAGGCTTACCAGATCAGTCACCGCTCAGAGCTGAAAGGAACCTAACATTCCCCAGAATGATCACACTCTGTACTTAGCATGTAGAAATCAGAGATGTGGTTCTGGCAGCACTGAGATCAGCTTGCCCACTAACAGTCGAGTGAGGAGATGTAAAACTGTTCCCTGAGCTGTCCTTTTGGAGCAGACAAAGAGCACGAAGCCATTGGCTGCTATCAGACACTGCCCAGAGGCTTTGGGGATTGTTAATGCCTTTCTGTTACCAGCACAGCTTCGAATCTTCTATGGTGGTAAATCCTTTCAGTTTTGTGTTGCAAAGGACGCTGGCATATGGACTGAAAAAACAGAAAAAAGCATTTTGGAGAAAGGATGATGTAGCAGTGCTTTCTGGGGATGAGGACTGAGCAGTGTACCAGGTTTGCCTCTCTCTTTTGCCTTGATTAGGCTTGAAGACTTGAAACAGTTGCTGTGTAGAAACTGTATATTGAATGTACTGTGGTGCATTTTTATAGATTATTAGTGACATTCGGAGCTTTCTTTTAGTTAACATTTATGGGTTCCATATAGTATGGTCAGTTGGCAATGTGGTGCCAACTGTGTGGGTCAGCGTTTGACTCATTTTGCTCCGATACAAGTGTAAAACTGTCTCTCAGGACATGTTTGTAAACTGAGTTTGATGAAAATTGTGTACCACAAAGGGTAGTTCTGCAATAATGGACAGCTACTTTTTTTTTTTTTTTTTATAACACATTTCTCAGGAGCATTCTTGCCCTACGTTTGGAGTCGTTTTGATGCTGTAACAGTTATTTCAGATATCTGATTGTATTTAAGCTCAAGTTGTTGTTAGGGCTTTGAATATCTGTTTTACCTTCTGTTTAATTGGTTACATAGCAGTTTATAACTGTAGTTTTACTTTTTCTCTGCTAATACCTTTCGAAGACACCAAAGGTATTAGGATTTCTGGTACTATTCTATAATTCTTTGTGTTTGAATGACGTGTTTTTTCTTTTCCACACATACCTCATGTGCCAGAATAGAAGGCTAAAAGTTATGAGTATCAACATCATTTTCTGTTGTAAATGGTAGTGATTGTATGCTGAATGCCTTTTATGAGTGTTATTTGTGTGCTTATGTGTGCTGTAAAAGCAATAAAATGAAAGCAGCAAAATGCAAGTAATAAAATAGAAGTCAGAAACATACAATTTGAATAAAAGTAGCAGTAAATGAATCTTTTTAAATGTTTTGTTTATCCATTTTATATGCATAAAAAGATACTTCAGGGGATGCTTCTTTATTTGCAAACCACGCTTCCAGGTAATTGGAGGTACTTGACAGGGCTTCGCCAATAACTACAAGGGCCGTCCTGCTCAAAATTTTCTGGGGCCTACCTCCTCCACCAGTAAGTGTAAAATAACCATTTGCGCATACAGAATTTTTGTAGGTTTTTTTTTTTTGTATCTGTCCTGCTGAACATCCATAGTTTGTCCATGCAGCCTCCTCCCCCATTCATTTGCTAAAGGAACTGAACCGTGTGATTTCTCCCTGCCCCTCCTACATACAGTGGCCCCAGGATTAGAGGTTTTGAGTGATGGGCCCTATTGATTCTTTTGTCTGTACTTTCCCACCACTACCACATGAAACCGAAGTTTAAATCTTTTGATGCCACTGCTGACAGACCCAGTTTCAAATGGATGAGGAATTTCTCAACAGAAAGTTGCAAGTTTGACTGTGATAAAAGGGTTTCGTAATGCTAATTTCTGACGCACTGGGCCCCATGATAGTGTGGGCCCTACTGCAACTGCAGCTCTTGCACCATATCACGGCCCTGGCATTTGGCCCAAGCGTCTCATTTCTAACAGTGCACCTCTTGGCATGTGGTTTACAAATAGAAACCCATACTCTGTTGTAGCTTATTGTTTATTGCTTACTTCGTGACAACCTGTTCTGTGATGGTTGGCATGGCTGACCCATGATTTTGTGCCTCGCCTCCGTAACGGGCTTGGTTTCCAGTTTGCTCCGGTGTGAGATTCTGTGGCTAGCATACAAACCACAGATCTCCCAGGTGGCAGCACAATGAGCTGCCACCCAGCCCTGGATGGCTGCTGTGCTTCTGTAAAAATAAGTCAACACAGAGATAGATAGTTTAACAGAAAATGGATCCATGACTTTTCATTAACTTTCGTTTCTTTATACTTTTTATTCATTTTGACATAAACATGCCATAAACATTACAATTAAAGGTAACAAATAAATATACAGTTCACAAATTAGTGAGCATTACAGCATACGTTAGCATCAGGATACAGAAGACCTCTAAGTTTTAATACCACATGTCAGGGGTAAATACGTAAAGTTCATGAGATCGCTGCAGAGTGGGCCCTTACCAAGTTCTAGAAAGGCCAGCCATGCTAAGACCAGTGAGAGGAAGCATTATAAAATAGATAGAACAGTAGGTTATACTAACATACTAAAATGCCAGCAGAGTAGGCCTTATCTTTCGTGTCTGCTCGATAGCAGCCATGACGGGTGCCGATTTTGCTGTCCCCCAACCCCCACACACCCTCTTGTGTTTCCCCACTCTCTGTCCAAGACATTCCCCCTGTATTGAACTTACTCAGCTTGGGGGGCTTGGCCAGCAGTCGAGCTACCAAAAGCTTTTAGTGTGAGCTCCACTGAAGAAAAACTTTTTTCCAAGCAATTAACCAGCAAAATTGGTCTAAACAACCTTAAGTGTCTTCCACTTGACGGAGATTGCAGCCTGCTACACTTTAGATACCTTTCTTGTGAAAATCAAGCTGGGAAAATCGCAGATATGGGCCAGACAAATAAAACTGGACCAGGTGGAGAAGGAACCCTTTCCAGAGAAGCTGAACCTGGGGCCAGCAAGGACTCGTGCGTGGAGGCGGTAGAAGACTTTAATCAGCCTACAAACGCCGTGCTCCTCAAGGCGATTCAAAGCTGGATGGAAAGATGGAGGAATTTGCCCAATAGTTTAAAAATATGGACACAAAAATCGTTAAGTTGGAGGAGGAAACCAAAGTGGCAGTTCAGACAGCTTTATCAGCGATGACAACAACATAGGGCCTGATTTAAAGAAAATGGAGTCCTGAGAAGGTGCTTGGAGAATCTGGAGAATCTCTCCAGAGCGGCCAATATCAGGATCCTAGGTCTCCCAGAAGCAGCTGAGGGGGAAGATCTTACTGGATTTACAGATAAATGGCTAAAAGAGACTTTCACTTGCGTGGATAATTTTTCGGTACTCAAAGCTTACCATATAACTCCACGGGGCTCCAGACACCACATGGCCACAGGGCAGCTTTCGCCTCGCACCATCCTTGCAGTTCTAGGGTCTGCGGTTGAAAAATATTTAATTATAATCCAGGCTAAGAGAAGTGGAACAACTGAATGGAAAGGGAACAAAATCCATCTGTTCCCAGACCTCAGCTACGCAACCAGACAAAGGAGTCGTAGTTCTGATGCAGCATGGGCTTGTCCTCGACAACTTGGAATCCAACATGTCCTAGTGATGCTGGCAAGCCTGCATATTTTCTATGGGGGAAAAACATACCAATTTGAAGCAGGGAAATGTATAGACTGGGCAGAAAAAGAATTTCAAGCGAAGAGTGGTGATTCCAACAGCGAGGAAGCAGACAGCGATTGAGAGGCTGGTAATGCAGTGTATTGAAACTTAGTGTTCCTTTACTTCTTATATTAGGAGAGAAGTTTATGGCAACTTAGCTCGCTAAAATAATTAAGGGGAATACCTGCTCCCAGTTTGGATCCAGGACTTAGGTGGACATTCTCTATTTCTGTTTTGTTGCTTGGATTGGGCTTTTGGGGTAAAAAAGCTATGCAAGAAGCTAGACTTGATGGATGTTTGAGTCGATGTAGAGGGGAGCAGTTACTATCTACATGATGGGCAAAAGATGTGACCTGTATGTAGATTATGGGTTACACCCTGTTCATGGTTGCAGTATGCCAATCCTTAAAAATGTTGTTGCATTTGTTTCTTTAATAATTTAGATAACCCCCCAGTGATGTAACTAGGGACAGTTGTCTACTAAGTGTGTTACTGTAAAAGTGATGCGTCACTTTACATTGTGCATTGTGGCTTGTAATATCTGTACACCTACCTGTATGCATATCATGCAGTATGTTTTATGCAGTAAAATCAATAAATGTAAAGTACAAAAAAAAAAAAAAGAACTTATAGGGACGTGGATATGTTGTTCAATCCACACTTGTTGGCAGGTTCCTTGCCACTTTAAATGTTGCCAGAAGGTCTTCAAGCTGGCTCCTCCCACCCACCCAGGTGGTAAAACCCTTGGCTCCGCCCCATGATGCCAGATCTTCCTTACTGCTTGGAAGCTCAGGTTCCCTCCTTTGCACTCTGCGTTTTAGGCCTGGATCCACACACTTCAGAATTTCCAAAACTAATTTTAAAATTTACAATACTACGGTCTTCGACTTCTCTTGCGGCTGCGATGGACAAATCGACTCCCGGCTTCCGTTGGTGCTCTTGTGGGCAAAAGATGTCCCTGACCAATCCGCACTCCACGTGCATCTACTGCGTAGGGCTTGGACACGATTCGCAGGCCTGCGAATTGTGCAGGTCTTTCTGGACTTCGGTCTTGGAGGACCACACTGCCAGACTTCTTCTTGGGCGCCCCGAGAAATGGTACCCACCGGTCAAGTCTAGGAGGCCTGTTGGGCGGTGTCCGTGGCAGCGGGTTTCCATGGAACAGTTGGAGCAGATGATCGCCTCGGGAGAGGAGGCGCCCAGGCCGCTGCTTCTTCGGCCCCGGCCGCGCATTTTTCCCACTCTCCTTGGGCTCCTCCTACACTGCTTCTTTTAAGGAGCTTTGTCAATCCTTCTCCACAAAGGGAGAAGGGACATTCCAGTCGGTCCAGAAAGAAGGACTCTAAAGGTAAGTCCCACCGTCGATGTTCGTGGGAGTGGGAGAGATCCCCTTCACCGGACCGTTGACTCTCGACTTCAGTCGAGGTTGCGGCTGCGGCTGCTGGCTTCATGGTGTCCCCGTCAGGTCAGCCGGCTGAGACATCCATCGACGCGGTCGAGATTTTTCTTGACCCGTCGGACGGTTTGTCGCCTGGAGATGCCGACAACCCTTCTTCACTGGTTCCCCCAGTGATTACCGAGGACTTGCATGTGCCTCCTGTGCCGAAGTCCCCGGTTAAGGTCCCTGCACCGAAGGAGGGGCGGGTCCCGTTCCCTCTTTGACCCACCCTCGGAATCCCCAAAGATCTTGGTCTCTGTCCTCTTCCAGGTCCAGCTGACATCGGTGGTCTCGGTCTCGGCACCATGGAAAGTGGCGTTGCCACTCGTCCTCTTCGGAGGATAGGCTCCGGCGCAAGTTGCATCGGCGCTACGAGGACTTGATGTGGCAGCAACTTTTACTGACCGGTAACAATTCCGACTCCGTTGCCTTATCCGGCCATTAAGTGGCTGTCACTGGAATGGCTGAAACAACCCCTCGTGGTAGTTGAGAAGCTGCCCCCAGCGCCGGTTGTTCGGCCGAAACCAGCTGCTCCACCCATTGTGGTGGAACCTCCACCTCCACAACCAAAGACTGGGGCCCTGAGCAAGGATTCTCGGTCGGATCAGGGCTTGCCCCATAGGTTGTCGGTCACCCTCACTGCCGATCAACCTCGGCAGGTGGAGGGTGGCTCGGGTGCTCGCCAGCTGTTCACAGACTCCTCAGAGTCTGATGACGACTCCTCCCTGTTCTCCAGGCCGATTGACATGGAGTCTGCGGGAGGCCAGTCGGTGGACGAGAGCCCATCTGAGTCCACTGGGATGCAGCTCGAACCCGTCCAAAAATGGGCCAGGTATCCCCTTACAGAGATACTGGACCAAGGGGATTTGCCTATGGAGGCCTTTTTGGTGGCCGAAGCCATTGTTGGCCCGGCCCTGGAGTTGTGGCAGCGGCCAGCATCTTGTCCCGCGCCTTCGGCCAGGATGGCTTGAAAGTACGCGGTCCCCACCGGTTCACTCTCTGGTTTCTCGGAGCACCCCTGTGCGGAGGGTTAGTGACCAATAGCATTTTCCGGCATTCTAGGAAGGCTTGGGACGTGGACAAACTGCCCAATAAGGAATCCAAAAAGTTGGATTACTCAGGGCGGAAGGTTGACGCTGCTTCCTCCCTAGGTCTTTGTCAGGCTAGCTCGGCCATTCTGATGGCACATTTCTCACATGCCCTTATGGGCTCCCTGGATGAGGTGATTCCTCATCTCCTGGCTGACCTTCAGACAACGGTCAAGCAGATGCGGGATCAGGGACGGGCGGTGGCTAAACAGCAGCTCCAAACTTCTTTTGACATTGGTGACTCTTGTGCCCGATCAGTAGCGGCCGCAGTGGCCATGTGCCACAGAACTTGGCTGCGGATCTCCACCTTCACGGCAGACACCCAGCACAAGCTGGCAGATGTTCCCTTCCTGGGCACCGACTTGTTCGGGCCCGGAGTGGAAGGCCATCTCCAGAGGATCGAGAAGTCCAGTGCCACCCTGGACTCGGTCACGTCTGCCCAAAAGGACAAAGGCTGCCGGCAGCAGCGTAAGCCCTTTTGCCCTTCCGCTCCTGTGGCACATCCGGCCCAGCAACACCAGCATCAGGGCCAGCAGGCTCACACTTGACGCCCTAAGGCCAAGTCTGCCACTTCCTCTAATAGGAAGCCTGGAGGCAACGGTCCAGGAGGTCCCTCAGCGGGCCCTTCCTCCAAGCCTGCCCAGTGACAGGTTGAGGGGTGTCGCCCCAACCTCATCACTCATCCCCGGGTTCCCCCCATGGGGGAATGGCTCTGCCACTTCTTTTCCGCCTGGTCCGCTATCACCACGGACGCTGGGTGCTAGAAGTGGTGGCAGGGCTCTGCCTCTGGGATTGAGAACCCCTTCATCGAGCTGTCGCCCCATGGGGGGCTTTGACTCCACAGCACCTCCGTTGGCTCGTCAAGCCGACATTGCCTTGCTCCTCCAGAAGGAGGTGATCAGTGAGGTGGCGGACCCTCCTCCAGACCCAGAGTTTGTGTCCAGGTACTTACTGATCCCAAAACGGATGGGGGGCTGGTGCCCCATTCTTGACCTGCACGACCTGAACAAGTTCCTAAGGCCTCGCACCTTCAGGATGGTCACTCTGGCTCAGATCATTCCATCCTGGAACCAGGCATATGGTTCTGTTCTCTGGTCCTTCAGGACATATTCTTACATGTTCCAATCCGTCCGTCTCATCAGTGATTCCTCTGCTTCTGAGCAGAGGGATCTCTCTACAAATTCCGGGCCATGCTCTTCGGCCTCTCTCCAGCTCCCAGGGTCTTCACCAAATGCATGGCAGTGGTGACAGCATTACTGCAATGCCGAGGGGTCCGGGTGTACCGTTACCTGGACGACTGGCTGATTGCAGCCCCCTCCAGGTTGGAGGTGGAGCGGTCCAGGGATCTGGCCTTCCAGGTGTGCTCTCAGATTGGCCTCCTCATCAACAAGGCCAAATCGGAACTCGTGCCATTGCAGGTGATTCAGTTCTTCGGGGCAGAGCTCGACTCTCTTTGAGCCAGAGCCCGGCTCCCGGCGGACAGGCCGAGGTCCTTTCCTCCTTTGCCCAATCATTTCTGGTTGGGCAATTGCACTCTGCCCGGGACTTCCTATGACTCCTGGGCCTCATGGTGGCCTGCACCAGCGTGGTCCGTTGGGCCCACTGGCATATGTGTCCCCTGCAATGGGTGCTAGCCAGCCAGTGGTCACAGCGCTCCGGTCCTCTGGACCAGCCAGTGACAGTGACCCAAGAGATGTGGGACGGCCTGCAGTGGTGGCTCATCCCAGCTCACCTGCAGGAGGGTATCCTGTTCGTCCACCCCGAGCCGACGGTCACTCTAACGACCAGTGCCTCTCTGATGGGTTGGGGTGCCCATCTGGGGGAGCTCAGAGCCCATGGCCTCTGGTCCCCTCAGGAGTCTCGATGCGACATCAACCTGCTGGAGTTTCGAGTGGTTCGACTAGCCCTCACCGCCTTTGCTCCATTTGTACGGGGTCAGGTGGTTCAGGTCCAAGCGGACAACACCACGACCATGTGCTATCTCAACCATCAGGGCGGGACGTACTCCTTGCCTCTGTGCAAGGAGGCGCTCCGCATCTGGTCTCTCGTGATCAGCCTGGAGGCAGATCTCGTAGCCATCCATGTGGCAGGAGCCCCCAACAGTCTGGCTTGTGCCCTCAGCCGGATAGGCGCTGCTTCTCACGAGTGGTCTCTCCTGCCGGAGGTAGTACTAGACCTGTTCTCCCACTGGGGCTACCCTCAGGTGGACCTGTTTGCCTCCAGGGAGATTGTGAAGCGGAGGCTGTTTCATGCCCGCCCCCCTCAGCAGGGCTCGCTGCAGGGGGATGCCTTTTCAAGGCCGTGGACCCCGGGCCTCTTCTATGCCTTCCCTCCATTTCCCTTGATCCACAAGATGCTTCTCAAGGCGAAGAGGGACAAGGTGCAGGTGATTCTGGTAGCCCCAGACTGGCCCTGCCAGTTCTGGTACTCAAATCTCCTCAGCCTCAGCTTCAGGCTCCCAAGGCGGCTTCCAGTCCGCCCAGACCTGCTCTCAGTTGACAAGGGGAAGGTTCTGCGCCCGGACCTTCAGTCCCTGCACCTGACGGCCTGGTTCCTGAGCAGCTAGAGTTCCAGGCCTTGGGTCTTTCCGACGACGTCCTCAACGTCGTTAAGGTGTCCCGTAAGGAGTCGACCAGAAAATGCTATGCTTTCAAATGGAAGAGATTCTCCATTTGGTGTCAGAACAAGGGGTTGGACTCTTCTTTCTGTTCCTTGGCTAGCATTCTGGACTACCTGTGGTCCCTTTCTCAGCTAGGGCTTCGGTCGACGACCCTTAAGGTGCACCTGGCAGCCATCTCTGCTTACCGGGCGCGGGCCGGCAAGCAGTCTATGGCACAGGAGAAGGTGGTCGGGCGCTTTTTCAAGGGCCTAGACCACATATCCCCTCCGGTGCGAGAACCTCCCCCTCCATGGGATCTACTGCTGGTATTGGCTAAGCTCATGGGCAAGCCATTCAAACCAATTCACAGGTGTGACATCTCTCACCTGTCATGGAAGACCGCCTTCTTGGTGGCTATCACATCAGCCAGAAGGATGGGAGAGCTCCAGGCGCTTTCCATTGAGTCTCCTTATCTGGTCTTCCACAGAGACAAGGTTGTCCTTCGCCCCCACCTGAAATTCCTTCCGAAGGTGGTGTCGGAGTTTCACCTTAACCAGGTGTTGACTCTGCCGGTGTTCTACCCCAATCAAACCTCAGAGGCCGAATATAGGCTCCACACTTTGGACCCCAGAAGAGCGCTCTCTTATTATACGGAGCAAACGGGTACAGTTCGGGGAGAGGTTCGCCAGCTGTTTGTCACCTATGCTGAAGCCGCACCTGGCAGACCTGCAGCCAAGCGGACGATAGGCAGGTGGGTCATCTCCTGCATAGATCTCTGCTATATGTTGGTGGGCATGGAGCCTCACAAAGGGATAAGAGCCCATTCCACCCGCCATACTGCTGCTTCGGTGGCTGCTTCTAGGGACATACCTATCCAGGAAATCTGCAGGGCTGCTACCTGGATGTCAGCACACACCTTCATTTCCCATTACCAGATTGACCTTGAGTCACGCCGGGATGCTGGTTTTGGGACCTCAGTTCTCCAGTGCTTATTCCCTAAGTAGGGAGTGCGTGCTTTGCCTCCCTCCTCCCGGAGAACTGCTAGGAGTCTGCCAACAAGTGTGGATTGAACAACATATCCACGTCCTAGAAATACAGGTTACTCACCTGTAACAGGAGTTCTAAGAGTGGTATATGTCGTTCATCCACACGACCCACCCGACCTCCCCGGCTTCGCGCAACCTGGCTTCCAGCGGGCTAGATCTGGCGTCATGGGGTGGAGCTGAGGGTTTTACCACCCGAGTGGGTGGGAGGAGCCAGCTTGAAGACCTTCCGGCAACATTTAAAGCGGCAAGAAATCTGCCAACAAGTGTGGATGAACAACATACACCACTCCTAGAACTCCTGTTACAGGTGAGTAACCTGTATTTACTCAGCTTCACCTTCCCCCTATACCTGTTCCAGCCCCTCTTGAACCCCTCCACAGTATCTACCTCCACCAGTCCCTTGGGCAATGCATTCCGTGGTTCCACCACCCTCTCAGTGAAGTAATGCCTCCTCCTCCTCTCTCCCCTGAGTCCCCCCACACCAGCTTCCACCTGTGTCCTCTGGTTGCCCCCCCTTCTTTCTTTTGGAACACCCCATCTGAGCCTACCTTATTGATCCCATTTATGTATTTGAAGACTTCTATTATGTCCCCCTGTCCCTCCTCTCCTCTAGAGAGTACATGTTGAGCTCCTCAAGCCTCTCCTCGTAGGTCATTTTCCCTCATGCCCCAAATCATCTTGGTTGCCCTCCTCTGAACCCTCTCCTGGAATGCAATGTCCCTTTTTAAGTACAGCCTCCAGAACTGCACACAGTACTCAAGGTGCGGCCTAACCAGGCGGTTATACCAAGAGAGAATCACTTCCCTCCTTCTGGAGGTTATCCCCCTAGCGATGCATTCCAGCATCCTATTGGCCTTGGCCGCTGCCCTCCTACAGGTCTCAGAGTTGTTCATTTTGACACCCACCACCACTCCCAGGTCCCTCTCCCCCTTCGAGACTTGTAATGCGTCTCCCCCAGGGTATACACTTGGCCTGGGTTTTTGACCCCCAGGTGAAGAACCCTGCATTACCCTGCACTGAATTTCAGTTTCCACATTCGCGACCACTTCTGCATAGCCTCCAGGTCCTCCTGCAGGGCTACGCTCCCCTCCTCCCCATCCACCACTGCTCTGAGCTTTGAGTCATCCGCAAAGAGACTCATTTCACTCCTGATACCTTTCCTTGTGTCAGAGACATAGGCGTTAAACAGGAGTGGCCCCAGGACCGATCTCTAGGTTTTTATTTATTATTTTATTCTTTTTTATTTTAGATGTGGTTCTATAAACTGTTATTCCCGTATTCCTGAAAATAATTCTAGGTAGAAAATAGATCTTAGTCCATGCAGCCTAATCTCCAACACATAAACAACAAAACAGGCAGATATGGCAACTTTACAATTATTAGATAAGTATTAAACGTAAAAGGAAAAGACAAACCCCCAGCTATAACAATATTAGTGGTGGTACAACCAGGTCATCACCCCAGTTTAAGCAGCAAGTCCATAAAAACAAGAAGCAAGAGTCTTGAAGCAAGTCTTTTTTCAGCTAGCTTTTACGCCATCACAAGCTAGTCACACTGCATAAGGGCTCCTTATGGTCCACGCCATTTCTTTAAAAACTAAGAGACATTTCAGACAGCCAAGGTAATGAGAGAATGGAAAACATGTTAACTTTACAACAATTAAAAACCCCCCTTACTTCTAACAAGAAAGCATAGGATCTGGGAATAAGTCTTTTAAGTCCAACAAATCAACAGTGTTGGCTTTTACCAGCCATTTGTTGGGCAGCTCGATGTAGTAGGGCTTCATTCTCCCTCTTCGAAGTCAGCTGTCTGATGCTGGTCTCTGGAGGCTCCACCTCCAAATTCTCCAGGATTTGTCCACCTTCCTTTCTGCCTCACCAGGACCAGTGAATTGGAATGTTTTCCGTCCATAGGTTATCCAGAGTTGTGCAGGTACCAGTAGTGAACATGCTGTTGCTGTAGCGGGTCAAACATCTTGGTGTGGCTTCGGGTGGCAAAGGACCAACCAGGGAATACTTCAGTTTTTTGCCCTTCCAAGGTTAAAGGACAAAGAGCTTGGGCCCAGTCAAGGACCAAGCCCCGTATCTCTGGGCTGGCCGTAACCAAGAGAATAGTCCGCCAATTTTTCGTGAACTTTTTATCTGATTTCCATGACTCTGTTATTTTAAACATGGCAAAACCATGATTTTCTTCAAAGTTTACCATGACAAAAGCACTGCCCTACTGATTAGTTTAATTCATGGGCTACCAGAAAACAGAGATGGTAGTCTGCCATTAAATCTGAAGACCTTATTGGATGACTGATACCCCAAACCCAACTGTGAGGGTGTAATTTTGGAACACCTGTTAATGTACTGTAAGAGACGACCGCAAAATCAAAACAGTATATTTTCTGTTGAATACATGAAAAGAGATGTGATAAATGGATTTGTGTACTTAAATTTTTCTTTGCTTGTGGTGGTGATGATCTCCTTCTGCCCTGACACTCTGATTCCCAGGATCCCCACTTCACAGCTCCCGGGCAGGGAGGGACTACCTCCACTTGTGGAAGCATGACTGGGTAGTGAGTGGCAAGCTTCTTATTTTTATCTGGAGCTGTTGGCATTGCAAGGTCCCTTGCAACACTAGAGTACATGCTTCCATTTCCCTACCTACCCCACTTACTAGTGATGCAAACTATGCTACATCTATCGTGCATCTGAGACAGAGAGCACTAATGATGCCAACTGTTTTTGTATCTGGGCCACCAGGAACACAGGGCCAAAGGCTCCCTTCCATACCGAGTCACCAGCATGACAGCGCGATCTGCCATCACTGGGCCTTTGAGGAAGCCCCTCAGCAATGGATTGTTGCTATTCTTGCAACACAGGTGAAAGTTGCTGTGACACCTGCTATCAGCAGGTTGAGAGAGAAAATCTTTGGTGCCACCAGTCTGTTGAGAATGCAATCGTACCCCCCATCACTACCACCATTCCACACATGTCTCCTCACCTCCACTTCCCTACCTTCCCGTGTATCACTCCTCCCCCCCTTTTTATTCCCCTTTCCTCTCGCTCCCATCCTATGGCATATGTCTGTAGTCTCGGACCCATGTTCAGTTTCTAGTGACAGCTTAAAATGGACCAAACGTAGGGTCCTTCTAGATTGGTTTGTTAAAACAATATTATGACTTTAGTTTTAGTATAGGCAGTCAAAATTATAAAACTCTCTTTTAATGACTGGATGTAATTTAATGATTTTTTTTTAAGCAATGTCCTGTACTTTATATGATTATTTTTATGTTTTACTACACTACTTCTCTGCTTCTTACTTTATATCTGTGCTTCCCACTGCTTCAACCAATGATTTAAAATGTGTGTAATTGTTATCATAGTGACATCCTCTTAATGTGACTATTTATTGTATGGCTTACCATATGAGCCATAGCCTTTGATAAAGGATCAGGAGGATCTGAAGTGCATCAGGTGTGGGAGTATGCTACTCCGCTGAATTGTCAATAAATGGTAACTGAGCCTTTTCAAGTATCTGGAGCTTGATGTTTTTTATTTTAGGTGGTGTGTGCTTGACTTTAGCGTGTTTATGAACAATAATTACTAGGGAGCATTTTTAATATAGAAATAACACGTTTGTAAAATTGCATTACAACCGCCTGGTTGAAATTATGTGTTACAACTGGGTGGTTGTAATTGATGCCTGCAAATCAAGCTCACTCTCTTAAAGGCACGAGTGCTACTAACAAAACTGCTGCCAGTCTGACAGATTTAAATACTGTCTGGTGCTGCCTCAGTTGAGGAGGATGGTATGGCCCCGTGGCTCTGGATTTGAGTTGCTGGTAGGCACTATGAGTGGAGACAAGCTGCTGGGGCTGCAGGCCACATCTGAGCCCAGGACTAGAGTGAGCAAGATGGCCAGGAGGTGATGGAGAGTGGCAGATGAGGACTGGAACAGGCAGGCGTAGAGGCTGCGTTATATGGTAAACTGTAAATGTTTAGGTAGAACGAGGTGCAGAACTGTCATACAGTTTTTCAAGAGGTGGGGGAAGAATTGAGTTCCTGTCCAGTTTAAACCTTGATTATATGGAGGACAGACAGACAGGGATAGGGAAGGAGATTCCAATTGTTTAACCAGGAGATGTAGTGGTGGTGGTGGGGGGGCAGGAATGACGCACAGTTGTCTGTTTTCTCTATGACTGTTACACCAACACAACTGGAAGACCCCCCTTACCAAATTAAAGATCAACAAAAATTACAAAGCATTTTAAAGCAGTTAAGTGTTTTTCTTACATCCAAGCTAATCACAGAAACCACACATTGATTAAAAATTATCTCTTAGTAATTAGTAAGCAATAACGCTTGACAGGGTGCACAGCTATTGGTTAATTACTGCACACACACACACACACACACCCCGCACAGTCTGTGGTTGAATGCACGAGGTGTGAGCCAAGTGCCCCTCACCCATGAGGTGGGAAGGAGTGTGGTAATTCCCCAGTAACTGCAAGCCTCTGCTATGTGTTATTGCATCTATAAAATGGCACCAAAACTGGAAAATAATGTGTTTATTCTTTAAACAGTCACTGCCATCTTCTCACCATTTCCAGATATATTTTATATTTTATTATGCTTTAAATTATAGTTTCAAAGCTGTAACATTTGAACTGTTAATCATAAAAACTGAAGATTTTTTAAATGAATGTTTAGAGTCTGATCAACATGTACTGATCCTAATGATACAGTTCTGTGTCACTACTTGTCTATACAGTATGTGTTCATATAATATGTTGTTAAAAATGACAAGACCGTCGAGCTTAGGCACTACTGCGCATGCCCAAACTCAGAGCTGTAACTTTAATAACAAATTTAACCACCTTATACTGCTCCGTTTTCGATGGGAATTGCTTGTAGAGGTACAGTTCAAAGACCTCTACATGAGACCCGGTTTATTTTTACTCCATGTAATGTGCCTCGCTTATCATGAATGAGCATTCCGGCAAAGGACGGGATGATCTGGGAGGCACTAAGGTCACACTCTGTCTTCCAGTGCGGTGGCACCTTAGAAATGGCGCATCCAGGACCACCTCACAAACAAGAAATAACTTGTCAAAGGTTAGCTGCAGTCATTGTAAACTTTATAAGGTATGTTAATTGGGCATTTCTGCAGTCCTGGTGATTGCAGGCACTGTGTTTGCTCAGTTTTCCTTTAATGTTGATGGTTGTAGACTTCTGTAGCTGAATTTAAAATGAATGAATCACTACTGTAACTATCACAGTTTTTAAAGCAGCAGTGTGTGTTAGTCATCAGATAATGATATCATTCAGTTTTTACTCATCATTAGTAAATGTTTAATTCATTCAAATAGTTTTTAAAATGTTTTTTTTTTTTTTACTGCTAGTTTTGTAATTAATGACTCGAGTCAGTGAATGTGCGCACCCACCCCCCGCGCTTTCCTTATACTTCAAGAATGGTTTCCGAGAACAGCAGGTCCAACAGGGGCTAGGTTTGAAGCCACCCTTGACCTTGTTCTCAGCAGTGGTAGTGGGGTTCTCTCCAGTGTGAACGTCCAAGCACTGGTGGGAGGCAGTGACCACAACCCGGTAACCTTATCCCTGGAGGCAGGGTAAGTATACCATGCCCCAGCCACTGGAACCCAGAACTTCAGAAAGACAGACCAAGGGTCTGAGCATCTGCTGGAGACTGATAATGTAGAACACATGTGGGGTTCACGGAAGAATGTGCTTAAAACAGCAGCAGAGGTCCGTATCTCTGTAAGGGATAAGGGCCAAGAAGTGTCCCCCATGGCTCAACAGGGATCTAAGGCAACTGATCCTGAACAAAAGGAAGGTCTATGATGACTGAAAAAAACAAACAAGTTGTCTCTTGTTTTGTTTTACTGCTCTTTTTATCCCCCTACATCCCAGGTGGCCCATTCTGCTCAGATCCCTCAGCCCGTCACCCCGATGTCCACCAGGGCTAAGCGCCGGTCAGTACCCCCAGGGCTTATTCCCCGGCATTGTTGGCAGGGCCCTCCAATCCTCTGCCATGAAACAGGATCCAGTATTTGGACCAGCGAGCCCAGCTAGTCAGGTGCTGGGCCTGTGAGTGTCTGAGCGCCATCCTGCCGCCAAGAGTTTTTCTGAAGTTTTCTTCCCCTGAGGGGCACAGCATGTAATGATGCCATGATGTGTGGCCCACGCACCCGTGTGACTCATGTCGGTGTCTTCCCGGCCTTCCTGCCAGTTATGAGGCAGACCCAGGTGTCCTTTCCCCAGCCAGCACTAGGGGCCAGGCAAGCACTGGGCACTGCAATCCCTACCCCCTGAGGAAGAGAGCATTCTTCCTGATGCTCGATCTTCTTCACCCCCACCAGCCCTCCGACGCTCTGAGCTTGTTAGTGAACTCAGGTTGTCAGTGTCGTGAGAGGTAGCACTACTGTGTGCTTATAGACTGGCAAAATACAGGTTGTCTCCAGACCAGAGAGGAGTACAGAGCAGTCCTGTTGGGTCTGCAAATTAGAATTATGAAAGCCAGGGAGGGGCTGGAAGCCTGGATAGCAACAGAAGCTGCGGACCATGCCAAAGGGGAAAGGTAAAAAAGGGATTGGACTTCTGAAAAACTGGGGAAGGGGGAGGCAGCCTGTGAGACAACTAGGCATGATGGCTGCAATGCTGAATGAATACTTAATTTTAGTGTTCACCATGGGTCCCCCACTGTGAGAAGGGCACTCATCATGCCTTCCCTGGTAGCTAACTACCTGGCAAAGATCAAGCCATCTAAGTCCCAAGGGGCAGATGGGATAGACCGCAGGATTATTGTAAAGTTAAATGAACAAATGGCAGAGAAGCTTGCTGTAATCTTTCAGGAGTCTGTCCAGAAGGTGCATTGCTAGGGAACTGGAACTTGGCCAGTGTGGTCACCATTTTCAAGAAAGGGAGAAGAGAACTGGCCCAGTGGTGTGGAGGGCTGAGGTACTAGGCGCCTTGCCTTCCACCATGCCGATGACCTGGGTTTGGGAACAGATCTGGGTTGCTCAGGGACTTGCTGCGGAGGAAGGATTGAGTCGTTCGTAGGACAGCTTCTTCTCCCTCAGGGAGGGGGACTGCATGTCTTACAGCTTGCCTGCCGTGACGGGGTTGGGTAAGACCCTGTCCCATTTATTGTGCAAAGAGAGGAAAAAGCAAGAATATTATTTTGTCCTCTCCTGTTCTGCTGCTTGACTTTTTCTTGCCTTTCTGATTGCGCAATCAAATTTTTCTTGAGGCACCTAGGAATTGGCCACTCTGGTCCCACAGTTCCCCCTGTTATCTCCCTTCTTTCACTTGCTGCTTCTATTCTTTCTTCTCTTGCTTCTCTGTGATTAAAAACAAAAATATGTGAATCTTTATGTGAAATTGGGATCCCTTGGTTTACAAATGTGTATAGTTATATTGTTGCAGTGATGGCCGAAAGCTGTTTGGATTTATTAGAAAAGATAGTCTGAAACACAGGGGGTTGACCTTGTGATCCGTTTTGACCTCCACAAGCTTATTTGCGGAATTGTCAACAGGAAACCAGCTCTGGGACAAAATGTATTATTTTGTTTGCACCTGTTAAGACTAGATTGCCCTTCATGCTGTTCTCAGTAATGAAACTGACAAAGTTTTGATACATTTTAGGGAAAAACAGGAGATACAGTTTACAACAGCAGGATGCAGAGTTTGAATTGCCAGGCAAAAACATACAATCAAAGCAGTGCTTTTCCAGAGAGAGTCTCTGGTTTATTTTTTTTTTTATTTTTAGTTTGTATTGCCTTTATGAAGAATGATCGTGTACAATTTTATTTTTTTTTAGTTTATTACTGATAGTAATAAAATGCTACTTGTGAATTTTAAAGTACTTCTTCTGGTCTGCCTGTGCTTCCTAACCCGTGCCCCTATGCCACCTGCCACCTAGAGGAGTTTAGGCAGCAGCACTGTGGGACAGCATGGGAATGGACCTCATGCCCGGATGCCAGGGACATCTCTGTGGAGGCAGAGTACTCACATGTGTCATTGCATGTGCATGGGCCCAATGAGGAGAAAGTAGGAGGGGAAAAACCCTCCAACCATAGCATGGTAACAGCCTGTTCTCTTTCAGGCACCGCACCCACATTTGGGTGCCTTCAATCCAGAGTACTGTGGCCGGTCCACCAGAGAAATAATTAAGTCTCAGAGAAGTTGAGCGACGGGGCTGGGGAGACTGGTCCAGATGGAGCTGGTCTAGGTGCTGAAGGGGACAAACAGCTTTCTGGGAGAAAAAAAGAGAAGGGGTGAGGGTCAAACTTGGGTAATTACAGGCCAGTCATCCTGAAATGTGTTGAGCAAGGTCCTGGAAGTTATTATCAAGGATAGGATATTGGGGCATTTGGTTAAGGCCAGGGTTCTTGGCCCGTGTCTGCATGGTGTTATGGGAGGCAGTTTGTACCAAACCACTGATCACCTTCTTGTAGTGGATGACCTGGAAGTGGGAGAGCCAACGGCGTGGATGTAGTCTGTCTGAACTTCAGCAAGGCCACTGATGCTGTGGAACATGACAAGCTTCTGGGCAAAGTATGCTAGTGGGGTACTCATAAGACATACATAAGGTGGATTGCTAACTGACTGGGTTGCAGTAGGTGATGGTGATGGACTGGCCGTGCTCCAGTTGGAGAGGTGTACTCTCGGGGATTTATACTGGGGACAGTGCTGTTCATAACATTTTCATTAACAGTCTATAAGTTGGGGTCACCTGCAGGCTGCCTAAGTTTGTTGATGACACTAAGATGGCCATGGTGCTGGAGTCCCTTGAAGATGGGGACAGACTTCAGGAGAATCTAAACATGTGGGTGATTGATCAGGCTCCTGGAGTCTCAGGCTTAATGTAGTCTAATGCAGGGTGCTACAGTGGGTGACAAAAAACAGTCGTAGAACCAGCACACTGTGTGAAGCGACTCTTAATGTAGTGGAGGAAGAAAAGGACATGAGGGTTATCGCAGACAAGGGGCTGAAGCAGAACAAGAGGGTGCAGGTGTGGTCATAAGGGCCAGCAGAATGCTGTGTTGCTTTAAAATGGAGTGACCAGCAGAGCAGAGAAAGTAAATCTACCACTTTAGAAGGCCCTGGTCGGTCAGGCCTCTCCTTGAACACTGTGTGCAGTTCTGGGCTCCTCAGTATAAGAAGAAGATTAAATAAGTCAAGGTAGTGCAACGTGTAGAGCCACCAACATGATCGGGGTGTGTGGGGTAAAAGCTGTGAGGCGAGGACAGAGGCCCTTAACATGTTCACCCTGGAGAAAAGGAGGCTGAAGGGGCACATGATCTCAGCCTTCTGTATATTCAGCGTGTATTGACAAGATCTGTTGTGGTGTCCTCCAGCAGGATGCAGGGACCCAGCCCTGAAGCTCAAAGGTGGTAAGTCTGGTGGTAACATTAGGAGGCACTTTTTTTCTCAGAGGGCGAGGAATCTGTGAAACAGTCTACCATCGGGTACAGTGGGTATGAAGACAGTACAGACCTTCAAGGTAACTCTGGACAGATGTCTGCTTACCAAGGGAATCAGTTAGTACTCTGCATAGTAGCATGCGTAAGGAATCCTTATTGAATTAGTACATTCTTGCACAGAATACTGTTTTTCATTCCTGATTATGAAGTGTTTGGGAGTGGACACAGTGCACCTAGTAACCCATCCAACCTTAAATTACTGTCTAACTATGTATGAGGTTAGTTTTTGTGCCCACCTGCTTAAAGCAGCAGTGCAATGTAAGAAAAATTGCACTTCCTCAACATTTTATTCCCTCTGCTCTGCTGAGCATTTATCTGGTACTTTTGCTCACTGGCATTGCACTGTCACCTCGTAGTCTGCTCAGTTTCCCTTTGTTTACATTTCTGCCACCAGCCATGTTGAGCTGGAACCCCCTCTGCTGCCAACTCCACATGTGTATGACTGGCAGTACTACACAGGGACACCGGGAATGTTCAGCACAGGATCCCACTGCAGTAACCAAAAGACGTGATGCGACATGAAGGGGGAGTGCCGCTGCAAATTAGGCAGCCGCCATATTTATTGTGGTGCCACAACAATTGAAATCTTTAAATACCTAAAAAACTAAAGATCGTTAGAAAAAAAATTTACATATATGGAAACCTCATCTGTAGCTGTGTGCTTACAACCCAAAAAAAAGAATTTCAATAATCATTTCCCGATTATGTTGCACTGCTGCTTTAATTGCACAGATATCAGGATGGTGCTAGTGCATGTTTCTGATATTAACATCAGGGCACCATCAAGGTGTATCATGACAGGCCACAACAAGAGAGCGGGAGCTTTAAAAAAAACTTCAGACCCTTATGTCTCATTTCAGAATAAAAGTACAATAGAAAGAAAAAATGGCCATGTTGATGTTTTTATATCAGCTGGCAGCTATAGTTCCGAAGAGTTTTTTCCGCCATACTGCGGATGTTTTAAAACTATATACCGGCATCTTGGGGACAAGTGACTTTGAACAATAAGGGGGGAAGGAGGGGTTAGGCTTCGAAATGCCATAACCTTAATAGCATTACGCATGCTACCCTGCAGTTAAAATGAGTGGAACTGACCATACTGACAAAGTCTAATGGTATTAGCAGCAGGGGTAAAAGAATATGTCACTTTAAATCAAGGCCGCAGAATCCAGGCCATGTTGATGATTTCAGGCAGACTCTTCCTTGTGTCACTATGCGTTTTATTGAATATGTTGTTTCCAAAGATTAAATAGAATGTGTGTGGGGGTCGGGGCCACTGAAATCATAATTTTAGTAAAAAAGGTAAACATCAGGACCGCTGCTGATCCAAAACAAAAACAAGAAGAAAAAAAAAAAGTTGGTACTGAAATGCTGGTTGATGCGCTAAATCTAACCATTGTTTTAGAGTTCAGTGATTTTCTCAACTTGCCTTTTTTTTTTTTTTGAAGGCCAGCTTCTGGGTCAGAAACAAAATGAAGGCCAGCTTTCTGAGCGTTTTATCAGTCGGACACTGTTGTTTGGGATGAGTCAGATGTGCATTTTGTTGGCAGCGTAAACATGCAAGTATTTTGGATTGATATGCAGAGTAAAACTGCTTTGGGGGTTGCTCAGTAGGTTGCTATAAAGCTCTGCCCTGCTTACTCTTTTGTGGTCTGATCAGGTTTTTAAAGCACGTTAGACACCTAACAGAAAATCCATTCTTGCTCAAGGCTGTACATGCATCCACATTACTCATTTGAGTCAAGATTTGTCTGCACTACAGCAGCTCAGAATTGGCTCAAAGGGAGTGAGCTGAAACTTTCCGTGTATGGAGTCAAATGCCATACAAAGAGTTCTCTTGTACAAGTCCAGCAGTATTTAGACAGAAACGTGTTTTGTTTTACCTTTTTTTTTTTCTCTTCAGGGAGGAAGGGGTGGTTGAAATGATTGGAATTGCATTTGGGACCTAATCAAATTTTTATTGCCAGTAGCAGAGTTTTGCTGGTGCTCTGGAAGTTGTTTAGCGAAATGCCATTTGGTGGTGTCCATTCTCTTAGAGTAGGCACTGATGTCTGACATTCAGGGGGGTAACAGAAAGTGCGACTGAATGTAGGGAGCAAAAGCTAAGTTGAGAGAGGCTCATGTTGCCACCTGTGAGACGTAAATTATAACAACCGATTGTTGCGTATGAAGAGCAGAGCCTGACATAACACTGAATTATTTACACAATGACACAGATCGTGCCCTTGGCAGACGTGAGAATGCCTTGACGTTGGTGTGAAGCAGAAGATTTGAATAGCAAATCAAGCTAAGTGAGCAGCTGAAAGTGAGCGTATAGAAGCACCAGCTCATTACAATTCTATAGGTCATCAGCACATGTTGAAGGCACACAATAAATTGTACTGCAATATTTCTTTAGAAAAGAGGGTTTATTTAGCAGTGATGAGTACCTGCTCACCCATCACTATGTGATTGTCAGAATATTTAATTCTAGGGGCATCAGGCTGCTTGTTGCTGATTAAAAAAGGAAATGAGCACTGCACTACAACACAGGTGGCTGTGTAAAAATAAGACAGCCCAGTGTGCGCCACTGTAACAGAATAACAGAAAAAGGGAACTGGGGAGAAAGCGATATGACACCCCTGACACATTTGTAGTCTCATGAAAGTAGCTGACGTAGTATTTGGGAGCCTGGATTGGGGTGCACAAGAATAGTTTGCCTGTCCATTGGCATGTGGTCACAATCAAAACAGCATCATCATTAGTTTAATATCAGCCCTGATTCTCTACAAAGAGAGATATTGCATAGCAGACAAAATTATCGCTTTCACTGACAGATAAGTTTCATAGAAACATAAAATTTGGCTGCAGATAAGGACCGCTTGGCCCACGTAGTCTGCCCATTTTCTCTACCTGTTTCATATACTGCAGATCCTAAATGATCTGTGGCTTACCCTATCTTTCCTATTGCTAGATTTCCTTTATGTCTGTCCCATGCATTTTTGAATTCCCCTACCGTTTTTGCCCCTACAACCTCTGCCAGGGGTCTGTTCCATGAATTCACCACCCATTCCATGAAAAAATACTTTCTCATGTTACCCCTAAGTCTACCTCCCTCTGTGTTCATATCATGGCCCCTTGTTCTTTTTTTAAATTTTAACACTTTTTCTGCCTACGGCAGAGATGACCCCCGCAATCTCTGGTCACCGTCACCTGCATCCCCCAGTCATGCGCGCGGGCCACACTCGAACCCACAGAACCAGGGATGGGCCACATCGTGCTGTGCCCTGGACAGGCACCTCTCTCAGATCCGGGGGTGCAGGGTGTGGCCATGAGCCACAGAGATCGCCCCCCAATATTTTTCCTCCTGTTAACTTTCTCCTGTCAGAGCACAGACATGCAGTGACGGCAGGGCACAACGTGCCGACGTCCGCCACACTGTGCCCCATACTGTTACCGCTCTGGTAGTGCCACGGTCATCACCAGGGGCCGCTACAGAGTGGTGAAACCCTGGATCCCTCACCGGGATAGGAGAGCAGTCCACCGGATGCTCGATTCTATCCCTCCCCTGCCAACCCCTGGCGACCCGGGCTCGTGTCTGAACCTGGGTCGCCAGTGTGGCGTGAGGTGCGGTGTCCAGCGCCTCAGCCCTCAGCGCCACCAGGCCGGCATGGCCCCTTGTTCTTGAATATATATTTTTTTGAAAGCTGCTATCCTCTTGTACCTTATTTACACCCTTGAGGTATTTGAAAGTCTCTATCATATCCCCTCTATCTCCTCTCCTCTCCTCTCCTCTCTTCCAGGGAATACATATTGAGATCCTCCAGTCTCCCCTCATATGACTTTTGTTACCCTTCTCTGAACCGCTTCTACTCTGTCTATGTCCTTCCAGAGATGCGGCCTCCAGAACTGGACACAGTACTCTAGATGAGGTCTCACCAGTGTTCTATACAGTAGCATCACCTCCTCCTTCCTTCTGCTGGAGATACCGCTCCCTGTGCACCCCAGAATTCCACTGGCTCTCCTCACAGCCTTCTCACATTGTTTGGTAATGTTTAGATCATCAGATATGATTATTCCTAGGTCCCGTTCCTGTTTGGTGGTCATCAGTACCTCTCTCTCCCCCCGGCCCCGTCATTTACTCCTCCCCTGTATTTTTGTGCCCCAAGTGCATAGTCTTGCACTTCTTTGCATTGAACCTTAGCTGCCACACCCTTGACCACTCCTCAAGCTTGCTTAGGTCCCTTCTCATTTTCTCTACCCCTCATGGAGAGTCAACCCTGTTGCAGATCTTCGTGTCATCTGTAAAGAGACACACCTTCCCATCCAGCCCCTCTGCAGTATCACTTCTGAAGACATTAAAGAGGACTGGTCCCAGCACTGATCCCTGCTGGTCACCCCCCTTGCACTACCACCCTCTTGTGACCTATTGCTCAGCCAGTTCTTGACCCAGTTTTCCAGTTGATCAAGTGTAACTGTGCAGCATGGAAAAACTATTTGCTTAAATAGAGCAAAAAAAGGGGGGTGTTAGCTTTGAGTGCCCTGAAATTTGTGGTGATGATGGAGGCCAGAAGTCTCTTATGGGAGCTCAGAACGAGACCAGCAGGGTGGACAGAAAGAAAACGTTAATCTCTGATAATATTAGATTCCTGGACAGGGTCTTGTGGTGGTGGTGGATAGAAGATGTGTGAGGGGGGGGCAGGAGTGGTTTGTGAGACGGCTGCTCAAGAACTTGAGAAGGCACACATGTACCCTGTTTTACAGTTCGATGTACTGACGCCCATAGAGGTTAAAGGGACACTGTCAACCCCCCTTAGGCCTTAATGTGCTCCTAGTTGAAAAACACATGTTCTAATTGTTTACATTTTATAGAGACTACTGATGTAACTGGTAGTTTGATTCTCATTTTTTTTTAAAAAGTGAAAAACAGACTGCCCACCATACTGGTGTTACCACACAAAAACATACTGGTTTACAGTCCTCAATAAACTCCCGCTGCATCTTCCATGGACTTGCGAACACCCCCAAAGCAGACTCGCCACTAATTATGTATTGGGAGTAAAGGAGACTATTGGATCATGAGTGACTGCACTGTTTTTTTTGTTTTTTTTTTGTGGGGTGGGGGGGTCGTCTGATGTTCAGGAAGTAGATCCAGGATTTGAAATGAGGCAAAGTTGGATATACGTATACTTCAGCATGCATTTCGGTTCTACTAAGCATTGAGAGGCAGGTAAAGAAAGTAGCAACATCAATACATTTTAGAAAAGATAAGTCATATAATATGGGTTTTTAACTAGAATTAGTATGATGCAAATATGGCTGACAGTATCCTGTTGAGTGACTTATGGTAGGGCACATTATGAGTACATAGCTCTGGTAGGATAGATCTAAAGCATAATCTGCTTTACAGGTCTACTCTGCCTCATTACTTTCTTTTAAAAACTGATTCTAGGTTGCAAGATAGTCATTGTTAAAATTGTTTTATTATTCAGGGAGTGTGAATTATGTTTTGTAAAATACTTATTTTTCTTATCTTTAGCTTCTTTTTTGTTCCTAGCCCCACAGCCTCGGTAGGGTGAACCCCAACCCCCTTTGTGAAACTGACATGGATGCAGGCATGTCTGAGCCTGTTCTCTCGGGTGCGCCATTTGATCAACATCGTACAGAGCTGCAGTACTCCTGCCAAGGGCACATGCACCCCCCCCCCTTTCCAGTTTAAAGATAACTACTTGAGTCTCTTCAAGTCCCTATTTTTTTTTCTTACCAAAAAACAAGCCTGCGTATTAAAAGAAAATATTATGCCAGCACAGGTGGAAAGCAGGATCAAGCAGCCAAAAGGCAGCTCTCCTCTCACAGGAGGCTGTTGTCCCGCCACCCCCATAGTTCCGCTGCCATTGGGTGGAGGTCCGATGGTCAGTGTAGGTGGGAGGGGGCGGCAAGTAGCGAGAGGGGTGTCCCAGTACCACGGCGTGCACATGCCTCCACACATGCGCACATGGCCGGGACAGGGGCTGGGAGAAAACAAAAAAATTGGGGCCATAAAAACTTAAAGAGAATATTATGCCAGCTTCTAAGTTTAACTGAGTTTGGAGACAACATACATATGGACAACTTAAGTGATAATTCCCATGTTTAGGAAACTAGCATGAGATCAGGACCGCGCTTGAGGCTACACCTCCTGAGTAAAGTGAGTTTACACAAAGTTAGCTGGAGCTCATTATCCCATGGCATTTCCTAATGAAAAGGGAATGCGCACCATTATTAGGTAGGTAGGACTTTTAATTTAGCACCTTTCAGAAACTCAGAGTGATTTAGAGCAGTGTAAGAAGAACAACAGGTCAAACAAACATAAACAATATATGAATGTAAAAGCCAGCCTGTCCGTGCAGAGGTGGAGTTACTGACATCGGTGACCATAGTTTGGAAGTGAGCTCGAGTCGTCAGGGGCTCACCTGGGGAGGATGATTGAGCATCGCAGTGGCACTGTCCAAGTCAAACATCCGCCTTTGCTAGTGAACTATTTGCAGAATGGCAGAAATGAAACAAAGAAAGAAATTATTGGCATAAAATGATAGATTCAGAGTGCACAGGACTGAACTCGATGTCCTGTAAACATGCAAAAATAAACTCAGAAAACCACTGGATTATTTGCTGCATGACATTAAATTACTTCCACATGCATTGTGGAAACAGATTTGGACTAATTTTCCTCATTCATTCCCAAGGGAGGGTGGCTAATGGCTTTTGCTGCAACAGTCATGTTGCTTCAGCATGCTTCCACTCTACGCAGGGGAGCATCACACGGGGCATTTCGGGAAGAAATTGTTGGGAGTGTGCTGTGAAGATGTTGTTTCTTTATTCCCTCCATCTGCTTGAGATGCTTTGAGGGGGGAGGGGATGCACATCGCCCAGTCACTCCCTGGATCCTTCTCCTGGCTGAAATCAGATCATGTTGGGCACCACTGCAGCAGAGGGAGGGCATGTCTGTGGAGGCCTACAGAAGGCAGGTTAAGAATGGCCTCCTTAGGATGGAGATCAAGTGGTTACCCTGGATGGGAGTAATACCTTACCCTTGCAAATGTCTGAAGGAGGAATTGGGCACTCCTAGGAAGACGGAAGGAAGATGGACGGATGAAGATAGATAATTTTTTTAAAGGGGAACAGTTAGCACTAAGAGCCCTACACCAAGTGTGAGGCTCGTCCCAATGTGCACTTTATGTGCAAAAAACTGTTCTTTTTTTTTTTTTTTTTTTTTACTGTTTACTGCAGTATAATGGATTGTATCAGACTGACTCTGTTGACTTGCAAGCTGACATTTTCTGCAGCTGCAAATCCCAAAGTCCCCTGCAGCTGACATCAGAGGAGGGCTGCAGCAGTAGCAGATTCAGTAGCCTGCAGTATATGTTGGAGATTATATAAGCTCTGATCTTTTGTGTGCTGGTCCCGCTGGCCTCCCTGGGCTAAGTACAGTCCCAGAAGGCTTTACTCGGACCCTTGGAAAACAGCGAGACTGGCAAACATCTAAGCCATGTGACGCAGGCATTATTGAGGATAATACAAAAGGTGTGTTGATCACACAGCCCCCGTGCACCCTACCATTTACATGTTACCCAAGATGTACAAGAGCCTCATTTCACCTTGGCTTCTCATTATCGCTGGTATCAGTTCGCTTACTGAGACACTCTCATAGTTTGTGGATTCACACATATAATCTTTTGGGCTTTTTTGGGTTGCACTTCCATCTCAAGGACACCACAGAAGCACTTGCAATGTTGGGGAAGCCCCACGTTGCTGAGTCACGTGTTTTGGTGGCCCTTGACGTGCAGTCCCTATGTACCTATATTCCCCATGAGGGAGGCTTGAAGGCTCAGAGGCCACCTAACAGTTTACCACCAACAGAGTTTTAAGTACAGCTGTCAAGATGTGTGTTTGTTTAATGCTTTTACTTTTCTGGGTGAACTCTTCTTGCAGCTCCATAGAACAGCCATGGGGGTGACATTCACGCCCAGATTTTTCACATTTGTATCTTGGGCTGTGGGAGGAGCAATATCTGTACAGTAGTGAAGTAAACAATTTTTTGGGAAAAAAAATTATCCTGTGACCTGGGCTGTTTGCAGAGCAGTACAGGCAAGAATACAGTAAAAAAAATTTATATATTCAGATAATACATACAGCTTTACCAGAGAATCTTCCACTGGGAGCTTTTCTACTCTGATAAACTGTCAGAAGTAGAAGTACGTCTGTTATCTAAAAGTTAATTCCTTTTTTCCACTTAGGAAAAAAGTCCAAGGAGATAAGATATGCAAAGCCGGAGGAGACACTGGCACAGCTAGAGAGATAAATAAGACCTAATGATCCAGGTGGGGGCAGAACATTGTTTTCCTGAAGTAGGTGCGTAGCAAAAACAAACTGAGTTAGGAAAGCAGTTATGTTTTATAAAATGAGAGTGAGAAACCATGTACTGGGATGGGTGGAATCTAATCACATGACTACAGTTAATACAGGATAACTGAACGGGTTAGTTAAGATGTCATTTAATTTTTGAGATTTGCATCTTTTTTTCAGTCCAGGATGTGTGGAGCTGTGGTGTAATACCCTCACTTTCTGGGTGGTTGAAGGGGTGTGCAGTTATTGCACATAACTGCACACCCCATCATGTGTTGTTTTCACTTACTTTTATGAAATGGGTACTAAGAAACCTGCATCCTGATTGGCCAAAACGTGTCCCTACCCATTAGCTTGAGACTGCATAACCAGTTGAAGTCCCTATACCAGTTTTGTTCAATTACTACAAATATCCGTGTTTAGCTGCTCAGTGTTGCAATCCCTAATCCTGGATTCGCTGTAATGCACACTGCTACCTTGCTGATCCACCTAGTCACTAAACTAAAACACCTGAAACCAGTTATTTCCAATTCAGATCCACACAGTAAAACATAGACACCCTGTAGTGACAGCCCAGCTGCAAAAGGGACTCTCTTTCTCTCTTTCCACTCATTATTTATGCCTCTTCATCTCCACTGGTCCACTTCCACCCTCCAGTCTGGTCACCCACCATCCCTGGGACTTACCTGGTTCTTGAGGTCCTCCGTGTATTGCCCTTTGTTGCAGGGACAGGGGAGGGAGAGCCATCCTCCCAGCCCCCCAGGAAGCCAATCCAGACCTGGAACCAGGTCCCAGTGGGTGATGCGGGGCCTGCAGTGGGCAGGCTGGCATCATCCTGCCAGAGGGTTTTTCCACCACTTGTTTTCCTCCCCGACACAGCAAGTGTGAAGACACAGCATGCCGCTATGCCCGCCTTCAGCCAGCTAGGTAGGCAAACGCTGTTGCGCCACCCAAGCAGCTGTACGCACTGTCACCCCTCCCCGAAGGAGGAGAGCCTTCCATGGATGCTCCTTCCCCCAGCTGCCCCAAGAGCAACCCTGGTTTGTTCCCGAAACATTGTTGCTGTTGTGGCAGGTGGTGTGGAAACAAGTGCCTCAGCCCATCACCCCACTAGGCCAGTGCAGTAGGACTATTTCACAAACAACTACTGATTTTCAATCATTTCTCAGTTTTTATTTAAATTTTCTCACATTCTTTCCCAAAACCTATTTTATAAGCACAATAAGACACTCTGGGGTGTTGGTTGTGCTACCACTACCACACTTTTAGAGTGTTGAAGACACTCTGCTTGTAGCCTTTTGCCTTACTGCGCTCCTGGGCATGTTGTTGTCAGTGACGGAGCCGGGGGGGGGCTGGGGGGCAGTTGCCCCTCCTGGCTGCCCCAGTGTGAGTATTGGCACCCTGCCACCATCTTTATTCACTGTTTAGTGCCCATTGTGGAGCCTGTCATTGACTGAATGGCCCTCCCTGGCTCCCAAATGATCCTAAACTTGGCTCCGCTACTGGTTGTTGTGGCAGCTCAGCCAACACCTCATCATGTATTAACTACTTAACTTATGCACCTTTAAAGCAGTAAGTCATGTTACGTGACAATAAATGGCACCAACTGCTTCCTTGCAGTAAGGGAACAGCTTTACTGAATCGCACTGTTTTAAATAGACCAGTAAGGCCCTTTAAAATTATTTATTTTTAGAATTAATTTCTGTGGCTCCAAAGAAAATGGCATTCTACCTGGCCCCTGGTCTGCTCTGTGGATGTTACACTGATCAGGGTAGACACATAAAAAGTCTAACAATAAATAACAGCTTTTTTTTTTTTTTATTATTCCTAGTTTTACATTAATTCATCATAAAAATCTGTCCCAATTAAGATGGTCAAGATATTGCCACTGAATAAATTCCTGGAATAGATTAAAACATTTTGGTAGCACAGACTGTGTTTTAGAAAAACATTTGAGCTGGCTGTCTGCACAGCGGTTGGATTTCCGCTTGTGACGCTAGCGACCCGGGTTTGGAAACAGACTCGGAGCACTGGAGGGCCGGCCAGGAAGAGATTAGAGACTGGAGACTGCTCACCTTCTCTCAGGGGGAGGGTGGATTGGGATTCTGTGCTTGCCGACTCCTGGCGGAGGCTGGGGGTACGACAACGTGCTAGGGTCTCACTGACTAAGGGGTGGGGGGGGACGTCAGCTTACACCTTGACATTGTGGCACACCATGCCCATGGCAAGCAAAGCGGAAAAGTGCTCCATGGCCGACCGGATGACAGCTGCCAGCTCCCATTGCCGCCGAGCCCCGATGCAGCCCAGCAACACCTGGGCCAAGTAGCATGTGCTGGCTGGCCTCTACCAGTGCCTATCTCCCTTGGAGGAGGAATCCAAAAAGAAACTGCTCAGAGTATGTGTGCTCATTCCAAATAATAACAAGAAAAGCAATGAAGGAAGGCACCACTTGTCTTGAAAAAATGCCACAGTTCCACTTTTTATTTAATATAAACTGGACAAAAAGACATATAGTGGTACAGAGGAGCTGAACTCACACCCCCAGGCACCAGATTTCCAACCGGTTTCACTCAACAGAGCCTCCTGAGGGATCTATGTGTTGCTGCAACTTGTGCTCCATAAATAGTAATCAATTTAAAGTGACATACCCATCAAAAGCACCTATACCAAATACATAGGTGCCACTTGTGTATACATTACCAACCATTAAAACCCAAGAGCAGTTACAGTAAGATGTGTTGTCCTGACTAGAACATACAATTACACCCAATAAATAAAAGATACAATACATAATATTTAGGAGAATGGCTAAAACAAGCTTATATCCTCTATACTTACTCTTATATGTTCATCAGGACACACCAACATCATACACTTCATTATATATTTACTGTATTTATATTATCCTTATACAAAAAGCACATAGCTAGAACTCATTTCTCTATACTATTGCCTCTATCGGTTAGAAGAATGCATAATTATTATCATGAACACACTCTAGGTATACAATGAACCCTATTAAAACATAAAAAGCAGTTGCACAGACAGGAATTAATTGGTGTTAATACATTGCATTTAAAAGGCATTCTGTCATACTACAATATATATCAATTTCCATCTAATCACTAATTTGTGAGGTAAATAAACATAATAACTATTTTGGAAAAACAAATTTTAATAAAGCATAATCAGTTGCTTATTTGTTATTCAAAAAAGGGGATATGTCAAAGGCATCATTCAATTCTGGATATTTTAGTGCTTCAAGCTCATATATCCAAAAAGCCTCTCTTTGCAATATTTTCACATTCATATCCCCACCTCTAGGCCCCAAATTGATCTTCTCAATCCCACTGAATTGTAATCTGTGCGAGAGACCAGCTTGATGTATATGTCTGTATAGTGCATTCTTTTCAACATGGCGTCTGATGTCACTCAAATGATTACAGGTTCTGTCTCTCTATAAGCTTCCTAAATGTCTTTCCTATGTAAAATGCATTGCACGCACAAGTTGCCAAATAGGCAACATATTTGGACGTACAGTTAAGAAACTGTCTAATAGCATAAATCTTATTTTGATTTACTGTGGAAAAGTGTGTTTGTTGAACACAATGTATGCAAAACTTACAATGACCACAGGTTAAAAAAAAACTTTGGCTGCTGAGGTAACCAATTACCAACATGTTACTTCACCACTTTAGGTTGAAAAGAATGCACTAATACGTCTCCCAGATTCCTTCCCTCTTGTATACTTGATGAGGATATACTTCTCTGGTCTCTTTTAAAGCTGGCTCTGCCTGCAATACATGCCAGTTGTTTTCCAAAATGTCTAACCTTAACCGAGATAGAACTATACATAGTGACAAAATTCATCCTAGCATCATCTTCTTGTTTTCTTTACTCTGTATGTAAGAAGATCCTCCCTTTCCATATTTATAACTACCTCCTGAACTTGTGTAACCACTGTTCTGGCATAGCCTCTAGAAATGAATCTGTCGGACATCTCGACAGTACCTCTCTGAAAATCTAACTCTAAACTGGAATTTCTTATAAGACGCATAAACTGTGATTTAGGAATGTTGCTGACAGTGTACGGGAGTGGCAGTTCGAGGCATGCAAAATAGTATTCTCCGCTGGCTTCCTATATAACTCTGTTTTAATAGTCCCATCATGCAACTTACTTATTTGTAAATCCAAAAATGTAACTCTTATCAGTATGTGCCTCAACATTGCAACGCATATGTGGATTACTCTCATGTAAGTACAATACAAATGCCTGAAGTTGCTGAAATGACCCCTGCCACATCACCAACACATCATCTATATAACGCCTCCAAAGGTCAATAAGGTCATAATAGCTGTTTGTTTCCTGATCATAAATATAATCCATTTCCCACTGTCCCAGGTAATGATTTGCGTAATTGGGGGCAAAAGTAGCCCCCGTCGTGTTACCCTTTACCTGAAGATAGTGTTTGCCCTGAAAAATAAAGGTATTTTTAGTCAGCACTAATTCTGCTAACTCAATAAGAAAATCCTTCTGACTGTCATCCAAAGTGGTGGCACGGTCCAGCCATCTACGCTTTGCCTTTAAGCCACCATCATGTGGTATGTTGGTGTACATCGATTCTATAACCTTAGAAACCAAATTCCACTCATGTTCCGACTGGAGATCCCCCAGCACACCCCAAATCTCTGTGGTATCCTTAATATAAGATGGAAGTTCTTTAACAGTATCGCTGATATGGGCATCCACATATTGTGATAATGACTCAATAAGTGAGCCAATACCAGATACTATGGGCCTGCCCGGGGGATTCTCAAGCCTCTTGTGCACTTTTGGCAGAGCGTAGATGGCCGGACAAACCGGGTGTGACACCTGTAAAAATTCAAAGGTGTCATTACAAATGATACACAGTGAATGTGCCTCATTCAAAACCACATCTATCTGCTGTTTAAACAACTGCGTGGGATCTTTATCCAATACTGTATGAAACAATTCATTGGATAGTTGTCTAGTTATCTCTTCCACACAATCATCAGTGTTTAAAATAACAACTGCCCCCCATCCGCAGGTTTGATAGTAATATTCACATTACTCTTTAACTCCTTCAAAGCATCCCTTTCCTCAGTTGTGATGTTACAAAAACTATTTTGTACAGATGTTTCATTAAAGAGTCTCTCCATATCTCGTATACACAGTTCCTCAAAAGTTGTAACCACTCTATTTGGGATAGATTAAAACATTTTGGTAGCACAGACTATGTTTAAGAAAACAATTTAGCCGGCCTGTCAGCACAGCGGTTGGATTTCCGTTTGCGACGCCAGCAACCCGGGTTCGGGAACAGACTCTGGGTGCTGGAGAGCCGACCAGAGAGAGAGAGAAGGCTAGAGACTGCTCACCTTCTCTCGGGGGAGAGTGGATTGGGGACTCGGCGCATGCCAACTCCTGGCGAAGGCTGAGGGTATGACGACGTGCTGGGGTCCCACTGACTAAGGGGGAGTGGGGAACGTCGGCTTATGCCTTGACATTATGGCACTCCATGTCCCTGGCGAGCAAAGCGGAAAAGTGCTCCAAGGCCGACCAAATGACAGTTGCCGGCTCCCATTGCCGCCGAGCGCCCGATGCAGCCCAGCTCCACCTCAGCAACACCTGCGCCAAGTAGTGTGTGCTGGCCGGCCTCTACCAATGCATATCTCACTCACAGGCAGAGGACCCACCCTGCGAAGGGTTACGTCTGGGTTACCTGGGGGCTGCAAATATGAGGTGGTGGTGTCTGGTGTCAGGGCAGAGGTGCCAGCGGGGACCTAGGCAGCCTGAAGGAGTGGAGTAAGGGAAAGGCAGGAAAAAAACAAAAAGGAAAAACAATTGGTATGAATGATTACTGATCATTGTTATTTGTATTCTTCAAAGCAGAATCCTAAACAGAGAGAGAGAGAGAGTGGTGTGTGTGTGTGGGGGTGGGGATGGGAGAGAGAGAATGTAGGTAAAATATGTGGTAACGGTGTGAATAAGTGAGTCCAATTATGAAGACTAGAAACAAAAGCAAAGCTGGAGCATGCAAATAGCGGCACAACCCGAATGTAAAATTAATAGCATCCTGAATGCAATGCAGTGGGCTCATTCATTTAACCAGAGGTTAATTAATCACACCGAGCAGATAAAATGATAAGCTGCTTTTAATGAAGTGGAGCAGCATTATTAGCAGTAAGCAAAATGGAACAATATTTTGCTTCATGCGCATGTGGTTTTGATTGGGTGTGTAGCCTGTAATGGTTTGGAAGGCAGTTGGGATTTCGTTGTTGTTGGTTTGTTGCTCTTGGAAGAATGTGTTTTGAATATATGGTGTGTGTATGTTTTCCTGCATGGAGTGTGTGGCAGTGAGAGCCTGGGATTAGATTCAGTCAAAAACTAGAAGCAGACACAAGAGTTTTGAATGGCTGTTTTTTTTTTTTTGTACAGATTATCCCTTTTAAAAAGCAAAGAGAAGCGTGGTGGTTATTGAGTGTAGAAAAGTGGTGTGTACGTGTGTGTTTGTTGGGTATCAGAATATAATACCCTAGTCGGCCTGTGGTAGGGCTGCCGGTCGCCATGCTGACAGCAAAAGTTCGGGAATAAGCTTGAGTCATCAGGGGCCAGCCGGGGGTGGCAAATATTGAGCGTCCAAGAGGGCTCACTCCTCTGGGGGAGGGAGGACAGCCAGTTCCGCTGCTACACTGCCACCTGGGTGACCAATAGTGGCAGTGCAGTTGGAGTGACTTGTGGGCAGGAAGATGTTGACAAGCGCCACAACATGCACGTTTGCATGTGTGCATGCTTGACGTGCCTTTGACATTGAAGTCCTGGGGACACAGGGAGAAAATAAGGAAAACACCTCGAGTGGCTAGATAACACTGACCTGCTCCTTAGGCACAGCCTGGCTACCTCGCACTAACTCTCACAATGGGATCCTTCTTTTTTTTTATTTCCCCTATGTATTTTGTCGTTTTTAACCCCTGTTTTTCTCCCACCCCAATCTCTGGCATGTGTGCGCATGTGGAGGCACATGCACGCATTGTGTTGAGATACTCTCCCTTCGTGTTGCCCCCTCCACCTGCGCTGACACCAGTCTGGTGGCGGCAGGACTATGGGAGGGCAACCACCTCCCCCAGGAGAGTGGAGCTGCCATAAGTCTCCTTGATCCTGCTCCTCCCTCTCCCGAGAGGCGCCCTGACGACCCGAGGTCATTCCCCAACCTGGGTCACCAGCATAGCATGAGGTAAGGCATCCAGCGCCTCAGCCCTCTGTACCACCGGGCCGACAAACAACGGGATCCTTCTTCGGCATAGGTATGGTGAGACCCACCACCCCATTAAGAGGGGAAAGCTCTGGAGGATCATGGGGAGGTATAAGGCAAGTCCCAGGAGGCACCAGGGTGATGGAGCTGAGGCAGATCGAGCAGATGGGACCTGACCAGAGAGCTGGGGGCATATATAATAACACTGAGAGAGAGAGAAAAAGATGTATGAAACCCTATAGTGAATTTACGTGTCTTTTTTTTTTTAAATTTTACACCATTTTTACCCGCCATAGCCCAGCTGAGATTTCAGTAAGGTCCTGCCTTTTTCTAATGTTACCGTTGGGAGGACTGCAGCATGGGGGCGAGGGATTTGCTGAAGATCACACAGTTACAGTAAGTGGCTGTGGTGGATCTGAACTCGTGAGCTCTTGATTCCCAAGCCTGTGCTCTAACCAGCAGAGCATAGTGTCTCAATTCATTTGGGGAATGAAAGCGAACAGTGGTGTAACCGACGGGATGAGTGGGAATGCTTGATAGACATCAGTTCTAATCATACATAATGGGGCAGTTACTAAAACGTGGTTTCATGGGGAAATGGCATTTACCGACTGACTCCCAACTACAGAAGTGGGGGGGGGAGGGCAGAACTCGGATGATCCTCCACCACCATCTGCTCTGCCACCTACAGCCACTGATGTAAGCCTTAAACAATTAAGGCCCTGTCAAAGTTTTGCTTGCCATAAACACAGTTTGATTAAAGGGAATGTGTACGATTCCCTGTAAGATGATTTCAACAATCACTATAGTCATCCAGAAATTGGTTTGCAAGGATACATTTAGCAAATGACTTTAGTAAAAATCCAGGATGTGGAAGCATCCATTTTGTGGACGGTAATGGTGTTTGTGATGTCACTGCCTCACCAATCTTACATGTGCACTGCAGCAGGTCATAACAGTTGGGCTCTGCTGACTGAGGTCATGTTACACCATGCAGAAAACCCTGGGATTTTATATTTGGTATGGCATAACAAAAGAATCCAGGGCTTTTCCTCACAATCTGACATGATCCTTGTCTGTAAGACCACTTTGTTTTAACCTGCTTCACTGCATACTGTTCAGCCTGGTGAGGCAGTGACATCACAACACCCTTCCTGTCCACAGAATGGATGCCTCTGCATCAGAGTTTTAAAATTATTTTTCTGTTGTATTGAAGATATTTTCTAGCTATAACTCAGCAGGCTACATACTGGATCTATATAATAATCTTTACAACAGTCAAATGGGGAATGGTACACAGTCCCTTGAAACAACAGTGGTTATAATCCACTTGCTCAAAGCCTGACTCGAAGTAAACCTTAGAAAGGATCACTTGTATTTTGTGGTTGACAGTTGTACTACAGTGACAGGATCTGAATTCCTAATTCTAAAAAAGGAGACCTTCCCGCAGGTAACATCAAAATTGACCCCCTGAAATACTTTTTTCTTTAAATTTAACAGTTTGCTTAATATCATCATGTCACTCTGTTAACCATTACAGCAAAATTGTAGGTGATGCATGTTTTTCTCTGAAAGGTTTTTTTCTTGGTTTTGACTTGAATGCTGTATGACAGAAGACTTGTACAGCAGTGGGATCCGCTCATTGCCAGCTTCATCCTTCCATCCAAGAACTGGCAGGCAGAGAACTGCTATGTTGCACATAGAGATGAGAACGCTGTAGGTAGCCAATCCCCTTTGATGTCTGCTAGGGAGGACAGAAAGTGCTGTTCCTTATCAAGGAGGGGGGAACACCTCTCCCCTAGCAAGAAACAATCGGAGATGTGCAAATTCCTAATGTGTTGAAGAGTAATGCCGTGTACTGTTTTCACACAAGTGGTTTCTTTTGCTGCACTGAAAATGTGCTGCAAATTTACACTCTGTGTGGGTTTGGTGGTACACAGATGCTAGTCAGGAATTGATTACGAATTTGATGTGGGCTAATGGGTAATACAACAGTAAGCGACTCTGCTCTTTAAGTTACCACCTTGTGGCTACAAAATTTCTAGTTAATAAACATTCGTGCATTAGAATTATTGCCTTGTAGTTTGATGACTGCCCTGTCAATTGGGCTTCCACCATTGGCACAGTTGTCAACAGGATCCAGAAGCATACCTTTCATTCCTCTGCAGCCGCCGCCTCCATTACCAGCTTTGTGGATTGATCCCATCGTCATCTCAGATGACGAGGTAGAATACAATCTTGATCTCCTTAACATGAAGGAGGATTTGGAGGATGATGAAAGGGGCAGTGATGCTTATGATTGGTGGGGGTGTTGCCTTCCAGTCCTACCGTCTCCATATAGTGTAAGGACTGTGTGGTATATACCCCTGTACTCATTCTGAGAAACCCCTCTTTTTAAATGCAGACAAATCCAGGATATCATGGTGTAACCCCTTCCCCCCGCTACTTTACTCAATAGGCACCCACCCATACTGGGCGGAGAATTAAACAATTTAGAAATGGTACTACCCCTAGCTTTGGGAATGTATACCAGGCTCATTCTTCTAGAGATCAAGGGGTGTGGGTGTACAAAAGCAATAACCTATTCGGTATTTGCAAAACCAGGTCCTGAGGAGAGAATTTTTGCTAGGGTTATGCTACACCTATCTTTTGGAGGGTTACCCAGTAATTCCACACAAGAAGCAATAATGTAACTGTCCAGACCATAGTTGGGGTTCTAGAGTGTGACTTTATTCCAAAAGATGTTCTTCAAAGCAAGGGTGGACCCCCAAGGTTTACACATCGTGGCACTAGAAACTTGCAGAACAACAAATCAAACTGTATCTGACAGAAACTCTTTATTTTCCCACCGCAGTGGGACATAGAACATTGCTTCCAGTGGCACTGGCCACAACTGAAAACACATTTTGCTAAGAACTAGCACCCTTCTTCATAACCAGAGAAGAAACTGTAACCCACTCCAGAGGGTAGAACTTCTCTTCAGACATTTGGCCGTTTGTCTAAAGTAACCAGGTGCCCTTACTGAACCTGTTAGTTCTGAATTGGTTACTTCAGATGGGGTTCTGCTCACCCTTTGCTCCCAAATCCATACTCGACCATTCTTTCAGAGTTTCACCTTAAAGATTTGGAAACCTTTTCTTTGAATGAACTGGCATTCCGAATTCAAATTCATCACCTCAATAGTGTAAAGGTAAAAAGTCCCGGACTTCCGGTTGGGCTTCCAAGCAGCATGGCGGTGTAAAAGCAGAGCTCCGCTACACCCCTCGCTAATCTTCCCGATTTGACGCTTGTAACAACAAACAACTTAAAACAAACAAGATTCAGATATTGGGGACATATGAAAGAAGCATTTTAAAGAAGAAAATAAAAGAAACTGTACAACTATGGGCAGCAGTGAGCAGAATTAAATCGAGCAGCAGTGTCTGCCCAGGAGCCCTCTGATTACGAAAACTCTCAAGCGCCAGCAGAACGGCAGGACCAGACGACCATACCAAATAATAAAGCAAGAAACAAACGCATAAAGTTAGATACTATATACAAGGAGCTATTATCGTTTCGTGCAGAAATTAAAGATCTTTACGGAGAGCTTCGCAGAGGCATAGTAAGCCTGGAGCAACGAGCTGATGCATCGGAGAGACAGATAACAGCAGTAGAGACCAGAGCAGATGACATGGAGAATACAGTTCAACTCTTACAAGATCAGTGTATACAACTGCAAGAAAAACAAGAAGATATGGAAAACAGAGCTCTCAGAAAGAACCTAAGATTATATTGCATCCCTGAAGGCTCAGAAGGTCAGGACATTACTGAGTTTACTATTGCTTTGCTCAAAACAGCTCTTGAATTGCCCTCAGATATTCAATTATCATTAGAGTTCACCGTGCACTGGGCCCACGGCCTATAGATCCAAATGCTAGGCCTCGATCTGTTATTATATGCTTTCTTAGCTACGCAGTCAAGGAGACGGTATTAACAGCAGCATGGCGAAAAGGCAAGGTCTTTTATGGACAAACTCGTTTCTATGTGGATAACGATTACGCTCCACAAACTATGCGTAATCGCAGAGCATATGCAGACATCTTACCAGCTTTAAAGGAGGCAGCCATTAGATTCACAACACCGTACCCAGCCAGACTTGTGGTGCAACTTCCATTGGGAAAGAAGGAATTTCATACTGCAGAGGAGGCCAGAGAGGAGCTCCTTAAAGCGGGAATTCAAATAAAAACAAAATCCACATTAGGATTACAGAAAACTGACCCACCGTGCTAGCATACGGTGAATTTGGGCAGAACACAGAATGGCGGAGAAGTAACAAAGAGGGGGAACATTTCTAATCGCCTGGCAACTTTTCGCCGATCGGCAAGGGGAAGAACCTGACTGATAGAAGATGAAGCTTGGCTTGTGATTTCTCGATGGTCCTCTGGGTAGAGGTCTCTGAAAGAGCATGACTGATGAGAGGGACTGGGCATTCAGTTGTCTGAACTGGAGTCTTGATTAGACAACAACTCTCTCACAGGAGGCTGGACAGAGAAAAGGAACGCTTAATAAGTTTACCTGCAGAAAACTTTGCCATAACAAAGTAACAAGTAAAACTTTTGATCTGGCTGTTCGAACTGGCCCCGACGATTGCTCTGAAGGAAGTAACGGATATAACTTTAAAGAGCAGATTATTGAGTGCTGCTTGATTTGTTTTCAGGACTAAATTGATATAAGGGCATGAGAAAAGTTGCCCTAGTTGTATACTACAGAATTTAGTTAATCAAAAAATAAACAATTTACTTTGCAGGGGAGGGAGGGGAGGAGGAAGCATCTCCAGACGTTACCGGGAAGCCCATTTCAAATCAAAGACAGACAGGCAGAATATCTTGAGTTAACATTTGGATTTTTATTTAGCCTGCCTGCATATTTCTTTTTATTTTTTATTAGGGGAGCAGTACCTCCCTAGGAGGCCTGGGCATTTGGTGTTACCAGATATCCTCCGGTGACCCCAGACTATCAGGAGGCACACTTAGGGAGTAGGTTTTTAGACTTCCCTACCTTGGGAGTCAGTATTATTTGGAATACAGTGTATGTACATAGTTATCAAGAAAAAGGTCAGACATGTACTGATAATTTGCTTCAGATTTCAAAAAGTTTGATAAGATCGCAGCAGAAGATGTTTAAGAATAATCTAGACTGGAAAGGCATAAAATGTTTCAAAAAAAGTGACGTTCAGAAAGATGGCTCTGGGGGGGGACATCAGGATGGTGATCCTTCAGGAATTGGATTATTAAGATGGGGACAACAGGAGAGAATATGTTTCCATAAGGGAATAAGATGGCTACTCAGATAGTAAAAGCACTGTCGCTTAATATAAATGGGCTTAACAACCCCATTAAAAGGGCCAGACTGTTCCAGTATATTAAGAAATACCCCAGTGATTTTTATTATCTCCAGGAAGTAGACTTAACAGATACTGAACATGCAAAATATGAATTGGGGGGGCAGGTTTGGGTATATGTCATCAACTTCCTAAAGGGAAACGACGAGGAGTAGCCATTTTAATACCTAGGAGCTCTCCTTTTCATTTAGAAACACAGTGCGTAGACTCAGAGGGAAGGTATGTAATCTTGAAAGGTACTCTATGGGACAAAGGTCACGTTAGTGAACGTGTATTTTCCCCCTCTTACATCTGTTTGTCTTTTTAAAAGATTTTTTGCAAAGCTCCTAGACATTATGCACGGCTGTCTTATTATAGGGGGAGATATCAATTTAACTTTGACACCTCGGTTGGACTCCTCTGCACCTACCAAATATAGGCTAACATCAGCTCAAAGATTATTTATCTCTCAACTTAGGGCATTGGGTCTAATCGATGTATGGAGACATTTTTATCCTCTTACTGGGGGATATACATTTTTCTCCCCTAGACACAATTCCTACTCAAGATTGGACTACTTTTTCATTTCAAAAGAACATTTGGACTGTTTACAAGATTTAACTATAGGACCTAGATTTCTTTCTGATCATTCTCCGGTTTTTGACGCTAGATTTTAAAATACCAAGGAAATCCACTGGGTGGCGCTTGAATACATCTTTTTTAAAGGATAAAGCTTTTAGGGACAGCTTTAACCCAAAAATAGCTCAGGTTATTGCAGAAAATTCATCCCACGAGATATCCAGTACAATAGTTTGGGATACTGTGAAGGTTGTGATCAGGGGGGAGATAAATGCGTATTCAGCATATAAGAAGAGATATTGGGAAACACGATATGGTAAATTACATGAGAAATTAAGGGAAATACAAACAAAGTTTACCCCTATTACCACAGAGGCCCAAACCCAGATTAATCAGACAAAGGCTAAGCTCCAGAAACTTTTAGACGAAAAAACACAACAGGCACTGTTTTACTTGAAAACATATCGGTATGAGGGAGGGCCAAAAGGGATGAGAAATTTAGCCCGGAGACTTAGGGGACATAGGACAGCCACAATCATAACACATTTAGTGGATCCGGAGAGAAAAACAAGAGCTTTTAACTCACAGCAGATAATGCAGTTGTTCCAGAAATATTATAAGCAGCTATATGAGAAACCACAAGGTCCAGAATTTAACAAAATTGAGTAATTTTTTCCCCCTGTACTAAGAAGGCTAACTAGGGAAATGGAAATCAGATTAAAAGCCCCTATCAGATCAGAGGAAGTCAGACATGCCATAAAAGAAAGTAAATCATTAAAAACCCCTGGCCCAGCCGGATTTCCATCCGAGTGGTACAAGACTTTTAGTAAACAACTGACTCCTTTACTACTAAAGGCTTTTTTAGAAATTCAACAGGAGAGTCCTCCTCCTCCTCCATCATGGGATTACACTAATATTTCACCTATATTAAAAGAAGGCAAATCAGCAGATTAAACTACTTCATATAGGCCAATATCCATATTAAACATGGACTACACGTTATTTGTATCCATATGGGCACATAGACTAGAGGAATTGTTACCCTGTTTGATTAACTCAGATCAATCTGGGTTCATTCGAGCCAGAGAAACCACAGATAATATACGCAGAATAATCCACTTGTTGGACCACTCCTAAGATATTATATTATTTCCAGACTTTGCCGATTATTCCATCACAATTCTACTTTGCATCCTGGGCTAGAATCTTTTCGAGGTTTGTATGGGCTGGACAGCAGCCAAGGGTCAGATGGTCTCTGTTACAGTTACCAGTGGCAAAGGGGGGGTTGTAATCTTCCAAACCTTAGAGATTACTATAAGGCAGTAATATGTAAAATAGTGATGACATGGCTGAATCCTCAGGTAGAGAAACCATGGAAATTTATTGAATTTATACTAAATGATTTAGTAAACATTATCCCTATTATATTTGCCCCCCAAAATGCTTATCCACAGTTACAAAACTTTACATTAGGAACCCGTTATACGTTAAAGGCTTGGTATGAGCTAAGGGCGTCTACTACTTTAACTGAAGTTTTTGGTTATTTTAAACTAATAGGTACAGAAAGTGTATCATTGGAGAAAGGTGCTGTTCGGGTCCATCAAGAATGGCAGAAAAAAGATCTGCTTTTGTTATATCAGCACCTGGATGTAAATGGAGTACTGCCTTTTGCCACACTACAGGCAAAATATCAACTCCCCCATACACACCACTATAGATATTTACAGATTCGGACATTTATACAGAAAGAATTAGCATTAAATACTCTGCCCTCTCTCATACCTATGTTAATGTCCCTTTTAAGGGACGCTATAGAAGGCAGGGAACAAATTCATTTAATTGGACAGATATATAAAGCAATAAGAGATTTTTGGAAGTAATCCACTGAGGATATCATAGGGAGATGGAATAGAGAATCAGGGACTCGGATAACTTATGAGAAATGGTTGGAACCTATTTCTCACTCGATGAGAGTATCACAGTCATCATACTGGTCAGAATATATATGGAAATGTCGTAGTAGATATTTTTATACCCCTGACAAAATTGCTAAATTTGTATCTATGAGGCATGGCCTTTGTTGGAGAGAATGTGGAGAAAAAATGGCAAATATAACACATATTTTTTGTACTTGTCCGAAAGTTACCCAATACTGGTTAGATATAGAAAAGAGCATACAAAATATTGTGGGACCAGAAATTAGTTTATCCAATCAGATGATTCTGCTTTATATTGGGGAAGACTGAAAAGTTCCACCAGGTAGAAATAAGTTATACCTGTACCTGGCAGTAGCTAAAAAGGTTATAACTCGCCTATGGCAAACGGCTAAAGTACCCCCCCTCTCTGATTGGCATTCATTGATGACTGAGATATATTATCAAGAGAGAATAGTAGCTTCTAGAACTGGAAGGATGTCACAATTTGAGCTCCAGTGGAGGCCATTGGTTTTCTATATCACACCTCTGGATGAAACATTTGTTCCCTGATATAGAGCCATTTGAAAGTGACCAATTTTTGTAAGATATGAATTTTGATCTAGTGTCATTTGATATATAACAGAATGATGTTGTAGAAACATGAATTGCCAAGAACTCCTGTGTGTCGTGTGTGTGTGTGTGTGTGTGTGTGTGTGTGTGTGTGTGTGTGTATATATATATAACAAAAAATAAAGAATATTTAAAATAAAAAGGTAAAAAGTCCCGAACAGTGTGATATAGTCATACCTCTGGACATCACACACCTCAGTCAACTTTTCTTCAGACAGTCTTGCATGTCTGTACTTACAGAAACAGAAATTGTGCCTTCCCTCAGGGCATGGAACACAACAGAACAGGTACTTGCTTTCTGTAGCAAAAGTCAGAATCCATTCATTGTTAGATATTTCAGGCAGCTTCAAAACATCTGGATCAAACAGGGGATTGCCTCTTGGATCCACTCACTAGCAGTCCTTTTCACTCCTCCAGGGATGAAAATCAGGAAATTCTGCTGTAGAAAAGGTCTCCACCACTTCTCGTGGCAAGCTGGATAATACCAGAACTAGGGTGAGAATTAAGGGCTCTCAACTCGGAGCCCACAACTGAGCAGTTCTCACTCCTCTAACTTCAGACTGCAGCTCTACACTGGCTCACACACCGACTCTCGTCTCAACATTCTAACTCCCTTCTCAACAGCTGGCACAAGGCTTATACTACTGCGGGAGTTCCAAATGAGCTCATAACTTCCATCTCAGCTGAGGCCAAGTAAACAGAAGAGTGTGCAGGTAAAAACCATTTAACTAGTTAATCACCAGCTGCCTCTCCCTGCCTAGCACTGATACTGAGGGGATTCTAGTAACCCCAGGGGACTGGGTGGTTACAGTGGGATTTGAAGATAAGGAAGAAGACTCCTCTAAGAAAAATTGAATGGAGTTTTTAGAGGTTTCCTACTGCAGAGGATGCTATCTTTGCTGCTTGTCGCAGGTGTAATACCTTGCCTGCAGTACTTTCAAAGGCTGATAACCAGTACCCTGCTCCATCTGTTAAGCCTTACCATGCTTCCCAGCCTGAAACAGATTCTTTGGTTTTGGCCACTCCTAACTGCTCTAGAACCCATAGACACATGAGCACTTTGCCTTCTGATAGAGTCCAGGAGGCTGGATGTTGTGGGCAAAAGAACATGGCTCTGCATCCATAGTCCTAGCAATTACAAACTACCAGGAATACATGATTACATATCAGAATGGCCTGTGGAAATCAGCTGTGTCTGATAGTCTTGCCAAGGCTGATTTGCTTAAAGCTGCCACAGCTGGTGTGAATACTATAACGAATCTGTTACGCTGTACATATGATGCTTCTGCCAGGGCTGCTGCCTCCAGCGTATGCCTTCAGAGATGTTCCTGGCTTAGGATAGCTGGATTAGCTACTGATGAGCAACAGGCTGTGCTGAGTGCCCTTTTTAGAGGCTCCAGGCTTTTTTAGGAGTGATGTTGAAAATGCTCTATGTGAGCTTCAATCCTGCAGAATGACATTAAGATCACTTAAATCTCTGACTCCTCAACCCATCGGGGGGATGGTAGGGGCTCGTTTTACAGACCTGCTACCTGTGGTGGTTGTGCCTCCCCTCAGCAGCCCTGTGTGCAGCACTCTGGTGGTGGTCATCTCCCAGGTCCCCACTCCCACCATGCAAAGGCACTTTTTTTGTTTGTTTGTTTAAGGGTATTTTGCACATGCATCCCCTGATTTATTTATAAACAGGTTCCACCTTTGGAACCTCAGTATAATTTTGGAGAACTTGATCTTGCCTCCATTTGAGCTTCTGCAACCTGTGAGATGCGTTTCTTTTCATGGAAAATGCTGTTTTTGGTTGCCATAACTTCTACTCATAAGATTCCCGAGCTTCAGGCTCCCACATGGGCCTCCTTATTTGATTTTCTGCAAGAGCTAGATGTCTTTGCGGGCCAGTCCTCATTTTCTACCAAAAGTGGTGTCTGAGTTTAAATTGCATCAGACCATACACCTTCCTGTGTATTATCTGAAGCATGCTAACAGAGGTGAGGCATTGCTCCTTTCACTTTATATACAGAGAACACTATGTTTCCATCTTGATCACACTAAGAAAAGGACTGCAGAAAGTCCTCTCAGCTTTTTGTTTCATTCGTCCGTGGGAAAGAGGGTGCCCTTTGTTTAAACACTGCTTGTCCGGGGACGCTGTTCAGCCGAACAAGCGGTTGCTAAGAACTTCACAGCTCTTTATAATAACAACTAAAAGAAATAAAATTAAGTACTTTATTAGTGGTTTTAACCAGCAAGTGCTATATAATTGAAAATTGGAAACTTCAGAGAGACACGATGGAGAACCCAAGGATAGACAAAGGGTCACAAGATGGAATAAAAAGTAAAATACTCACGGACCCCCTGCCACGAGGTCTGTGCAAGGCTGCAGTGTTATAGGAAGATGTGAGTGGAGAAGAGACGCTGCAATCCTTAGGCCATAAAATCAGCAGGCTCATCAGTACAGTGTCTGGATTATCAGAAAAATTGTGATTCCTTGACTGCCAGAGTTACTACTATAGAAGTGGAGGTTAAAGTAATAAAACTAGAAGCTTCAGAATCTCATAAATGCTCCGAAGCAGCCATGGGGACCTCAGCCAATTTAATAAAGGAAAATATTCATCTGAGAGCCTGGGTTGAAACACTCGAAAATCAAGCCAGGGCTGCAAATCTCCATATTATTGGCATCCCCGAAAGAAGTGAGGGGGACCACTTAATTCTATTCTTCCTGGACTGGCTGGAACAGAAATTGGGGCAACCCTTTTCGGACAGACACATTCAGATCCAGAAGGCTTATCGGGTGGTATCGAGGGGCAGGCAAACTAACATAGAGGGCCCCTAGAGCTATAGTGGCTATATTGGATGGCATCGGTTCAAGAGATTTCATATTAGCCCTGGCCAGACAGAAAAAAAATCTTGCTTTACGAGGGAATCCAGGTGCAGCTTTACCTAGATTTGAGTTTTGCCACCCGACAAAGGAAGAAACACTACGATGGCATCAGGGCTGTACTCCAAGAGGCACAAATCCCACATAATATGCTTTTTCCAGCGCAGTTGCGTATTGTACATGAGGGGAAGGTGTATATCTTTTCGGACCCCACCAAAGCTCAGAAGTTGGGCCCAAAAGCACAAACTAGCACAGAGACATAGAGGCTGAACAGATCAATCGGACCAATCAGACCTAGATGAAGCTGAAGAGGGGGATACCTGATCGTAATAACGCAGGACTAAACAGCAGGCTTACAGTGAGTGACACTAAATGGGGAATAGTTAATAAATATACCCTAGGTTATTTGGTTAACTCTGATTAAATCCTCAATTTCTAACTATATACGGACAATTTACAGCTGACTGTTTAAAAGATGCAACTGTGATCGAAATATCCTATACGGTCATCAGCTAGTTGGAGCTTTTTTGGTTAAGGTTTATTACATTGTGACCACGGAGTCTCATGGTACGTCACTGTATCCTATATTAAGTTTTTACTGTTAAGACTGTTAAAAAGTACTCTTATAACAGAGGTTAATGTTGTAGTTTTAGTTTAAAGTTCTGATGTTACCAGATTGGTGCCCTTCGTTGATGGAAGCATGAGCACTCATCTCCTTAATTAAGGAGTTGGTATTTGTATTCCTTTTAGGATTAAAACAGAATTTAAATTACATGCTGCTCATGGGCTTATAAATAGCAAACAAAGTCTAAATAATACGTTGAATTATTATGTTTTTTACTGAAAAACCTCCAAGGATGTATCTAATAGAAACAGTATGAATCTGTTGACATGCTTGTATTAAGAGGGGTGGCGCCCTCCGCTGGAATATGTATGCTAAATTTTTAATGTACTGTATCAGGCATTTTCTTAACTGTATGTTAATGGTAAGACCAATAAACATAAAGTAACAAAAAAATAAAAAAAAATAAAAAAAGGTGCTTGTCCAAATGGCTGGCTAACTGTATTGTGTTCTGCTAAAGGAAATATGGTAAGGAGCTTCCTGGTGCTGTACGTGGCCACCCTAAACGTAGTATGGCCACTTCTTTTTTTATTGAACTTTATATTTATTGGTTTGCATATAGACGAGTGCAAATACATCATACGTCTTGGAAATAACATGAACGATACATACTGCAAGGGAATAGAACATTCCTATGAGAGACAGGATTACAGTCTCCCCAAGCTAGACCTATAATTGAGGGAAAAAGTCTAAAATAAGGCAATTACGTACTGAAAGTCACAGATTCCAGGAGCAGGTGGATATATCAACTAAAGTGACTCCTCAAGTTTTATCTGAATTACCTTGCTCACAGAGCTTAGGGTCCACCTCTGTGCCTAAAGAGAAATATAACCCCCTAAAAAGACTTTCAGATGTCAAAGATATGCAGAATGCGCATCTAGATACTAAAAGTTAAATCTAGACCTCAGGAGAGTACAACTTAGTTCTCCCAGTTACTCGCAGATTATTCTTACTTGCAGTAAATGATGGGGCTCAATGGCCACAGTCTCATTTAAAGCTGCTTTACTGATAGCATTAAAGATATGGCTAATCAGCTAGAATTAACTTTGTGGAAATCTTATATTTCTGAGTATTTTACCACAATGTAATAGCTGGGTACAACAATCTGGTCCTAAACCAGAGACTATAACTTAATGTCCCACAATAAATGTAGGAAAGTGTCACTAATTAGTCCCATTCAGGTTTCCTCAGAGGACTCATCTTCTCATGGTTAGTCACGAACTTTGGACTGGTTAGCTTCTATCCTGGTAACCCATTTTCCAGCATCGATCGGGTCAGTAAACACAAACAATTTGTCTTGATGTACAAAGCGGAGTTTAGCTGGAAAGAGAACCGCATGAGGTACAGCAAGGTCCCAGAGCTTACGCCGAACTCCATCAAATTTTTTAGGCCATTGCCAAGTAGAAAAAGACAGATCTGGGAATAAATGCAAAGTATGATCTTGTACACTAAGCGGGCCCAATTTTCTTGCAAGTCCCAGAATAGAGTCCCTGGTGCCCGTGCTGTCAGCCCCTATCATAAGGGCACTCGGTGCCTCTGTTGCCTGCTTGCCACGTGGTCGAATTCTGTAGGCCTTAAGGAAGTGCCAGACCGAGAAGTCTCCATGGCCCTTAAACTGCTCCTGGATCCAGTCTTTAAAGAAGAGCAAGGGGTGATCACCTCCTTCTAACCCATCCGTTAAGCTGATCATCCTAATGTTGGTACTCCTTACTTGATTCTCCAACAGTTCAAGTTGGTTATTCAGGTGCTGTACCTCCTTCTGGCAACCCGCGTTCAAAGCATTGCATTTAGTCACCTGCTGTTGTAAATCCTCCACTGTGTTAGATAGCTGCTCTACTGATGTCTCCACCAAGGTAATCTTTCCTGCAAAACCATCCAATTTTGTATTCATGGCTGTTACCGAGGAAATCAGGGATTGCAGCTTGTGGCCTAGTGTCTGTATGGTTTCCTCTCCCTCGTTGCTGGTAGTAGGTGCCGACTTAGCTGAACTCGTTGTGGCACCAGTTGTTGTATGGGCATGATCTCTCTTTTTAGGGTTGCCCATTCTGATCCCGACTAGCTGAACTGCCAATATATATCTTTTACTGCTTAATTTGAATTGTAAAGTGTTTTAATCCTTATATTATATTACTTTCGATGCAGAGCTGTGTTTCCTGCATCTGTCTGATTCGGCTCCACAGCCCCAAAGTATGGCCACTTCTGCTATTTTTTTCATGTTTCTGCAGCTATCATATGTGCTGCTGCCACGTGAAGCACTGTGTATTCTTTCACTAAGCAGCATAGTCTAGACATAATTTCTAGTAGACGTGCTGGATTTGGTCTTGTGGTGTTGCAAGGCCTTCTGTCATGATGACATATCCTACTTTGCCATCCTCCCTGGGTATCTTGTGCACTGGTTGGGAATCATTCCAGAGGTGTGACCCAATGAAGGAGATGTCCTCAATGAAGATCTAACAGTTACTCGCCTTAAATAGTAGATCTTCAAGAGAATCTTCCCCCTTTCTGCTGAGGTACAAGTTGGCAGGTGTGTCCACTGCCTTGTTTGGAAGTGTCCATAAATGCCATGTGTAGACTATGTTTCCATTCTCATGCCTTTGTTCATGTGCCTGGTACTGCTCTGGTCTCCTAGTTCCTCACAATAAGGGTCCCTCTGAGCCTATCTCCGGCAGGGAACTGAGGAGCAGTGGAGCTGGCCATGATTAAATATGTGTCGGTGTGCACTTAATCATGGGCGTCCCCCAGCTAGCAGAAACTTCTAAGTGGTCCTAACGTGACGTCTTACAGTTCAAAAGGCATTGCCCAATGGAGGAGTTTCTCTCAAGATCTACTGTTACAGTAACTGTTCTTTATGTGTAGCATTTAGTGCCACACAAAACTATTCGGTCCAGCCGCATTCACATAGATATGTAATCCCTGCAACAACGAAAAATGTGGAATTTATAGGTGAATATGTACACCAGGATTATACTGCCATGCACGCTTTGCCACAGTGGTGCAGACTTCATGTGTGGACACGCTGGAAACGGCTGCAGCACTGCATGCCACGTGTGGGAACTTAAAAGTTGTCAAAATGTAGAGCGAGTATGACTGTGGCTTGCCACACTCAGAATACTTTATTCCTGCAAATAGCCTAGAGAGTGGGCCGGTATAATAGTCACCGAATCGATAGACCATTCACCTTAGCATTTTAAGAAATACTTTTCTGTGCATTTCCTAAATTGGTGCTTGTGGGTATGTCAATGGCTTGCGTATCAATATGGTGTAATAATTATTGTAACAGGAATTTTATAGTCATTGAGTCGAGTTCATATGGGCATGCACAGACACATACACACGCACACAGTTCAGATACACAGACATGCACAGAGTACACATGCTCAGGCACACGCGCACACACAGATGCACACACACTCACACTCAGGCTACATTGTAGTATGTGTTTATAGACGATCATGCTTGCGAATGCTGAAACTTGTGTTTGTAGAGTGAGCCCATCATCTGATAAAACATTTGTTAGTATAAATGTCTGTCATCAGTTACCAAAAGAGTAGGCAGTACATTTCAACCTTCTCTTTCCTTGCACAGTGGGGGTCTCATTAAAAACTTTCCTTAGCCTTCAGACAGGAATTCCTTGCTGTTTGATTTCCCCGACTGCTGCATCAGTTAGAGATAAGAGAACTTGTGGGAATTCAGGCTATAGAAAGGGAGTCCAGAAAGCAGTATGCAGATGTGTTCAAATTATTTGTTAGCCAAAGATAGATTAAATTCCCCATTGCTGGGAGGGAGGTGTGGTGGTTGGGGGGAGGCGAGTTGACTAAAGACTAGGGAAGGGTAGTGGTTTTCCCTGTCTTGTGTACTGGGGATTCCTTAAATGAGGTTTCACTTCTTGTTGCTGGAGTATGGATTGGCTGAAAGCTATGCATTACAAATTGGTCCTTTATTTTGGGTTTTGCAAGCCCTTTGAGAATAGTACTTTTTTGCACATGTGCTATGCTGTTTGTTGCGTGTAGTTTTAGGCACTTTGACCACCAACCAAATATCGAACTGACTAAAAACCAAAGTCCGAGTAGCAGCCCAGACTGACTTGTATTTTTATCACACTGTTTGTTGTTGTACTGCCACGTATTCTGATTGTACAATTTTTACTATGTACTTCTTATCTGGCTACTATGCATCTCCCTATTTCGTATTTCTCGTTCCCCTCCCTCTTCCTTTAGTCCTTCCCCCTCAGGTGGCACCTGTAAACGAGACTTGTACAGTTCTCTGTATTGCTAACCAGTCAAATAATTTCAATTAATATACATGTCATTTAAACACCAATATCACTGCCAGACTTTGATAGCTAAACCAGTCACTAACTTGAAAACATAGTTAGCCAAATAGAATTTATATTTGTCTGCCATTAGGATGGCTGTGTAGAGCACTTTGCCTGTGAAATATATGTCAGCAAAGGAAGTTGTTAATCATTTCAACTGATGCTACACATTGCCATGGACATGGAGAAGAACACTAGCTCTTCAGTTGTCAAAAACCAGGGCTGTAACGCCAATAGACCCGGGGGAGGGTGTGCATGTGCCCCCTAAATTCTCATCCAAGTAGTGTTTTTTGGGCAGCGGAAGGCTGTGAAGGTGTAATTTAGGATTCTTCCTAGACCAGTTTTTAAATGCACCCCCCCCCCCCCAAAAATCTCTTGGGATGAAATCCCTGTCAAAAACGTCTCCAGCACTCAGAATCCTGTGAACGCTCAGGAGCGCTCCGAACAGGGAATTTCAGTTATTTGTAATACTGCTTTTAAGTCCTGCTGGGATTCTTCATTTGATCCCTTCCCCTGTTTCTATTAAGTAAGGGCGACTCTTAAAAGGAAAACTGATCTTGAAGCTACTCTTCCAGCTCTTCTCCCCCCAAAAAAGTGAACAACCTTTAGCAACAAAAATTCAACACAGGTGATAAAACATAACCAATCCTATGGGACAACTGTACCTGATTATGTGAGGGATGGGGGCTGAGGTGGGCTGATTGTAAGAAACCAGAGTGGAGTGATCCCTGGATGTGTACTTTCCGCACACATTGTTTATATGTGGAATCTAATTTCTGACAGAGAGCACTGCAAAGGTTTCATGCACATGTAGGACTGCCACCATTGTGTGAGACAGATTAGGTCTCATTTGCATGCTTTCCTGTATAATAATTACCTAGCAAGGCGTGCATGTTACAACTCGCATCGTTCTGTTTGCCTCTGATATTGCCAACCAACAGCAGTTTCTCCGCCACTGCTTGCAGACATTGCAAGGAAGGGTGGTGGTAGTGAGCAGAAAATGTAAGGAGATAGCAGAACCATAATCTTTTGAAATACTGCCTATTCGTGCTAGTATAGAACTCTGAACTAGCGTAATAATGCAGTACATCTATGTAACTGCCATTAATGTAATGTAATCGTTGTAATTGCCCACTGTGTATCCAGTGCCTTGAACCTGTTTGGAATTGTATGTATCCACCCGCTGTAAATACTTGTAGGTATGTATTCTCGAGCTCAACTCATTCCCAATTTCCCCCAGGACGTACCATGAGATGAGCATTAAGTTGCTCAATGTATCTTTCCTGTGAAACAATTCAGTAAATAAAATAAATAAAAACATCTGGGGAGAACCAGAAGCTGTGAGACCAGTCAGGCTAAGATTCATTTTTATTACTGATACTGCTTGGATGCAGTTTAACCATTTATATCATTCTGATGAGAAACTAGATTTGTTTCCGAAATCGAACATATTTCAGAACCCTGCAGTGTTTAGGATAATTTTTTTTTTTTTTTTGCCCAAACTGCAGTATTTGCTTGCTAATGCACATGGATCCCTGTTTAAATAACAAAAGTTCTAGTCTTTCACTTGCCCTTCTAAGGCCCTGTCCACACTACACCAACCCCGCAGATTTACAGAGGGTCAAACCGTTACTGCAACTGTTTCAGTGACACCTGTAACGTTGGAGCCAGAATGCTGTTGAAACCACTGAGGTGGTTTCAACAAATGTCACGAAACAGTTCTGCCTTTGTAACGTTGTCAGCTGTAGTGTGGGACACGTGAGCATGTGGCCCCAGCACCGCCCCTGCGCATCGTACGGACAGCATTATGGGATAGGGTGCCAACCATAACGGTCACACGTCACCCACAATGTGGACCGGCTGTAATGGTTCCAAACCGTTATCACGACGGTTCACTGGCTGTGTGGACACACTGTAATGGTTAACACTTGTAATGGTTTGACACCGTTACAGGGATTTAGTGGTGTAGTATGGACAGGGCCTTAGTCACGGTAAGCACTGTCGCGTTCTGTGAAATAAAAAGGAGGTGAAGGGACAGGTTCCAAGGAAGATTTTGTCATTGGGTTATGTGATCACTAAGGGAATTTTTTAAACTGTTTATGGCCCCCTTCCCGTCTCCAGCACCTTTCTCCCTCAGGAGCTCCCAAAGCACTCCCAATCCCCTGTACCACCACCAGTGCTTTGAGCCTTGGTTTTCCCCTAGGCGGGATGAGGTAGGGAGGTTTACCCTTGAGTCTCTGTGCCTCATCAGGAGGCACAGTGGTGGGTGTCGGTGGGTCAAAATATACCATGGTCTGTCATCACAGGTGCTGGGGCCATATTCCATGTTTCCTCACAGCCCACCATGATATCACCAAGCTGAGGGTACAGTTCAAGGGTGCACATGACGGCACACCAGCCACACACCCAGCTGATGTCCTGCTTCCCACTTTGCTGTATGCTGCGTTGCCACCTGTGGTCACCCTGGTGGCAGCATTGCAGTGAAGGCATGGCCTCTCCCTCATCAAAACAGAGAAGCACATTGCAGACTAACAGTGCCAACACGTGAAGATTTATTTTATGAATGCATGGACAAACGGGCCAGGCGCTTTGAGACACACTGCCTCGTCGTCAGAGAGCCTAAACATGAATTGTACAGCCCCACATTTTAGGTATCTGTCTGATCTCATGATCTACATTCAGAACCAAATTTCAGGAATCGCAGTACGTAAGGTGTTTTATCTCATGCTACACACTGGAAGTTTTTCTGTTCACTATGGATTTATTCATTGACGCTCTCCCTCTCTGCAAGAGGAGAGCATCCTCCAGGCACCAGGCAGGCCCTCCGATGTACCAAGCTCGCCCCTACACCTGGGTAGCTGCATTGCAAGTGGCAGCCCTACCTCTGTGTTGGTGGGCCAACTCAGCAATGGAACTTGGTGTGTGTTGGGAGGGGGAGGTTGGTGGTATAATATTTAGTGTACTGAAGTACGTATTTATGGAGTTATCAGTATCAAGATTGCTGGTCACTGGGCTGCCATTGTAGAGCAGATGAATGATGGATTCAGACTGGTCCTTGCATAAAATGTCAGTGGCTGTCCTGAGGTTATATGGGGACTTGATGTAGGTTCCCAGTGGTTAGAGTAATAGTCTATCGTGACATGCCTTTTGAGTGTAGCAGCTAATTTCTCAAGACATCAGTTAGTATGCCAGTCCCTATCTTCATAGGTACATTTGAAGATTGACCAAACTTTGTCATGACGTCTAAAACAGTTCAGCAGTTTGTTTGCTGTCCATTTATACTGATCTCTCAGAACTTGAACAAGTTTAGTTGGTCCGAGTTTTTTGCCATGTGGTCTTGAATTGGTTCGCCAAGTACATCCAAGCCTTGTCCATGTCTGAAATGAGGGTGATTCTTTCCCAGTTTGTTTTGTTGAATTCTTTGAAGAAATTAGGTGTATCTTGTGTCCTGAAAGAGGAGATTTTGAAAAAATGTGAGGGAGGGGGTGTTAAGTGGGAACTCTTTGCCCATGTGATCAATAGAGGGCTCGGCCTCAGTCTGGCTGATTAAGTAGTGCGAAAGGCATGCTGCTTAGACCAGATGGACATGTACAGACAATTTTCAAACAAACATCAATGACAGTAGTACCCTGAATGAAGAGATCCCTCTTCAGTCACCTCACAAACTGTGTGAATAATTTCTCCTACATCCCCGAATTAATTGTTGCATTTAGCCCGCACAAGTTCTCTAGATTATTTTGGCAGGTAAGAGTAATTTACTCACCAGTTTTGAAATATTGTAAGTAAAACGAAAGTTAAATGTGTTAAGTGCTTTAAATCTGGAAAAACCTTATTTAGAATCACCAGCGATGTTATGAAGTACTGTTCCGTGGGATGTGGAGTATATCTAAGTGTTGGGATGAAAAAAATTCTGAAGAGTACTTAGCAGCAAATCTGCTTCCCCACCAGGATTAGGCCCATACCATAAAACTGGCACCTTTGTGCCACGCTGGCGACCTAGATTTGGGAATGAGCCGGGGCCACCGGGGGTTGGCAGGGGTGAGAGAGGATCGAGCGTCCGAAGGACTGCTTTCCTCTCTCGGGAGTGGAGATTTGTCATCCCGTTGCTGGACTGCCCTTCAAGGTGACCAGAGGCAATATGGGCTGGGCAGGCACGCACCGCTGCCCCACGCTGGTAGGGAGGGGGAGCAGAGAAAAAGGAAAAACAAAGCCGGCAGGGGATCCATGATGACCACACCAGCACCCAGGCGTAGCAGCTCCCCCATGTCTGGATTTCGCTTCAGGGGTGGGGGTAAGCTAACCCTTCACCCGGCTGTGCCATGGGGGGGCAGTGGGGGATTCATGGGGTGTCTGGTTGGGGAATGGTGCAAGCTGGAGACTGATTCTCTCCAAGGGAGGACTGGAGCCGCCTGCCGGGCTCGGGGAGACATAAAATTCTGTATGGGGGGGGGGGGACTGGCACCAGAGTGCAGTTCTAAGGGTTTGCTGTACTGTTGGTGTGTGCCATCCTTTCAGTGGGACGTTAAACCGAGGTCCTGTCTGCCTGTGCTGGTGGTTGTTCAGGTGGATGTTAAAGATTCCATGGCACTTCTCGAAAAGAGTAGAATTTCCCTGGTTTCCCGGCCAAATTCCACCCATTCGCTAAAATACCAGCAACAGCTTAATCTGGTTTGATTTCATGGGTTTGCATCTGTATCCCCGGCCCCCCACCAAATGACTAGGCTGACTATAGGCAGTATTGTCTGGCTTTCATTTCCTGGTCAACAAAAATGAAATAAAATAGCGGGAGTAAAATAAGCTGTTACCTTATCTGGAGCACTGCTTGCACATGTAATTAGGGAGTTTATTGCCCTGGTTACTTGTTTCCACCTTTGCCACTGTAACAATAATGTAACCACTCCGCTACTGGTATTATTTTGCCTAGGACCCTCTTGAAAAGTAGATGCCCCACCTAAATAAGGATATCCTGGTTCACATAAAGTCAAATAAAATCAAGATACTCAAGCATCTCCTCAGTGAGCACAACTGTCTCCACACTGTGACCGATAAACGTGGGAGTTGCTGTGTTGCACTACATTTTGTACTTTGTACCCTAATTGTAAAGGGCCCCTCCCCCGTGAAAAAAGGGATATACATCCTGCCCTTTGTAGGATGAAAATTTCAACCAAATAATATGTGACTTACCCCGGTAGATTTAATGGACCAGCTGTAGCTGGCAAAGAGGGAGGCTAGCAGTATCTTTCCCTGAGTGACCAGATACAGACGTACTGTGTAGAGTTCCCTTTGTGTACATAGAGAGTTGGCTTAAAGCCAGCATTTTGCTCCTGAGTTCCCTGAGAGGCATGAGTGTACTACCGACTCAGTATTTATTAATCAGGCAGTACAGGTTGCCTCTCATTTTCACAGAGAAAAAGGACATGATTTTGCAAGGCATGGTAACCACTACTAGACATTCAAAATCGAAATACAAATCATGGCGAGAAAGCAATAATGAGAACCTTACTGAAAATGATATAAGCTCCAGAATACTGTACTGATATTTCCTAACACAAGTCCTAAAAAGGCTCTGTGTAGGTTTTGCTGCGCAGATGTTTGGGACTCCCATAATTAAAAAAATGGGGTATTACGGCCCACAATCCTAGGAAGCCCTGCAGAGTTTCTCTGGCACCCTTTGGTGCGTTCTGGATGTGTGCCAGGCAGCAGATTATATGTCGTGATGTGGTGGCAGCACATCCCAGGCATGCAGTATACTGGTAAATGTTAGGTTCCAACAAGCTGCCAGCATGTACAGAACACCAGGCCCCAGTTTAGTATTGTGGTGGCACCAGTGGCAATGAGCGTTCTACTTTTCTGCCCTTTCTGCCATGTGGCAGTGACTATGCCCAAGTGTGAGTATGAGCACCCATTCAAGCTGATAAGTCAGAATGCTACCCCTACTTGTGCTGTGTAACCCTTGATTCTCTTCTGCCTCAGGAACCTATCTAGTCACTGGCTGGGCAGCACAGTGGTAGCGCTGCCACTCAGAGCGCCGGTGACCTGGCTTTGGGAATGAGCCTGGGTCATTGGGTCTGGCTGTGGGGGCGTGATCTGCGATCCCAGGTGATGGTCTTCTCCTTCGGGAAGGGAGGGCTTTCACCTCGCCATCATTGCCACCTGTGGATTCTCTGGTGGTAGTGCAGGTGGCACAGTGGTGTAGGGAGCAGGAGGAAGCCATTAGTGACTTGGCTGGGGTATGTGTCAACATGCAAACAGCCTGGATGTAATGTGCTTGTGCTGTCCTCCTCAGGGTTTGGAGGGTAAGGGGCAATTAAAAGGGTAAATCCCCTTTGCTGAAGCTGTGTGAAGGCCACCAGAGTTTGGCCTGAAAGACAGTATATCAATCGACCTCCGGCGACAAGGACCAAAAATATCTGCAAGTCTGAACAATTTCACTGTATTTATTCTTTTACTGTCTTTATGTTTGGAAGGAATTCTTAGTGGTGGCTGTTGCCTTACAGAATGACTTCCTTCTGTCTAAAATATTCTCAAATTGCAGGATTTACATTTTTGAGAAAGAGAGCAGATTGGGAAGCTCGGGTCAACTAACTCGGCTGGTGGAGCATAGGGATGGAATTCTGCTGGCTTGCTTACTGGTCCCAGTTAGAGGACATGATATTGCGCTCCCTAGAGTTGGTCTCTGTTTCATGCTATACTAGTGATGGAGTTGAGCACTAGTAGAGGATAAATAAGTGCGGCGAACCCAGACCTGACCCTAAAGTTTTGATTCTTCCAATGGAGGGTTAACCTGGTATGATCTTAGAAGAGTACTCAATTAGAGTCAGTGCTACATAGATACATAGACACTGTCAGCAGATGAGGGCCTATGGCCCACACAGTCTGCCCATTTAAGCTTATAAGTTTCCTTTTTCTAGAAATCTGTTGCACCTTACCCCTGACGTCCAGAATTCCCTTATGTCTGTCCCATGCATTCTTAAATCCCGTGATTGTTTCAGCTCCCACCACTTCCTCTGGCAGGGTGTTCCACTTGTCAACCACCCTTTCTGTGAAGAAATTCTTCCTCACATTTTCTCTGAATTGTCCTCTCCCCAACTGCATCCCATGCCCTCTAGACCTGCAACATCTTTTTCACTGGAAAATAGTGTATTCCTGCACCCTATTCCTTCCTTTAAGGTACGTGTATGTTTCTATCATATCCCCTCGCTCCCTCCTCTCTTCCAGGGAATACATATTCAAGTGCTTCAGCCTGTCCTCATAGGACTTGTGATGCAATCCCTGTACCATCGTTGTTGCCCTACTCTACCCTGTCTACGTCCTTACGTAGGTAGGGTCTCCAGAACTGTACACTGTACTTCAGGTGGGGCCTCACTAGTGTCTTGTATAATGGAATTATGACCTCCCTTTTCCTGCTGGTGATGCCCCTGCCTGTGCATCCCAGCATCCTATTTGCTTTACCTACTGCCGTGTCACACTGTTTCCCTACCTTGAGGTCATCAGAGATGATAATCCCAAGGTCCCTTTCCTGCTTGGTGCATACTATACCCTTCCCCCCCCCAACTAATATGTTGTTCCAGGGTTTTTGTGCCCCATATGCATTATCTTGCACTTCTTTGCATTGAATTTCAGATGCCAAACCCATGACCATTCTTCAAGCTTCTGCAGTTCCCTCTTCATTCTGTTTACACCCTCTGGCGTGTGCACTCTGTTACAGAGCTTCGTATCATCAGCGAACAGGGAAATTCTGCCTTCTACATCCTGTGCAATGTCACTGATGAAGACGTTGAATATGACCAGTTCCAGCACTGATCTCTGTGGTACCCCACTGGTCACCCTTCCCTCTGTGGAGTGACAGCCATTTACCACCACCCTCTGTGTCCTGCCGCCCAGCCAATTACCCACCCACCACACTACTGTCCTGCCCACACCCATATTCCCCAGTTTAATAGCCTTCTGTGTGGCACAGTGTCAGAGGCCTTGCTGAAGTCCAGATAGGCCATGTCCACTGCCCTCCCCTGATCCACCTCCCTAGTCACACAGTCGAAAAATTCAGTGAGGTTGGTCTGGCATGACCTCCCCCCAGTGAAACCATGCTGCCTTGGGTCCTGTAGTCCGTTGGCAACCCGATGTTCCACCAATCTCCCCTTCAGTAGTGCTTCCATGATCTTCCCACTAGCGAGGTCAGGCTGACTGGTCTGTAGTTCACTGCTTCCTCTTTGTTCCCACTTTTGTATAAGGGGACTACATCTGCTGTCCTCCAGTCGTTAGGTACCTACCCTGTTTCCAGTGATTGGCTAAACAGGATTGCCAGAGATTCAGCCACCACCTCTCTTAGTTCCTTTAGGACCCTGGGGTGCACCCCATCTGGCCCCATGGCGTTATCGACTCTTATTCCTTCAGGACCCTTTCCCGTGTAAAGGGACTTGTGTCCATTTCTGAGTCATTCCCACCCCTTGTACTCCCTACAGGCCCATCACCCTTCTGCTATATTTTTTCTGTAAGACATTTTTTCTTTAGTTCCAGGCTGTACTCCCCTCTTCCTTTGTTAGGAAGCCCCTCCCCAGTGCTCAATAAATGTATTTATTTTGTTTTTGTTTACCAGGTAAGGTGTCGTAGCCGCAAAATATGACTATTTTCAGACACGACCTGGGAGGTTACAATACAAAATTGTCAGACACAACAAATAGCAGGTATAGTTCAGAGGTAATCAACCATACAAGGAAAAGTCTACGCAATGTTTTGTGATGCAAACAGTATTGTTAATATGGCAGGAAAATACACAATAGACACAATCCATGGCACCACATCTCATCTTCGCCAGTGATTGGATAGAAACACACCAAAAATGTAAATATATTTTTCCACAGATGTTTAGGAGCCCTGCCCCCAGTATGTACGGCTGAAGTGTAGCAGTGAATTAAGGAGTTTCCTTTATATTTTAAACAGAGGTGATATTGGTATAGTTGGTGCACAACAGTAATTGTACTGAAATCCAGATTTCAAGAAAAGGAAAATGCACACATGGTGCCTATGCAGTTTTATCCCAGGTTAGTGCTCATCTACTAACAGAGCAATACAGAAAGGAAAGGGTTTGATTTTCTTATAGCGCCTTTCATATAGACTGTATCACAGAGTGCATTGGTGTCCAGGAGAGGGAGGGGAGAGAATGTTGCTGCCTTTACAGGCACATGGGGGACTTCAGCAGTAGATTAGAGGGCGAGAGATTACAGTGAGTTTAAACACAGAGTTGAAGTAACTTGCTCAGAATTGCGATGGTGGTGAGATGCAAAACTGGATCTCTAGGTTTACAGCACTGGGCCCTAACCACTAGGCTTAACTGCCTCCCCCCTCCCAAAACAGAGAGCATGGTTCAGCAACATCTTTTGTTTGTTTATTTATTATTTATTAGAACTTTGGTAACCGGGTAAGCCCACTGAGACCATGCAGTCCCTTTTTCAGGGGCGAATCGGAAGACAAATACAATACATCACAATGTATATATACAGTGACATATACAAATATACAAAATTCTCATTATTTGCAAATATACATATTTACAGAGATTCAAATGTAGTAGTTTAAAATATAAGATAAGTTCAGCGGAATAGGGCAAAGTGTTTGACAAAGGCACTGAGCCAAAGGGTTCTCCACTGTGTATCTCTGCCCCTGTGGGAAAGCAGTAAAATGGGAGCAATCTGCTTGGAGCATGCACTGGCTTTTCTTGCAGTCTGCTTGTTTTTGAAATGAAAAAGAGATGGAGCACATGCATTGTGCAGTGCTTTCGAGAGTCAAGGATACAGCAAGTAGGGCCTCAGTGGCAAGTGCCTTAAGTGGGGGGAGGAGGGATATGTTCTGCGCTGGCCTATCCCACTAGAAATGGCTTTAAAGAGTGTAAAGCACTACAGAAAATAAATGGTTCTGTCTAGTCCTACGGGGAGAGGTTTGGAATTTTGCATTTGGGAGAAAACAAAAAAAAGACTGAAGTAAACTGCAGCTCTAATCTAGTGTTGCCAATACAACCAGATAATGAATTACCAGAAGAGCTGTTTACTCACTGTCACACTTTTTTTTTTTATACTTTGTTTATTCAGTTTAAAATAAACATACAGTTACAGATCCATATATCAGACTTCATAACAGCGTAAAGAGAGATCATCAAATGATACAAGGATTAGTAGCCTAGGTATATAGTCTACGGATAATGGGGGTAGTCCATGGTTAAGCAAGTGTCCCGAAAAGAAATATATAAGATAGCTGCACTCTACAAGAGCTGCGGTCTGTCCATGCTCAAAAAAAAAAAAGAATTTGAGTATAAGAACTCAGCATCCATTGTTGATGAGACCATCTCTCCGATCAGAGTCAATTCTAAAATGTTTAACATCCCTCCTAAGAGGTGACAGACATATTAAAGTTTAAACATTTAACAGCTCAGAGCCTTAAATAACATCTGGCTTAACTGATTACATTTTTATATGCTTTAAAATCCTTATAATTAACAGTACCTTTATAGTACTAAAAAAAAAAAACAACCAAAGCTTTGCAGGAACAGCAACAGAACTTATAATCCTAATCAAAATCAGAAAGCCCCCCAAGTTTCACCAAAGCCCCAGTCCACTATGATATTTAAAGAGGAAATAAAACCTCAGGAATGAGTGTCTCTTCAAGTATCTGAGTCATCATCCGTTTCTGCTTCTGGCGTCGACCTAGCCCAGGCGGCCTCGAATTCTGCCTGGATCTTTTCCACTCTCTTTCTGGCTTCCAATGAGTCTGTGAATTGCAGTGTGTGGCCTCCATGAAAATTCGAGTCTGGTCGGCATTAACAGCGAAAAGAACACCAGCGCATCTTCAGACAAGCTCGAATGCTGGCTAAACTCTCTCTTACGGCGAGCCCTTGTCGCGTAGGGTCTGGAAAAATATGTAGAGTCTACCCCTCGAAATGTAGATGTTCGGTGGATCTTGCTGCCTTCATGATAAGCTCCTTGGTGGTCGCACTGTTAGTAACTAGGAGCACAGTGCGGGGTAAGTCCTTTTGCGCTTCTGCCGATCTAGGGGAGATTCTATATGCTCTTATGAATCTTTCTCCCAGCCCCACATCTAATTGTAGCACTGTCGGTAGCCAAGTTCTCAGAAAAGAGAGCAGATCAGGGGTTTCAGCACATTCCGGGAGGCCTACAAGTCAGATATTGGGAGCCCTATTTGCATTCTCAAGTGCCTCAAGACGATAGCGAAGCTGGGTATTTTCCTGGACCAATTTCGCTGAAGTATTCAGGACTTGATTGGCGTTAGATTCAGCCATAGATGCCATCTTTATTGCATACTCAATTTTTGCATCTTGCTCCCCGAAACGCTGTAATAGCATTTCTACTTTCAGATCTATAGCCATCTTAGATGTTTGCAGTGCCTTCCACGGAGGTTCGACACTTGATTCGGAAGGTGTTGGGCCAGAGGCCTGTTGCACGCCAGGAGGCTGAGATTTTGACCTGCCAGATAGGTTTTTCTGTGTCTTTCCCATACTTACATTTGGTATCAAACCAATCTGGTCGATGTAATATATCTAGTTCTGTTACTGCAGAGTATCCAAAGTTTTAGAATTTTCCAAAAACAAGCTCTTTTATCTATGTTTGTCAGAGCTGTAGAGAAATGCGTCCACTCAGCAGCACCCCCCCACTGTGTCACACTCTTGACTGTTCAAGGTTAAGTTGAGAGGCACAGGCCTTCTAAAGCACGGACACCACCCCGTGAGAGTTTGAAGGTGTGCTTATGAGAAAGAACACTTACAGCTATGGTTCGGTTTATTTGATTCTTAAATGCTAAGAAAATGAAGGTTATGATTTTCACCCCATCAGTCAACGCCTCCAAACCCTGCACCCCAGGGACTGTCTCTCAGATCTTCACCCTGCTTGGTGATCCACTGGACTGCGTGGAATCCTTTAAATTCCTGGGAGTTTAGATAGACTTTAAACTATCATTCAAAGTCCATATAGAAGAAATCTAAAAAAACTGAAACAGAGGCTTGGGATTTTCTTTAGAATCAGGCACTTTCTAACTCGGGAGGTTAGTATAAATTACGTTCATGCTTCTCCTAGACTATGCCGATTTCCTGTATGGGCATAGCTCAAGCACGGCCCTTTCGAAACTTGACTCCCTATATCACCGGGCACTTAGATTTGTTACCATTGCCCCCTGTTCTGCACATCACTGTACCCTCTGTACTATCGTAGGATGGAGGTCACTTAGCCTCAGCAGACAAATGAATGCAGTGTTCTGGACATATAGAGCCATTATTAATAGGCTGCTACAGTACGTGAAGGACTGCCTGCCTGTTTGCAATCATGGTACCTACCTTTTAAGAATTCTCTCTTGATCCCTAAAGCTAGAAAGCGTTTCGGCAGCGTCACAGTAATCTGGTAAAATAAGGATTTGATTGATTGATTGGGTTCCACGGCTCTTGCAGTAGATGTACAATTATTCCTATTCACTCTTCCTTCTCTCCAGTCTCACTGCTTGCCTGCAGGCTGTGACCAGCACTCACCCAGCCCTGTCAAACATGAACTCACCACTGCTGCTGTCCTTCACAGCTTTGCACTCTGTGGCAGGAGGGTCTGAGGGAGGGCTGTCCTCCCCTCAGCCTGACCAGAATCCGTTAGTGAGCGGTGGGCTGTGCAACAAGGGCATGAATGCGCCGGCAGCTATCCTCCAGCTGAAGACTGGTATTTTTTCAGGTGCAGCCTGTAGGGGAAGAGTTACAGTAAGGCACATACAGCAAAAAGAAATGGCACATAAGAAGAATACAGTAATGAACAGAGCCAAAACTATGGCTACAGTATTGGGTACAATACTCTGAGGATAGATGCGGTATAAATACAAACAAAATAATGAAATAGAAAAAAAAAAAATCAAGTGTAGAAGTAATGAGTAACATGGTGGCAGAGTGGTCTAGTGGGTAGAACACTGGCTTGGAAACTGGTAGAGCCCAGGTTCATGCCTTACTAGTGCCAAAGACTCGCTGTGTGTCCTACATTGCAGGTCACTTAAGCTTCTGGTGCTTCACTTTGCCCAGGTGTGGTAATAGGTAGAAGCAGGACTCCACCGGAAATTAGATGTTGTATTTCGATAGCTATCCTGGGTAAATAAATGAGCAGCAGTACTACCAAATCAGGAAGTGATTTATCAAAATTCTGCTTTTTGGCTGTAAGCATGCAGCCATGGTTCCAGTTTCCATATCTGTAAATATATATATATATTTTTTGGTCATCTTTAGTTTTTTAGATAGTTGCAATTTATTTGAATTGTTGTGGTGCCACAATAAGTATGGTGGCTGACTAATTTTCAGCTGCGCTACCCCTTCAGGTCGCATCACCTCTTTTGGTTACTGCAGTGGGACCCTGTGCTGAGCTGTCCCGATGTCCCTGTGTAGTATTGTCAGTCAAACAAATGTGCAGTTGGCAGCAGAGGGGGTTCCAGTGCAGCATGCTTGGTGGTAAAAATGTAAGCAAAAGCATAGGATATCTGAGCAAATTACTCAGTGATAGTACAGTGCCAGCGATGAAGAGTACCAGGTATATGGTCAGCAGAGCACAGGGAATAAACTGACAAAAAAAAGTGCAGATTTTTTTTTTACATAGTACTGCTGCTTTAAAAAAAAAAAAAGAAAAAAGGAATTGTTATACGCGTGGTGCACTTCAGTGTGCAAAGCTATTTTTTCAGACTCACTTAGTCTCCTCTGCTAATGTTATGTGCATAATGGAGAGATGATATCTGAAGGCCCTCCACAGCGCCACAGCTTTCCTGTCCTGTGCAGAAATGATCCCTTAACAAAATAAATGAGACGGACATGGATGCACAAAAGGCACAGTGTCTCTGACTAAAACCGTAAGCTAGCAAATATCCAAATGATTGAAGGAGCAGTTTGGATGCTTTTGCCAAAACAAGTGGAAAAAAACCCTGGATCATAAAGTTTCCAGAGGTCCTCCATTTTAAAACTACAACATCCAGACAAAGGAAGATGAGCACACTGGAGTGAAGTCATACAGATTGATTTTATTGTGAAAGTAAGTGCAAAATAGAAAAGGGTATCTTACTGTGAATAAACGTCACCATCACAAAAAGTAACACAACCGCAGATGCCTTTGCTGTTAGGCATCTGTGAATCTTCGATGAGGATATCTCCTCCATTGGACCACACATTTGGAACTGTAAGCCATTGGCATCAGGACCACTTGGAAACTTTTGCTAGCGGGGGGCCACCCACAATGATGTGCAAAGTTGACACATATATAATCGTGGCTGGCCCATTATTCCTCGTTTTTTTTCTCCTGCCATTGACTACTCTTAAACTTACTGCGAAACAATGCTGTTGTTTTATCACTTTTATTTTTTTACTACTATACTTTATTGACATTGTCCTTTTATGCTGCTGTTGACAGAATGTTCATGTTTTGTGCCTGTGGATACAAGATCTACAAGGATGGTGCCCACACTGTTTGTGTTTGCCGTTTGGGCCTGTCCCGCAATATCAAGGCCTGCAAAATTTGCCAGGAATTCAACCAGGCCACAAGGAGATGGAAGAAAGAAGGCTCTAGAAACATTCATTGCTATCAAGGCCATAGGAGCCACCACCAAGGCTGCAAGCTTCAAGCCAGCTTCTCCCTTTTGCTCGACCACCTCTGGGAAGGGGACTTCCTGGCACTTGGTGATGCTGTTACCACCATGGTCGTTGAGGACTAAGGGCAAACATAAGGAACATTTCTCTTCTGGCTGTCACCACGAGCCTAAGGATAGAGCTCCTGTATCGCCAGTAAGGTTGAAGTCTCCCTTGAAGGAAGTCCTCATTGTCTGCTCCAGCTGCAACGACTACAATCCCCCAACTGTCAATGAGACCTCGTGCAGTGGAGACTTTGTGGGGTATATTCCCAGGTTTCCTCTGGAAGATTCCCCTTTTCAGACTTTACTCCGACAAATCCAACATGTCATTGCATTTCGATGCTGAGGAGGAAGACTCCAGTAAGAAAAATGTAATGAAGTTTTTGGAGGTTCCCACTGCAGCCTCCATTTTAGTTTCTCCTGTATATCCTGCTTTAGATTATGCTACCTTTGCTGCCTGGCATAGGCTTAATACCTTGCCCGCAGTGCCTAGGAAGGCTGATAAACAGTACCATGCGCCATCTTTTAAGCCTTATTATGCTTCTCAGATTGAAACTGATTCTCTGGTTATCATGGCTGCTTATGACCACACAAGAGCACCTAGACACATGAGTACATTGTCTGTTGACAAAGAATACAGGAGGCTGGATGTTATCTGCAAAAAAATTAAGCCCCTGCACCCTTAGGCCTAAGAATTGATAACTACCAGACATATATGATTATCACAAAAGCCAGTTGAAATCTGCTGTCTTTACCATTCAGGCTCTGCCTGATGGTCCTGCCAAGACTGACTTGGGTAAAGTCGCCTCAGCTAGTGTGAATGCTGGAAGGCATCTGTTACGCTCTGCAAATAATTCTTCAGCCAGGGCTGCTGCCTCAGGCACATGCCCTCAGAGATATTCGTTTGGTGTAGCTGAATTTGTTATTGTTTACACAGGATGTGCTGAATACCCCTTTTGTCAACATAGCTCAGTTGGTAGCACATCGGCTTCTGGGTCAAAAGGTTGTGGGTTCTAGTCCCACATCAGGATTGGGCTCATACCTTAAAGCTGGCACCTGAGTGCAGTATTAGGGGTGTGCAGTACTGTTAAGGTGTGCCGTCCTTTGGATGATATGTTAAACCGAGGTCCCTTCTACCCCTCTTGGTGCTATCCTGGTGGATGCACAGGTGGAAGTAAAAGAACCCAAGGTACTTTTCACAAAGAGTAAGGGACTTTGCCTGGTGTCCTGGGCAGTATTCCCCTTCCCATAAAAAAAAAACAGTTGTCCAAGGCTGTGTGTGGGAGTTGATGTGTGATATGGCTGCCACTACACGTTCAGTCATTTCACTACCAGTCTAGCATTGCTTGTAAAGCGGTTTGGGATGCACTATGCATGGAAAGTGCTATATAAATACTGATTATTCTTCTACTTTTAGAGCCTCCGGGCTGTTTGGGAGGTGAGACTGAAAATTCTCTATGTGAACTTCAGTCCTCCATAATGACTTTTAAGGTTACTCAGATCTCTGCCCCTCAACCCACCAGAGGGCATACTAGGAGCTCATTTCGTAGGCTTGCTGCCCATGGTGGCCATGCCTCTTGTCAGAAGCCCCATATACCAAACTCTTGTGGTCCCTCCCGAGTCCCCTCCCTCCCTCCTGGAGACCATCCAAAGGTATTGGTCAGGATGGCACCCCTGCTGCCCCGGTGGCCTCCCTGGGCTAAGTACAGTCAGACTTTTTATAAGCTCTGATCTTTTGTTTGCAGGCCCACTGTCTTTCCTGGGTTGAGTACTGTTACAAAGAACTGTACCTAGCCCAGGGAGGACAGCAGGACCAGCAAACATAAGATCAGAGTTCTTTTTTTTTTTTTATTTAGTATTTTTGGTGGTAGGGCTCTCTGCCAGGTATCTGCCCTGCTCATGGCCCCCGGACTTCCACCTTCTGTCACTGCTAGGTCCCCTAGTCACCCTGGCTTTCCCCCGGAAGGGCCTGATTGACCACCAATCCGATCCACAGCGGAACAGGTATCTGGTTGGGGATCCTAGCGACAGCGGCTAATTAAAGCCCAGGAGGGCTTCATAGGCGGAGGCCCCACCTGGATTTTTTCTTGAATGGTTCCCCTGTGGAACCGGGTGCATCTTTAATGATGCAAGCCGAGGGAGAACCCTTGCGCATCCATGTATGCTCCTGAAACTTCGCACCAGCTCCCCATGCTCTCGACTGGCGCGTGCACCCCAGTTTCCGCCAGGGGCGACGAGACCCCCATGCTGTGCTTCCCCTCCCCAGAGAAGGAGAGCAGTCCTTCGCCACTCCTTTCCCTTCCCTGCCGGACTGCCCGTGCTCCCGAACAAGGGTCGCCGCATGATGCGAGTGTGGTGTCCAGCGCCTCAACCCTCAGTGCCACCAGGCCGGCCAAGATCAGAGTTTATAAGAACTCTAACTGGGGGGGTAAGCCAAGGCTACGTGGAGGACGGACTGCCACGGGATACAGGTAGGAAATGGGGACTAGAACGGCCATAGGTGTCTCCCGAAGGGAGTGGAGTACCGCGGAAGGGGAGGAGTATAAAACAGATAGTAAAAAAAAAAAAAAATAATAATAAAATAAAAACTCTAACATACCCAGTAGGCAGTTGAATAACCTCCGACTACTGCATCCCTTCTCAAATGTCAGCTGCAGGGGATTCTGGGATGTGTAGTTACATAAAATGTCAGCATGCGAGTCAGCAGAATTGGTCTGATACAGTCTACTATACTGCAGAAAACAGTAAGTAAAAAAAACAAAAAAAGTTTTTTGCACACAAAGTGAAAATTTAAACCAGCACCGCATTTGGGTGTGGGTCTCCTGGTTCTAACTGTTCTCCATTAAAAAAAATATATATCTGCCGGCTCCGTGGCACCGAGTGAAGGGATTTGCTTGGCACGCTGGTGACCCAGGTTTGTGCCCCGAGCCCAGGTACCAAGAGCAGAGACTGACAGGAAGGGGGATTTACAAGCATCCATTGGACACTTCCTTCCCAGGAGTGGGGTCGCCTGGGCACCTGTGGGTGGATTGGGTGACGTTCTTGAGGGAAGTGCTGCCTTGACACCCCCTCCCCCGCACGTCCCCACCTGAGGTTGCCTGCGCTGAGGCCGAGAACTGTGGTGTGTGGGGCCGAAAACGTGAAAACAGCTCCTTGTCCAGCCGGATGACGAGTGCCGGCTTCTGCCGCCTCTAAGCTCCAGAGTCAGCCCAGACCAGCCTCGCAGCCCTGGGATGCGCTGTCTGCCGATAAGGCAATTCCCCACCAGAAGAGAGGGACCCTCCCGGCATTGAGATACACCGGCCTACCCAGATAGGCTGCTAATAGGGGCTGGTGGATGGCGGTAGGGGTCGGGAGGGCGTCAGAAGGCCTAGGCACTCTGAAGGAGTGGCTGGACGGGGAAGCTATGGGGACACGCATAAACCATCTAGCTTTCTGTCTGTCTGCCTGCCTGTCTTCTGAGAAGTGCCCAGTTCCTCCTTCATTTGCAAGGCAAGGTAAAAATAAATAAAATAAAATAAATATTATTCCCATTAGTGCTGATTATTTCCCTTAAAATGGTCTGCAAATTCAGATTATTTTACACCCAACATCAGGATTCTCAACAAAGGCTAAGTAGTAGTGAAAAAGTCTGGTGAGCAGACTGTAGCAACAAGGCATTTGTGAATAGAATCCACCCCTGGATCCACCATTACAGTTTGACTATATAATTCAATATATTATGAGGGCATTTAGGTTTTGGCCTGCCTGTACGGCGTGTTTCTTAAAGTCTGTAACTGGCAACATTGTGGTGGCTTTCAAACCTGTTTTTTCACCTCTTCGTAATCAACAGGTTTCAGTATTTAATGTACCATAATGATATGTAAACACTGCCGTGAAATATTTACTCAAGGAATTTGCTCTGCCTTTTTTATGTTACAAAAGACGTCATGTTAAAAAAAAAAACAATGAATGAAGGTAATGGGCTTTTTCTGTGTAATAGTATACATTAGCAAACCTTTTAGGTCTTCAACTGCCTTTTAATCTGTTTGGGGAGTTGAGCTGAACACTGAATCACTACATCGTTTAACAAAATGTGACATATTGTAGCTTGAAAAGACATCAGCCGTTTTCTTGTTCAAATATACTAGCACTTTGCAACTGTGGATTTTTTTCATTCACTACCAAGTTATATTTTTGAGTTTTATAAACAATAAAAAAAAAGTTTAGTGTTCTGCCTTTTTTTTTTTGAGAAGTTGTGAGAGAATACCATTTTATTGAGCTAAACGTACCATATTCATGATTACCTGCATTTCTATATTTAAAACCTTCCAGTCTCCCAACCACGAAATGATTGGCAGTGGCTGGTAGCTGGTCAGGAGTGACTAAATCTTTAAGTCTGCAGGTGGATGGCGACCATGTTCAAGTTGGCATTGGGACTTGGATGTGTTGCGGTGCCGCCACATGTGGGATTCCTTTTGAGTGAAGATACCAGGGTACTGCCTCTCAGGAAGAGGTAAGCTCTTCCCACTCTCAGTGAAAGGGACCCAGATAATATGCTCACAACTCAAATAAGCTCCGCACTCCCCACTTAAACAATATGTAGTGTAACAGGTAGAAATGCACGGTTATCAATTTTGTACTGGATATCGGATCCGAATATTTTTCATTTTAAATCTGACCGGATCGGTTCAACATCATTCAGATATCGGCCGCATGTTGTTTGGGGTTAGATTTCCGGTGTCGCTTTCCCCGAACGTACCTGTGAACTGAGTACTGGCAGATAGGGTTGCCACCTTTGAATGAAGCAAAAACCAGACCCTAAGCCCCGCCTCTAGCCCCACCCCTTTTCATGACTCATCATGCATTGTTCCTCCTAGAAAGCCATTTGTTATACCAATAAAAGACAATTCTTAAAGCAACAGTTCAACACAAATGTTAAGCTACTGTACCTGTTAAAATTACTTTACTAGATTCTTCCTAGTTATTTATTTACTTATGTAGTTATTTATTTATTGACATTGGTTTACCAGATAAACATACAGAGATAAAAGAAAGCTCATTTACAGATATGAAAATGTTTACCAGCAAATGAAAGTGGAAGACAACTGGCTCTGTTACTGTTACAAAAGGTGGGCGCAGCTTTGGTGCTATGCCACTTTAAGATGCAGTGGAAATGATTAGGTTAAATAAGCACTAATAGTGTTAATGGCCATACTTTACACCTCCCAGTTTGACTGCTTTCACAAACAAAGGGCTATACTGCCAACAGAACTTGTTTGTAACCTGGACATGCAGCTGAAACAATGCATGATACAACAAAATCTGTTTCAAAAGTATGCGAGCACTCAAAATGACTCAAAAACCTGACCAGCACAGAGCAAAACCGGATTACCTGATAGGGACCCTGAAAACCTGATCACCAGGTAAAAAACCTGACAGGTGGCAACCCTACTGGCAGAAGAAGGGAGCAACAGGGTAACAAGGTAATCTGGTGCAATGGACCTCGGCAGCTGCTCTTCTCGTAGCGGTATGGGAACGGAAAGAGTCAGGTAGGCTTCAGCAAGGAAAAAAAATCAAAAATAAAGAACAACAGGCTAACAGGAATATAGCTGGTGCAATACTGCTTGTTTGTACAGGCTACATGGTTTGTCTGAGCTTTTGTTTGCTCCCTACGAGTGTTATGAACTTCTGGACCCTAGTCTTTGCATGGGGCTGGCAGCCCCTTACCTGTATGCACTGGTCCAGCGTGTATCACACCTGGATCCCCACAGTCCAGTAATGGCAGAATAATGGAATGGTCACATGTTGCTTGGGGTCAGATTCCAGTGTCGCTCTCCCTGCTGCGGGATGGAAATGGAAGGAGTCAGGTAGGCTTCATTGAGATCGGTGCCGAGAATCGTTAAACTAGTATTATGGGAAGAAATAAATGCATGCCAGACGCCCAGTGCAGATGACGTAAACCTGCCTGACCCGATTTAAACATGTCATCAGTATCCGATTGGGTCGGATACTGTTAAAAAGCCTGATATCCGACCCAGATCGCTTCACCAGGTTGGATATCCATGCATCCCTACTAACAGGCAATACAGTAAAAAGACACATCTCAGACGATAACACTGGAGTCTGAAAGTACAGTGCAGACAACATCACAGGACTTTGGGGGTGTGAACAGGTTCTATGGGAGGGAAAGGCAAGGCTTTTTTTTTATTTGCAGTTTATGCTCCCCTTTTCTCACCACCTCCTCTCCTTCCCTTGGGGACACCTTAGGTCACCCCACAGGAACTTCACCGGATATTCTGGAAGTACTGCGATGGACCTAGCCCCCATCATGCCTCAGATAACCCTCCCCCAGGCAGGGTAAGAGGGAGACCCCCCCCTTCATCCCCCCCAGCCGTCGTTGGGTGGTCCTGATCGAGCGTCTCCTCTGATGCCAGTCGTGTCCTATGTGGGAGCCAGGGCCCGTCTCCAGGAATGGACATGGGGCGGTCAGCTTTTCTCATCCCCCCCTCCCCTGTAGACGACAGCACAGTGGGAGGTCCAGGAGACGAGACGTGCCTCCGCTCAGATCTCGGCTGACGTCTACCCTTCCCCTGTGTTCCATGGTCCTAGTCTGCACCTCCACCTGTGGTCACCCAGGTGGCAGTATAGCAGTGGGACCTGCAGCCCTCCCCCTCCCTGGAGAAGGAGAGCAGCCCATCAGGCACTCAGTCCTTCTCCCCGTGGCTGGCACTCCAGCAACTGGGCTTGCTACCAAACCCTGGTCGCTGGTGTCGCAGGTGGTAGCTCTACTACTGCACCGTCGGGCCAGCCCGGAAAGGCAAGGTTAAGGTGACAAACAGCTGAATAGTAATGCGAGCACAAATCTGCCTCCCACCATCAGGTAGTGTATTCCCATTGACACTTTCAGCTGGTGCACCAGTAGCACCAAATAGGACCTTCCACAGTCTTATAAGGTGCACAGTGCTGGAGAAGGTCACAAGCCCAAAGGGTGTCCAGACAGTGCGGTATCAATGGAAGAGTTATAGCTGGGGATCCCAGCTTATTTACATGGAACAGAACCATTGAGGAAAACAGGCAGGCTCTTCAAAAAGCAGCTCATACTGAGGGTTGAGGTGCAGGATGCCACAGCTTGCGCCACCCTGGCAACCTGGGTTCGGGAATGACCTCGGGTCGTCGGGGGAGCCGGCATGGGGGGGGTAGCTGGATTGAGCCGCCTAACAGCAGCATGCCTCTCCCAGGGGTGTTGTCGCCTCTGTGGTTCATCGCTGTCAGATGGAGGTCGGTGATGGCGCAGGTGGGAGGGGTAACATGAAGGGAGGGCTTCTTGAGCGTGACATTGGCGTGACTCCACACATGCGCATTCGTGCGGGCGAGGTGGGTGGGGACAAAACTGGGGCAAAAAGGCAAAAAAAATAGAGAGAGAGAGAGAGAGAAAAAAGCAGCTAATAAGGGCACCATAGTGAACTGGCGCAATAGGGCAACAGAAGAAGCCTACAAGGTGGTCGACAGAATTTCCTTAAAGCGGAATCAAAGCACAATGGACCAGAGCTGTTGCCACTGCACGGGTGCAATGGAACGGGGCATCAGCAGCATAAATTTGCACAGTGGACACTTATCCATATGCATACTTGGATACTAACATACTAAAAGCCAGCAGAATAGGCCTCTTGGTCTGTCGTGTCGGCTCGATTGCCAGCCCCCTACTGGGTGCTTGCTTTCCCGCCCTCCCCACTCCCAGAGAGAGTCTTTCCCAGCTTCAGTTTCCTTCTGTGCCTGTCCCACCCCTTCAGTCTCTCCACTGTGTCCTCCTCCACCAGGCTCCTGAGCAGTGCATTCCATGGCTCCACCACCCTCTCAGTGAAGTAGTGTCTCCTACGCTCCCTCCTGTATTTCCCCCCCTCCAGTTTCCACTCGTGCCCCCTGGTTGTTCCCCCCTTCTTTAGTCTGAACACCTCATTGGCTCCACCCTTATTGATCCCCTTTACATACTTGAAGACTCTACCATGTCCCCCCTCTCCTCCAGTGCATACAGCCCAAGCTCTTTCAGCCTCTCCTCGTAGGGCCTCCCACATACCTTGAATCATCCTGGTCACCCTCCTCTGGACCCTTTCTTGCAGTGCTATGTCTTTCTTAAGGTGCGGTCTCCAGAACTGCACACAGTACTCTAGATGTAGCCTGACCAGGGCATTATATAGAGGGAGGATCACCTCCCTCCTCCTGGATGTAATCTCCCTGGCTATGCAGCCCAGTATTCTGTTTGCTTTTGCTGCAGTTCTTCGACAGTTCTCAGTGTTATTCATTTTGACGTCCACCATCACTCCTTGATCCCTCTCGCCTGATGTGACTTGCAGTGTGACCCTCCCGACGTATACATGGCCCTGGTTTGTGACTCCCAGATGCAGTACCTTACATTTACCTGTGTTAAACCTCAGTCCCCATCTCCTTGACCACCTATCCAGGTCCCCCTGGAGAGCGTCTCTCCCTTCCTCCCTGTCTGCCAGCGCTCCCAGTTTTGAGTCATCTGCAAAAAGACTTAGCCTACTCCTAACATCCCTCCCTATGTCCAAGACATAAGCATTGAACAGGAGTGGCCCCAGTACCAAACCCTGGAGGACCCCACTGGTGACCCTTCTGGGGGAGGAGACTATCCTACCAACCACAATCCTCTGTATTCGCCTATAAGCCAGTTCTCTACCCACCTGAGCAACTGCGCCCCCCACCCCCATCCACCCAACTTTGTTAGTAGGCCATTGTGGGGTACCGAATCAAACGCTTTGCTGAAGTCCGGGTAGAGGACATCCACCGGCCTGTGTCAGTCCAGGGCACCCGTCACCCAGTCATAAAACTGTACAAGTTTGGTCTGGCACAATCTCCCCAGGACAAAACCATACTGCTTGTCATCCAGGTGCCCCAACCCTTCAAGCTGCCCTCCAAGCCTCTCCTTGATAATGCCCTCCATTACGTTGCCCACCACAGACTTTAGGCTGACAGGCCTGTAATTCTCCATCTCATCTCTAGGCCCCTCTTTGTGGATAGGCACCACATGGGCCACCCTCCAGTCACCCATCCTGTCTGACAAGAGATGTTGAAGAGTGCAGCCAGTGGAGCTACCAGCACGTCCGCCAGTTCCTTTGTAACCCTCAGGTGCAACCCATCTGGTCCTGGTGCTTTCTCAGTCTTTAGTGACTGGAGGGCCTCCCTCACCCTATCCACTGTGATTTCTCCCCTCCCAACCCACCTTCTTGTACAACCGCCCCTCCCCCTCTATATTTGGCCCAACCCCTACCCAAGCCTCTTCCAGTCCTCCAGATTCCAACTGACCTCCTAATTTTGTGGGCCCCCCTTCCATCTTTTCGGGGTGGAAGGATCCCCCTCCTCCCTCGGTAAAGATTGAGGCAAAGTAATCATTTATTACCTCTGCTTGCTTCCCTGCCTCCTAAGCCCATCGCTCCATAGTACAAGCCACTGCCATATGGACTTGATAGGCTCAGATAGATCAGCCTTTGATAGAAAAGTTCTAAACTCCATACTTAGCCATTAAACAGAAGACATATCAAGAGAGACTTGAGGATCTTAAGATGTATAGCCTCGAGGAGAGGAGGGTACATGATAGAAACTTTCAAATACCTCAAGGGAATCAACAAAGTCCAAGAGGGTAGCATCTTTCAGAAAAAGAGGTGTGCAAGAACAAGGGGGCACAATATGAAGCTAGAGGGGGGACGGCTCGGAGGTAATGTGAGGAAGTATTTTTTCATGGAGATGGTAGTGGATGCATGGAACAGCCTTCCTGAGGAGGTTGTGGAGTCAAAAACAGTGGTGGAATTCAAGAATGCATGGGACAGACCTAAGGCAATTCTAAGGGGTGGTGATTGGAAGAAGTAGGCTGTTGGTTAGCTAGGATCTGCAGCTTATCCATTAGGTAGGGAAATGGGCAGACCGGGTGGGCCAAGCGGTCCTTATCTGCCGTCAAATTCTGTGTTTCTATGTAAACAGTATGCTGTCAGTCTCTGCCTCTACTGTCCTTCCTATTTCTAACACCTTTGCTACTTCGGGATAACACAGGTTGTCAATATTTGGGAATCCCAGTTAAAAACGAACATAAAAAATTGCCAGCAGATACAAGCCATTCAGTCTATCTAGTCTGCTCGAGTGTGCAACACTTCAGTCCATTAGACTGTAACTGCCCCCACCCCCCAATGCCTCTCTCTCTCTCTCTCTGCCACATTGCTGATGTTCTGGTGAAAAGTGGTCTGCAGGGAGTATACTAAGGCCATGCAGTACTAACCCAGGTACCGTGTCTGACTATAACTGTTGCAGGGCAGGGCCCTGATTGGGTGCTCATGACCCTGTACTCAGGTAGTTGATGCAGTCACTTTTGGAGTGTCCTCTTTTGTATCTGACCAGGTGAGCAGCTGTACACTGGAATGGTGAACCTTTGTGTTTCCAGAACTGCAGCAGTGCAAGCTGTGCAGAAATTCTTTTTTTTTATTATTATACTTTACTAAGACCGGCCCGATGGCGGGAGGGTCAGCCCACACCGGCGCCCCGTGTTCATGGTATAGACTCGGGACGTCGGGGGCTGGCAGGGACAGGAGAGGATCGAGTGTCCATAGGACTGCTCTCCTCTCCTGGGGTGGGTAGTGGGTTGTCATCACGCTGCAGCAGCCTCTGGTGGAGACGAGGAGCACTGCAAGATGCACACAGGAGGGATCAACTTGAAAAGCAGAACTGTCCCTCCAAGGCAGCCTGGGTGATGGCTGCCCGGCTCTCTGAGGCCATCTAGGTCCTACCGAGCTCTCCGCCTCAGCAGCACCCCCAGAGCCAAGTGTTGTGCTGGTCTGCTCCCCCCTGGCTGGCGCTTTCCCCGTCAAAGGAGGGGGGTCCATCCGGCATAGGGTTATGCCGGGTTACACTGGGAGCTGGCTGCAATTTGAGCGGAGGCTCGGAGGACGGATGGGTCGGAGGTTAGCCCTGGCAAGCCCAAAGGAGTGGCTGCCGTGGAGCATGTAGGGGTAAAAGAAATAAAACAAAAATGTGTGTGTGTATATATATATATATATATATATATATATACTTTATTAAGATTTTGCAGAGAAAGACAGACCAACACGACAAAGGCAACCTCTCCCCCAGCACAATTCAATTATTACAGGGTACTGATTAATGCATGAAATGTCAAAAGCATCAAACACCTCTTGACAATCTTCCCCACGAATGTGTGTGGGTGAGAGTCTTTCCTTCACCTACTTTGAGTGTAGGAATCTGTGAAAAGTCCCAGACAGGGATTTCTGGCTGGAACATAACGAAAATGCTGAGTTAGCCCTAATGCATTCAGAAGCCCAACAGCCCAGTATCTTCGGCCATAAAAGAAGTAGGCAAATTTAGAAAAATAATCCTAACAGCAAACAAAAGCAAGGACGCACTAGGACTGCACATACAAATGAAAACATTCTGCACAACATTTTTTTTTATAAAGTTTGACTGTAGTCCGTTTTACTCCTGTTGAAATAATGAGTTTTTAGCTTGTTATTGTGGAATGCTGGTGCCGTGTTTCATTGTTTCCACTGGCTTTACATGTTACAGATGGCCCATTTGTATCCTGGTGTCTGCTCCTTTCCTGCTGGATGAAGGGCGCATGTGCTATGCACATAAACAATGTGATCACTATCAGCTAAATTGGGAATGTGCACTGCAGGTTAGGAAGGGGCATCTGACTAGCTAATCCAGTTTGTGACTGCCATTGGCCCACTAGTCAGGGGTCAGTGAAGCCCAGTTATTGACTACTGATCCTGGGGAGATGGGCAGGGATTTAAAAGAGAGATGGTATGAGCTCCTGCAACAGTGCCAGGAGTGTGCAAATGTTGTTTATATATCGGTCTTTCGGGGGACAAGAGAGGGAAATGGTGGGTATAAATTGACTGGGCTTGGGGTGGTGGGGGTGTGGCCAAGGGACTAGCATTGGCCACCTGGGTATGGCTGGGAGGGTTTTTTGTCTGTCCATGTTAAACTAGTTTGAACTTATTCAGAGTATGGCAGATTTTCCCTGGTTCAGTATTGAGAAGGTCAAACATTGGGAGGATGGCACTGTTCTAATTTAATCCAGAGCTGACACCATAGTGCAGTACTAGGGGTGCTGCACTGTTGAGGTACCATCTTTCAGATGAGATGTAAAAAACAAGGTTCCTTCTGCCTGTCTCTGGTCGCTGTCCAAGTGAGATATAAAGATCCCATGGCATATATCAAAGAAGAGTTTCTCTGCTGTCATGTCCAGCATTTCCCCTCTCGGTGAAACAGGTCCATGCAATCCACCACCCAAGATGTACTTGGTAAGGAGCCGTAACAGCTCAGTGTGCCGTTCCTGCTCAAATATCACTGATCAGATATAAAGTCAGTAAAAGGAGAGCCAAGAAAGAGAGAGTGAGTGAGTAAGAAAAACTGGATAAGCAACAATTCTGTGCTACAAATTTTAAAAACAGGATAACCAAGAAAATGACTACGAAAAAAAAGATTTGGCAGTGGATGGTGAGGTTGTGACGCTTCCACTCATTAAGAAGGCAGACTATGAGCAAGGGCTGCATGCATAGTTGCAAGAGGATTCTGAAGAATAAATGTATTTACATACAGCAGCGAAGAGTGTGATTCAGTTTAGGAGGCTTGCAGTAATGTTTTAAGCCTGCTGTGTCAAAGATAAGTTATACATTGTTGGGAACAGGGCCTTCGAGGTTTCTGCACCTATGTTTTGCACAGTCTTCCCATGAGTATTCATTCTGCCTGTACCATAGAGGCCTTTAAGGCTTCACTGCAATCATTTGTTTAGCCAGGCCTACACAGATTGAAAGAAAAAATCTTAAAGGAGAACAGTCCGCACGAAGAGCCCCATACATACTTGGTGCATGTTAGAGTTTTTATAATCTCCTGCCAGATGTTTTCCAGTTCTACCCTCTGTGATGGCATTTAGCCAGGGAAGGCAGCAGGACCAGCAAGCAAAAGATCAAAGCTTCAGTAAACAGTAACTTGTAGGCTGTTGAATCTCCTACAGCAACCTACTGCTCTGATGACAGCTGCAGTGGGATTCTGGAATTTGTAGTAACAGAAGATGTTAGCCTGGAAGTAAATAAAATTAGTCTGACACAATCTACAATAAATACAGTAAACCGTAACTAAACCAACTGAGGAGCATTTTCTCCCATAGGGAAACCTGCTTATAATTTGCTGTTATAACCCACAACATGTGCCAGGTTTCCTTCACTCCTAGCATGCGCCTGCCTCTGCTGTTCCCCTCTCACAGTGCCGGACACTTCGCTGCCTCCATCACTCGGCGTTGGTCAGCAGTAAGTAAATTTAAAAAAAAAAACTTGCCTCACAGCAGTTCACCTCCTGGAGAAATTTCCCCAATGCTACTCTAATAAATATATATATATGTTAAAAAAAAAAAAAAAAAACACACAGAAGAGAGTTCAGCAGCTGCCGACCGCAGACAGCGCGTCATCCACGGACTTCAACCTGACCCGACCTCGGCTGTTTTACTTTATATAATTGCTGTGGCAAGGAAACGCTCCCCAGCAATTATATAAAACAAAGCTGTAAGTAGTGTCTTACACTCGAGATTTTACACACCCCTCTGTGTTGGATGCTTAAACCCTCAAGCTTCACTCTCGGGGTTTATATAGCATCTAACACCTTGGAGTGTGTGTAAAATCTCGTTAAACACACCACCCCATGCATTATTCAATATATAATTTCTAATTTTTTTTCCCTAAGGATCTGTAATGTCTGTTTATTTCCTGTATGTATGTGTTTTTAACATTGTAATGTGCCCTGAGCCGTTGGATGGGGTGTCAAATAAAATTGCCTTGCCTTGCTTAATGCTAAATTGAGATAGTGGCTCTCAGAAAACTAAAATACTTTATTCATTCATTTATTCTGCTTTTGTTGACACTTAGCCCACTGGGACAGGATGTTCCTCTTTCTGAGGTGGCCTGAAGTTAGTTACATTAATTTATTTAGGGATGGGGTGAAAACACAGTAAAAACTCCATGTCTCCTGGCGCTCTGTATGAGGGTCATCGGTGTTCAGAAGTGCCACTGGTCAAGATTGTGGTGTGAGCAGATATCAGGGCTGGGAGGTCACCAGATAGGCCTGAATGTCAGGTGGAGGTGGCAGTCCAAGGCAGAAACAGCTATATATGTATACAAAAGGCTTGAGCTGTTAAAAATGGAAAAGTTTGTAGACGTAATCATGCTGACTGGACACTTGTTTTGAAAATAACTCTTTCATTTGTTCTTCTTGCTGTTAAAAGAATACAGTAAACATCGCTATACAAGTGCTTCATTATGTACCTGCTCAAGGGCTCACCTGAGAATAGATGGAAAGGAAGTTTGGTTTTATATAGTGCCATTCATAAAAACTGTATCCAAAAGTACTTTACAATCCAGAAAATAGGAGGTGGAGAAGGTTGCTGCTATTAAGGTTGTGCATAGGGTTTGCAGTGAGATTCAGACAGCACAGAGCTAGGTCACGGAGGAAGATTACAGATAGGTTAAGCACAGGAAGGCTACGTTACTTGCACAGGGTCACACAGTGAGTAAGTGATGGTTGTGGAATTCACACATGGGTCTCTGGATCACAGCTGTAGCTCTAACAACTTGCCAAACTGGCATCCCCCCAAAAAAAATGCTTTCAGGAAGCATTTTTACGTTAATGTTGTAACTGTGGTCTGATTGCAACTTAAGAATGACCGAGAATGGTATGCAGTGAGCTGCACTGTCATTAAAATGTGGTCAAAGCATGTTTCAGTCTCACTTTCAACACACACACACACACACACACACACACACACTTAAACTCAGCAATACAGCTGTAATAATACCACATTGAAAAAGCAAAAACTCAAAGCCAGGGTCCTCTGGTAAAGTTACTGCTTCACCTAAATAAAAAGACAGAAATATGAAAAAGGACTGCAGAAGCCATTCTAGTGAAATGTTCTGTCTGTCTCTCTCGTTAGTTGAATGAAGTGAGTTTAAAAATCCTGCACCAGGGCTGGTCTGGTGACCCAGAGGAAGCATAGTGTTCCAATCCAGGTTCCAGAGTGGACTTGGGCAGTTGCAGCCTTGTATCCAGGGCTAGTGGGAGTAGCCCTGCTGCTCTGCTGTGCATCCCAGCCAGAGAAGGTTGGCCTCCTGATGCAGCTTGGTCTGAGTGAAGTGCCGGGGTACTGGTGCACCTGGGTCTGTGGTGGATAGCATTCACAGCATTGTCACCTATTGGCAGTGTCCATTTCGGATAATAAAATGTTTTGCAGATGACTTTACCTCTAAGCATTATTTCTTTGTGCTATTCTGGTTTGGGTGTGCTGCTGTGCCTTTCTTTGCTTGCACTGGCACCACAGTGGCCCCTTGCATTGGGCTAGGCAGCCTGTTCCCTCACAAGGAGGTAGACTTGCACATCTGAGGCTTCAGTGCACAGTGGTGCTAGAGGCTGCACACAAGATCAGGAGGATGCCTATCCAATCAGGATGGTGGCTGCCACTTGTGGGTTCCACAAGGGTGGATCCCAGCCCACTGGATGTGCCTCTCAGTGGGAACAGATAGTCCTCCTGACCTACCATGAGGAAGGGGGGAGTTAAGTTGTGGAAGACAATGGCCGGAGGCTAGTGGCCAGCTGGGTTTTGGAGGCTGCCCGCTGGATTGGGGACTGGTGCAGGATCAGGCAAATATTAGATTAAATAAATATTAAATAACTAATAATGCCGGAGTGTCAGTCCAGTGGCAGCAGTGTGTGTGACTCTGCCACCTGGGAGAGCAGGGCACATGTGCAGGTCCTGGAATCCACATGGGGGGGCAGGCATATTGTCAAGGAGAGATGCTTGGCTCCTACTGAAGGAGGGCATGGTCCATCTGGAATTTGCCCCCCCCTCCCTTTTGCTGCCTGACTAAGGAGCAGCACTGGTGTTGGTTGTGAAGACAGCAACTCTGCAGGTTTGGGAATGGGCTCGGGTGGTTGGAGGGTCAGCCGGGGGGAGATGGATCGAGCGGTCATTGCAAGCTCTTCGTCTGCAGGGAGGGAGGTGGGCAACATCTCCTAGAATTGGTGCTCTTGGGTGACTCCGGGAGCACTCGGTCGGGGCTGGGAGGTGTGAGGGCACTGGCGTACGTGCTGCTGCACCTGTGTGCACCACGCATCCCGAACAAAGTACTGTCAGAAAAAGCTTGGCCCCGGCTGCTCCCTGAGCTGCCACCACAGACCTGCCCAGCGACTGGATGAGTGGGGGGGGGGGCGTAGCCCACCGCCCCTTCTCCTGCTTGGGGGATAAACCGAGGCTCCGTGAGGGTGGTGAGTGGTAGGTGGCCGAGGAAGCAGACTGGTGATATGGGGACAAAAAGTATAAATTAAAAAAAAAAACAGCAACTCTACTGCCCTCTCATTGAGAGGAATGGTGCAGCCGCTGTGGCCCCAATCGGGGTGAGGATCAGTATTAAATGGGGGTAAAAATATTTCTTTTCGATTTATGTTTTGTGGTCATAGTCAACTTTGCTCCCCAACCCCTTCTAATCATTGTGACCTCCCTGCTTCACCACTCACCTATTTTTATCTAGTACCAATGTGATATTACGCAGGCGCAGGATCTGAGAGTAGTTGTGCCATGTTCCTGCCTAGCAGCTGCTGTTTTTCCTTCCTCTCACCATTTGCATGCAGTGTTTTGAATCATCTCATTCATGCACATCAACCCCCTGTAGAGTAGCAGGTTCTCCTGCCTACTGCAGGGGTCACTGTGATGGCAGAGCTCATTGCCCTCCCCTCCCCAAGATGGGATGCCTCAGTCCTGGCTGACCCTACTTTAGCTCCCCAAATCCACTTCCATACTCTAGTTGCCAACATGGCACTTTATATCTGTCACCAGGTGGCACCATTGATAAAAACAAAAAAAAAAATGTTTTTTTTAAAATGCTGCACCAGTGTTCCCTGGCTTTTGGTTTTTTCTGGTTGAATAAATAATGGTAATCTAACAGTGGTGCTCGGCAGAATGGCAAATTTTAGATGTTATTAAATAGCAATGGCATGTGAGAATGGCTTCAACATCCCTGAATCCCACCCATGGATCTGATGAATCGAGTCAGAATACTCAGATTCATTGGATCCAACCTGTGGATCTGACCTCAGATCCAAGTGTCTGACCTCTGATCCAGTGGGTCCGACCTTAGATCCTAAATCCGACCTCAGAATTTGAATTTGGATGGATTTGGAGATGGATGTCAGCAGTATCCATCAGAGGACTGCTGGATCCTCAAGAGCACTATAATAATAATAATCTTTATTTATAGAGCGCAATTCATAAAATCAAAGTGCTTTGCAATAATTAAATATTTAAAACCTTAAACCACAGTAAGTTAAAATCCAATGATTACAACAGGGTCATGGCAAAATCAATTAGTAGAAAAAGCCAAATAAAATAAGTATGTCTTTAGTGCAGATTTAAAGCTCTCCACGGTCTGGCGTTCAGGAACCCGACGAGGTAGAGAATTTCACAGGGTGGGGGCTGCAAATACAAACGCACGGGCCCCAGATGTCTGCAACCGGACCTTGGGCATCTCCAGCAATCCCTCGTCGGTGGAGCAGTCGGGAGGGGCAGTAGGGGTGAAGAAGCTCTTGCAGGTAGCCCGGTCCCTGTCCGTGTAGGGCTTTATAGGTCAGTAAACCAACCTTGACTGTCCAAGCACCACTAAAATTTAATAATCTAGTCAACAGAAAAATGATTTCTTTGCTGCTGGGAATTTCACTTAAGAACTCCGGACTAGTTTGCCCCATCATTTAAAAGGAAAAAAATATGAGTCTCACTCCAGCCAGAATATTGAATCACTACCTGATGAACACTGGAGCTTTAAAAACTCTTGTCTATTGATTTTAATACTTGTATATCGTGCAAGCTGAGATTTTTTTTCTTGTTGACTTCCAAGGGCTCTGTTGACTTAAGCACTGGCATTTATGAACATATGTTATGACGTCTTTTAGCTGCATACATGGCAACGCTGAGAGAAAGCACTGTACAAGTGAAATGAACTGAAAGGACTGCAGTTATGATATTGATAGTTTTCAATTACAGCTGAAGTCCCATTCTGTCCCAAACCCTTGGTCACCAGATCTAACAAGACAAGTAGAAACAGTTTTGTTCTGAAGTTTTCCACCTCATTGCCCTTTTCAGAAGTCTTTGCTGAGGTGAGACTCTGGAACATTCTATTTGATAAATTGCTGCTTTCCTCCTTGGCGCCATCTTGCTGGCGAATGCTTGCGTATTACATTCCTGTTATGGAAAGGTGAAGCAAGTTTATGAGTATCTGCTGAGTGGCACCTCATAGCCCCAACTCAAAAATCATGTGTGTACTATTATGGACAAGCTACACGCAAACGTCTAGGGAGGGTACCTCAACCCAAAATCTTGGCAGAGTAATCCACCTTAAAGAGCACCCGTCATGCTGAAACGTAAAACAAACAAACAAAAAAAAGCACCACAGACTCATGAAGGTGCAGTAGCTTCTGCAGAGTTTAACAGTCAAGTTTTTCTCATTTTTAAATGGGAACAGTCAGCACTAAGAGCTCCTTGTCCAAGCGTGGGGCTGGTCTTAAGTTGCACTTTATGTGCAAAAATGTATTTTTTTTAATGTACTGTTTATTGCAATGTAGTAGATTGTATGAGGAACTGTACAGGGACAGGCCACTCATGGGTGAGGTGGTGCATGGGTCAGACACTTACTACAGACACAAAAGCCTCGCACACACAGTACCAGAAATCTCAGATAAAACGCCCTAAAAAGTACAAGTAAAAATTCTTTGTTACTTACAACACCAGACAGTGTTCAGAAAGTGCTGGGCATATCGCCAAAGGTGCTACAGTCCCATAGCCTGCAATAAAATAACCGGGTGGCGATTCAAACCAAGAAGGCACATTTTCAAGGGTAAGTCATTCTGTATCAGGTGCATAAATAGAATAACTGTGTTATCCAAACAAGCTAATCTAATCTTAAATACTGATATTATAGGGGTGCGGTAACACCCCTATATTTAGGTTAAGCAGGGTTTTTTATGTTATACCTCAAATTGTGCACTTTAATAACTTTGCAGCCATGTAATGGGTTGGTCCGAAATATTGCATGTGCGGTCTGATGGGGTGCATCTCTTGCCATGCCATGTGTAGTTCTGGTCGGATGTGCGGTTTCTGAAATACGGATAGTGCACAAACATTAAAAAGTTGCTGTTTTTTTGTCATCACTTTACGCCCAGACGGTTTTGAATTTTTGGTTTGAAATTTTCAGCGTAGAAAGGGCCCACAGATGTACCTTTGGCTGGTTTGGTGAAAAATATTAATCTATTCCAAAGTTATTTAATTTAGAAATTTTGGTTCTGAGCATGCTCAGTAAGCACTTCAAAATAGCTGTATGAAATGTTCATATGGGGCCAACCATTTTTCATGAGGGAAAAATCCTTTTTCGTTTGCTGCATCTTGTTTTCTGTTTGTTTGTTTTTTTTGTAAAAAATAAAAAAAAAATTTAAAAACCACAAAAGTGACATCCTGCAGGGAGACCATCACATGTCTTGCTCATTGGGACTCCGTTAGGTGAATTCTGCACTTAACTATTGGGAGAAATGAGCCCAAATTATGTTTATTTTAACTTGTAAATCCTCCTTCATGAATTGCTTCTGCTTTTTTCGTTTGGATGTTCTTATGAAAAGTTTTTATGAACAAAAATATCATACAAGAATTTTTGTTCATGCGAACATTTTTGTATGATATTTTCATTCAAACAGAAATTTTCGCATGATATTTGCATTCATACGAAAATTTTCGTACCAAGTCAAAATGGTAATATCATACGTAAATCTTTGTATGAATCACCGTCTCCATATGGTTTCATATTTCCCTGGTGTCTAGTGATCCTCCACCCTCTGATTGCCGTCGCCATAATTATTTAATTTTTCCTGGTGTCTAGTGGCATCCCCCTCCCTGCACTCAGATTGCCATCCTCGTTATTATTTTGCATTTTCCTAGTGTCTGGTGGCACCCCACCATCACCCTCCGATCGCCGTCCCTGTAATGATTAAGTATTTCCCTGGTGTCTAGTGGCACTCCCTACCCTCCGATCGCTGTCCCCATAATTATTGTACTTTTCCCCGATGTCTAGTGGCACCACCCATCTTCCGATCACCATCCCCATTGACATTTTTCTTTCCCTGGTATCTAGTGGCACCTCCCACCCTCCATCTCTGTCCTCTCTAAAATAAAGAAAATAGTCCCTCTATGTCTTTTTATTTTAAACCTGTCAACAAAGAAAATGGTCCCTTGCCGATCCTACCCCGACCTCCCACTCAGCACCCACAACCCTGCAAATCCCACACACTCTCTGTCACCTGAACAGGTCCTAGGGTGAAGATCTACTCTCCAGTCAAATACATGTCTTGCTACTGGAAATGCCAACAGCTATGTGAGAAAGTAAGGCAAGTGCGGTTCAGTGTATTTCAATGGGGTTCTCAACTTTGATGCATAATTTTGTCATTTTTGGATACTTTTACACCAAATGCTCAGCATGGCCTTTTTTGAGACCCACCTCATGAACAATGGTGGTAGAATTGCACAGTTTTGCCCCAAAATGCATTTTTACAGTTACTTGGTGAAATCCACCTTTCGGATGGAATTTGAACATTTTCACCATCCTTGTTCATGAGGCGGGATCATAGAAAGGGTATGTTGAAAATGTGGTGTCAAAATGTGTAAAAATGAAAGCAGTTATGAGCATCCGTTGAAATTTTGCTATGTTCGCTTATAACTTTAATAATTTTAAATATTTTGACCCCATATTTTCAACACAGCAATTTTTTTACACCACCTCATGAATGGGACAGGTGTAATTTTTCAAACTGTGCCCCAAACTGCCTTTTTGCACCTGTGGCGTGGAATGACATTGCAGTGGCGCGGAACCATGTTTTAGCGGGGATTTGAAAATTTTCAGTTCCGGGTACATGAGTTGGGGTAAAAGGAAGGCTATGCTGACAACTTGGTTGCTGTTGTGCCCACAAATGGACTGGGCTGTATGCTTCCACAGCAACTTAAATGTACACATCTATGGGGGGATGGCAGCGCAGGGCCCTCTCCACCTCAGGTACACTGAGCCAGTGTCTGGCTGAGATCAGTGACGGGATGTCTGCAGACTGGCTATTTCTCAACCCCAGCAACAGAGGTTATGGTGATTGAGCTGGGTTATAGAGGTATCTCCACTGACGGCAGGCAGCTCAGTCCAGTAGTTGCTGGGCGGCCCTTGTTTGTGGTAAGTGTGGTTAAAGATTTTGGCGTTTTTCTTGACGACCGACTTACCTTTGAACAACAGGTGTCATTGATTGTTAGATCCAGGTTTTACCATCTCCGGAATATCGCCAGGATCCGGCCATTCTTGACACCTGATGATCTGGCCATGTCATCTATGCCTTTGTCACTAGTAGACTCGAGTACTGTAATGCTCTTTACCAAGGGCTGTCTGCAGGTTTGGTGTGTTGACTGCAGCTAGTGCAGAATGCTGCTGCAGTCAGGATGTTGACGGGTGCCTCAGTGAGGGATCATGGCACTCCTCTTCTGCATGCTGTGCACTGGCTGCCTGTGAGTTTGCGCATCACCTTCAAGATACGCTTGTTAACTTACAAGGCCCTACGTGGTTCGGGACCCAACTACCTTAAAGAGCTCCTGGTACCGTATTGACCTATCTGCCCCTACGCTCCGCTGAGGCTGGCTTGCTTGTTGTACTCTCCTCCCGTCTTAAGAGATCGGGTGATAGAGCTTTTGGCCCTGCTGCACCATCTTTGTGGACTTCCCTTCCACCTTACATATGTGCAGCCAGCACAGTCGAGGCCTTTAAAGCCTCTTCAAAAACTTTTCTCCTTGAAAAAGCCTTTAGTTTTATTTAAAAAATATTTGATTATAATTTTTGGGGATGTTATTTTTGTGAAATGCTCTGAGTCCCTGGATAGGGCACTATGTAAATAAAATTTGCCTTGCCTAAAGCTCACCCCATTCGACACACTCCAGAAACATATATACCTAATAGGGTGAGTTTTAGAATTCACAACCTCAGGGAAGACTGCACCCCTAATTTGTTTTAGGGGTGGGAGTGGGGTTTTAGGTTTGGAAACCCTGAATCCACATTTCCCTACTTTTTTCACTTTAACCTGAACCCTAAATGTTGCATTAATGCAGTTTTTTTGCAAAGAATTTAAGACAGTACATGGTGTTTGGCCGTGAAATGTAAAATAATGTCCCAACAAATAGACGCTGATTTCCTTTACAGATCATTGCTTGATTCCAGCTGGTGGTGGTGGGACTCGAACAATAACTCCCAGTTTTGGTGTGCAGTACTTGAGATGCTGTATGCTGGGGCTTCAGTCATGCACTCGGCTCTGTCACCAGGACCAAGAAGATAATCTGAGTTACATCCAAGAAGAAGTTACAGCCTGTTCAAGATGCAAGGACAAATTATTAAAGCAGCAGTACTGGATAATCAAGAAGTGATTTATCAAAATTCTGCTTTTTGGCTGTAAGCATGCAGTCATAGTTCCAGTTTCCATATCTGTAAATATTTTTTATTGGTCCTCTTAGTTTTTTAGATATTTGCAATTTATTTGAATTGTTGTTGTGCTACAGTAAATATGGCGGCTGATTAATTTTCAGCTGCGCTCCTCCATTCTGTCGCATCACGTCTTTTGGTTACTGCAATGGGTCCCTGTGCAGTACTGCCAGTCATACGGATGTGCAGTTGGCAGCAAAGAGGGTTCCAGTGCAACATTCCAGTGGCAGAAATGTAAACAAAATCAAAGGAAAACTGAGCAAATTACTCAGTGATAGTACAGTGCCGGTGGGAAAGAGTACCAGGGAAATGCTCAACAGAACACAGGGAATAAACTGATGAAAAGGCACAGAATTTTTTTACATTGCACTGCTGCTTTAAGTACACATATGTGATTGTGCAACTCATTATCATCTGAGTACAACAGTAAATAACATAAAATTTCAGAGAAATCCTAAGATTTTGGATCACTCTTTTAGACCTGGAGCTACTAAACTGCCCAGTGTGTACGTCCAGAAGGCTTATCTTTTTAGTAAAGTCGCACTGAGATCACCTCATCTAGGTCCCAGACTGGTTTGTTCTATTCCATGGAAGGTCCAACCCTGATTGCCTAACACGCCAGTAAACTGTATGCGAGTGGCCAATATGTTTTTCACATCCTTTCCTTGTATGTCATGAACATGTTCCCCAACCCTCTATTCAAGTGGGCGTATAGTCTTGCCCACATAGTGCCACACTTGACTATATAAATAACGCCTGGAGTGTCACAAGTTATTAATTTATGTTTATACTTACTTTCTCTCCAGTCACCGGTTCCTGAGGCATCCATTGGGGAGTCACCTGCTTGTCCTGCCTGGCCTGAGGCCCCCCTCGCCCCGGATCCTACTGGAACCCTGACCTGGCATCCTCCCTCCCACTGGTAACCCCCAGACTTGTGCCTCTCAGGATGGGGCCTCCCTCCACTTACTTTGGGCCCTCTTTCAATTTAATCCGTTGGGCTGGATGTAGGCTGAGGGATATTGAGAACAGGGGAAGGCGGGGTCCGACAGTGGACGTGGGGCAGGTGCTCAAGTCATCTTTTTCAGGCGCCGGGGTTTTCCTCCATGTGTTGCATGAGCGTTATCGTGGACTGCCCCCCTCTGAGGCTCGGACATGCAGTGATGTCCAGCTTACCCTGGGCACACTCCCGACCCATGACCCCCCAAGCCTTGCATGACCCTGGCATTTGTGTACTCCCAGTCTCCACTGGGAGTCACTGCTTAGCCGAGGGCCATCACCCACCCCACTTCGGGAGAGGAGAGCTGTCATTGGACACTCTAGCCTGTTTCTCCCTAGCCAAACCCCGGTGACCTGAGTCCACTCCTGACCCTGGTTCACTGGTGTCTTAAGAGGAAAGGTGCAAGGCGCCTCAGCCCTCTACACCACCGGGCCGGACCACAAGTTATTAATTGACATATTTCTTACTGCTTCCCAGCAGTTTTACTTTCAAAAGTTCTGTGTTTCTTTTTATTATTATATTAGTAGTAGTAGTAAGGTTGATACATGCCACAAGACACAGTCAGGTTATTTATGACAGAAATACTGTTGTCACTGGTCTGGGTCTCATAAGTAAATTACATTTATGAAACTGACAACAAATATTTCTGGTATACAGCTCAAAAGTTTTGCATTTCTTAGTATACTTGCAGTATTTGCAGTGACCACAGGGAGCACTGCTTAGTGTTGGCAGAGCAAGCCTACCGACTGTAGCAAGTGGAACAGTAGGTTCCCTTGATTTCTTGTCCTTCTGTAAACCACCGTCTGAGGTTCCAAATTACTTATGCCAATGATGGGGTCAGCCTGGATAATATGCCAGTTCTTGTAAAGAACATTGCAGACATCCCTGGTTTGAGCGTTACAGATGGTAATTAACTTGCTGAATCTCCCGTTGCTGTAGCCCTGCTCTGACTCCAGCTGCAGGGTGTTCTGAGGTTTCTGGTTACAGCAAATGTCAGGGTGAGGGACAGCAGAATCAGTGTGATACAATCAGACTATGCTGCCGTAAACAGAAAGTAAGAAATGTTTTGCACACAAAGTGAAAAGTGGGGTTAGCCCCACACTTGGATGTGGGGCATAGTGCTGACTGTTCCCCTTTAGTGCTGCCCCAAAAAGAAGGAAAAGGGATTATATTTTGGCTCTATGGATCTTGCAGCTTGATCCCTTTTATTTCTGGTTTGACTGCCCATCTCTGCTTGCCAGAGTTTTATAATGTATCTTTTTTGTATTGTAGCTTGTTATAGCTTGTCTCTGGTAATGTGGCTCCTACTTGTAATGTCTCCATTTGTAACATGGCAGAAAACCAATAAGTGAAATACACTGTTGATAGGTTGAAAAAGTAGAAATTGCCATGCATTAATTCCCTAGTAATGCACAGTGCAGACAATAGCACTATCTATTACCACTAAATCCTGCTAAGCACTGTCTGTTCCCACCCACCCAAAGGAGTTTGACTTACTCACTCCCAATTCGAGTCTGTAGACCGATAATATAGTAGCGACAACCAAAATGTAAAGGAGTTTCTATACGTTAATCCCGTAGTTGTTGTTAGGAACTCTGTTAAGTGGAACGTGTTTTCTGCAATTGTTTATAGGAAGTGTTACGTGGAACTTTTACTAGACCGAACCACACCACCAAGGCACAAAGAGAGTGAAGGCTTTTGCAAATAAAGAAATGTGACACAATGTTGTAAATATGGGAACATGTTATTCGTGTACCACAGATAACGGTGTGTGGGACACAGTGAAATAACATGCATAATGCTATTGCAGCAAGATAGCTGTTAAGTATTTTACCCAGAATGCATCAGTATATTAATGCCTTTACAGGTTATTACGAGCAAAATATCTCACTAAATGTTATTGTTGTGAAATTTTTGTAACTGTAGTGTGCTTCAGTAATATAAATCTGATAAAGTACTCACATAATATTTTTTGGTCTGTATCAACCACGATGCATCGTGCGATCTGTGCCCCTCAGCCAGCTGTTATACAATGAATCTAAAACGTTCCATAATACAGTGTTTGTGTTGTTTGTGTATAGTAAAAATGAACCTCGTACATGCCACAAAGTATTGCAAATCACACACAGCACCTGCCATGTTACAAGTGCATTAAGGCACTCCAATGGAGTGTTCTACTGTGAAATTAACGCATGGTTAGGTGGTTGTAGGCACTCGGGCCACTCTTTATCGGTTACTATGCTTTACTGGTGATTGTGTATTGTTTGTCTGTCCTATCCAGGACCTCCTTGCAAATGAGCACTACTCAATTGAGCCTTTTTTTCCTGATTAAATGAATAAAACAAACAAATGTAACACTCTCCATAGGAATCAATAGAGGTGTTTTTTGAAATCATGTTTATTTTCTGTTTTCCAGGATCATTAAAGGACCCTTAAAAATATTAAGAAAAATTCCAAGGACACCTACATTGAGTCCTCCAAACACCTTCATCGTAAACTGTGTAAAAACTTTGGCTTGTAGGAACGTGGTCATTCTAACTGGGAAGAGGAAGGGTTCGGCTGCTAGCTTCTTGGAGCCAAAATACGATACCTGCTTTTTGTCTTGGGGCAGCTTTAAAGATGATGGAAACATGACTAGCTAACTCTGCAGGAGGTAAGGCACCCTCATATGCTTTTTAAAATAATTTGTACTCTGCAAAGGAAAACAGTTTCAGTGCAAAAGTACTTGGGAAGGGGTTAATGTAAAAAGATTATAGGCAGTAAAGCCACATTTTCTCACTTGCCCTCTCTGGGACTTAAACCACTGCAGATCCTACCTGGCTTGCCCCCCAGAGTTGGATTGTTGGGGGGAGGTTGGGTCCACCAGTGGCAGTACAGCTTGGTCGGCAGTGCTGGGCATGCAGTGCGTGGCTGGCATCACTGTGTAGTGTCAAGGTTTCTTTTTTTTTTGTTTTTCCATTCCATCCTAATCCACTTAGGACATGACCTAGCCCCATAGGATGTACACTTGCATGCAAATGTCCATGTGGGTCTGTGCCCTCCCGACTTCCCACAACTCAGCATGCTCTGCTGCCAATGGTCACCGATGTGGCAGTAGCCGAGCAGAGACTGGTGGCCCTCCGTACCTGAGAAGGAGAGCATCCTCTGGGACTCTCGATTCCCCAACCTCAGCTGACCCTCTGACAACTCAGGTTTGTTCCTGAACCTTGGACTTTGGCTTCGCAAGTAGTAGTGCTACAACTGCACTGGCAGGACATCCCCAGGTAATATGTTAAAATCACCACGAGAGCGTGCAGGCCCCAGCATGATTTTCATTTGATGGATCCTGCACTCCTTGTAAAAAATGGGGGAAAAGCTATCTCGGTGATGCTGAGGGTTGAGGCGCTGGACGCTTTACTTCGTGCTACACCAGAGACCCAGGTTCGGGAGCAATTTTGTGTCATTGGGGTGCCAGCATGGTGGGGAGGGAGGAGCAGGATTGAGCAAGCCGTCAGGCTACTGTCCTCTCCTGGGGTGGTGGGGATGGGTTGTCACCCCTCCTGTAGTTTCGTCCCAACCGGTTGGAGATCCAGTGGGGTGTAACGTAGGCAGGTGGGGGTGGCAGTACAGGTGGGTGGGTGGATGGGGCTGAGCTGGCTTCTGGTGTGCGTGCATGCCTCCACGCGCACGTACAGCCATGTGCCGGGGGAACATGGGGGAAAAAAAAAAGGGCTATAAACATCTACAGTAAAAAAATGGGGGGTAACACTGTGGCAGCCCTTTTTGTATCATATTATTTCTTGTTGGAAATCCACATTTTGTGATTGCTTAATTTCTCTAAAATGCATTGAAGTTGCTGGTTGTTTGATCCGCATTTTCATTAGTAGAATTGAAAAGCATGGGAATGGTACACTTATACCCAACCTTGTTTTGCTTCAAATCTTTGATCTACTCTTATTATAGTGGCGCGGTAGTGCCACTGTAGTTAGGGTTGAGCAGAGTTTTCTATGTTAAACCTCAAATTTTGCACTTCAGTATCTTTGCAACCGGTCAACAGATTTGCATGAAATTTTGCATGTGTGATCTCGTGGGTAGATTTCTTGACATGGCAAGTTTCGTTCTGGTTGGACATGTTGATGGCGAAAAAAGTATTAAAAAAAAAAAAAAGCGAAAGTCACATTTTTTTTTTTCTGTTTTATTTTGTCATTGCCTAGTGCCCAGATGGTGTGGAATTTTGGTCTGACATTTTCAGGGTAGAAAGGGCTTGGCCCACAGATGTACCTTTTGTTAGTTTGGTGAAAAAATATTAATCCATTCCAAAGTTATTAAATTTAGAAATTTTGATTCTGAGCATGCTCAGTACAGTCTTTTGGATAGCTGCTTGGAACGAAAAAACAATGTGGTCCATACAAAAAGGATCCTTTTTCATATGGAGGCAATAATTTTTCGTGAGGAAATTTTTTTTACCGTATGGCCACCATCTTGTTTCTAGTTTTTAAAAATTAAAAAAGTAAAATTCCACAAAAAATGACATCCTGCACACACACCAACACATGTATCTTGCTACTCAGGACCCCGTTAGGTGGATTTTGCACTTCGTTTCTGGAAAAATGACCCAGAAATATATTTGTTTAACATTTAAAAAATATCTTTTCATTAGCCGATTTTCTCTTTTTGTATGGGCATACAAAAAAAGAATTGGTCCATACCAAAAAGGATGACTTCATATGAAAAAAGATTTTGAACTTAGTTTATTTCCAATTCTTTTTTTGCGTAAAGGCATTTTTTTTTGTATGAACGAAAAAGAATTCCTTCATATGAAACAAGAATGGGAGAAAATTATTTTCTTCATATGCTTTTTTTCATTCATACAAAAAAAGAATGCCCTCATACGAAAAAAACATCTGGACTTATTTTTTTCCCCCCATTCTTTTTTGTATGAAGGTATCCTTTTTCATATGTTTTTTTTTTTCATTCATATGAAAAAAGGATATATTATAAAATCTGGAAACTCGATATCCTGAGTTTCACTACTCTGAGTCTGGCAGACCAAAACACGGTTGCCCGCCATCCTATGACTGAGTTTTTTTCATGTTTCGGGGGAGCTTTTGCCCCCTGCTTCCCCCCAATGCGGGGGGCTTTGCTCTCCACACCACCTTTATTTTTTAGATCTCACTTCGCAGTAGGCAAAATTTCCAAGTCGGGCAACTGTATTTCGGTCTCAAGGTATTGAAACTCAGAATATCAAGTTTCTAGATTTCAAAATACTCCCCAAAAGAATGCCCTCATTCGAAAAAAAGAATTTGAACTTAATATGAAGGCATCCTTTTTTAATATTTTTTTTCGTTCATACGAAAAAAGAATGCCCTCATTGAAAAAATTTGAACAGTTTTTTTTCCCATTCTTTCTTCGTTTGAAGGCATCCTTTTCCATATGGATTTTTTTCATTCATCCGAAAAAAGATTTGGGGCTTTTTTTTTTTTTTTTATACACATTTCTCTTTTTTTCCCTCCTACTTGTCCCATCAGAGCTGCACCATCGGGAGTCACCTATTAAGTTTGTCCCTACCAGTGCTTTACCTGACAGTCTCCAGTCCCTCCATCCGGCTTCAGAAACCCCCGGACGGGGGCAGAGTTTGCACAGACCCCCAAATCTTGCAATTCTCGTCATGGTCCTGGGCTGCTGGCAGGCACCAGCACATTGGGACTCTGCGCTCCATCTTCCCAGCTCCAATGGGGTGATTTTGCCTCTGTTCCTGTGAGACATTGCAGGCGCATACGTCATAGTGCATACGCTGATGTCGGCAACGTCCTTCCCCCTCCTTCCTCATAGGAGCAGCTCCTGAGACTGATTAGTTGCCAGCCTGTGCCTGCGACAAATCATGCACCGGTGACTCCGGCTTGCCACTGTGCCCCCAGCCTCCACCAGGGGTCTCCACTTGCTGAGTTGAAAGACCCTCCCTCCCCTGGAGAAGGCGAGCCGTCGTTGGATGCTCCAGCCTGACTCCCCCCGACGGTCCGAACTCGCTCTTGAACCCGGGTCGCCAGTATGGTGCGAGGTGTAGCATCCAACACCACTGGGCCGGCCTCTTTTTTTTTTTTTTTTAAACATTTGAACTTCAACAAACCATAACTCTCCCAATATTTGGACTTAAGGGACAATCTGTATATCAAAGCAAAGGTCTTTTTTTTTTTACTTATATTTATTGATTTTGTATTATAGTAGATACAAGCATCTCCTGTAGGACAGTGCAATAGAATGATAAAAACAATACATCTGATCATACAGCATTATTAGCAAGCCTTTCTTGTTACATCAGGTGGGGGGTATCAATGTGAAATTTCCATTATCTAAAAAAGAGTATTTATAGGCTATTGCTGCCATAAGTGGAGAAAGCCTCTGATTATCAAGTGATCATATAAATCACCCCTGTGATAGGTGAAACATCCCCAATAACCAGGTTTAGGGAAAATCAATATAAAGAAAACAGCAAAGCACTTTACCCCAGCTCTTCACCACCCATATTGATTACTATAGTTGCGCAAGCTAGTACCATTCAATAAACTTTTAACGTTTGATTATTTAGTAACAGGTACCCAAATTACCCTTTAACCACTGTATTAACTAAAAAAATAAAACATTTGTAAGGCATCTGACTGATTAAAGATGAAATTATCTCTGTAGAGTTACACATAGTACATTAGCATAGCAGCTTGGTGTAAAAGTAAGCTGCGTCATAAAAGAGATACTGAACTTAAAATCCCCATGTTTAGGCTGGAAGATATTGAGAAGATGTACAAAACAGTGTGCATTTAACTTTATATCAACTAAAAGGAGAGTCAGTAGACAAATAATTTGCCAGTCCTGGCTTCTTTTAAACACCACTGCCACATGGTGACTTACTGGACTCTATTCTCTATAATTCATGTATCTTCCTCCCTTTCAGAATCCGATTCTGGGCCTCACGTTGCACAGTCTATTTTGTTTTTTGCCAGCAATTTCCCCGCATTTGCTGGGTCCAAAAATTGAAAGCTTTTGTTTCCATAAACCACCTTGAGGCTCGCTGGCATTCAGCAGGACGTGGTGCACCCCAAGTTGGGAAGCCTTGATCAAGTCCCATCAAAAGCTTTATGCCATTTCCAGGTGGCGTAGCTGAGGTCAGGAAAGATATAGATAGGAGCCCCTTGCCACTGAGTAGGGCCTCGTCTCCTCGCCATTTAGAACACTGTCCCTCTCCTTCATTGAGCCCAACACAGCTAATATTGTGCATATCAGAGGATGGGCTGAGTCCATATGCAAGTGAGCCCCTCTCATATTGACTCTGTAAGCCCTCTGAATCAAGATTTATGATTCGAGCTGCAAGTGCTCGGGAAGCCAGTGCTCCAGAAAGTCTCTAAGGTCTTCTTCCTCTTCCGCCTCTGGTAGACCCAGGATCCAAATGTGGGACGCCTGTGCCCCATTCTTCAAATTCTCCAGTCGACGATGGAGTAGAATATTTTCCTTCATCGGGTCTGATATGACGACCAAGGTTTTCTCTGCCTCCCTGCACTACCTCTTCCATCGTTGTCTTTGTTTCCACCACCGTTAATCTAGACGTAAAGTCATCCATTTTGCAGGACTTTGTTGTAAATGGGATTTTGTCCCAACAAATGTTATTTCCTGTGAAAAAATACATTTTTAATCAATCAATCATCAATCAATCAATCATTTTCCTATCAATTGCTTGTATGGCTTTCAATAGTGCTGCATTGGAACGCTGAGTCGAATGGGGTTCAGCAGCGTCCTTCTCATTATCTGGGCCTCATCTTATTTCTTTATGGAGGGCAGTAATTTTGGTATGCCCAGAGTCCATATCAAGAGCTGTAACTCTGTTAAGTAGTTACAGATAGTTTGGAAGTAGTTACACTGCATAAAAGAGCAAACTGTAAGCGTATAGATGCTGAGCTGGGTCAGTGTTGCTCACAGCTCGGCTGCTTACCACACCACCCCCAAAGCAAAGGTCTTAATGAGTAGTCTAAAAATAATACATACCGTGTATACTCACTTACAAGCCGAGATTTGTGCACCAATTTCTGAGTTCTACATCATGGTTCTCGGCTTATACGCGAGTCATTAAGTACGATCAATAAAGCACCAGTCAAAATAATCATGTTCCCCACCTGCTGCTTCAGCCACTGAGTTCTCATCAGTCTTGAAGCAGTTATGGGGCTGTACACAATTTAGGTGCCCTAATTACAGAGGTGGAGGAGCGGGTAGGACTCCTGGAAGACTGGGTCCACCCCACAGATCAGTTGCTCTTCTCCGCATCTCCTCACCCGATCATCTTTCATCTAATCCGCTACCAGGATCAGGAACTTATTTTGGATGAAGCACAGCAGTGGAAAGAGTTACGTCAACTTGGCAGGGATCCTGACTAGCATTTAAACCTGATTACCCTAAATGGGTTGTAGATCGCAGCATCCATCATTCAGCTTATATGCAGGTCAATGCGATTTTTAAAATACTGCATGGTGAGTTTGGGGAGGGTTGGCTTATAAGCGGATCGGCTTATCCGCAAATATATATGGTAATCTCCCTAAACATATTTAGGGCTCACATAAAAAAACATTAAAAATTAAAAAATTTAAATTCTCATAGGATAACATCGGAACTTTAACAAGCTATAACTCCCTCAATATTTGGACTTTTAAGGGACTATCTATATATCAAAACAAAGGCCTTATATTTCCTCCTGAACATTTACGGGCAATATAAAAAAAATTATATATATGAAAATTCCTGTAGGATAACATTGGAACTTAAACAAGCCAAATTTCTTCAATATTTGGACTTAAGGGACAATCCATATATTAAAACAAAGGTCTTAATGGGTACTACAAGAATGACACATATCCCCCCCCCAATTAACATTCAGGGGCAATATGAAAAATGCATAACAAATAAAAAATGCAAATTCCCATAGGATAACATTGGAAGTATAATAAGCCATACAACGAAGGAAAGAAATTGTTTTTTCGGTAGAAGTGGAAGGGCCCTGCGCTTCTACAGCAACATACATGTGTGCACCTATGGAAGGATGGAAACCCCTGTGCTTCCACAGTCAAATGAGGAGACTGTTATACTGTCTCAAAAGTAAGTAAATTCATTGCAAAAAACTTTGTTAATGCACTAGATTAGTGTTAAACTGACAAAAGTAGGAAATGCGACACTAGGGTTCCTAACCTAATGCCCTTCCCCCACCCTGCAGGCAGCAACAAGAAAAAAAACATTACTATTTGACCTCTCCTGCACCTTCAGATCAGGCGTGGGGTGTGCCTTGGGATTAGCAACCCTAGCGCTCACCCCTTTCTCATATATTGTACACATCTTAGCTTATTTACTGATGGAATGGGGTAAGCATTGGGGTTGACAACCCCAGGGCACACCCCACGCCTGATTTGCAAAGACGCAGAAGAGACCAAATAGTAAAGGTTTTTCCTGTTGCTGCCTGCAGGGTGGGGGTTAGGGTTGGAAACCCTGGCACCACACTTCCCTATTTTTGTCAGTTTAACCCTAGCTGGTGCATTAGTAACGTTTTTTTGCAATGAATTGTATGCATCCTGAACATTAGAAACACCCCCACACAGTGCAGCCACTCATGATGTAGTAGTCTCCTCTCCTCACACAGCATTATGAGTGGCTAGACTGTGTTAGGGGCATTCCCAAGTCCAGGAAAACTGTGGTGGAAGTTGATCAAAGAATGCAGACAAACATGTTTTTGTGTGGTGACACCAGTGTGGTGGGCAGTCTGACTAAAACTACCAGCTACTTCAGCAATCCCTGCAGAATGTGAGCCATCATAACATGCGAGGTCCCTGTCCCTTTATAAGTCTTATCTAATTCCCTTTTTTTTTTTTACGTTAATGGGTGTGTTTGTGCAGTAAAAACTGTTGAATGGTGAGGAAAAAAACAGCTAAAATGCAGTAGGTTTTACCCCAACTGCAAGGGGGGGGGGGGGAATCAGTGGCTCAGTAGGCAGCACACTCACCTCTGAGGCCGGGAGATCAGAGGGCTGTGGGTTCAGTTCCCACATCTGGCACTTGGGTTAATAGCCCAGTACTGACACTGTAGTGCAGCATGAGAGGGGTGCTGCACTTCTGAGGTGCCGTCTTTCGGATGAGACATTAAACCGAGGTCCCATCTGCCTGGATTGGTGGTAGTTCAGATGGATGTTAAAGATCCCATGGCACTTATCGAAAAGAGTAGGGGAATTTCCCCGGTGTCCTGGCCAAATTTCCCTCATTCACTATAAATACCACCAACAGCTCAATCTGGTTCAAAGTCAGTTTGCATTCATCTGTATCCCCCTCCCCCGGGTCGTGCCTGAAAATAGGCAGGATTTGTCTAGCGCACTTACCCGGTCAACAAAAACTAGATAAATAAATAAACTTATTTGGGAATATATTTACTGCAGTTTGGCACTTTTTTATCACAGTTGTAGGAAATAGCAGGCACACTGGGTGCCCGTTGGGGAAGTACCCACATCTGGAACTACTTACTGGCTGTGTGTAAACGATGCAGGTACTTGTGTCCCTGAGAGCCATGGAATTTAGATTGGCTATTTTGTAAACAGCATCAATCTTACATTCCCCTGTACCCCACCAAAAGAAAAAAAAAACACTCCAGACTTGCCTAGTGTTCTCAATTAACCTTTTCTGTTGTTTAGCCTAAAATGAGGCAAAGAAAGATATCGTTAGAACCCCTCCAGTCTGCATTAAAGAAGTGGCACCATATTTAGAATTTGATTTATAAAATGGAAAGTGTTACATTTGCACTCCCAACAATGGACTCCCCAATTTTACTTGTGATTGACTGCTGTGGGTGTTGTGTGTATAGCAGATAATGTCTGTCTGACATGTGTGGTGTGGATAACAGAAGAATTCCTGGATTTCATGGGCTGCTTGTAAATATTACTCTCTCTGTAATGCATTGTTATGTCACATGTGTTCTTTAATTCTGTCTTCTTTATTTGTTTATTTGCTTTTGTTTAACCGGGTGAGCACACTAGACAACCGAGTGCCTATTTTCAGGTGCGACCCTGGAGATTACAGTGGTACATTCATGAACAGGCAAAACAAGTAAGGTTACATTTAAAGTGCATCAAACAACAAGGTCAGTACAAGAAGACAGCAGGATTTTATCAATGCAGACAACAGGTAGGAAAACATTAGGGTAGTCTCAGGATAGGCAGGGGCCACCATGTCGGGCGGCAACTCAGTAAAAACTAGTAGGTAGGCAGAGAAGAAACAAACTAGGGTGGAGGAAGCACAGTGCACAGTCCGGAAGTAGGACACTAACTATGCACACACTGATTGAGCGGTTGGGCCTAAAGTGGATTACTCTATCTAGTTGGTCTCTCACTCGGTAGTGGAATAAAGGTGCGGCGGACCACTGCTATAGCCAGATAAGTTTGATAGTGACTCAACCAGTCTGAGCAACAGAGGTCGGGTGGGTTCGTCTAGTGCATAGGCAGGTGAAGGCTTGGAGGGTTAGTCAATTCTGCCTGTTTTCAGCCTTTTCTGGTATATGTGTGTGTGTTTTTGGGGGTGGATACAGATGCAAACTGATATACTGAATCAACTTTAAGCTTAGTGGTATTTTTAGTGAATGGGGGAAATATGACTAGGATACTAGGGGAAATTTCCCTAATCTTTTCAAGAAGTGCTACGGAAGCTTTACGTTCATCTAAACAACCAACAGAACAGGCATACAAGGCCTTAGTTTTAATATATTATCCAAAAGATGGCCCCTCTGGAGTGCAGCACCAACCCCCGTGCTGCACTACAATGTCAATGTATTGGGATTTACCCCCAAGTTCTTGGTATTGGACTAGAACCCACAATGTTTTGCTCTTCCTGTTTAGCATAAGATATTCTTTAATCTGGCAGCTGTCATGGGTGACCACACATGCCAGCAGAGGTGAGAAGAGCATGAAAATGAAAATGTGTACTCAACTTAGCATACTGGATGACTGCCCACTTGTCGGCAAATGCCACCCAGCCTCATCGCGCACTGACGCTGGTCCCCCAGCCAGTGTTCCTCGGTCAAATTTAGGTGAAATCCTCTGTTCTGCTGGTCAGTTTAGGGGGCAGGTAGGGTTGTGAGCCTGACCCTCTGAGGACACTGAAGAGTCTGGAGGCGGTGACTGGCAGTGGGGGCTAACTCTGGCAGGTAGCAGGGATGGAGGGCAGATCTAAAGGAGTTTGGTGCTGAGGGGTTGAGGAAAGGAGTATAAATTAAAAACAAAGTAATAAACAACTGTCTCTTGTTTTGAAGTTGTTACTGTTGTGCAACCCTAAAATGGCCACGTACCACATGCAGGATGATGTCAGAGAGTGCTCCACCTGCAATACTATACCTCAACTGTACAGTGTCAGTGTAACTGTATATCCTGCCTAATACTGATCTTCCTTAGCCAATTCAGTGCTTCATTTGTGTGTTACATTTGCATTATATGTAACCGCAAATTCTACAGGTTAGCAATCATAAACTGTTTTTTTTGTTTGTTTTGTAAATGAGGGACAATTTGAAGTCTAAGGAGCTAGCAGTGGCTGTTTAGAAACAGACAAACGGGATGGAATGTGCTTGGTCAGTGACATGGTGCTGGGCGGGGGCAGCTAACCTCGAGATAGTGAACTGAGATACAGAGGCAGTCTGCACACACAGACAGGTGAAGTACGAAATTCCCTGGAAATAGTTAACAATAAAAAAAAAAAAACTCTTCCCAGATGTGGTTCTTGCAGTAATGCTTCATATAGTTTTATTTAGAGAAATTCTGCTTAAACGTCATAACAGGCAGTTCACTCTACTGCTTCGAGCTTCCATAGCCCCGGGTTCAGATCTGTCCAAGGCCACTCACTCTTACCCTGAGCAAGTCACAGTTATCTCTCAGTGCTTCAGTCCACCCAGCTGTAAAAGCGGGAGCCCACTGAAGACAGGATACATCTTGAGCTATTCTGAGTAAATAAACTGTAACAAAAATTCAATAAAAAAGCCTTAAGTGTGGAGGTGCTTGGTTATTTCAGAGTTCACATTATAGTTTTTCTGCAGATTAGACTGTAGCTCAAAGGGAGAAGGGGCCTCCTACCCTTACATTTCCTCCCATATAGTTGGCTAGCCTTCACTTCCATGCAGTGGTCTTGGCACTCTGAGCAGTTTTATTATCTGGACTCATTAGTCCAGGCAGTTGGTCCATGTAATAGTACAGAATAGATCTTTTTTAACAGGAAAACCAGAACAAATGTTTTCATTGCATTTAATATCCTTCTCCTGTTGGCTAATTTCCCTTTAGAACTCCAGCAACGGAAACATCTGGTACTTTACGTTTTAATTTATTTATTAATTAATGATGCCCTTTATGATAGGGTCTTAAACCCGTGGCCCACAGACCATTAACCAGAGTGCCAAATACCTAAATCTAGCCAACTGTTAATTCTCATTTATCAACTATGCAACAAAGCCAGATACTCTTTAGTGGACTGTAGTAGTATTAGACTAGATCGATGGCTGCATCTGGCTTAAGGAACCTGTGAGGCAGGCTCAACTCTCCCACTTTTTACCTCTCAGAATTACTCCATCCCTGATAGAAAAGGTGCTGTCCCACATAGAAAAGGTGATGAATTGCACTGTAAACTTAGACTTTAAGGCAGAAATTCAATAATGATCTATGACACTAAACCAAAATGAATCTTTCACATGTATTTTAATTTCCGCAATGTTCTGAGTTTGTTCCTTCATGTCTGAAGATGTGTCCCACCTGTTGAGGGCCGGTGTCCCATATTTTCTCTCATTTGTGATTATTTACTGTGTGTATAATTTTTTTATTTTTTTTTTATTTTTTTGGAGTTATGTGCTACCCCTGGTATGTACAATTCTTTGGTTGAAGAAAGGCATTTCTAAAGGTCTATTTTAAATGTTAGTATCCCACATTTCAGTGGCTTAAGGTTGCAAGATATGGTTATAACCCCATATTGGATAAATAAACCTTTTAATTTCCCTTAACATCTTTGATTGAGCCTTTGAGACACTCTACCCCCTCATTATCAATCATAACTGTCACCTGGCCGCAGTTTTTCAGGGATGCCCCTGAGTTTGCCAGAAACATTTCCGCTGTCCCTCCTGAAATCATTGTTTCTGTCACTGAAGGGTAGGGTTTCGGGTGCAAAGTATGAAGTCATACATTAAAGCATTAATGTTCCATTCTTCACCCATAGACTATGCTTTCTATACCAAGGGCCAGATATACAAAAGTTAGCACCGGCACTGACGGGTTTACACCTACGCTATCTAGGTTTGTGCCCATTTTGTGGTGGGTCTGTATTTAGAGGCCCCTGTAGTGCACACTAAACCTGTTAGAGTCCAGGCACTAATGTTACACTGCGCCCATGCAGGTGAGGGGGACCCTCTTGCATATGGGTGCAACGACATTTTCAAAGGTTTGCGATGGTAGCAAACGGCACTCAAAGTGGTGCTATTTGCTGCCTCTGAAAACCTTGACTTAACTGGGCTGTAAGCCTGTGCCCGCACCCTACCAATGGTGGGACAGCTGTACTGCTGCTGCCCACTGGCATGCTAGCAAGGTTGCAGGCCCTGGTGTCCGGTGGCACCCCCACCCTCGATCATCTGTCCCATATATTGGAGCACCTCTCACTAGTGTCTAGTGGCACCCCCAACCCCTCTGCTTACCTGGTCCATGCATAGACCACTTCTCACTAGTGTCTAGTGGCACCCTCCACCTCCCTCAGTCACCCCGTCCCATTCAAATGAATATTTCCCTAGTCTCTGGTGGCATCCCTCACTCTCTGTTACCCATCCCATTGTAGTGAATATCTCCCTGACATCTAGTGGTACCCCAGCCCCCGATGACCTGTCACATTGTAGGGTAGATCTCCTGGTGTCTAGTGGCATGCCCAACCACCCTTCCCCTAGTAATATATGCCTCTCTGGTGTCTAGTGGCACCCCTTACTCCCCTCCCAAACACCTATCCAGTTTGAGTAGCTATCTCCATGGTGTCTATTGCAGGGTTTTAAATAATTGATTAGCTGTTTTTTTCTTGGGACTATACTAACTGTACAGAAAGTATTTATATAGATTTTCTAGAAGTGTTGTATTTGTTAAACACAGTGCGGCAACAGCTATGCATTTCTACAAGGATTTAGCACTTTTATGAGCAAAATGCTAATCAATTTTTAGAGTTAAATAAATCCCTGCTATTGGCACCCTCCACCCCCATGAACACCCTTTTTCCGAAAGTAGATATCTCCCTGGTGTCCAGTGGCACCCCTGTCCCCCGAACCCTGTCCCATGTCTCATATAGTATCCCTGGAGTCCAGTGGTAACCCAACCCCCCAAATGACTGTCCATGAACGGCCTGCCAAACAGTGGCAGTCCAGCAGTGCCCCACCTGTCCTGCACACACCCAGTACACCACCCATCCCACTCCTTCTTACCCAAGTCCCTGGAATCCTGATATGGCAGCGGGCACAGCCCAGGCTTCCTTTCACCTCTCGGTCAGCCGCTACATGAGCTTGACAGTATGTGTGCATATATTATACTGCATCCTGTATGTGCGCACACTGTCAGCACATACGGTGGCTGACCAAGGAGGTGAGAGAAGGGCTGTGTCAGTCACCATATTGGGAGTCCAAAAAGATCCTCAGGGACCTGGGTAAGGGGCGGTTGGATGGTGGCATACTGGGAATGGGCAGGACAGGTAGGACCACCACTGTTCTCGGGTTGTTCATTGATGGACATTTGGGGATGTGAATGGGGGTACTACTGGACACCAGGGATATTGCACCAGGCATGGTATGGGTGTTTGGGGGAACTTGAGAACACCATTAGCCACCAGGGCAGTCTAAGGCACGAGATGGTTATTCAGGGGATGGGGGCAGGGGTACCACTGCCACCAGGGATATTTGTACTGAGGCACAGGATGGACATTCAGGCAGGTGGGGGTGGGGTACCACTGGAGACCAGGGATATTCTTCGAGCCATGGGATGGGCATTCAAGGGGTGAGGGTGGAAGTACCACTGGACACTAGAGATATTCTGCAAGGCACAGGATGGGAGTTCAGGAGGGGGGGTGGGGGTGCCACTAGACACCAGGGAGATATTTACTAAAATGGGACAGGTGACCATGGAGGGTGTCACTAGACATCATGGAGGGCTATCCTGAAACAGAGTAGGTGATTGGGATGGGAGGGATGCCAGGGAGATATTTACTACAGTGGGACTGGTGACCATGGGGGGGTGCCACTAGACACCGTGGAGCTCTATCCTGAAACAGGATAGGTGATTGGAAATGGGAGGAGTGCCACTAGATGCCAGGGAGATATCTACTACAATGGGACGGGTGACTGAGTGGATGGGGCGTGCCCCTAGACACCAGCAAGATATTTACTAACATGGATGGGTGACGGGGGTGACACAGGGAGATCTGCACTAAAACGGGACGGGTGATCAGGGGTGGGGGGTCACTAGACACCAGGAGATTGATACATTTGCAGGATGGGAGGTGCCATTAAACATCAGGGAGATTGATACAGTTACGGGACTGGTCATCCGGGGCGTGAGGAGGTTGCCACAGGACACCAGGGAGATTTATACACTTACAGGATGGGTATTTGGGGGTGAGTGGGCCAGTAGACACCAGAGAGATATGGAAGCTCACGGGATGGGTGATCAGGTGGTGGTGGGTGCTTCTAGACACCAGGGAGATATTTAATTTCATGGGACAGGGGTTCAGGGATAGGAGATGCTGCTGGACACCAGGGAGATATATAAGCTCATGGGATGGGTGATCAGGGGGTTATGGATGCTATTCAACACTAGGGAGATGTATAATATTATAGGACAGGTGTTTTGGGGTGGGGGGTGCCACCAGATACTAGGGAGATATCTACTTTCACGGAACAGGTGTTTGGGGGGATAGAGGGTACCTTTGCACCTTGCATGCCCAGTGGGCTCATTTGCATGGAGTGGCTGCATATATCGACATGGTTCCTGGTGCTGTCTGGTCTGGGGCGCAGTTCCATGTGGGTTGGATACAGCCCAGGTCCATGTAGGGCCAATGCAGTTTGACTTCGTGCTGCACCGACACAGGTTGATATTCAGTTGGATAGCACCGGTACACTGTCTGACTGAATATAGCGGTCTCTGGGTTGTGCACTGGGCGCAAACATAGTGTAGACAACTGCTTGCATGTACTTATTATTGAATATGTAGTCCGTCTCTTACTTAATTGACCCTGACTTAGTATGACCTTTTTATAAGGCTGAAGAAGATCTCTGAGTTTGAAGCGCTGGGGCTATGTTCAGCATAGCTGCTGTTACTTTCTGTACACTCTGTTTATTAAAAGCACTTGCTGGCCAGCCCGGTGGCACTGAGGGTTGAGGTGCTGGAAGCCACACCTTGCGTCACACAGGTGATCCGGGTCCGGGAGCAAGCTCGGGATGCTGGGGTTGACCGGGGGGGAAGGGCACAAAATTGGATTGAGCCGCTGGCAGGCAGCTTTCCTCTCCCAGGAAGGGTACAGATGTACCACACAGCATCAGTGGCTCCCAGTGGTGACTGGGAGCATCGCGGCTGATGCAGGGTATGTTAAGGGGGCTATGGGGCAGTGGCAGATGTCCTGCAGGTGGGTGTGGAAGCACGCCCATGCTGCATTGGACATCATTGCACGTCCGCGCCCCAGGGACCACAGAACAAGAAAAAAGGACCCTGGCACCCGGACAGGTGAAGGTGGGTCCAGAGGATGGCCCCCACACCCTCAGCCAGATCCATCCCGGCTGGCTTCCATGTCTCCTCCACTCCTCGACCGTCCCTCTAGATTGTAGCTAGAGCACCAGAGGAGTTAGGGCAGTCCTTCCCCGGGAGGCACAGAGTCGGGGGGCGGGGTGGTCAGCAGAGTTGGAAGAGCGACCCCGGGAACAGAAGACCAGACCGAGGAGGATCTTGGGCCGGGTGGAACAAGGTCAGACTGCAAAGACCACACAGGAGAGAGGTCTATGGGGCCAGCGAGAGGAGTATATATAGAGTTGAAGGAAAAAAAAAGCACTTGCTGTGGATTAACTTGCTCTCCTGATTGAAGTTCCTCAAGTGATGTATGTTTGTATTCCCTCTTTATGAGGCAGTGTCCCTAATGTTATTTATTTGTTTCAATTGTTTTAATTGTTTATTAATTAAAATTTGCCTGCTAGGATGACCTCATAGGGAGTAGCCTCTCATTTTCATGTGGGTCTCAGATGACAGTGGGTGTTCTGTATATACCAGTAAATATAAACTCCACAAATACAAGACATGGTGAAAAACGCATGTAGCTCAAACCCGTAGGATAAATTTAAGCTTACATTAGTAAATTCAAGTTTCCATTAAAATGTATGGGTTTCAGAGGCAGACTCTGAATTAATAATTTATTAGTTTGTGAAGCAGTGGTGTGGTTCTTTCAGTTAGGTGAGTAGTAAGTAGGGTTGAACTTGGCATCAGCCTACTATTTTATTTATTTTTTAATTTATTGAGGTCTTGGATTATGACAGTAAGAAGATGCTCATTTATAGGTTCCACGTCAGTTACATAAGACAATACAATATAGATGTCAGGGTTACATTTGGTACAGGTAAGTTACAGGGTACAACAGCTTTAAACAGCTCAGGCAGTATAGCAGTTAGCCAGTGTCAGAGGTTAACACTCTACCTGGAAGCTCTCAGAGGTGAGAAGAAGGAGGGGTTGCAGACATGGGTGGAAGGAGTAAGGTAGTTGGGAGCATCTGAAGTAGTAGGGAAGTGGGAGCGATGTCATGATTGGGGGGTAGGTGTAACCTCAAGTGCTGGGATTGGGGGTCCCTCAACCCTGTGAGTTATCAGGAGGTAAGTGCAGGTAGTTGGTTGATGCTCCGGGAGGATCCTAATGGTAGCAGTCACATTTACTAGATTTTACTAGGTGCTGCCAGAGTCTGCATTTGAACGATCCAATAGATGTGGCATTGATAACGTCAGGAGGTAAGGCATTGGTCCATAGTGGAGCATGATAGTAAAAGGCACGTTGTGTCAGGGCTGTGTGCTTTGTAGGTCTGAGTGGAGAAGTTCCTTGTTGGTCAGGTGCTTGAATGTGGAGTTAGGAGGTTCTGGACCCTTGTGGGTAGTTGGTTAAGGGAGCATTTCTTGGCGATAAGGCAGGTTTGGTAGTTTATTCTGTCCTTCAGTTGTAGCCAGCTTGCCCTGGTGTAGAGCTCATAGGCGTGTGTTAGTCTTTTTGCACCTTGAGCAATCTAGTTAGATGGTTGTGGATTTTTGCATCTGGCTTGTAAAATCCTCCTTTAACTAGCCCTGTTGGCTTGTATTGGAAAAAGGAACATTTCAATAACTACACCAGCTGGGAGAGTGGAAATGTCTTTGTGGCTAATTTTGACTCCTAAGTAACTTTTTAAAGTTGTTTACTGAGGTAATTTAAATGTGATTTTTTTTATTTTTTATTTTAAAGCCTTATCTCTTGCCTTGTGAGGCGCGAGGATTTTCAAAACACATAGCATTCAACTGCCCAGTGTCGATGTCCCTGCTTAGGGATTTGCAGATGAGAATAATGGCCATAGTAGTAATACTGGAGGCCTGCAGTAACATCAGAGGCAACTTCTTTAGTGTTGAAGCACATATTCAGGCTTCACATTTCATGCAGGTGTTGTGTATCTGAAAACCAGTGAACTTACAGAGTCCATAGGTACAGGCTGCCGTATAGCAGCTGGAGAGAACAGCACGGCATTGTAGGATAGTTAAGGTATGTCAGCTATGAAGGTGTTTTTAAAAGGATGTGAACACGAAGTAAGGAAACATTTCTGAATAGCTTCCAGTAACAACAGTGGAGACTGAGACACGTTTACACTCGCCTAATGCAGGGATCAAGATCAAACTTGGCACCAGCCCACTAGCCAAGTGCCAGTGGGTTTTGTATTAGACTAGTAAAGTCTTGCTTTCACTAGGCCTGCTGGCTTGTACTGGAGAAGGTAACATTTTTATAAACACACCAGTAGGGCCAGTGAAAAAGTTTGACGATAAAGGACTTTCCTCAGTTTCCACTCATGACCTCAAATATCCCCATCACAGTGTAAAGTCCTTGTATGCACAAAGCATATCCAAGGCAGAAGCAAGTTCCCTGACTCTCCATCAGGGGATGATGTGTCATCAGTTCGGGCACTAACCCTCCTCATGCTGGCACTCTTCATAGACAGCTGCCCAGTCGCTATAGTACCACATCTGTACATTAACCCCAGTTGTGTGAGCACGATAGTGCATTGTCCTACTTATGGATGCCCTGCCAACGGACTGTAGCACTCAGTTTGACTACTTGTTTTCCCATTGCAGCCTGGGAAGATGCCCCTTATCCTCTTGCTGCAGTTATTTATCCAGCAAATAAAAAAATGGTGAGAGAGAGAGAGAGAGAGAGAGAGGCAAAGTAGGAAAGTACCTGGTAATTGCCTCCACTCATTTGTCTAACCTTTTACTAGCCGTTGGGCAGTTTGACCTAGTGGGTAGATTACAGACATGTGAACATTGAGATCCAAGTAAGGTTGTCCGGCAGGTTAAAGCTCAGAAGGAACTGCAGCTAGCGTAGGGAATTAAAAAGGGGGAAAACGTCCTTTTTTTCACTATATCTGGTGAGAAAGGGGACAAGAAAAATGGAATTGTTAAGCTCAGAAAAGGGGGTGGGTGGGTTGAGGAGAATGGGAGCAAAGCAGAGGTGCTAAATGAGTACTTCTTTTCCATCTTCACCAGAGAGAGGAAGAGAGAGAGAGAGAGAGAGAGAGACGGACCAGTGCCACTAGGGGAAGGAGGAAGAGACAAGGACAACAGATGTCTTGATAGAGGTGGACAGGGTGAGGACTGGAGTAGCTGTCATTGAGGGTAGGTAAATCCTCAGGCCCAGACAGTATAAACCCAAGGGTGCTGAGAGAGCTGGCAGAGGAATTTACAGATCCCTTGGCTGACCTGTGCAGTAGCAGAAGCATTGCAAGACCTAAAGGAGGATCTGAAAAAAGCTAGACAGGTGGTCCAGAATTTGGCAGCTTGACTTCAATACAAAGAATTGCAAAGTTATGCACATTGGAGCCAGGAACCCAAGGACTCAGTACAGCCTGGAAAGGTCCTTGGTATCTCCATCATGGGAGACATGATAACTAGTGACCTGAAACGCTCCACGCAATATAGGAAAGCAGCAGCAAAAGCAAATAAAATGGTGGAGTGTGTTGCCAGAGGGATCAGCAGTAGGTGAGAGGTGGCAATACTGCCATTGTACAGGTGATTAGTGAGACTGTATTTGGAGTACTGTGTACAATACTGGTGCCCATACCTTGAAAAGGACATAAAACTACTGGAGACGGTCCGAAGAAGGGCAGCAAAAATGATCATGGGGTAACAGGGTAGAACATATGAAGAGAGGTTGATGGCACTGAACATATACTGAGGAGAGGAGGGGAGAGAGAGCGAGAGAGAATGGGAACTGAAAGACGAGGTGACAGTTTCAGGTTGGGGGGCGGGTTTAGAACAAAGGCTAGGAGTCTTCACTGAGTGGGTGCTGGTGGGTTAGAATGTACTGCTGGAGGAGGTGGTTTTGTTGAATATGGTAGGCAGCTTCTGTACATGCTGTGATAGGGTTAAGGGGAAAATAAAGGTCAGAGGATGGGGAAGGGAGATTTGGGAGGGGGACAGGGTCAGTAACTTATGCTGAGGACCCTGCATTACAAGCAAACTGCATAGACCTAATGGCCTTATACTGCTGACTTTGTCGTACGTTTGTATTAATAGTCACGTCACACAGTCAGTTTTGCATTTTCTTAGATAGATAGGGTAGTGCCTTTGTTAATTTATTCTATAGAGATCTTGGTAGATACTCATTAAAAATTGTACAGCGTTATCAAAACTGAACTTATCCAAGAGAATAAAGGCAGAAAATGGTTTGTTGTTTTGTAACAATTGCTTGGATTGGTAAGTCTCTATACTACTTTGAGGTGGCCAGCCCTACAGAGGACCATGCACACAGTGCACCCAGGTGATCCATCTCGCCTTGGTGACATTTCTGCTGATGTCATTCATCAACAACTCCATCTCACTTGCGGCGTCACTGTTTCAGAGTTTCTCCCAGTCTGTCGTACACAGCAAGAAATGTATTCAGCATAGAAGGAATGTTAAGAATTTGTGGGTGGAATCAACATAAACAGATAGACAAAAAAGGTGATTTGGTACCCTTTGATCTGATACATTTCTCTGTCCATGAGAATAAACACACAAAAGGCTTTAATTTCATACATATTTAATAGCGTTATATGTACCAGTTCCTTTTTTTTACAAATTATTTATTCTATTTCCCACATAAAACATAAGAAAAGAATATTACATCACTGGAGTATACACAGTTGATTATATAGAGGATAATGGCTGGGGATCGGGTGATAACCACACTGTAATCACCTAGAGTGGTTGCTAGGGCAACATGGTAAACCTCGAGAGCGCAGCTCTAGAGGTTTACTGTAGCCCTAGCAACCATAAGAGGTGATTTCAGCGTGGTTATCACCCAATCCCCAGCCATCATCTTTTATAGTGTATGGTCAAAAAACACTGTTTACATTCTGTGTGTGAAAATTACAGAACTCTAGTGCATTATTTAAGCAATATACCCCTCAGGGTGTAGGTATACTGGTGGATTTACACGGCTGGTGTGGTTTTGGTCACGATTCATTTTTTATTACGTTTTTACTTGCGGTGGTATGCGGCGATTACAAATGGCGGCGGTTCGTTTGAACTTTAACGGCGGTAGTGATATTTGTTATGTGGCACGAGTGCTTGTTGGCTGGCACCTTTTCCAGTGGGTATATTGGAGGATTTATAACTGCTGGAAGGTGCCAGCCAACCAATCAAAGTGCAGGGATTTGTGTTTCTTTCTGAGTCCATGGTATAATTTTTGTTATGCCACTGTTTGGAAGTTCTGAAGTATGGTTAACAACTTTTAAAATTTTAAATGGTGCATAACAAAGCTGTGTGACTGCTGATTACGGTGGTTAATAGGCACTTACTATACATTATACAATCTTTTTTTTTTTTATGCTCCCCCCTCTCCTCTCAGCTCTCCCCCTCTTCGGGAGACACCTATGGCCTTTTTAGCCCTCGCTCACCTACCAGGTGACCGGAGCAGTCCATCCCCCATGGAGCCGTGGCTGTACCCCCCAGGCAGGTATGGGGCGGGGGCTTCACACCCCGAAACATCTATATTCGTCGGGACGCTGTCTCCAGGCCTGGTAGGAGCATTGAGGGGTCGGGGCCTGGTGCTCCGTCTGCCAGGAGGCTGCGAGGCATTTTCCCGGTTTTCTCCGGATGTGCCATGTCCCCCGACGTCAAGGCGCGCTGAGGTGCCGACATCTGGCACGTCGCCCCTCCGTTCGGCATCAGACTTGCTGTACCTCGGGTCTCCACCCGGGGCCAGATAAGAGCCGAGCTCTGGCACCCCTCTCCCCCCGGAGAGGATGCAGGTCCCTAGAACGCTAAGTCCTCTCCTCCCCTGCCCTCCAGCTCCTGGCTCATTCCCAACCCGGTCACTGGCGCCGCAAGCGGAAATCAATCACGCGCCGCGGGCCGGCTCCATACAATCTTTTTAATATAAGTAACCTACGGCGGGCCGGCTCCATACAATCTTTTTAATATAAGTAACCTACATTAACCATCAGCCAACATGGTAACACATGCCATATTACAGTTCCATGGTACTAGGATCATTGTGAAGTGCCAGAAAGAGACCATAAATTTTTCAAGGTTTCACACCTCTTTCAGCATACTAGACTTCCTGTTCCAAATAATGCCGTCAACAGTTCTTTTTGTGCAGTCTTAATGTTCTGCATTCGACTATTTCTCCTGTATGGTCAGTGTGAGCTATGGATGGACAAATCAGCTGTGGTTCAGTTCAGACTGCATAACCTGCTTTTGGGAGGGAGTTAGGGTTTTATTTTTTTTTTTTTTTTTGGGGTGCACATCAGAATCTGACTCTGGCAAAATGTTAGGGTGTAGGCAGGCCCCTCATTGGTACAACTTGGATTCAGGCTAGAGAGTGGTGGAATGTTGATCTGGATGATCCAAGCCAATTCGAGGCAGCTTGCGCTTGGCTGGTGGGGTAGTGGTGGAGGCTTCGGATCAAGCTTTGTGAGCTAGCATAAATGGGCAGTCTGGATGGGCCTGGCGGTCCTTTTCTTCCAACAGAATCTATGAATCTAAAATCCAAGCTGATTAGTTCATCTGTGATATGAGTACTTTACAGCATCTTGGCATCTCTGTTATGGATACAGAATCGGACTGCCTAGGGCTGAACAGGAAAGGGCAAGTTACTCAAGGTGTGTGTCAATCACAGCTGCTACTTAGGAACCTGCCTTAAACTCTGCCGTGAAAGCCAGTAACAGCATCATTCTTTTCCTAGTCGCATCTTCCCATACTGTGATCAAGGAAACCAGAAATCTGTAAGCATTTTCTGAAGTACACCCGGCACTGACATATAAACATTAATTCCAAAATTTGAATAAATAAATAAAATAAAAACTAGAGAAAGTTCAGCTGTAACAACTGTGGTTCTGCTTAGCAAGTGTCAAGGCGTTGCTGCAAGTATGTTTCGTGTCAATGCAGTTGGCCATTGAAAGAGTGTAGCATATGGGTTGTGCAGTTTATAACTGGCGCTGCAGCTCCATAGCTTCTGCAAAACCGTTTTCATGAATTTTGGAGGTTTGCTCTGATGGAGATTGAAATGCATGAGCCCATGACTGTGGGTTCACAGAGTAATTTGGTATACTGTTTGCTACAAATTTGTCAAAAACAGGTAATTGTTTTTTTTTGTCTGACTGGGCCTGTACACACTGTGGAGCTTTACATGGTTTAAGTGCCTTGAAAAGTTTAAAAAAAAAAAACAGCACTGTTTGTGTCCAAATTACAAGCCTCTAAAAACATTGTAACAAAAATTTTTTAAAACCCTGCTCAGTGCCTTAAAAACTTTACAGAGTTATCATGGTTTGACTCGCATATCTGGACAGGAGTAAAAATGGTTTAACTTGTGAAGGTTTGACTAAAACAGATCTTTATCAGGGGTATCTCAGTCATCCGGTCACACATATGGAACTTCACCGTCAGTGAAGCAGGATCCACATGGAAGATTTTCAGCAGTACAACTGGGGCTGCCCACACCGACGTTGTCTGCTGACGTCACCAACTGTATAAAGGTGTGAGTGGCCCCACTCTCTCCTCAGTTGTTTTCTGCCATCGTCTCTGTTCATATGGATCTCTGTGGAAACTCTGACATAGTTTCGTACTATTTTTGCCTACAGTTGTTTCACACTTAGCTGTTTAGAATCTCTTTTTTGAAAGAGATTCCTTTTCTTTGTTTATATCAAGAGTTAACCCTTTGACTTCTCTCTTCCATCGCTGCCACTGTGGAAAGAAGATTGCTCCTTCAGATGAACACACTCTGTGTCTGCTGTCTTGAGCCTGACCACGACGTCTCGGACTGTGAGCCCTACCAGACGTTTAACCAAACCACCCTCAGGCGATGTAAAAAGGCTCTCAAAAAATTCTTTATGGCGCAACAGGTAGCCAGTTCTGGTAGGGGTCCTCTGTGGTCCCCCTTCCCAGTCACTGGCGGGTGCGTTGAGCTCCCAGGCCTATAAGTCCCAAGACAGGTCCTCGGGGGCTGCAAAAAGACCATGATCGGGACTGCCTCCGGGACGGCGCTCCCGCCTCCCAACAGCCTCCTCCTCTTTGTCTGGGGGTACTCTGTCAGCTATGGCTGCGCCGATGCTTGCTGCTGTCCAGGTCTCTGTTCCTACCAGACCCCTACTGACAGCGCCACCACCCACTGTGCAGGGTGGCCAGTTGTCAACCTCCAGGTCATTGGCCCCCACTCTGTCAACGACAGTCTCATCATCGAGAATCCTCCTGTCGAGGCCTGGTGCTTCTCCATATCCTTGGGCTTCAGGCTCCTCTAGATCTTGGGGCCCGCTGGATGGGTCATCACCCCCCTAATCGACGCAGCAATCCTTTGTCATTGACCTTAATGACATTTTCACCAACTTAACTACAGTCTTGGTCCATCAGTTGGGCACATATAGGCCTGCACCGCCTGCAGCGCTGATGGCACTGTCGTTGTCAACACCACTTCGGCCTCTGCGGGCTGCTTCCCACAGGCCATTAATGGCCCCTTGTTCATTGGACTTTGAGCTGGAACTGGTTGACGTAGAGGAGGAGTACCATCCTGACCTCATCTTACCTGAGGAAGAAGAGGAAGAGTCTCCTTCCTCTGACAGGTCCACTGCCTCCTCAGTGAGTGAGGACTCTGTCAAACATATTCCTAGGTCCCCTCCAGAGGACCCTACCTTTTTCAATGTCATGAAACAGCTGTCCTCAGCCATGGGCTTCCATACAGAGGAGGAGGATGCCACCAGAAGAGATCTAGTGGACTCCTTGGAGATCCCAGAGTTTCCTCCCAAGGTCATTCCACCTATCCTTCCAGCCCTAAGGAATGCCACTACCATGGCCTGGCACAGACCTGACATGGTGCCGCTCATGCCCACAAGGAGGTTAAGTTGTATCATGCCCCCCAGGGCCTGACACATTATGCTGCCTAGCCAGAAACTGATTCTGTGGTTATCGAGGCAGCTCATATTCCCTCACCACTGACAGAGAATCCCGTAGAATTGATCTCTATGGCAAGAGGGTCTATGTCTCCTCCACCGTTGGGCTGAGGATTGCCAATTACAGTACCTCTCCAGCATGGTCAAGTACCAGAATACTGTCTTGAAAGGGCAAGGCTCAGGCCCTTCCTGATTGTTCCTAAAAACAGGAGGTTCTCAGATGCTTGCAGAGTGCTCAGGATATTTAGCAAGCACCTCCTCTCGGGGCTCTCTACAATATTTCAGATACAGGTTCCAGGGCTGCTGCCACAGGCATTTGCCTTCGTAGGCACTCCTGGCTGAGGGTCTCAGGTTTTCCAGGTGCTGTTCAGCAAAAGGTGTTCAATGCCCCGTTTAATGGCTCCAAGATGTTTGGACCAGATGTGTAGGACATCATAAATGAGCTGCAGGCCTCTGGTAGGGCTATTAAGTCCGTCCATTTGCTCTATCATACTCCACCTAAGAGCAGACAGCGCTCTCCTTTTCAAAGCGTCCAACAAATCTGGAGCAGCCTTCTGACCCCAGGTCAAGAAAAGAGCCTCCTCCACCTTGCCAACCCCCTCTTCCAGTGCAGCAGCAAAGCGCCCTGGGGTACTGGATCAGCTCCAGCACCTGGATCTGCCTCTGCTTGACTCCTTGCCTGAACCCCCCCCCCTTTCTGGTCACCGACCAAGAGATGGTGGTCGGAGGTCGGTTCTCCCTCCAACTCAATCAGTGGAGAACCATTACTTCAGATGCCTGGATTCTTCAGATCATAGAGGGGTCACACTCTGGAACTCATTGAGATGCCCCCAGAGACTCCTCCAGTACCCTCCACCTACCCCCGGCCCATCTGTCTGTTCTCTGGGAGGAGGTACAGTCCCTTCTGCACGAAAAGACCATCAAACCAGTGCCCAGGTGCCACAGAAACGGGATTTTTTTTCCAGGTTCTTCTGGTCCCCATGAAAATCTGCAGCCCATATTAGATCTCAAGAACCTTAGTCTGTATGTCCAGTACAAAAAAATTCTGCATGGTAACCCTGCCAGGCCTGATGCCTATTCTCAAGCAGGGCAACTGGCTGTGCTTCCTGAACATGCAGAATGCTTACTTGCATATCTCAGTGTTTCCACCACAGAGGAGATTCCTCCAGTTTCTTTTTCAGGGCAAGCACTACCAATTCAAAATATTGCCTTTTGGCTTATCCTTTGCACCACAGGTCGTTATCAAGTGCTTAGCAGTAGTAGCTGCAGATCTCAGAAGGGAAGGGACTGTATGTTTCCCCTATCTGGGCAATTGGCTCCTAAAGGCCCCATCCAGAGAACAGCTTCTTCGGATACAATTGCATGCGCACTTTCAGAGCCAGGAACTTTTGAGCTCCAGTGACGTCAATAACACCAAGTCTGTGGATGCAAAAATTCAAGTTTTAATGCGCAAATGCTCAAATTTACAGACATTACAGGAGTAGTCCCTGATAGACCAGGTGACTTTAATCAAGGGCACCAGTCAACTAACAAGGCCCTTGTTAGTCGATCGGTGCCCTTGACTAATCACTAAATGACCATTACAATATACAAAAACGATGTGAAAGCTGCCCCTCCATAGACTATAATGGAGCTTGTCACCACACTCCCCCTAGGATCACATCATAACTTGGCTGAGTGCGGGGGCGGAGCATGGGTGGCTTTTCACACCGGGAAGTACAAGTGACCCAGTGGGAGTAAATTTACAAGGGCTACTACATTTAAACTATTGTAATAATTTTGGGCGTCTATTCATCAACATTATTTCCCAGAGGTAAGGCACCGATATAGCAGGTGCAAATGCAGAGGCTAATAAGTCTCTCTAAGCATTACCTGTGGGCTACAGTATCAGTTTGTGATGGTGGTGGGTGGGGACTGACTAATCGATAATTTGGATAGTTACTTGGTCCACTTAGAAGTCTGATTATCTGTTCTATAAAAAAAGTGGTGATCGATGGACACCACGATTCTTTTTGTACCAACTTATTTACCAGATGGTGCTCATTTATTTATTTATTTATTTATTTATTTATTTATTTATTTTACATCAGTTTAATAACCTTTGAGCCAGAGGCTCATTTACAAAGGTACCTCGTCACAAGGAGGACAAAGACATACATACAAGAGACAATTATCAAAAACAGTTCAACAATAAGGCATTTGACTTGTTATTGTGTGTTGTACTACTGTTTTTTTGTTCTCGTCCCCCGCGTCGCACCTGGAAACAAGCCTTGGCTCAGTTTGCCTCTCCCGATTACCAGTTTTCAAATAAATAAAATTAAATTCCAAGTGTCTGTGTTCATTAGAGTTCTTGGCAAATCTGAATATTGTTTCTGCAGTCATTATCCCCCTTGTTTCATGACTACTGGAGAGCCTGCAGTCATAAACCATTCTTGCTGTTGAAAATTAGCAGTATCTGAAGCTGCCAGGCAGTTGTTTTTTCATCCTCGGCTCATCCACTACTGATTAAGACAGGTATGGAGAGCACTGAGATCCGCAGATTGCTTCAGAACTCCAGGATGCCTGGTCCTGGTCCTGGATCTGGAATCTTATAATTCTTACAATGACGTTCAGTAACTTAATGATGGGGTGGTCTGCCGGCGCAGCAGTAGGGCTTCCATCTGCGATGAGTCATCCCAGGTTCAGGAATGGAACCAGGAGGCAGAGGGCCAGCTGGGGGTTGGGGGAGGATGGAGCACCCAGGTGACAGTGTATCCCCTCTGGGTGTAGTGACTGCAATAATACTGATCCCTGGCGGAGGCTGCGGATTGGTGACAATCGGCACCAGCTTGTGGGGAGGTGCGATAGACATTGTGCTACAAGCATCTACGTCATTGCATGTCACATCTCCTGGGAGGTTACACATGGAAAAAATCAGAGGTTCTGCCTCCGTTAGTTGACATCCGTCCCACGGAGCGGATCTTGCGCTGTCACCTAGGCTCCTGGTCCCAAGCTACCCATCTCTGTTGAGGGGTGATAGGGGGACCCCTGGTGGCCCCACCCCCAGGGGGGGCAAGCCAGGTGTGTTTGGGAGCCGGCAGCTGTGGTGGCAGCGCAGGACAGAGCAGTGTGTGGCACGGACCAATGGACGTGGATATGGAGCCTGAGCAAAAAAAAAAAAAAAATTAATGATGCGAGATGTTTTGTTTTGCCTATTAGTCTCTCTACCCTCTACCTTGACAATGAGACCAGTTATTGAAGTGAACACTAAGCCTTGCCCTTTTCAGGAAACATTTGTGTTGTATTGTGCTGTAAGATTTGTGATCTGCAGACAGTGATGGCAGAGACCCAGTTAGAACTGGTGACTATGATAGAGACATAGACTACACAGCATCCTGATTTGGAGCTGTCCATGCCTGGATACGCAGTTTTAAGAAGGGTTGGAGGCACTGGAAAGGTGCAAGAGTGGCTTTCTATGTGATGAAGGGCATCAGGGTTACATAGGACAAAGACATGGGTTGCTCAGATACAGAAGTATTGTGGGTAGTGGGTACTGGTAGTCACAGATTGGGGGGGGGGGTGGATTATTAGGGTTGGAGTAGCATATAGACCACCATCTCAAAAGGAAGACGTGGACAAGAAGTTATGAAAGATAATAGACAATGAAGCAAGGTCAGATGCTGCTAATGGTGGAGTTCAGTATGCCAAACATGGACTGGAGTGTCCCAGTAGTAGTGAGTGCAAGAAACCAGAGGTCCACAGGATGCATTCCTGGTGCAGAAGGTGAAGGAACCCACAGGGAAGGAGCCATTCTGGATTTGGTTCTCTCAAATAGGGACAGTATTGGAGGGGTCACAGTAAGAGAATCAACGATCACTTGACTGTGTGGTTTGACATTAAAGCAGCAGTGCAAGCTAAAAAAAAATCTGCGCTTTTTCAACAGTTTATTCCCAGTGCTCTGTTGAGCATGTACCTGGTAATCTTTCCTGCCGGCATTGTACTATCACCCCATAATTTGCTCCGTTTTCCTTTGTTTTTGTTTATATTTCTGCCACCCGCCATGTTGCAAGCAGCAGTACTAGATAGCAGCCGCCATATTTACTGTAGCGCTGCAAAACTAAAAACAGATCACTTTCTGATTAAGTAGTACTGCAGCTTTAAAATAGGGCCAGAAATCAAACACTCACAAGCTAAGGTTTTAAACTGTAGAAAGGTGGATTTTGGTATCTTGAGGGGAACTGGTTGGGAGTAGGGGCCGTAGTGGGTGTGGTTAGTAAAGGGTATTGATTAAAAAAAAGGGTTGTTTGAAGCAGTGTGTCTTTGTGTTAAGGCAGAGGAAAAAACAATAAAAGGAAGGAGCCCAGTCTGATGCACAAAAGAGGTGGAAGAGGCAGTGAGAGACAAAAGGAAAGCCTTCCAAAAAAAAAATACAAGGCCACCAGATAGGTGCAAACAGGGATGTGTACCAGGCCAGGATGAGACACCAACAAGAGGGTTAGGAGAGCAAAGTCTAAAGCAGAGGTCAGGATAGCAGGGGGGTAAATTTTAACATAGAACCGATCACTGAAGAGAGGGCGCTGAGGGGTTTGCTCTGAAGATTGACAGATCAATGTGCCCAGATGGGTTGTGCCCTAGAAATGTGGTATGAACAGGCTGCACCACTGACATATCTCTTCAGTTGTTCGTGGAAACAGGTGTGATGACAGTGTATTGGAGGGCAGCTGATATTGGTACCCCTGCACAAGAGTGTGTGCTGGGATGAACTGGGGAACTATAAACCAGTCAGTCTGATGTCTGTAGTGGCCCTCTAGTCTTCCCTGCCACTCTTCATCGCCCCTTGCCTGCCTAGTTGCCCCACCCCATACTACCCCCACCCTAGTGACTACCTCACCTCTTCCCCTCCCTCTGTTGCTTACTCCGCCTGCTTCATTGCTCCTTGATTAGCTCTTAGTTGGACAAAGTCTGCTATATTATGGACTACTTATAGCAATATTGATATGTTTTATAGTTGCCAAGTCATCGTTCTACTGTAACATTCTGTACGCCCGTCCTTCAATTTGTAACATCTACGTATTCCACTGGTTTTGATTCTCTGCATTCTTTATTTACTGTTAGTTCATCTATGTACAACCTGCCTCTCCCTTGATGAGGATCCTTTGTAAAAGAAACCCTGATTCAAAGGTATTTGTAATCCTAGTGATGAATGAATGAATGAATGAATAAATAAAATTACTTAAGGCCATAATTAAGGAGAGGATTCGGGAGTTTATATGCCTGTGGACTTCAGAATAAAAAATGGCATGGATTCACCATGGGGTGGTTGTGTCAGACAAATTTATATATATATATATATATATATGTATGTATATTTTTTTTATTGATTTTAAAGAAAATACAAGTACCCAATGGGTTCATATCACTTACACGTTCAAACTTTCTGAAAATACTAGACCTCCTTAGACTTAACTAAGGGAGCCAAATAAACTGAAATAATAATATAGAACATGTATAATCCACTGTTGTACCCATAAATGAGGGGAGAAATTATGCAAATTGATATAAAAGAAGCAGAATTCATCAGTTTTCTTAACAATTGAATACATATACCTGTGCTGACTTTGTGTACTTGAACCCTGCAGATAATTTAAATTACAGGATTTTTGCTGCTAATAAACCTTTTTGTATTTAGTATTCTAAATAGATATCCAAGCAGATGCAAACTTACTGAGAAGAGTGCATCAACATGTAACATGAAAAACGTAAAAATATTGTCATTTGGATGCAAGCATTGCAGGTGTTACCAGAACATAGTCTGTTTTGCTTGACAGTAATGAACTGTCACCTTCAGGATCTCCACATTCCAAGTTACATATAGAGAATCTGCTACACATGAACTCCCTGAACTGCAGCTTCGTCTGTAAAACAGGACACTTGGTCTTCATAAAATACACAAAGTTTAGCTGGCTAGAGTAAAACTGCCTAAGCTTCAAGTTCAGCTGGGGCATATTTGAGATGTAGTGGGCGATGGTGTCATGTTTGAGTGCCTTTAGAAAAGCAAGGTAACAAGACACTTTAAATCCGTCATAGTCAAAAGACCTTTTCTCTCTAGCAGATTTTTTTTAATGTTTTATTCTTTTGGTAACTGGGTAAGGCCCACTAGGCAGAAGTACCTGTTTTCAGGGGCAGTCTGGGAGTAATGGGGTAGTTAAGTGACTTGCTCACAGTCGCACAGTACGCAAGTGGAGGTTGTGGGAATCAAACCCAGATCTGCTGAATGTACAGATAGAGCTCTGTCACAGCTCGATACTCTGACTGTAGCAGCGCTGTTTGTGGACCTCACCAAAGCCTTTGACCTGGTTGAACACCGTCTGATCAACGGCGTTCTTTCTGGAGTTTTTCTTCTCTAATAGTACTATTAATTGGTTTCAGGATTATCTCGCTGATCGGTCTCATCGTATTAGAATTGGCAATAGTGTTTCTCTCCTGACTCCTATTAAGTGTGGTGTACCTCAAGGGTCGATTTTGGGGCCTCTAGTTTTTTCATGATACATGAATGCTGCCCCGTCTGTATGCTCTCAATCTACTATGGTATTATATGCTGACAATATAGCAATATATAGTGTTGGTTCATCTCCCAATGAGGCTCTGGAAAGGGTTCAACAAGATTTTGATTTATTTCAGAATTGGCTTTCATCTAATTACATGGTGCTTAATTAAAAAAAAACTAAAGTTATGCTTTTTGCTTAAAAGGCTATTTTTTCTGATAATCTATTTACTGTTATGGCTCGTGACGGGAACACTATTGAACTCGATAATACCTATAATTATCTGGGCATTACATTTGATACTGTGCTTTCGTTTGAACCCCATATCATTAAACTTCGAAAATCTCTTCACCAGAGATTGGGCTCTCTTTATAGGGTGAAGCAAGATTTTTACTTCCTCATAGTTTTTGGTTGAATGCAATGGATTATGGCCTTGTGATCTATTCTGCTATTTCAGGAAGGCTACTTGATAAACTTCGGGTTACATATTATTCTATTCTTCATTTTATGCTTGCTCTCCCTTATCTAACTCATCACTGTTCTTTACTTTCCAGTTAATCGCTTGGTAATAGAGTATCCCATAACATTGGTTGTCTGATGTACAAGGTTAGGAAAGGCCTTATTTCTTCTGCAGTTAGAGCTTTGTTTCCTAGATCCCTTCATTTACATGGTACAAGAGCTCAGTCAAAGTTTACTTTTAGACTTCCACTGTTTGTTACGGCCCATGGGCAGAGATCTTTATCTTACAGGGCTCCATTATTCTTCAGTACCATTCCCCCTGAAATTATTGAAAGTAAAACAACTTGGTCTTTTAAATCTAGACTAAAGCAGTAACCACAAGAAAAATATGTGTGTACATGTTTTGCACAATCTTAATATGGTCTTAACTTATTTGTACTCTTGTATTTTGTTCTCACTAGCGGCTCTAGCCACAAATGGTTACCAGGGCACAGCTGGGGCACAACAGATGGCAGCCAGGGCACTAATATATTGTTACTATGGGGGACGCTTTGCACCATATGGGGCACCAACTGGGGCACAGCATTTTTTTTTATTGTGGGTACGTACTTGCATGGCCCTGGTATAGAGTCAGCCACTGTTTGTTCTTTATGTATTTAGTGTGCTTTGATTGTTTTGTAATTGTTCTCTGTTGAAACTTGTCGTTGGTGAAAAAGGGCATTTTTGCTCATCCAACCTACAAGTACAACAAAAAAAAAAAAGAAAAAAAAAAGAACCACTAGGCTATACTGCCAGCCTCATTTTAAAATCATGTCTTTTCCACTAACAGATGCCATGGTTGCAATATTTGTAGGGCCCACCTGTGAGGATCTGACAGGATTTTCGGGTTATCTTGTACTGACAATTTAGCAATATGGGATTAGAAATGCATGGGTCCCAGATAAGTCTATAGCCGCCAATACACTTCAGTAGTGATTCAACAGCCAGTAGTACAAGGTTCTCACCAGAATGCCGTGGTGATCCCAGAACAGACGTTACACTCTCTCAGCATAACAACAATACACACCATCTTCCTATGCAGGATATATACGTGTTCTCACATTAGGACCTTACGGGCAGCATTTAAAGATGTTACTGCATTACAGGTATCTGTCTCCAACACTGGGATGTATGGGTTGCACCCTAGAGTGCTGCTACAAGAAATGTGGTATGAGCTGGCTGCACCACGGGCAGAGCTCATAAGTTGTTCAGAGAAACAGGTATGGTGTCAGTGTGTTAGAGGGCAACTGATGTAGTACTCCTGCACAAGGATGGGTGCAGGGATGAACAGGGGAACTATAAACCAATCACTCTGACATCCATAGTGGCCGGATTACTTGAGACCATATGTAAGGACAGGAATCTGAAGTTTCTGTATGCCAGTAGATTTCAGAACCAAAATCCGCTTGGATTCACCATGGGGGAGGTTGTGTCAGACAGATCTGATGGACGTCTTTGACGGGGTCATGAAAATGGTGGACAAAGGACAGACAGTGGACATAAGGCATCTGGATTTAAACAAAGCCTTTGACTCCTGTCCCACATTTGAGAATGGTTAAGAAAGTGGAACACCCAGGAAGTGGGGGACACAGTTACAGGATGGTGGTCAGGAACTAGCAGGGTTGGAGAACACAGAGAGTAGTCTTAAATAAGAAATGCTCAGAAAGAAGGGAAGTCGGCAGTAGGGTTCTCCAGGGATCAGTATTAAACCCAGTATTTTTCAACATCTTAATTTGCACCAGTGTTCACATTAAGACTGCAGATCTGGGGGTTCACTGTGCCCTCTCCCAAAAAATTTCAGGGGTACAAACTAAATTGTACTGTAACACTCTGGTGCTACTCGTTGCATTATACTGTATAATATTGTATTTTTCTTTCAACGTGGAACCTCTGTAAAAGAGCCTCAGGCTCAAAGGTATTGTAATCTGAAAAATAAATTACAAGGGTTCACTGTACCATTTCTGCAAACTTTTTTGTGGGGTACATGTACTACACACAAACAGAGGTGAGAAAGAAGTAAGTGTCTCAGTGGGGACTTGAACTCATGCCGCCCGGAATACTGCTGCAATTGCGCCAACCAGCTGCACCCCTGAGACAACTGGAACCTGTGCTGTCCCTGAGCACATTACTGTTTCTCAAATGCACACCCCAATGGCAACACAAATATTTACTTGTAACAATCACGCAGGAGTGCGGAGTCTGCAATCGGAACGGTATTCCAGGTGACATGGGTTCAAGTCCCAGCTGAGGCACTTACTTCTTTCTCACCTCTGTTTGTACACACACTACAAACAGAATTATGTGGGTGCAGTGTAACCCCTTCAAACAAAAATGTACTTGAATTTCGTATTTTGTACGTGAATCACGTACAGTTAGGCGTGAATGGGAATACTGATTTGCACATTGGGGACAGGATCCAAGGGAAGATGTGCCTGTTTTGCAGACGACTCAAAAATTTGTAATAGAGTGGATAGTGAAGAGGGTGTTGGGACATTGAGGGAAGATCTGAAGAGACTGAAGAAATGGTCAAGGGTCTGGTAACTAAAATTTAAAGTAGCAGTACTACCTAATCAGGAAGTGATCGGTTTCTAATTGTTGTAGTGCTACAGAAAATATGGTGGCTGCCTATCTTTTACTGCTGCTTTCAACATGGCGGGCCGCGGGTGGCAGAAATGTAAACAAAAACAAAGGGAAACGGTGCGAGTTACGGGGTGATAGTACAAATATTGGAGGGAAAGATTACCAGGGAAATGCTCAACAGAGTACAGGGAATTAACTGTTGAAAAAGCGCAGATTTGCCGGCCCGGTGGCACTGAGGGTTGAGGCGATGGACACCACACCTCGTGACACGCTGGCGCCCTGGGTTCGGGAACAAGCATGGGCTGTCGGTGTGCAGGGGAGGGAGAGGATCGAGTGTCTGGAGTACTACTCTCCTCTCCCTGGGAGGGAGGACTGGCACTCCCACTGAATGACTACCCCAGGTGGAGGCCGACTGGTAGTGCAGGTCAGAGGGATCAGACGTAGGGAGGGAGCTGCGGGACTTCTCTGGACGTACACGCGCCTCTATGTGTGCACGTCCTGCATGTGCACTCCAGCAATGGGGAAGGGAGAAAATGTGGAAATACCCTGCTGGCTGCAGGATGATTACCGACTCCCAATAGGCTCTGCACCCGGCAGAGGTAAATCCCGGTGATACCGGGGTGACGGGGCTGGGGGGGCGGTCGGTCAGAAGGGAGCAGCTAGGGGCAGAAGGAGCATAAAGAACATATTAAAAAAGAAAGAAAAGGCACAGATTTTTTTTATATTGCACTGCTGCTTTAACACAGAACAGTACAAAGTCATGCGTGTACTCTAGGGGTCAGGAACGTGAAGAAGAAACACAAAATGGGAAATGTAGTGTTAGGAAAAATGAAAAAGGAGAGGGATCTTAGTGTCCCAATACCAGACCACTCAAAGCAGTCGGTGCAGTGAAACAGAACAGTGGGGAAGGCAAATAGGTTACCATGGTGCATAGGCAGAGGGATCAGGAGCAGATGGAAAGAAGTCATCCTGCCCCTATTCAGATCCCTGGCCACAATTGGAGGGTTGCATGCAGTTTGGGAGTCAACACTTGAAAAATGACGGGGTAGGTGGTTCTGTGGAGAGCAACAAACCTATTCGGGAGCAGCAAGAGAAGGCCTACTTAGAGAGGCTCTAGGTCCGGACTTTAAAGTGTATACACTGGAAACCAGGAGGGAAAGTGGGTCTTGACTGAAACTTTCAGGTTGTTCCCGGAATAAACAAGGCAGACACCAGGGAGTGGTTTTCAGTGAGCAGAAACATAGGCACAAGAGAGAACTCAGAGGAGCTGGCAGGAGGGAAATTCAAGAAGGATATCAGTGTGTGTGTGTGTGTTTTTAAAGAGAGGATGCTGGATGAGTGGAACAGACAGCTGGTGGAGGTTATCTGTAAGCAATCAGTGAAGGGATTCAGTTGAGAGTGGGACAGACGTACGGAGCTGGTGAGGATAGCAGGGGAGGATGACATGGGGTAAGGGAAGAGAGGGTGGTCACTTTGGCATTCGCATCATACTTTAGGTAGGGATGGGCAGACTAAATGGGCCAGTGGGCCCTTTTCTGCTGTCACTGATTCTATATTTCTTACATGTTCTTGACTGGCTAAGAGTCTGCCTATCATAGTTCGGGGGAGATGTCTGCCAGTGGGAGCATGTGACACATATTTCTGTATCAAGCGCAGGTGTTACTTGTTTTATTTGAGTTTGACTTGTTTTATAGGGTTCTTTTCGTACTAGCTCTCATATCTTCGGAAGTGGTCTTGGCTGCCAAAATAATTGACCTTGCCATCCATTATGCCCCCCTCACATTCGTCTCAAGACGCAAAACAACTCTCACAGTCAGTTATCTGGCGGTGTGGCCCATCGCCTCTGGTGTCATTGCTTAAATGCATTCCTTGCTATACAACATACTTAGCTGATTCTAGTTTACTTAACCGATTCTAGTCTAACAATCAACATCAACTCGTTTCTGAAAGCATGTCTTGCTGCATTTGTTACATTTCGTTTCTTTCTTGTGTTCTGTTATCCAGTCAGTCACTTCATTCTGCCTTACAGCCAGGTACAGGTAAGCTGCTCATGGTTCCTGTTTTAACCTGTAGTCATACTACAAGGAAAGGGTGAATTGACAAATTGCTTAATTATAAATGCCATTTTAAATATAGTAACACAGGAAACTGGCTGGAAGCCCATCCTATCTGTCCCCCGTTATTCAACAGTTGGGCTTGTCTGATATGTAAGGAATAATCCACAGCCAGGTGTGCAAAAAAATTGTAATAAGCAACAGCCTGGATGGGTTGTGTGCCTCGGGCCTTCAGTCACCCAGAAAGTGAGGTTATTACAACTCTGATGCACATCAGGTGTGAATTATTACACTTACAACATTCGTATGGCCAAGTTTTACACATTCCTTTATCTCTTTAGGGCAGACTAAAAAGACTTAACTGTATCACAGACTGTATCACACTAGCTGTGAGTTTGTTCCACAATTGTATAACCCTCTGAGTAAAATAATACCTCCTGTGTTCAGTGTTGAATTTTATTCACGGCAGTTGCTGGTTGTGGCCTTTTGTTCCCAGCTTTTTAACCATTATTTTCATGCTAAAGGGTTGAATCGTTTGTGATTTCTATTAGTGTTGTAAATGAGGATCATGTATCCTTTACTGTGTCCTTCTATTAAAGAAAACAGATTTGGTTCGGATAAATATTCATTATATCTGGTTCCCCTCAGATTTTCAATTGTTGTTAGTTGGTCTGTGTTGCATCCTTTCTATCCTTGACACCATGCTTTTTTCTGGGTGCTCAGCATTGCCCATATAACTCCAGATGTGGCCTAAAAGGGGTTCTGTACATTGGCATTAGAAACTCTTTGTGCTGACTCACAGAATTCCTTCATACCATGCTCCACATGGCACTGGTAACTTAATACAATGTCGACAGTAGTAGACATTTGCCCATCTAAACTGTCGCCCACTCCATGTGGTTTGTCAGTATCCCAGATATCGATCCAGTTATTTCTTGGAGATTGAGAAATCCGTTATGTCAACAAGATACGGTGGTAACTTAGTCCATAATTTCGGTGCCTGTATTGTAAAAAAAACAATTCTCTCTCCTTTTTGTATGGGCCCTATATATTTCTAGCTGCTTATTGTGTGACCTGAGAGTAAGCAGCCTGTCTTTATCTAGCATTACATGTTTCTATGATGGAACGACAGTGGGTTCTGTGTTTAAAGTCTGTGTCCACCATAATATCCAAGTCATTTTCCAACTGGAATAGTTTGAGGTGGCAGCCATTTAGGAAGTAAACAGTACGATGTTCTAAGTGGCCTATGTTTTTCAGAGCTGAACTTCAATTTTGTTATGTGAGCCCGTTCTGCCTAAGGTCTTGCTGGGGCAGTGCGCTTTGCTTTGGAGCTTCTGCTACCTGTCCCAGTTTGGAGTCCTCTGCAAATCTGGTTATACATAGATACATAGACAGTGTCGGCAGATAAGGGCCTATGGCCCACCCAGTCTGCCCATTTGAGCTTGTAAGTTCAATTTATGTTTTCCTAGAAGTCTGTTGCCCCTTACCCCTGACCTCCAGGATTCCTTTATGTATATCCCATGCATTCTTAAATCCCATGATTGTTTCAGCCCCCACCACTTCCTCTGGCAGGGTGTTCCACTTGTCCACCACCCGTTCTGTGAAGAAATTCTTCCTCATGTTTCCTCTGAATCGTCCTCCCTCCAACTTCATCCCATGCCCTCTAGTCCTGGAACATCTTTTTTCGCTTAAAAATAGTGTATTCCTGCACCCTGTTCCTCCCTGTGAGATACTTGTATGTCTCTATCATATCCCCTCTCTCCCTCCTCTCCTCCAGGGAGTACATGTTCTGTTCCTTCAACCTGTCTTCATAGGACTTGTGATGCAATCCATGCACCATCTTTGTTGCCCTCCTCTGAACCTTCTCTACCCTGTCTATGTCCTTACATAGGTATGGTCTCCAGAACTGTACACTGTACTCCAGGTGGGGCCTCACTAGTGTCTTGTATAGCGGAATTATGACCTCCTTTTCCTGCTGGTGATGCCCTGCCTATACATCCCAGCATCCTATTTGCTTTACCTGCTGCTTTGTCACACTGTTTCCCTACCTTGAGGTCATCAGAGATGATAACCCCAAGATCCCTTTCCTGCTTGGTGCATGCTATATCCTCACCCCCCAACTGATATATTGTGCCAGGGTTTTTGTGCCCCATATACATTATCTTGCACTTCTTTGCATTGAATTTCAACTGCCAAACCCCTGACCATTCGTCAAGTTTCTGCAGGTCCCTTCTCATTCTGTCTACACCCTCTGGTGTGTCTACTGTGTTACAGAGCTTTGTGTCATCGAACAGTGAAATTCTGCCTCTAGGTCCTGTGCAATGTCACTGATGAAGATGTTGAATAGGACCTGTCCCAGCACTGATCCCTGTGGTACCCCACTGGTCACTCTTCCTCTGTGGAGTGACAGCCATTTACCACCACCCTCTGTGTCCTGCCACCCAGCCAGTTACCTACCCACCACACTACTGTCCTGCCCACACCCATATTCCCCAGTTTGTGTAATAGTCTTCTATGTGGCACAGTGTCAAAGGCCTTGCTGAAGTCCAGATAGGCCATGTCCACTGCCCTCCCCTGATCCACCTCCCTAGTCACCCAGTCAAAAAGTTCAACGAGGTCGGTCTGACATGACCTCCCCCTAGTGAAACCATGCTGCCTTGGGTCCTGTAGTCCATTGACAACCAGATGTTCCACCAATCTCTCCTTCAGTAGTGCTTCCATGATCTTCCCCACTACCGAGGTGAGGCTGACTGGTCTGTAGTTCCCTGCTTCCTCTTTGTTCCCACTTTTGTATAAGGGGACTACATCTGCTGTCCTCCAGTCTTTGGGTACCTCCCCTGTTTCCAGTGATTGGCTAAGCAGGATAGCCAGAGGTTCAGCCACCACCTCTCTTAGTTCTTTAGGACCCTGGGTGCACCCCATCTGGCCCCATTGCTTTATCAACTCTTATTACTTCCAGTTCCTTCAGGACCCTTTCTCGTGTAAGGGACTTGTGTCCATTTCTGCACCACTCTCACCCTTGTACTCCCTTCAGACCCATTACCCTCCTCTTCCTCAGTAAAGACTGAGCAGAAATACCTGTTCAATATGTCAGCTTTACTGTTGTCATCCTCCACGTGGCCCCATCCTCCCCCTTCAGTCTCACTATCCTCCCTTTGTCTTTTCTTTTTTCACTTATGTACCTGTAAAGGTTTTGTCCCCTGTACCCACTGATTTTGCAATGTGTTCTTCTGTCTGAGCTTTGACTTCCCTTACTGACCTCCCTGCCTCCCTTTGCTTCTCCTGGTACTTCTCCCTATCCCCTTCTGCCTGTGTCTTTTTGTATTGCCTGAATGCACTCTTTTTGGCTTTCACTTTCTTTGCTACCTCTTTGGAAAACCATAATGGTCTCCTCTTCCTTTTGCTTTTGCTAACCTGCTTAATGCATAATTCTGTTGTTCTTGTAATCCCCATTTTAAATACTGCCCACTGTTCCTCAACCCCTGATTCCTGTCCCATTCCTCTTAATGCCTCTTTCAAGTATCTCCCCATTTTCCCAAAGTCTGCCCCCCTAAAATCCAGGATATGTTTTTGTGTGGTTTGGTTCTGCTCTTTCTGTGATTTCAAACCACAATGACTGGTGGTCACTGTTCCCCAGGTGCTCCCCCACTGTTACCCCCATCACACTGTCCCTGTTTGTGAGCATAAGGTCCAGTATTGCCTTCTGCCGAGTTGGTTCCATGACCAGTTGCTTGAGGAAGGCACTCGAAGGAGTCCAGGATAAATCTACTCCTAGTTGATGCTGCTGCTGGGATGCTCCAGTCCACGCCTGAATATTGAAGTCTCCAACCAGTACTACCTCACCCTTGTCTGCCATCCTTTGGATGGCTAGCATCAGCTCCCTATCTGTTTCTTCCTCCTGGGCTGGTGGTCTGTAGACCACACCTGTGCGGATGGCTGTCCCCATTTTCCTTTCCAGCTTAACCCACAGTATCTCTCCCCAATTTTGTTCCTCCTGGATCTCTGTGGCCCTTATGTCATTTTTCACATACAGTGCCACTCCTCCTCCCTTCCTGCCTGCTCTGTCTCTTCTGAATATGTTGTAGCCAGGTATGGTCTGTCTGTTGCATCCTATCCCCAGGCCAGAAATACACCGAATAAAAAGGAGAGGTCGAAAGATGATTGGGTAGAGTATTGAATGACTATACATGGAAAGCTTCAGCATCCATTTTGTTGAAGACAGGGTACCTGGATAACAGGCCTTCAGCCTTGTGGGGAATGCACAGTTGTTCTACACATCCCCGTCCTTTGTCATGGGTTTTTGCTTGCCTTATGCATGCTGTATCTTAAAGAGCCTTACAGACCATGAATAGGTGTAGGATTCAGTAGGTAAGCATGTGGAGGATAAGAGAGAAAGCAAGAGGTCAAGCTCTGGAAGGTTAAGGAAAGAGTGCGATGAGAGTAGAAAGGCTAAGTAACTTGCTCAAGGTCACACAGAGAGTAAGTGGCTTTATGGGGGAAGGGGGCTTTGAATGCTGCTTCTTTGTTTTGAAATAATCTACCAGACAATTAACGCTCTGTCTCTTCATTATAACGTTCAGGTAATTTGATTCTGACTGGTTTTAAGTTTAGGTATTATTATTAATGACAGTAGGAACACTTAAAGGCTGCACAAGCCTCCTTGCTCCTTTCTAACCATAGTATGATCCATAGAACAACATTTTAAAGTTAACTTTAAGAATTATCTACAGGCTCAAGATGTTTGTACTTGTTTTACATTGGGGGGGAGGTGTCATCCCTCAGGAGAGTCATTAGCGGGGTCCCACAGGGATTGGTACTGGGCCCACTCCTGTTTAACGTCTATATCTCAGACATCAGAAGCGGTATCAGGAGCGGGATGAGCCTCTTTACAGATGACTTGAAGCTGTGGGAAGTGGCGGAAGGGGAGGAGGGGAAGCTGGCTCTCTAGGAGGACCTGGAGACTCTGGAGAGGTGGTCACATGCCTGGAAACTAAAGCTTAACACTGGGAAATGTAGGGTGCTTCACTTGGGGACCAAAAACCCGATTCATATATACACCTTTGGGGGGGGAGGCATTGCAGGTTTCTAGGGTGGGAAAAGGACCTCGGGGTGGTGGTGGTGGATGCCAAAATGAATAACTCGGAGCAGTATAGAAGGGCTGCGGCCCAAGCAAACAAAATGCTGGGGTGCATAGCCAGAGAGATGACCTCAAGGAGTCGAGAGGTGCTCCTTCCACTGTATAATTGCTTGGTTAGACTGCACCTTGAATACTACGTGCAGTTTTGGCGTCCTTACGTAAAGAGGGATATTACTCTTCTGGAGAGGGCCCAGAATGATATTAGGACTAGGAGAAAAGTCCTATGGGGAGAGACTGGAGGAACTCAACCTGTACTCATTGGAGGAGAGGAGGAACAGAGGGGGATATGATTGAGGTCTTCAAAGATCTCAAGGGAATGAATAGGGTAAACCTAGAGGGGGTGCTTCAGCTGAGGGAGGAGGGAACCAGAACACTCATTGAGGCTGGTTGGGGGGAGGCTGGGGGACAAGGAGACGTTACTTCACAGAGAGGGTGGTGGAACCCTAGAATGCGCTGCCCGAGGAGCTGGCGGCTGTTACAACTGTGGAAGGGTTCAAGAAGGGCTGGGATAGGTAAGGGGGAGAGTTCACTCAGAGCTTCGCTGGGGGTTGGGGGCAGGGGATCTTGTTGGGAGGGTGGGGAGGGACTATAACTGTGCCCTGGGTAGGCACTGATCCCTGAGCAGACTGGATAGACCATAGGGTCTAATCTGCTGGCTGCTTAGTATGTTAGTAGTATAATGTGTTTGGCATGTTAATTATTTGTTGTATTTGATATATTATTGTATCCATGTTGGGTTGGGCCTGAAAAAGGACTTTTGTCCAATGTCCTTACCTGGTTAACAAAATTTAAATAAGTAAACAAACAAATCACGGTCTCCAGGTTCATAGATCTGCACTCTAGCCGCTAAACTACATAGCCTCTAAAGTTTGGGGTTTTATTTTGTTTTGCAGTGGTCTGTCTTGTTTTAATTATATCATTTTATTCAATTTCTTTTTAACTGGAAGAGCGCAGTGAGCATAATTGTCCTTTCTGAGAATCTACCCAGACCGGGTTGTACAGGATAAGTAAATATGTAAAAGACAGAAGCACAGTTTACATACTAACCATGGAAGAAAAAGAACTGACAGGTATATTATTGGCAGGTCCTTTGTCTAAAGGTAATTACATGGATGCACGGCCATTAACCAGACTAATTAAAAAGCATAGTCACACTGATTTTTTTTGTTCTGTATGGCACGCTCTTTCTACTATTTATGCCTAGTCTCCTCTGCAACACAACCAGCACCCCTGCCTCAGTCAGCAGGCATGCTTTCTCTTGTTACACTTCCACTCTCTAGACTAACCTGTCGCCTGAACTGTGGTCTGTGAACTCTCTCCCATTTCAAGTCCTTGCTGAAAACCTATCTGTACCCTTACTTTCAACAGTGTACACTGAATGCCATTCTGAGTAGTTCCTCGACTGCTGTACTTCACTGTGCCTGCGATTATGGACTAAGTACCTGCACTTTGTAATACAATCTATTAAATAGGTGATATGGAAATGAATTGAGTAGCACATGCATTAAGCAAATGGAGATGTGCACTCTCTCTTCAATAAACAAGTCAAAGAAATGGTGGAACCAAGGCCTGAAATGGCTGATTGGAGTGTCAGGATACTAATTGGCTGAGACTTGTTGTGAAAAGGCCATCAAACGCACAGTATTTAAGTTTTCAGTCCTACAGCTGTGTAATGTGCCCTGTCTGGCTCTGAAGTGATGGAACTCGTTAGATGTTGATCGATCAGTAGTTTAGGTGATAGTTGACAGCTGGATTTAATCCTGTAACCAGAAATGTACGACCCCTTAAGTCTGTTGTCCTGCTCCTTTCTCTTCTGCATGTTGTTAACC